>OY284417.1:49175670-50375670 GCA_958301585.1 Merodon equestris | reverse complement strand
AATTCAATGCAACAGGCGGTTATTAATCCGCCATAATGTTTTCTTGCAAAACTCTCTATAACAACGAATGCGATTGCCACACAAGACTCATCGCAACTAATTTTCGATGCTCTCCGGAAATTTTAAAAATTAAGGATGACATGTCCTACGACATGTTGGACATTGTAGATATGTGCGCGATCATTTGTCTGAACGATTATAAATCTAAGTATATCGTTGCTTCTTCATACTTGCATGCATTAGATACAGCCATGTCTAAAAATTAAGTAAAAATAACCCGCAGATTATACAGTAATTTGTAACTTGTAAATAAACTGTCGAAGTATAGTATGTGTTCATTGGAAACAACTGGTATATTTGCAAATAATGATTTTACGACTTTCGATCCTAGTGTATCTACAAAAACTTTATTAGACATGCCACAATACACGTCGAAAGCATAGCAGTATCCGTTCGAACATGTTGCCATAGATCATACCCACCCGACTGTAGGGAAATAAATTAACTTACTTTTCATTCAATAAATAAAATTGTTATTGAAATGTTATCATACGTTTCAATATACTATATTAACAAATGTTTGTAATAAAAAAAATTTAAATATTTCACAATTGATAAAAAACAATTACTACAAAAATTTTATTCGTTTTCGCACCATCGTTGAATTTGTTCTTTCATACGCAACTAATATCTTGACATGATATATCTAATGATCTTCGTCAAAACCATCAATCAACACTTTAAGTCTTGCTTTGTAGACGTGCTCGTCCGACTATAGAAGCCGGTAATGGGTTATAGTAAATTACTTTTATTCTTCAATCAAATTATATGAAACCGACATCTTGTCAGAGCGAAAATTCCATGGGCTTGCCAAGAGCAACATTGACGTCAGGCATTTAGCTCATTTAGACGTCATTTTAAAATATCTCGGCGACGCTATAGTACAGTGAAGAGAAATTATCAAATCGTTAAATGGGATGCTGAGAAGGATCGGCGAGCGGCTTTATTCGAGCCCATTTTAAGTTTTAAATGTTAGAAACCACGTTAGCAACTTTTATAACAAAATTTTCACTGATCCTTTAACAGTGCTTTTAACCATACTATAATCATAGGCCAATTAAAAATTCACACGGATCTTGCGTCGTTGGATATCCAATATGGGTTATGATGCGACATGAATGATGACCACTGCCATTCACTCCGAAATACAGCTGTACTCCCATTACTTAGTTTCGAGGTACATTGATTACTCAGAAATCATCAAGATCAATGATAACGGTTCATAAAATTTGTTAATTGTCTGGCGTTAAAAAAACAAAACGGCATTGGACGTCTCTCCGGTTTAACTTATAACCAATCGTATCCAAGAATAGCTCATGGTTTGTTGGGCTACAGCAAACTAATATAAGTTCTTGTTGCATTTGACATGGTCCTTCAATTCTGTGCGTTCGGATTTTTTTACCGGTCCGAGACGCTCCTTGTCTTCCACGTCAAATTGTCAAATTGAGCACTGTGTTCATAAAACTATTTGTAAAATAGTGGAATTAGTGAAAGAATACTAATAGAAGCCTCGCTGTACATTTTTATATTGATTCTGCGCTCCACAGCATGATTTTTTTTTAATTGAAAATTCACAAATGTAATGATAACAAATTGTTGACAGTTTTCTATGCAGTTTTTAATAACGTAATATTATATCATAAATAAACCTACATTTTATGCCTTTTCTCCTTAAATAAAAATTGGCTCACTACAATTGAATCATATTGTACAATTCGCATTCAGTAAAAAGCATACATAGTATGTATACGTGAATTGTATTATTGACAATTCCCACCCCTAAGGACGGAATGCACCCAGTGTGAGAGTAATTTTTTCATTGACTTCCCACGCTTTGTGACCCACCCCTTATTTCTACAAAGCCCTCAACTGGATATAATTTTTTCGTATCAACAAGTTACATAAAATGGTTTCACTCGATCTCATATCTTATTCAGTTCCCATAATATACGGAAATATGTATATGCTTAAACTTATAATTCTAAACCAGTACCTGTATAATATACATATTGTATTATTTGCAAGTAATATATTTATGCGGTATGAAATAAAATTTTTAGTCAATCTAATTTATAACAAATACAGTTTTATCGAATAATGCGTTTGGAAACGTTACTTAAAATAAATTTACACATCTGCTTATAAGGTCCCCGTCTACAACTGGCATTGACTTTAATATTATTGTTCAATGAAGCAGAATACAAATTCACAAATTCATGGAAATTGAACATAAAACACTATTTGATGCGATAGATATTGTTTTGCTTAGTTTAAATTATTTTCCAATTGATTTAACCTATATGTAGATATTCAGATTAAATTATCATCCACAAACATATGTACATATGTATTATACGAGTATATCAAGTACATAATAAGTAAGTATCTGCTGTTAACACAGTTCGAAGCAGATTTTTACTGCTCTAATAACTTTTCATCAATACATTACTTAAATGGAATATTATTTGGTTTTAACGTACGTTGTTCCTTTTAAACATAATTCGATGCAAATATATTCTTTTCAACTAACAATACAAATAATATGCAAAACTTGTGAAAGGAAAATTTCCAAATGAGTACGTCAAAGAGTTGTTTCAAGTTCTTAAATTGCTGTTATGTTTCCAGCTTACCATAAGTGTACAAAATGACCACTGGTTATAAGCGTACCGTCCATGAGCTGTCATTTACTTCCAGTTCATTTCGTGCAATAGTCGTATCCCGCTGTCTTGCTACTGATGGTGCTAAGTACAGGGAATGCAATAAAGTGTTTCATGTAAAAGTAGTTTTTAGTAAAAGATTATTTTTTATCATTTGCCAAAAGGAGTTTCATTAAAATTGAAAATACAAGTGTAAAAGAGAATCTGAATATGTACATATGACCTCAAATTCCTGGGTATATTTCAAACTACTACATAATAAAATGCATAAAATACATACGGGTAAATATTTATATGCTCTCGTAAAATTGTCATAAGCGAAAAGTGGTAGAGATAAGTGCTACAAAATATAAATTAACTTTCACAGTCTTAGAACAAGGAATAATTCCGTTTATCAGTGAAGAAAAACACTCAAACACACAGCTATAAAAGTAACTATCTCTACAGATTTCAATCTGAAACACTGATTTCAATAACTTTTTAAAAGTTTATATTCACTCTCTAAATAAAGTAAGAAAATGATTCATTATAAAATAAAATAAAAGTCATCTTTTAGTTCAATTTTTGAAGTGTTAAAGAAGTGTTTGAAGTGTTATAGAAGGAGTACGAAACAATCCACGGTCTCCTAAGTCCAAGATATTGAATCTACACGCTACCACGAAAAAAATACCTACACCATTATGTTTCCGTATCTATGCTTACTATTTTTTTTAGTAAGAAGAAGAGCTACTTTGGGACTTCTTCCGAAAAGAAGACGTCTTTGAGTCTTCTTCGCACTGTCCAAGAGCAGATTGGCAAGTTCAATTGAATCGGTACGTTTTTCGTGTTCCACATGTTGGCATGCGAGATTTTGATAGCTGAAAGGCATTAAAAACAAATGATTTTGATCTTCCTCTGAGTCTGGTCAAATCGCATTGCTACTTTTCTTGCTTCAGTTGTAGGATCAAATCTTTTTCGATTGTGGTATAGAGTAAACCGCGGCACAAATTGCGGGTTATTATAAATAAACTTTTACGATCATCACAATCAAAAAGCAAAAAAACCATCTCGTCCTTATTGTTTTGTTCGCATATTTACCGATTGTTATTTTTTTTGTTTTTAAACAACAAAAAATCGTTATTTTTTTATCTAATAAGAAAGTTTTTTTTTTTATTTCAAACATAGGAAAAAGAGTTTACTTAAATTTGATAACACTGCAACTAGTAAAAATAACTAACGAGCAAGTTTGCTCTTCAGTATAGGTACTAAAAATAAGTAAATAATAAACATTTTACTATTTTTCAGACATGCTAAAGTTATTAATTATGTTTATTCTTATTTATGGTGATAGTGACTAGAGCATAGATGTTATTTATTCCATCAAAAGCGTTGGAGGTACGAGTAATGTTGATCCGAGCGCCCCCTTTTCGCTCGTTGTTGTCGCTTAGTTACTATCAGGTTAAAGTTGAAGTTTAACTCACAGCTTCGGATTGTCTGACAAGTATTGTCAGACGGTATTGTATTGTACGTTGTAGTCGTCTCATGCCATATACGTGAAAGAGACTTGTAACTTCCTCGTTTACGTGCTCCTGGAGTTTCTTTTCGTGTGCATTGGCTCAGAGTGGATTTCTTAAGAAACTGTAAGAATCCTTTAGTCACGATGGAGATCGCTGTTTCCTATGTACAATGGAGCATTCACAATAGATCGAAGTACTTTGTTCTGAAAGCGTTGGATGTCTGCAATGTTGGTTTGGCTGGCACATCCCCAAAGTTGAGCGCCATACTCGTTTTAGAACCTGGTTGTGTAAAAGAATTTAATTAGAGATTGATAACCCTGATTTTCTACCTAATAGCCATTTTATTTTTCGCCATTTAATATCTAATTCTGTTCTTTAGATTTTTATATGTTCTTTCAAACGAAGCTTGGCATCTAAGGTCAAATCTAGATATTTCGCTGTGTTATTCATCATATGGAATTGTTGTCCCTCATATGTACGAGACAATCTTATTTGTAAAGTCAATGTGTACAGATTTGATGTAGTTACGTTATTCCCCATCTTTTAGTTTACTTGACTATTTGGTCCGTAGTAGCTTGTAGTTTTTTGGTTGAATCCAGTGCCGTGTGCCCCACTGCTGCCGTGGCGTCAGCAAAGAGTGCAATCTTTGTGAAATGTGCTGTTCGTATATCCTTGGTATAAAGGGGGTATAGTAGAGGCCCAATGACTCTTCCTTGGAGAATTCCTGCATTTATCTGCACTAGATTGGAGTAGGAACTTTATTATTTAATCCGAAAATGACGAGATGTTGGGTAAGACTCCAAGCGGAAGTACTCTTCAGGCAAGTTCACTTTAAGTTTATTAAGAAGACCTTCATGTCAAACTCTGTGGAAAGCCACATCTAGAAAGATTGAAGAACATACTTTCTTTTCTTGTAAGGCTTGTTCGATTTCGTTGGTAATTCTACGAACTTGTTCTATTGAAATCCAAACTGATGATTGGGATAAGGTTTCTTGATTCTACTATTGGTTTGAGACACTTGAAAATCAGTTTTTCGAACAACTTTGAGATCATGGGAAGTAACGATATTGGTCTACACGACGATACCTCATTGGGGTCTTTACCTGGTTTAGGAATCATTATCACATCAGCTACTTTCCAGGCGCTTGGAACATATCTGAGGCTAATGGTTTTGTTCATCAACCGTAAGAGTTTATATAACACATTTTTGGTAGTTGTTTCAGGACTTCGCACCCAGTCAAATTCTGGACCTTTTTTTGTCTTTTAGGCACATAATTTCGTGCTTCAGCTCGGACATTGTAATCGGAGGTATCGGAGAATTTTCATTTTAACTCGCATTTAGGAACTCGTCACAAGCAGCTTCATTTGGTTTAAAAGAATTTTCTAGGTAATTCGCAAAGGCTGTTGCTTTTTCCTCATTACCCTTAGCCCATTGCCCGTTGTCACATCTAACTGGTGGAATGTGGTTTGTTAGTCGCTTGAGATATTTTATACTTTTCCACAGTAAATATTCTGTATTCTTATCAGAAGATTAGCTTTATCTCTTGCTTTAAATCTTGTGTGGCTTTGTTACATCTAACTTTATCCAAAGGTGACTTGGATAAAGTCACTTGCCACTTACGCCGCAGTTTTCTTTCGTATCTTTCCTTAATTTCTTTTGGATAGTTACTTCCAACGGTTTTTCTTTTTTAATGAAGGAGTACAGTTCCAGGCTGCGTGTTGGATTAGTTTGATGAAATCATATGTTTTTTTTTTCAATTGTTCTGCTGTCTCAATAGGCATATTAGTATCAGCTCTCTTGGACGATAAAACTAAACCAGTTCATGAATTTATTTGAAAGGTACGGGTTTTCATCTTTGGCTATAACAGTTTCATTAATAAGTTGGAGAGTGGCCCGAATTCAAATCTAAGCCTTCCTGAACTTGTTCCTTGAAAATTTCTTTATCTTGGACGATAAAACTAAACCAGTTCATGAATTTATTTGAAAGGTACGGGTTTTCATCTTTGGCTATAACAGTTTCACTAATAAGTTGGAGAGTGGTCCGAATTCAAATCTAAGCCTTCCTGAACTTGTATAAAGTTCCTTGAAAATTTCTTTATCACAAAAAAGATAAGGGGTTTTATTAAGGTCCATCGGCCAGTATGCAGGCTTACCAGTAGATATCAATTCGCACCCAGTGTTTTCACCTGCCTCGTAAAGTGCACGACCTTTTGTTGCTGTGAGTCGTGATCCCCAATATGTGTGTTTGGCGTCGAAGTCTCCTCCCATTATATGCATTTTAATGAGCTGTGTATAATAATCTGGTGAAATTGCATGCATTGGGGGACTATATACTGCTGTTACTGACAGAAACTGATTTGTAGTTTTGACTGTTACTATTGTGGTTTGAAACTTGAGGGAACTTGTTTTTTCTTCCTCGTAGTGGTCAATGCTATTTCATACTACTATCACCTCTCGCACAATTATCTGGATGAACTGTATGGTAGAACTTATAATTCTTAAATCTGATATATGATTGGGTTGTGAGATGAACTTCAGATATCAAACAAATATCTCTTTTTTCTGTTTTCAATACGATGTGTAACTCATTTCAATGCTTGTATAAACCGTTCGCATTCCATGCCATAATTCTTAAGAACTCAGGCATTATTGGTTGTAATTTATTTTGTTTTCAAGTTTATATAGTGTTTCGTTCTTGCAGGGATTTAAATAAATAAGAAAGTACAGTTACTTTTCTTTGTTTTGAATTAATTCTTCTTTTTTTTTAATTTACCTAAATCTAAATTTCACTAGACAAAAACTGCGTAAAACTCGCTTATATATCTTCCTTACTTAAAATATCCTACTGGCCCCGTTCAACTATTTAACTTTAATGTAAATATTAAGGGCTTAATTTAACTTATTTTAGGTTTAGAAAATAGGTTATAAAAAAACTTAGCATACATATGATCCTTTTTTCTTTTTAAATACAGTAATACCCCGACTTACGCTACCTCGACATACGCGAATTCGGAATTACACGATTTTTAAATTTTCTCGTCTATTCGTATTTTCCGTGAACGCCGCGCAGTCAAGGTCAAGCGGCGTTTGTTTTTGACTCCCCCCGCCCGCACTAGTGTTCGTTCACCTTACGACAGGCTCAGACGTGAAGCGCGGAATTGACGCGTAGGTGCAAGAAAGTTACGATTTTGTGTTTATTTTGTGTGTTGTGCGATGACCTGAGATATGTACTAAGTACTATGGCATCCAAACGAAGTAGAACCGATTCTTTTGCTTCAAACAAGATAAGAAAAACATTATCTTTGGAGTGTAAACTTAACAATATTAAAGACTACGATGCAAAAATAAAAATTTGTGAATTAGCAAAGAAGTTTGATCTACCGGAATCGACAGTCAGAACAATTACAAAAAGTAAAGAAAAAATTCTCGAAGCTCTGAAAAACGCTCAGTAAGTATTCGTAAACGGCATAGTATTATCGCTGAGATGGAAACATTGTTAAAATTATGGTGTGATAATCAAGTAAGTGTGAAAAATTGTCCTGTTGATCAGAGCTAAACTAATTTTGAGAAATTAAAAGAAGAAGCTGGGGTGATGGCTAAAGATGAAACGTTCAAAGCTAGTCACGGTTGGTTAGCCGGTTCAAAAGTCGCTGTAATTGGCATAGCATTGCAGAAAGTGAAGAGGCGGCAAGTGCAGATAAAGAGGCTGCATCTCTCTATCCAGAGAAACTCAAAGCTATGATAGATGAAGGTGGCTATTCCAGCCAAACCATATTCAACGTGGATAAGACTGGCCTGTTCTGAAAAAAGATGCCTAAAAGAACTTTTATCGCGCGTGAAGAGAAAACCTTTCCAGGTTTTAAGGCCGCCAAAGATCGATTGGCGCGAATGCAGCTGGTGACTTTAAGTTAAGACCTCTCTTAGTTTATCGCTCAGAAAATCCAATAGCATTGAAAAGCAAATCTAAAGCTGGTTTGCCCGTGATTTGGAAGTCGAATCGTAAGGCTTGGGTGACGGCCTCCCTTTTTGAGGACTGGTTTGGTCATCACTTCATACCTGAAGTCGAACGTTATTGCCAGGCTAAACAAATCCCGTTTAAAGTGGTGCTATTAATCGACAACGCACCAGGTCATCCTCCTGCTACTTTAACTAGTTTCTACCCACGTGTGAAAGTTGAATTTTTGTCACCAAATACAACCAGCTTGCTTCAACCGATGGACCAGGGAGTTATCAAAACATTCATACACGAGACGATCGTTTGCACATCTGCATAAAGCTATGAGACAAAAACACGAGCTCTCTGTTAAAGACTTTTGGAAACAATTCAATGTTTTACATGCCGCGAGAATCATTGGAGAATCTTGGGATGAAATTTCACAAAAAAAACTTTAAATGGCGTCTGCAAAAAACTCTGTCAATTTTTTTTCTCCACTGAGACTCAGGCAGAATCAGTACCAGGGCCTGATGAAATTGGTAATGTGATCAAAGACGTTGTCGAACTTGGTAGACAAATAATTTTAGAAGTGGATAGTGATGACGTTCAAGAACTGCTGGATTCACACAATCAGAGGCTTACAATTGATGAGCTCATAAAAATGCGTGAACAAGAGGAAGACATTGAGAATCTTGATTCTTTGGACCCAGTTCAATTAGAAGATCAAATGACAGTTGTAAACTTGACAGAAACCCTCAGTTCAACTGAAAAAGGGTTAACAATTTTTGGAAAACATAGATTCCAACGAAGAGCGCATTTCTGTTACAAAAGAAGGAATAAAAAAATTAGTAGCATGCTACGAGGAGATATTACGGGAGAAGAAAAAATCATTGACTCGTCAGACGACTTTGTTAGATTTGATGAAACCTTCTACATCAAAATAACTTCGGATTGTGTTTATACAGTTTATAATAATATAATTTGACATATTATCTACAATTAGTTACACATTTATTTCCTAAATTATTGTTTTATTTAGTCTCCGGTCCCAACTAAACATACTTTGTATGTCTTTATATGCAAAATTGTATCCCGACTTACCTATCGCGTAAGTTCGGGGTATTACTGTACAACTTAAAAATATCTTAACTTAAATATACACTAATAGTGAAATTAAGATAGAGGCAACGCAACAGCTGTGACAAATAGCACGATCTTTCTCTGAATTGAACGGTACTCAACGCAACGGTATTTTTGTACATTTGTATATGCTTCCCTGATGCGGTATGTAACACCGTCACTCCGATATCAGTTGTTGCGTTGGACAGACACGCGTTACATTTCGTGAAGATACAAATTTCTTAGCTTTTACAGCGAAATTAATATAGAGGCAACTGTTTTTTTTTTTTAAAAGTAGATTTCTTGGTAAGGCTTCCTATTTTATTTTGAGTGGACCTTAGCTGTGGTGTTATGTATATTACAGTACAAGTTGATTTTTTAGATTATAAACAATGGGACGTGGAATAAAACTTACTGCGGAAGAGAAAACTAAAATAAACATTCTTAAGGAAAATGGCTACTCTAACCGACAAATTGCTGCGAAAATATCACGATCTGCAAATGTTGTCGATCATTTCGTCACTTTGGGTGAGGAATATGGAGTGAGGAAGGCAAAAGGGGCTCCAGAAAAGGTGACAAACCGTCAAAAAAATCAAATAGTCACAGAAGCCCGCAAGAACAAGCTATTTGCTTCCCAAATCGAAGCGAAATTAGACCTTCAAATTGGAGTACGACGTGTCCAACAAATTCTACATGCTACTCCAACATTGGTCTTTAAAAAGAAAATAAAAAAACCAGCGCTTACTTCCGGGCACAAAGAATGTCGGCTTTCATTTGCTAAAAATCACATGTACTGGACCACAGATTGGAGAAGTCATATTTAGCGATGAAAAAAAGTTTAATTTAGATGGTCCGGATGGGTTCCATTATTATTGGCATGATTTGCGGGATAAGCCGGAAGTAAGAATGAGCCGGAACTTTGGAGGAGGTAGTGTGATGGTCTGGGGTGCTTTCAGCTACCAAGGAAAAATGCCTCTCCTATACGTTCCACCTAAAATGAATTCCCAAAAATATTTAGACATGTTGGAATATGTCTTAGATGAATTCGCAGATGACGTCGGAGGACCAAATTTTATCTTTCAGCACGATAATGCTGCAGTCCACTCTGCCAAAGTGGTGAAAAATGATTTCAATAAGACAAATACACCCATTTTGGAATGGCCATCGAGGTCCCCGGACTTAAACCCAATCGAAAATCTATGGGGATTAATGGCAAGGAGAGTATACAAAAATGGCAGGCAGTACGACACCGTTAAAGAACTGAAACAAGCTATTCAAGACGTTTGTAGGAATTTGGATGCCGAATATCTTCACGACCTTATAAATTCAATGCCAAAGCGAATTTTTGAGGTTATTACCAATAAAGCGGGAAGTACTAACTATTAGAATTCAACTTAAAAAAAAACTGAAAATAAAATAGGAATAATAAAATAGTAAATACTAACAAATCTGTACTGCCTCTATTTTAATTTCGCACCAATTTTTCTAAAACCAAGTTTTTTTAAAAATACTTGCATTGCAAAAGCATTATTTACAGTGCATTAATACATTCATGACTGGTACATTACAAATATAATAAATTACTTCATTCAGCTGTAATCTTTTATTAGTCATACATTAATAAATTAAAACCACTAATAAATTAAAATGTCTTAAGCAGTGGATGACGCTGCCCCTTTTAAGGAAAATAAAAAAGAAACATAAATTATACACACGTCTTCTTAAACATCCTGACAATATAAGGCTAAAATGTTATTACGATAAATTATGCCGTCAACTGAAACATGAAATTACTCTTTGTAGAGATACTTATTTTGATAGAAGACTTTTTGAAAGTGCTGGAAACACTAAAAAAGAGTGGCAAGTTGTAAATGAAATTTTAAATAGAAATACATCCAACTTGGATATAGTTATAAATAATAATAATGCCACTGTATCGGAGCCTCTAGAGGTTGCTAATTTATTTAATGACCATTTTTCGAATATTACAACTGGTAATGATCCGACAGCGAACGCTTGCTCTTCATGTCATCTCGAGCATTTAATTAAACAGGAACATTTTCAACGTGAAAGTTTTTTCTTCGATAAATTTACTTCCTATGAAGTGCATAAAATAATTCTTTCACTAAGAAATTCTAATTCTTCATCTTTTGACATGATTTCTAGCAGGATTCTTAAAAGGATATCGCTCTATCTTACAGATGTTTTGTGTCATATTTTCAATCTTAGTGTTCAGAAAGGGGTGTTTCCTGACATACTCAAGACGGCTGTAGTAGTCCCACTGCATAAGAAGGGGGACACAACAGCTTTGAACAACTACCGCCCAATATCCCTTCTATCAGTATTTTCAAAGGTTTTGGAGAAAGGCATTAAGTCTAGAATGTTGTCCTTCCTAAATAAGTACAAGTATTTTAGTGACTTTCAGTTCGGTTTTCGCAGTGGTAGATCAACAGAGGATGCTTTGTTAAAGTTATGTGGCGAAATTTACACTAGTTTAAACAACTCTGAAGTTCCTGCTACTTTATTCATCGACATAACTAAGGCGTTCGACATGGTGGATCACCCATTGCTACTGGAGAAGTTGTATAATGCTGGTTTCAGAGGCTTTGTACATGACTGGTTCACGTCCTACTTAATAAATCGTAAGCAAAAGGTAAAGATTAGCAATATTCTAAGCTCTGAGAATACGATAAATTTAGGTGTCCCGCAGGGTTCAGTGTTGGGTCCTATATTATTTCTAATATTTGTAAATTCGTTATTCCTCCAATCATTCAAAGGCAAAATTACAGCATTTGCTGATGATACGGCTCTAAGTTATTCAAACAAGTGTTACTTCAATGTATATACTGACATGAATAATGACTTAGATATATTGCGGAAATGGTTTCAACTGCATAAATTAGTAATAAGTAACAAAACTAAATTCATGTTATTTAATCTTATAGGCTCAATAAGTAATGATATGGTCCTCCAATATCACTCGGCCAGTTGTTCCAGATTTCCTTTAAATAGTGTCCAATCATTTAATGAAAATGAAAACTGCTCAAATGGTTGCTTCGATATTGAACGTGTTTCTAGCTTCAAATACCTTGGTATCAGTCTGGATACTAAGCTCAATTGGAAGGACCACACCACTTACTTGAAGAAATATCTGGACAAAGTTGTGAGACAACTTTATCACCTTAGTCTTTATTGTAATAAGTCAGTCTTAAGGTTAGTGTACAACGGTTTGTTTAAGTCTAAGTTGCAGTATGGACTGTCATGTTGGGGTGGTACACACTTCAATAAAATAGAGCCTCTACTTATTAAACAAAAACATGCAATTCGCATCATGTGTAAGGTTGGCCGAAAAACTCCTAGTTTTGAGTTGTTCAGGAATCTAAGAATTCTTCCATTAAGGCACTTATATTTTTACAAAGTCCTAGCTATATTTTTTGACAAATCTGGATATTATGCAGTTAGATTCCATGAAGAATATAACTTACGTGTCAACAATAGAAACTATGTTATAGTACCTACAATAAAAAAATCACACTTTTCTCACTTCTATTACGTCACTGCGCCTCGTTTGTTTAATGTCTTACCGGAAGGTCTCAGATGCGAGAGAGTGAAATCTGTATTTTTAAGAAATATTAAATCTTGGCTCTTTCAATATGACCATTGTATAATAGATAACTTTCTTGGTGCATAGTTTATCTAACTTTTGTTAACCAGGAAATTTTTTTGGATCTCTGAATTTGTTGTTCGCATTCTTGCTTTTTTATTCACGAATATATGTACAATCATTTTCTTCATTCCTGTTGACTACTATACACATCAATATATTGTTTTGAACTCTTTAATGTGAACTGATGGAACATTCGCCACATGTCTTTATGGCATTTGAATGTCCCTAACTATTTCA
Organism: Merodon equestris; assembly: GCA_958301585.1. NCBI lineage: Eukaryota > Metazoa > Arthropoda > Insecta > Diptera > Syrphidae > Merodon > Merodon equestris. Next base: position 50,362,499 of record OY284417.1, on the reverse strand, counting down.
TAGAATAACATGTATATTAACCTTTTTATTTATATATGTATTTATTTTGTTGAAGCAATTGAAATTTAAAATCTTTGTAATTATTTGATCATATATTTTTACTTTGTGTTTTCTATGAAATAAAGAATTTTATTATTATTATTATTATTATTATATTATGCCCCTATATTAATTTCGCTTAGTGTATATATGTATATGTGTATGTAAATATATACGTAATATATAATACATATATACATTGTATGTTTCTTGTATTATAATGTTTTGTTTTTTATTCTTTATTCTTGTGTTGTATTTTTTTATCAAGTTAAGCTATCTAAAACTACCTTATCCTTAACGTTAATCCCATTAGCTTTTGGCAGCCTTTGGCTTAGATCAAGATTGAGGACTGATGCAGTCCGCCTGATCTACTAAAAGGGTTAGTGCTGTCGGACGACGTCCCGCCGATATCGGGGAGACACCGATCTTATGAACGTAGATCGCTAGGCTCACGGAGCACGAAATCATGTTTACAAAGGTGCCGTCGCCGCAGGTCAACGGAATTGCGAACCACGTGGATCACCCCAGACTGACATAAATAGGGGAATGCCTCTGGTGGGACAAATCCATTACAGGGCACCCCCTCGTTAACAAGTAATTGGGGTAGTAAGCCCTTGCGAGCAGTTATCGAACCGGATCTGTACGTGATTAAATCATCCACATACACTTTTGGATGGTGAGGGGAAGCTATCAAACCAACAAGGTAGAAAGGATTGGCCAATTAACTGTAAACTGTTGCAGTCCATTTCATTCCAAATATTTGAGTAGAAGCCACATTGATAATTTTCCCTATGAACTTTCTACCAGTTAACATGTCGAAAGTCATATACAGAGTTTTACTAACTGGGGTTTTAGCTGGCTGGGGACAGCTGATATTGTATAAAGAACCTCTTACCTTACAGTGTCGAAAGCCTTCTTCAAATCAATCAGACAGGTACATAGGTTCTTGCATTTGTTCCATTGAATAACCGATACGAGCTTCGACGCCGCATAAATAGTGTCATACTCCGCTCTAAAACCGGTTATGGGAAATTATTTTATTGTCTCCAATCCAATCAGAAAGACCTCTATGGACTGCCTTCTCGAAAACCTTGCTGAAACTCTTTACCCAACTTGGGGATTTGTTGTACCATCGCTGACTTCAATGCATAGTTGAGTAGGATTCATTTGCACAACTACTGGTGAGATGCGCCTGACAGTGAGATGCCATAACAGTTTCACTAATAAGTTGGAGAGTGGTCCGAATTCAAATCTAAGCCTTCCTGAACTTGTATAAAGTTCCTTGAAAATTTCTTTATCACAAAAAAGATAAGGGGTTTTATTAAGGTCCATCGGCCAGTATGCAGGCTTACCAGTAGATATCAATTCGCACCCAGTGTTTTCACCTGCCTCGTAAAGTGCACGACCTTTTGTTGCTGTGAGTCGTGATCCCCAATATGTGTGTTTGGCGTCGAAGTCTCCTCCCATTATATGCATTTTAATGAGCTGTGTATAATAATCTGGTGAAATTGCATGCATTGGGGGACTATATACTGCTGTTACTGACAGAAACTGATTTGTAGTTTTGACTGTTACTATTGTGGTTTGAAACTTGAGGGAACTTGTTTTTTCTTCCTCGTAGTGGTCAATGCTATTTCATACTACTATCACCTCTCGCACAATTATCTGGATGAACTGTATGGTAGAACTTATAATTCTTAAATCTGATATATGATTGGGTTGTGAGATGAACTTCAGATATCAAACAAATATCTCTTTTTTCTGTTTTCAATACGATGTGTAACTCATTTCAATGCTTGTATAAACCGTTCGCATTCCATGCCATAATTCTTAAGAACTCAGGCATTATTGGTTGTAATTTATTTTGTTTTCAAGTTTATATAGTGTTTCGTTCTTGCAGGGATTTAAATAAATAAGAAAGTACAGTTACTTTTCTTTGTTTTGAATTAATTCTTCTTTTTTTTTAATTTACCTAAATCTAAATTTCACTAGACAAAAACTGCGTAAAACTCGCTTATATATCTTCCTTACTTAAAATATCCTACTGGCCCCGTTCAACTATTTAACTTTAATGTAAATATTAAGGGCTTAATTTAACTTATTTTAGGTTTAGAAAATAGGTTATAAAAAAACTTAGCATACATATGATCCTTTTTTCTTTTTAAATACAGTAATACCCCGACTTACGCTACCTCGACATACGCGAATTCGGAATTACACGATTTTTAAATTTTCTCGTCTATTCGTATTTTCCGTGAACGCCGCGCAGTCAAGGTCAAGCGGCGTTTGTTTTTGACTCCCCCCGCCCGCACTAGTGTTCGTTCACCTTACGACAGGCTCAGACGTGAAGCGCGGAATTGACGCGTAGGTGCAAGAAAGTTACGATTTTGTGTTTATTTTGTGTGTTGTGCGATGACCTGAGATATGTACTAAGTACTATGGCATCCAAACGAAGTAGAACCGATTCTTTTGCTTCAAACAAGATAAGAAAAACATTATCTTTGGAGTGTAAACTTAACAATATTAAAGACTACGATGCAAAAATAAAAATTTGTGAATTAGCAAAGAAGTTTGATCTACCGGAATCGACAGTCAGAACAATTACAAAAAGTAAAGAAAAAATTCTCGAAGCTCTGAAAAACGCTCAGTAAGTATTCGTAAACGGCATAGTATTATCGCTGAGATGGAAACATTGTTAAAATTATGGTGTGATAATCAAGTAAGTGTGAAAAATTGTCCTGTTGATCAGAGCTAAACTAATTTTGAGAAATTAAAAGAAGAAGCTGGGGTGATGGCTAAAGATGAAACGTTCAAAGCTAGTCACGGTTGGTTAGCCGGTTCAAAAGTCGCTGTAATTGGCATAGCATTGCAGAAAGTGAAGAGGCGGCAAGTGCAGATAAAGAGGCTGCATCTCTCTATCCAGAGAAACTCAAAGCTATGATAGATGAAGGTGGCTATTCCAGCCAAACCATATTCAACGTGGATAAGACTGGCCTGTTCTGAAAAAAGATGCCTAAAAGAACTTTTATCGCGCGTGAAGAGAAAACCTTTCCAGGTTTTAAGGCCGCCAAGGATCGATTGACAGTGATGCTTGGCGCGAATGCAGCTGGTGACTTTAAGTTAAGACCTCTCTTAGTTTATCGCTCAGAAAATCCAATAGCATTGAAAAGCAAATCTAAAGCTGGTTTGCCCGTGATTTGGAAGTCGAATCGTAAGGCTTGGGTGACGGCCTCCCTTTTTGAGGACTGGTTTGGTCATCACTTCATACCTGAAGTCGAACGTTATTGCCAGGCTAAACAAATCCCGTTTAAAGTGGTGCTATTAATCGACAACGCACCAGGTCATCCTCCTGCTACTTTAACTAGTTTCTACCCACGTGTGAAAGTTGAATTTTTGTCACCAAATACAACCAGCTTGCTTCAACCGATGGACCAGGGAGTTATCAAAACATTCATACACGAGACGATCGTTTGCACATCTGCATAAAGCTATGAGACAAAAACACGAGCTCTCTGTTAAAGACTTTTGGAAACAATTCAATGTTTTACATGCCGCGAGAATCATTGGAGAATCTTGGGATGAAATTTCACAAAAAAAACTTTAAATGGCGTCTGCAAAAAACTCTGTCAATTTTTTTTCTCCACTGAGACTCAGGCAGAATCAGTACCAGGGCCTGATGAAATTGGTAATGTGATCAAAGACGTTGTCGAACTTGGTAGACAAATAATTTTAGAAGTGGATAGTGATGACGTTCAAGAACTGCTGGATTCACACAATCAGAGGCTTACAATTGATGAGCTCATAAAAATGCGTGAACAAGAGGAAGACATTGAGAATCTTGATTCTTTGGACCCAGTTCAATTAGAAGATCAAATGACAGTTGTAAACTTGACAGAAACCCTCAGTTCAACTGAAAAAGGGTTAACAATTTTTGGAAAACATAGATTCCAACGAAGAGCGCATTTCTGTTACAAAAGAAGGAATAAAAAAATTACTAGCATGCTACGAGGAGATATTACGGGAGAAGAAAAAATCATTGACTCGTCAGACGACTTTGTTAGATTTGATGAAACCTTCTACATCAAAATAACTTCGGATTGTGTTTATACAGTTTATAATAATATAATTTGACATATTATCTACAATTAGTTACACATTTATTTCCTAAATTATTGTTTTATTTAGTCTCCGGTCCCAACTAAACATACTTTGTATGTCTTTATATGCAAAATTGTATCCCGACTTACCTATCGCGTAAGTTCGGGGTATTACTGTACAACTTAAAAATATCTTAACTTAAATATACACTAATAGTGAAATTAAGATAGAGGCAACGCAACAGCTGTGACAAATAGCACGATCTTTCTCTGAATTGAACGGTACTCAACGCAACGGTATTTTTGTACATTTGTATATGCTTCCCTGATGCGGTATGTAACACCGTCACTCCGATATCAGTTGTTGCGTTGGACAGACACGCGTTACATTTTGTGAAGATACAAATTTCTTAGCTTTTACAGCGAAATTAATATAGAGGCAACTGTTTTTTTTTTTTAAAAGTAGATTTCTTGGTAAGGCTTCCTATTTTATTTTGAGTGGACCTTAGCTGTGGTGTTATGTATATTACAGTACAAGTTGATTTTTTAGATTATAAACAATGGGACGTGGAATAAAACTTACTGCGGAAGAGAAAACTAAAATAAACATTCTTAAGGAAAATGGCTACTCTAACCGACAAATTGCTGCGAAAATATCACGATCTGCAAATGTTGTCGATCATTTCGTCACTTTGGGTGAGGAATATGGAGTGAGGAAGGCAAAAGGGGCTCCAGAAAAGGTGACAAACCGTCAAAAAAATCAAATAGTCACAGAAGCCCGCAAGAACAAGCTATTTGCTTCCCAAATCGAAGCGAAATTAGACCTTCAAATTGGAGTACGACGTGTCCAACAAATTCTACATGCTACTCCAACATTGGTCTTTAAAAAGAAAATAAAAAAACCAGCGCTTACTTCCGGGCACAAAGAATGTCGGCTTTCATTTGCTAAAAATCACATGTACTGGACCACAGATTGGAGAAGTCATATTTAGCGATGAAAAAAAGTTTAATTTAGATGGTCCGGATGGGTTCCATTATTATTGGCATGATTTGCGGGATAAGCCGGAAGTAAGAATGAGCCGGAACTTTGGAGGAGGTAGTGTGATGGTCTGGGGTGCTTTCAGCTACCAAGGAAAAATGCCTCTCCTATACGTTCCACCTAAAATGAATTCCCAAAAATATTTAGACATGTTGGAATATGTCTTAGATGAATTCGCAGATGACGTCGGAGGACCAAATTTTATCTTTCAGCACGATAATGCTGCAGTCCACTCTGCCAAAGTGGTGAAAAATGATTTCAATAAGACAAATACACCCATTTTGGAATGGCCATCGAGGTCCCCGGACTTAAACCCAATCGAAAATCTATGGGGATTAATGGCAAGGAGAGTATACAAAAATGGCAGGCAGTACGACACCGTTAAAGAACTGAAACAAGCTATTCAAGACGTTTGTAGGAATTTGGATGCCGAATATCTTCACGACCTTATAAATTCAATGCCAAAGCGAATTTTTGAGGTTATTACCAATAAAGCGGGAAGTACTAACTATTAGAATTCAACTTAAAAAAAAACTGAAAATAAAATAGGAATAATAAAATAGTAAATACTAACAAATCTGTACTGCCTCTATTTTAATTTCGCACCAATTTTTCTAAAACCAAGTTTTTTTAAAAATACTTGCATTGCAAAAGCATTATTTACAGTGCATTAATACATTCATGACTGGTACATTACAAATATAATAAATTACTTCATTCAGCTGTAATCTTTTATTAGTCATACATTAATAAATTAAAACCACTAATAAATTAAAATGTCTTAAGCAGTGGATGACGCTGCCCCTTTTAAGGAAAATAAAAAAGAAACATAAATTATACACACGTCTTCTTAAACATCCTGACAATATAAGGCTAAAATGTTATTACGATAAATTATGCCGTCAACTGAAACATGAAATTACTCTTTGTAGAGATACTTATTTTGATAGAAGACTTTTTGAAAGTGCTGGAAACACTAAAAAAGAGTGGCAAGTTGTAAATGAAATTTTAAATAGAAATACATCCAACTTGGATATAGTTATAAATAATAATAATGCCACTGTATCGGAGCCTCTAGAGGTTGCTAATTTATTTAATGACCATTTTTCGAATATTACAACTGGTAATGATCCGACAGCGAACGCTTGCTCTTCATGTCATCTCGAGCATTTAATTAAACAGGAACATTTTCAACGTGAAAGTTTTTTCTTCGATAAATTTACTTCCTATGAAGTGCATAAAATAATTCTTTCACTAAGAAATTCTAATTCTTCATCTTTTGACATGATTTCTAGCAGGATTCTTAAAAGGATATCGCTCTATCTTACAGATGTTTTGTGTCATATTTTCAATCTTAGTGTTCAGAAAGGGGTGTTTCCTGACATACTCAAGACGGCTGTAGTAGTCCCACTGCATAAGAAGGGGGACACAACAGCTTTGAACAACTACCGCCCAATATCCCTTCTATCAGTATTTTCAAAGGTTTTGGAGAAAGGCATTAAGTCTAGAATGTTGTCCTTCCTAAATAAGTACAAGTATTTTAGTGACTTTCAGTTCGGTTTTCGCAGTGGTAGATCAACAGAGGATGCTTTGTTAAAGTTATGTGGCGAAATTTACACTAGTTTAAACAACTCTGAAGTTCCTGCTACTTTATTCATCGACATAACTAAGGCGTTCGACATGATGGATCACTCATTGCTACTGGAGAAGTTGTATAATGCTGGTTTCAGAGGCTTTGTACATGACTGGTTCACGTCCTACTTAATAAATCGTAAGCAAAAGGTAAAGATTAGCAATATTCTAAGCTCTGAGAATACGATAAATTTAGGTGTCCCGCAGGGTTCAGTGTTGGGTCCTATATTATTTCTAATATTTGTAAATTCGTTATTCCTCCAATCATTCAAAGGCAAAATTACAGCATTTGCTGATGATACGGCTCTAAGTTATTCAAACAAGTGTTACTTCAATGTATATACTGACATGAATAATGACTTAGATATATTGCGGAAATGGTTTCGACTGCATAAATTAGTAATAAGTAACAAAACTAAATTCATGTTATTTAATCTTATAGGCTCAATAAGTAATGATATGGTCCTCCAATATCACTCGGCCAGTTGTTCCAGATTTCCTTTAAATAGTGTCCAATCATTTAATGAAAATGAAAACTGCTCAAATGGTTGCTTCGATATTGAACGTGTTTCTAGCTTCAAATACCTTGGTATCAGTCTGGATACTAAGCTCAATTGGAAGGACCACACCACTTACTTGAAGAAATATCTGGACAAAGTTGTGAGACAACTTTATCACCTTAGTCTTTATTGTAATAAGTCAGTCTTAAGGTTAGTGTACAACGGTTTGTTTAAGTCTAAGTTGCAGTATGGACTGTCATGTTGGGGTGGTACACACTTCAATAAAATAGAGCCTCTACTTATTAAACAAAAACATGCAATTCGCATCATGTGTAAGGTTGGCCGAAAAACACCTAGTTTTGAGTTGTTCAGGAATCTAAGAATTCTTCCATTAAGGCACTTATATTTTTACAAAGTCCTAGCTATATTTTTTGACAAATCTGGATATTATGCAGTTAGATTCCATGAAGAATATAACTTACGTGTCAACAATAGAAACTATGTTATAGTACCTACAATAAAAAAATCACACTTTTCTCACTTCTATTACGTCACTGCGCCTCGTTTGTTTAATGTCTTACCGGAAGGTCTCAGATGCGAGAGAGTGAAATCTGTATTTTTAAGAAATATTAAATCTTGGCTCTTTCAATATGACCATTGTATAATAGATAACTTTCTTGGTGCATAGTTTATCTAACTTTTGTTAACCAGGAAATTTTTTTGGATCTCTGAATTTGTTGTTCGCATTCTTGCTTTTTTATTCACGAATATATGTACAATCATTTTCTTCATTCCTGTTGACTACTATACACATCAATATATTGTTTTGAACTTTTTAATGTGAACTGATGGAACATTCGCCACATGTCTTTATGGCATTTGAATGTCCCTAACTATTTCATAGAATAACATGTATATTAACCTTTTTATTTATATATGTATTTATTTTGTTGAAGCAATTGAAATTTAAAATCTTTGTAATTATTTGATCATATATTTTTACTTTGTGTTTTCTATGAAATAAAGAATTTTATTATTATTATTATTATTATTATATTATGCCCCTATATTAATTTCGCTTAGTGTATATATGTATATGTGTATGTAAATATATACGTAATATATAATACATATATACATTGTATGTTTCTTGTATTATAATGTTTTGTTTTTTATTCTTTATTCTTGTGTTGTATTTTTTTATCAAGTTAAGCTATCTAAAACTACCTTATCCTTAACGTTAATCCCATTAGCTTTTGGCAGCCTTTGGCTTAGATCAAGATTGAGGACTGATGCAGCCCGCCTGATCTACTAAAAGGGTTAGTGCTGTCGGACGACGTCCCGCCGATATCGGGGAGACACCGATCTTATGAACGTAGATCGCTAGGCTCACGGAGCACGAAATCATGTTTACAAAGGTGCCGTCGCCGCAGGTCAACGGAATTGCGAACCACGTGGATCACCCCAGACTGACATAAATAGGGGAATGCCTCTGGTGGGACAAATCCATTACAGGGCACCCCCTCGTTAACAAGTAATTGGGGTAGTAAGCCCTTGCGAGCAGTTATCGAACCGGATCTGTACGTGATTAAATCATCCACATACACTTTTGGATGGTGAGGGGAAGCTATCAAACCAACAAGGTAGAAAGGATTGGCCAATTAACTGTAAACTGTTGCAGTCCATTTCATTCCAAATATTTGAGTAGAAGCCACATTGATAATTTTCCCTATGAACTTTCTACCAGTTAACATGTCGAAAGTCATATACAGAGTTTTACTAACTGGGGTTTTAGCTGGCTGGGGACAGCTGATATTGTATAAAGAACCTCTTACCTTACAGTGTCGAAAGCCTTCTTCAAATCAATCAGACAGGTACATAGGTTCTTGCATTTGTTCCATTGAATAACCGATACGAGCTTCGACGCCGCATAAATAGTGTCATACTCCGCTCTAAAACCGGTTATGGGAAATTATTTTATTGTCTCCAATCCAATCAGACAGACCTCTATGGACTGCCTTCTCGAAAACCTTGCTGAAACTCTTTACCCAACTTGGGGATTTGTTGTACCATCGCTGACTTCAATGCATAGTTGAGTAGGATTCATTTGCACAACTACTGGTGAGATGCGCCTGAGCACAACTTTAGATATATCATCGGTTCCCGCGAATTTTTTTCTGTTCAATGACTTGAAGATCCTCCATCAAATGATTCGTCTACACTGGCGAAGTCGTTACTTGTTATGAAATCTTCTTTGAACCTGGTAAAACCAAGGTTCTCTGATCACCTTTGCCAATCAATGATCGACACCATTTCGAACGTAGAACTGATGAAAAAGGGCTCTTCCCCTCGTGCCGTGGTTTGGGCGAATGCTGTCATTCACCTTATACACTTCCTGGAAGACAGCTCCCACTGTCGCCACTTTCTCTTGGAAATCATCGATTCTTCACTTTATTGCGTTACTGTATGTGTACATATTTACTTGGCTTAGAATAGTAAAACGCACGTCGACAAAAAAATAAAAAAGAATTGGGAAAATCCCTCTAAGACAAGTAGATTTATATCAAATATGTCTTATGGAGGCTACAAAGCAGCAAAGAGAGATATTTCACACATACATATGTGTAGATATCAGAGTATCCATGTGTCATGCCCTCAAGAAATTAGTTGTTATTGTGTATGGTTATTATAAATATATGTAATTTGAAGCCGCATGATTTCGAATATAACATAGGAAAAAATATATCTGTTGTCTTCAGAATAGGGAAACAAATTACTCGTTTGTATATAAATCACTTTTTTTACAATAAATTTTGCAATATTCATTTAATATTTTAATATATCTTTTTTTGACAAATTTACATTTTATTAATTTAATAAAGAAAAGTTTTTTTTTTCACATATTTACATTGTTATAAATAGATAAATAAATTATATATATACAGTTTTTACTTTAACATATAAGTCAAGAATTTATCACACTTTTATCATAATATGGTATATTATTTATTGATTTAGAAAAAAAACATTTTTACATATCAACAGCAATCGCCATAATTTAATAAGCCATTTCAGCACCCCAGGGTCGATATGGTTTTGATCCATTTTGAGCTCCATAGGTTAAGCCATTTGAAGAAGTGTTATATACTTGCGCGCTACTTACTGGATATTCAGTCGAATTTTCATAGTTAAGTGCATTGGGGCCGGTTGTATTCCTATGGTTATTACTTGTCAACTCAATATATGTAGCTTCATGATGCTCGTGTGTGTGGTCAGGCGAATAATGAGACTGATGTTGTTGAGTTGCATGATTGCTTATGGTTTGTGTCGAAATGTGAGTTTGAGTTTGTGTCTGTCCTTGTTGTTGTGGCTGTGGTTGAGGCATTAATGTCGTGTTTTCACTATTTGTGGATGAAATTGGACGACTTGTGTGCGCTACTGTAGATGGTTGTGGCATTGATGAAGTAACAGGTGCGGGATTTATTGCAGGATATGACTGGAGTGGGGTTGACAAATTTGGTACGTATGAACTTGTTGGGGTTGGTTGAACTGAATAACCAGTTTGGTAGGGATTTGCAGAGCAGTTAGTTTGATATGCAGTAGAGGACCAATTTGGACTACCACAATTCTTTGCCGATATTTCGCGTTGCTGAACAAAATATTGCAAATGTGACATAAGACGTAAACGCAATGGATCCTGTATATCCATTCCCTCAATAGTAACAAGATATCGCGCGACTTCTGCAGCACATTCTCGAAAACCAATTATGTGATAGTCCATCGCGAAACGTTGAGGATCATATGAAAGGGATTCAATTCCTTTAAAAAAAATGAACGAAGAACTTATTAGAGTGTCTTATATAAAATTGGTCACTGAATATATGTACCCATATATTATGATAAAACAAAATTGAATTATACTGTTGATTGATAATTAGATAAGAACGTTTGAAATGTAAAAAAACATATATAACATATTTGCTAATTGCATGATTATGCATTGTTATAAGCATATAAACACCATTAGTCTTTTCAATGAGGCTGTTCTGGACAGAAAGGTACATGTTTTGCTATTCAGTGAGAAAAAATTCTGTCCGAAAGTGTTCTGCTTTGTGTTCAATGACTGTATTTCGCACACTTCAGAACACGATTTTCAAAACAGATTCGTGAAAAGAGTCAAAAGCAGCTCTCATTGAAAAAACACTAAAGTACTCGCTAAAACATTCATATCATCACTGAAATATGTTGTTGGTGAGTCACTAGTCACATTAATTTCACTAACAGTGCCCATCACAACTCTTCCAAAGCATTCTTATGTGAATTCATTTTAGTTTATTATTTAATTCTAAAAGATTTTTAATACAATATGACACATAAGATGTCTTTCGCTTTTTGACAACTAACATACGGCTGTACTTTTCTGTTCTAATTTGATCTGACAATTTTTACGAATCTGATCTGTCCTGTTCTGATCTTTTCGTCATTGAACACAGCTCATATTACCTGCGGATAGTATTGAATGTGACATATGAATTTATTTAATTTTGATTTTCGCTCTATTTTGTTATATTATTTTGTATTACATAAATATATATCTAAATTTAATTAAATTATACTGAATTAAAAATGCTTGTCCAATACAAAACAAGAAATTACATACTTATATAAAACAGACGGAAATGTATTCTCCACAATAAATATCGCTATTTTCCTAAATCGGATCAGAATAAAATCTCTGAACCCGATTCTGTTCATCATACTATATGTATCAGTTATAAAATGAGTCAATAATATTCCTATTCAATGAGTGCAAGTAGATACTAGGTTTTTTCGACATATTAAACTATATTAAAAAGATAAAATAAGTGTGAAAGTCACTAAAATCGAATTGAACTAAACTCGAATTTATGACTTTTACTGATTTTCAAATTAACACACGGTTTGCATACAATATACTATTTTTATAATATTTTATAATATATAATATATTTTTATATTATAATATAATATAGTATAATATTTTTTTTATTTAATTTTTTTTTCTTCTCTGATTATACAGATGCACGATGAAAGTTTAGGGTCCTAATCTTGCAACATAAATAAAAGGCAGTATAAAAATGAGTCGCACCACAGATATAAAAATTTATAAAAACACTTTAAAATTATTACATTTATCGCTAATTTTTATCCTACAAATAAACATATTTCAATAATTGATTACCTTTTGAATGTAAATTCTTTAAATGCTCCACAGTAAGTTGTAGAATTTCAGCTTTTTCCAGCTTTGAAGAACCTTGTTTTTCATAAGCAGAAGGAACGAGTCGTTTCAATTCAGAAAGTGAAGAATTAATTCTGTCTCTCCGTTTTTTTTCAATAACACCCCTTCGCTTTTTGCGGCTTAGTAACTGGCAGCTTCCTGTGCCACTTGGAGATACCCTAAAAAATGTAATCGAAATGTCTACTTGTTAATGCAAATTTATATAATTAACATTTTTTTTTGATATTTTAAATAATAAATAAATAAAGTTTGCAGTTAATTAGAATAAATTCGTTTGCCTACTGCTCTTTAGATGACTCCTCTGAATAAAGCTCGTCACAATCACTTTCAGAAAGTGCTCTTTTCAATGATCTTGCTTGGGGTGGTGGCGTCCAATGATTCTGCGTTGTAGATGAAGAACTATAACCCCAATGTAGTGGCGTGTTATGCGCATTGTGTTCCATAATGATTTCAAAATATAAACAATTTCACTTTCAATTATCGTTTGTTTGGAAAAAAATCCAGTTTATTATCAATTATTTAATCAGGATTTAAAAAAATATTAGCAAAGTTTTATACTGAAAATAAAATCAAATAAGATTTTCCACAAATATCACAAATACACACAAGAGAGTACCCGGTTGTGCGTCTTAGCACGTGACTTACCGCGTGTACAAACGTCGTTTGACTGATTTCAGAACGCACGACCTACGCATGCAGAACATGTGCATCCCCACCAAAATATTCAACTATTAGAGGTACCTGAACGACTGATGCCATTGGCAAATACTGACACCCTTATAATTTGTTCTTCGCTACCCCATTTTCCAATTTTCGTCTTTGAAACTAAGCTCTCACTGGTGTACTACAAAAATTCTAACCAACCCCTGTCGAATTAAAGGGTGACATATTCGGTTGTGATCTTCCATACGTATTTAACATGTTCGGGAGCGAGACATATTATATATGCGCTGGAACGATTTTCCTCTTGCTAGTCAGAAATGTGCTGCCTGCGATATGTATGATAAAAGTGTCATTGATATAATCGCCTGTTAAAAATTTGAAGCGCACGTTCATAAGTGTGCGAACTTTTGACGAAGGTCGTGTGCTTTTCCAACAAGTGCATTACCATTAATGTGTCGAGTAAACATACAAAAAAAACCTGAGACTTAGAGGTCATTAAAATATTATTCTCGAATATAGGTCAGCTCGAATAATAGATCCATACTTTATTTTCGATCATAATGTAACAAATACATTAGGAACTTTAGTTTTACCCCTACTTGCAACTCGTATATGATAAATTGTATACATGTATTATTTCCGATCGTATTATAGCAAATAAATTTAGACCTCATTCTCATAATTTTTACTTGCAGGAATATATTTTATTTTAGTATAAAATTTTGAAAAGTATTTTTTTGACATTAAACGTCTCAGAAAATTGAATAGAAGTAATTGCTTATTTTTTATACACATACATAGAACAAATTCATGAAATTAAAAAATCCCTTTTTTATATTTATGCAAGCACTTCGAGAGAAATCAAAAATAAAAATAAATGCCAAGCAAGCAGCTCAGATTTGGCGAGATCTATCACCTGACGATAAGATTCCATATCAGTTAATGGCCTTAAAACACAGAAATCAATCAAAGCAACGAATTTTGACAAGGCGTAAGCCTAAAAAAATACAGTCTAGAACGTCGTATATCAATTGAATTTTTTCATGTCAAATGATTAATAAACATATGTATGAGTTATGAAAAAATCAATAGTTTGTTTTTCTTTTTAATTGTGGACTACATTTTTAATTGAAAAATTATATTCTGAATTGATACTAAACGAATGTTGTATATTTTGTTCTCAATTGTATATATTGAATGCCCTGGCGGAGGATGGTATTTATATGTGCATATATTTCTATCTTCTTCTTCTTTTCCTTTTTCCGGCGTTGTTGTGGTCAGAAGTGTAGGACCATAACCTTCCCACTTAACTGCATTCCTACTGGTCCGCTTGTGGGGTCCGCCGGTTTGACCTCATAAAGTAGCGGCAGGCTTCCCGGTTTCGGATTACTTCATCGCTGAGGCCAATCAAATGCTGGTGTTTTTGCATTTGTTTGCACCAATTGTTTTTCGGCCTGCCTGTTTTTTTTTTTTTTTTTTTTTGTGACACGGGCATGCTCCAGATTTTTTTGTTTGATCTTACTCTTACAACACCGGTGATCTCCAGTCGTGTCAACCCACTGATTTGCATGTACACTTGTGTGGCAGTTTAATGGTGGTATATGTGTCCCTAGGCTCACCTTGGTGTTTTCTAAATTGCCTAGATGTGATTTTTGTTTACCTTTGTTTTAGTCGCCTTTTACGACAAGCGAGAGGTATCGCTGCAGGGATATTGTTAACCCGTCCCTGCACGGATATGTACATATATTTCTATATATGAATCAATATATGTATTTAAGTTTAACAATACCTTTCATGCCAAAAAATATTTCTTACCATGGCAAAAAACCGTCCTGTTTTTGATCCTGTTGAAAGACATGATCCTTCCAAAAACCATAATGCAGAACAGTCGGCAGATCGACGCAATACATTTATATACAATTTCGCTGTGATCGGACGAAGGTAATAAATTGCGACAAAATACCTATCTGAAAGGTCATATAACTTCCAGATAGTTGAATAATTGGTCTGCTGTAGCTCCGTAGTTATATGTTGCATATCCGCACGTCGGTTGGGGGCAGAAATACGGTTGTCAATCCGGGTTTGCTTTATCGAAAATATTATTGGCACTTAGCATCCTGATAACATATATACTCGTATAAGAGTATATAAGAACCTTAATATCCTGATTCAATTATGGGCAATATCCAAAAAAGAAGTAAATAATTTGCTCTAGAATTAGGGATATTCTCCAAGTCACTATATTTTGGAAGCGAACGATATTTGGATATACATTTATATGATTTATATTAGACTCATACCTGTACGAATAAATATGATGATGTCGTTACAGCCAATAAATGATCTTGACGAGACTTAGAAGATAGGACAAATAGACAAAATTTAAATTTTCTGCTTATTATCACAAACTGAATCTAGCCATGTTTCTTTCGGCAAACTGAGTACATAACATATGTATATGTATGTTATGTAATAACTGGTGGCTCAGCAACGTTGTTTATATCTAAAATGTCGCAATTATTAAATTGTATATGCAACAATTTCTCATATATCTCATATTTGGGGTACCACGGGAGCCGTCGTGTAAGATAGAATTCAACGTGTTTACGCGAAACACGAGCATTGTATACATACAAATTTTTAGACCGAAACAAGTAAACCGTAGTGAATACGTTTAACGGTCAGAATTAATATTTATTTCATTTCATCTACCTATATTTTCAGCTGCAGCCATCGTGCCCATTTGGCGGACATGTACCATCTACCGTGTGCGGTAAATGTGGGTTTCACTATACAGCCTAAACCGGTACTCCTTCTAGTAACTATGATATGAAATCAGTAACTATGATGTAAATCAGTGTGATTATGTTATTAAATATAATAAATATGCATACTATAAATATGTATGCATATATACTATATATTAACTTTGTTGTTCATCATGTTGTTCTTTAAATTATCTATTCACATGAACAAATCAAATATCAACTAGAAAGTCCAGATGGTTCTATCCAATTCACCCGTCATTTTAATATTCATATATTTTGGTTTTTATGACATAAATCTCAGTCATTTACAAACTGTCAATAGCTGTGCATACATTTTATAATGAAAATTTCGGGTGAATATTCTGTGAGTCATCCAACTGCAAAAATGTGATTTTGTGATGGTCATTTAATCTTGAGGACGAACTATGTGCAGGCGTATTAAAAAAATCGAAAACGAATAACTTTAAATTTATCTCAATAAAAATTCCAATTAGACTCAAGAAGAACTTGCAAAACGGGTACGAGTTACTTACCAGGCAATATCATTTCGACTGCAAGCAATTTGGAAGGTACGGAAAGAAAGAAAACAAAAAGAGAAGAGTTGATATCTGCGTAAATTTGCTTTCTCTTGCACAAAATTATTATCGGTTGGTCTTATAACTGAAGTTACCAGGTCCAGGTTACAAGGATGTCGAAAAATCATATTGCTGCATGAAAGTGCTCGTCCACATAGTATGCAATCAACTCATGAACTCATTTTTTCCTTTAAAAAAATCAAGACTCAGCAAAAAAATCAAGACTCAGCAAAGGCATTCATCAACTATAAAAGAATATAGATTATGATGACATATATTTCTATTATTTGTAATAAGTATCTTTTATAGTATATTTGAATTTAACTAAAACAGCCGAGATTCTATTGACCGTAATTTTTTTAAATTTTTATCCAAAAGAAATGTATGTACATACATATGTATATAATGTGTACAATTATAATTTATAAATAAATATAACTTTAAAGAAAGGGACTACTTAGATATCATTTACATTTTGAATATAAAGCAATAAGAGCAATACAAGAGTATATATTTTTACGACGACCTATTGTTCCAACTCAGGCTTAGAAAACAATTACGGAAAAGCATGGGAAGCACGTGCCTAGCATGCGTGAGAATATCGCATAGAACAATTCCCACGAACTGTATGGTAGAAACCACCCTATTAAACTGAAACGTTTATAAAAGGAAAGGAGGGTGAGAGCAATAGGGTAGAAGACTTGAAATTACAACTACAGGTCAAATATGTATATTTTAATAAGTTTATACATACATATATGTTTATATTCACGAAAATTCAGGGAATTTGTAAAATAATTTCTTTTTTTTTTTCTTAGAAAAAAAATGAACATGACAAAAACAAAATAAAGGTTTGTATATCATATTTACTATTTTCGCCAAGTATTTTACGGGGGCACCGTAGCACCGTCATCGAAATCCTATTTGGATCCCATCTCGTTGGGATATTGACAAAACCACCTACGGTATAATTATCTGAAAAAAAAAAAAATTTTAATTTTTCTTATATTTTCAGACGATCACAACCTTGATGCCTGAGTAGCTTAGGAAGGCCATTTCTTCTGTTACGCTTCGAGAAATTAATTAATCACGAAAAAAATTAACAGGCAGATCCTTTAGCCCTTTTATGGCTAGTCACCTGTTCCAGACCTTAGACTATATTTAAACATAATTAAGAGATTAAAATGAAAGACTTTTTAAGCAGGATTCCAGAAAGTAACGATAGACGCAGATAGTAGAACATCAGTCAGTAAATAATGTATTAGAAAAATAATAGTCAGACTCACAAGCAGATTAGATAAGATAAGATCATAATCCTATTAAAGAAAATATAGTTGATTAATTATGTTAAAAAAATTTGAAATACTTCGTAAAGAATATTAATTTTTGACAACATGACTAAGGACAAAGAGTTTTGGACCGGTGTGTTAAGAAGATTTATCAATTCCGGATTAATAGAACTCTATACGGAACTCTCAAGTTTAATAATATACTGCAGTCAATAATAGCATAAATAAATACAATTCATGAAAAGAACAGTTAGGGCCAAATCAGAACTCTGGAACACATTCATATGTATATAGACAAATATCCATTTGAACAAAGCATGCTTATTGGAATAACAGAGGCATATCATAGATAAAATGAAATTGCAAATCAGCTAAATAGGAAAGTAAGCTTTAGCTTAAGATTAAGTAAGAAAAAGCTTAAATTTAAAATAAGTAGTACACCAAGCAGACTCAATGGAATTCTACATATGGACCTTTTTTAAAAAAAAACCCATGCCTTACTAATATCTTGTACACATAACAATCATTCAGCCACCAGCAACATTGGCAATTTATCAGTTAATAACAAACAAACACGTTATTATCAAAATGGAACTATTTGAAGTAGGGTTATTCAAGACTATACTCCATATTATTTCAATAACTCAACTGACGATTGTTTTATTTGAGGAGAACACAAGAATGTTTTAAAAGAAAATATTGTATGCCAAGTTAGCTGCGATAGAGCCGAACGGCAGTAAAAGAGACTAGTTAAAGTGTAGGAATAGGTCAGAAAAGTATTTTTCATAAAAAGGATGCCAATTATACGTATGGAAAGAAAAAAAAAAGAAACATATGAATAGTTTATCTTAAAAACGTAAGAGAATCAAAGAGAAAAGAACTATCAGGTGTACGTAAAAATTCGTAACTCCTTTTTTTGAATTTTTGCTTTTTTTGGAAAAATGGTTACATGTTTATTCGCATTGTCTTCGCTAACTACAACTTTGGCAATCTTTCTAGCAGTGTAAGAATTCCGAACTAGAAAAACGTCTTTCGAACCGATCGGAGATGCTATCTGGTCACTCCATCGGTGGAAACAGTCCTAAGGAGCGATGTCTGGAAAATCGGGCGGGTGGGACAGAATGTCGCATTTCAAAGTTTTTAGGTGGATTTTAACGACCTAAGCAATCAATTTATCTTTGGTTGTATGTGTCCGTTTTTATTTCAATGCTTGATTATGAACGTATTTTCTGTGTTCGCTAGCGGACTTCTATGGTTTCATCCGTTGGTAGAAACTATAATATGTAACAACAAAATATGCAGTATAATAGCCGGTCCATGGATGTTTCCTTCGCCATCGCTGTTGCAGCATTGCCGAGACAGTCCACAATTTCTTTGGACCTATTTTACATTGCAAGTCACAATACATAGAAATCTTTATTTTCATGCCACTGCAGCAGATAATTCGTCAGAAAATGCGGTTCGTAGTCTCTTCAACACGTATTCCCAAGGCACTAAAATATTGGTAAATGCCTAGTTGAATTAAATGGAATTTTATCCAGTAATGCTTCCGATTCGGCACCATCATTCTTTGAATAAATTGAAATTAGCATGAAATAATAAATAAATGTGGAAAACTACTCCTACATTAAGAATCGTAACATTAAGAATTGGATACTTGTTAATAAATGTGGAACTGAATTGATGAATAAAATTGAATTGATGAATTTCACAGTTATTGGTCGTAAAAAAAAGAAAAATTCAAAAACATATTAGAAAAGTACTTAAAAATATATGCTATTGTGCAAACTCAATCCATCTTGCATCCTAATAATAATAATTGCAATTGCAAACTTATAACGAAAATCAAAAGCCTAAATATATTCGTTAACGTCTAGTCAGAATATACGACCGTCTGATGAAATTTAGAGAATCCTAAGGGGGTAGAAGTTATTTGTCCCATATGGTGGCCACTACCTTCAATCTTCAAAAGTTTTCAAATTGGTACTTCTCAATCCGGACACGCGGAATCTCAAGTTGAAGATTCACGTGCAAGAATTTCAGTTAAACAACAAGTTTTTGAAGGAAAAATATTTTTTCACGATCCCATACAGTTCACACGAACGCTTATGGTCTAAAAAGGACGATGATATCCACACTACTTTTTTTTACACTTATTTCGCAATTAAATATAACATAGTTATCGCGCATCATAAATTACAGATATTGTTCTAACCGGAGCTTTAAGCGTGCAAGACCTATTCATAATGTCCTGAAGCGTAAAAACCCAAATCAAACGAGGTCGATCACCAAGTGTCGAAGACCCTCAGTCTTCGACCGCTAAACATAGCGTAATGGATTCAAGAGTTAACCACTCTAGACAAAACTATTATGCACCCTTGCAATGTCTACCGGACTCGGACAATGACGACGGTGAAAGTGACATTGTATTAACACCATCTAATGCCAAAAAGAAACTCAAAGTGCCTTCAGTGTGTGTTTTATAAAAGTTAACTGCCGAAATTCATTCCTTATTTAGTGAAATTGGCCTTGTAAATTATTCAATCAAAAAAATGTCAATTGGCATTAAAATTAATTGTGAAAGTACTGAGACCCACGGTCAAGTATGTGCCGTGTTCCGATCAAAAAATTGGCAGTTTTTCACCCACGACCTAACATCATCTAAATCCCTTAAAGTTATTCTGTATGGACTTGACGAAATGCCCATTAACTCACTCATTAATGAACTAGTGTCTCTTGGTCTAAAATGCTTGAACATTAAAATGATCAAAAAGAAATATGAACAGTACACTGATGTGTTCTACTTGGTCTTCATTGAGAGTGGATCAATTAAGCTTTTCGATTGAAAAAAAAAATTCAAATTAGTATTTAAAACCCAAGTCAAGTGGGATTTGCAAGAAGGCGGCTCAACAGGGTAACCCAGTGTTACAACTGTCAAATGTTCGGGCATGGGGAAAAAAATTGCCATGTAAAAACCCATTGTGCTATATGCTCAGAATGTCACAAAACCAGTGATTGTAAATCTAAAAACATTAAATGTGCCAACTGCAACGGAACGCACAAATCGACGGATCCAGCGTCGGATTTAGTCGTCAAAGCTTTTTCTCCATGAGAGCTAAGCTTTTCACCAAAAACAACACAACGCGTACAAATGAAAGAGTTTCTAACTTCGCAGCCAACACAGTGGACTTTCCCGCTCTACCATCTCAACGAAATCCACCTGTCACTCGTTCTTCTGGGCCAGCAGTACCGTCTGGGCTAACAATGACAATACTGGGAAAAAATCCAGCGATGTACTTTATTGGGTAATTGCACAACTAGAGCTGAACAATTTAATGTAATCACTCAATTAACTTTAAAATATTTATATTCATCCAAATGAACAATTCTAATTTGAAAATATGCTGTTGGAATGCTAGAAGCATTCGAGGGAAAAAAATAGAATTTTTCGCTTTTTGAAGTAAACATAATATAGACGTAGCTTTAGTTACTGAAACTTGGCTAAGTTCCAATGTAAAATTATCTAATCATATGTTTAAGTGTTATCGATTAGATAGGGAAGAGAGAAGTGGTGGAGGTGTTGCGGTGTTAGTAAAACGTACAATAAAACATAATATTCTTCCGTTTATTAATACAAAGGGAGTTGAATCTATTGGAATTAATGTACCGTTTAGTAATGGCCTTTCGCTAAAAATTGTAAGTGCATATTTTCCCGGTGGTAGATCTACGCAAGAAAACTGCGTCAATTTTCGAAACGATATTCAAAAACTCACAAATCAGAATGACAATTATTTAATCGGTGGCGATTTTAATTGTCGTCATATAAACTGGGGTTGCCTGCGAGCAAACTCTTGGGGTAATGAACTAGCTGACCTTAATTCAAGGCATCCATTTCACATTCTTTATCCTCCACATCCTACGTACATTCCTTCTAACAGACAATCGAATCCATCTACGTTGGATCTCTTCATATCAAATACACCTGAGCTTTTTACACAACCTATAGCGCTCAACGAACTAAATTCTGACCACCTTCCTATACTGTGTAGTGTACTCCTTTTACCTGTGGAGAACCAAAATCAAATGTACGACTTCAAAAATTCCAACTGGTTACACCTGATAATAAATTACCTCAGAAATTCTTCAAATATTCTTCCTCACTATATCTTGCGCATAATTAAACTTAAAAACTTCCAAAGATCGTTATGGAAACGAACTAGAGATAATATATATTTGTCCGCTTTTATATACCTAAGTTCTTTAGTAAAAGAAATGATTATCAGCTTTCGAAATAGATCCTGGAACCATAGACTGCAGAGCCTAGACAAAGGAAGTAAGCCTTTCTGGAATTGTACAAAAATAATCAAACAAAAACATACATGCATCCCTGCATTTAAATCTGGAAATTCCGTATTGCTCTCAGATACTGAAAAAGCTAACTCTAGCAGACAACTTTTCCAGTATCCAGTCAATTGCTAGTAATTTGAGTACTTCACAGTATATTGAACAAGCTGTTGAACGTTCAATGAATATACTGACATCCTTTACTGGCGATGGAAATAACCTCACAGTTTCAACAAACGAATTGAAAGCTATTCTAAAAACTTGAAAACTCGTAAGGCAGCTGGACTTGACGAAGTCAAAAATATATGTCTCAAGCACCTTCCGCACACAGGAATAGTATATCTTCAAAAGGTCTTCAACGCCTGCCTTACAATGGCATATTTTCCCAAGGTGTGGAAGGCTGCTAAAGTCATTCCAATACTGAAGCCAGGAAAAAATGCTAGCACACCCTCAAGTTACAGACCGATATGTTTATTAAGCTCGCTCAGCAAATGTTTAGAAAGCATTATTAAGATCAATCTAATGAAGTTTATAGATGATAATAATATATTACCCAAAGAACAATTGTGTTTTAGAGCCTTCTATAGCGCTACTCATTAAGTCCATCGTATAACTACAGACATGTAATATAATCTAGTTGCAGGCAAAAGTACCGGTCCAGTTCTTTTAGATGTGGAAAAAGCCTTTGACACTGTATGGCACCAAGGACTATTGCACAAAATTATGATTAAATTTCCCTCTTAATCTGGTGAAAATCGTCAAATCCTTTCTGACGGAGCGCATCTTTAAAGTTGCTCTTAACAATTCATTTTCAACTGTACACCTTCTTAGTGCTGGAGTTCCTCAAGGATCAGTGCTTGGTTCAACTTTGTTTAACTTATACACATCTGATTTCCCACACTTTATAAACACAAAGTGTGCCCTTTTCGCAGATGATACGTGTATCTATTCGTCGGATGCAGTAGGTTTCAACTTCGAAACCAACCTGCAATCTGCCTTAAACACAATAGCAGAATACGTCAAGAATTGGAAAATCAAAATTAATCCTTCTAAAACGCAAGCTCTCTTTTTCACAAGGAAAGAAAAGCTTGCCTACTTCCAAGAAATAATCTTCAATTAGATGGCACACCAATTGAGTGGAAACCTAGTGTCAAGTATCTCGGAATACACCTAGACAAGCGCCTAACATTTAATCTGTACATAACCGACACTATAAGAAAGGTCAATCTTACCATTAGAACGCTATATCAATTCATATGCAGAAAATCAAAACTAAGAACGAGCAATAAATTACTCATATTTAAGTCTATCTTTCAAGCTATAATCTTTTATGGGTCCCCAGTATGGGGTAAATGTGCGAAAAGTCATATCCGTAGACTTCAAATAGTCCAAAATAAAATATTGAAAATTATTTACAATTTACCGCTATATTTCTCCACCGATGAGCTTCATCAGTTGGCCAATATCGATAAAGTCTCTGACAGAATAATTCAACTCAATCATCGGTACAGCATTTCCTGTCAAACATCCGACAAGGATTTGATTTCAAATCTTGCTGTGTAATCAGCGAGAATATATTTATTTATTATCAATTACTTGTTTATTTATTTATTTACTTATTATATTAATTTATTATAATTATTTATTATATTTGCAATATTGAACATATCTATTCATTATATTTATTTATTTATTCATTATATTTATCTATTATAATTATTTATTACTTTTATTTAACATAATTATTTACATATTTATTTATTTATTATATTTGTGAAAATGTTACCAAATCACAAACGATCCCAGATTACTAAAGAAAACACACCATAACAATTTGAAGGTATTTAATTTTAAATTGAGTAATTCATTTAAACTAATAAAGAAATTACAAAGAAGGATTTGGCAAACGACGTTAATTCGAGAAATACTTATTCAGAACTGAACTTAATTTTACAATAAATGATATGATACATATGAGATGAGAAGCTTTTACAAAGACAATCTAATACATATGAGTGTATATTCAACGAAATGTTTATATTTTAGTATACTTTAGTACAATGTTATAGGGTAAATTGTGTGATATTTATTTAATTTTCAACATCCTCCGGCCCGGAAAATATATTACGTTTGTTGACTTCCAGCGGATACAGGAGCTGCACGGGTCTTCGGTAGATGGATCCATTTGCCAAACGAACTTCACAAGCGCGAACATTACCATCTCTTCCTGGGAAAATATTTTCAACGATTCCCAAGCGCTAAAGAGTTTTCGGTAACAAGCGATCTTCCATCAGGACAACATCTCCGATTGACAAGTTTAAGGACTTTGTGGGGTTGGTAGGTCTTCCACAGTTTGTTCTTTCTCGCATATATCCTTCGCCTGGGAAATATATCGTGGTCCTCGTAAGAGCTGAGCGGGTGTTAGTGGTGAAAGATCTAATGGGCCATCTGAAACATACGTGAGAGGCCTGTCGTTTACTGTCTATTCAACTTCAGTTAATAGAGTGTACAGCTGATCGGAGATCAACGTGGCACGTCCTACTGCTGTTCGAAGAGACGACTTGACTACAACAACAAGGCGCTCCCAAAAACCCCCCCACCAAGGGGCTCGCTCCACGATAAACTTCCAGTGAATGCGATGATTCGCCAAAAAATCCGCAAAATTTCTCATTCGTTACGTTAAATTTCAATAATTCCTTCGAAGTTTTCTTTAAATTCGTAGCATTATTAAATTGAATAACTGGTTAAAGATGAATCGACTAAAACTCAATGAACAAAAAACGAAATGGATGGAAATTAACTTTACTTCTGATCATAACCTACAAATAAATGGACAAGATATTGAAAAAGTGGACCACATCAATACCACATCAAATACCTAGGAGTTATTATTGAAATTTACAAAAAACATGGATTACATATGCAAGAAGTTAGCCAAGAAGTTAGGATTTTTTGGAAGAATTCGAAACAAGATGGATATGATGAGGGCAATAACTATATATAATTCCATAATCAAACCGCATTTTGAATATTGTGCTACAATAATGTAATCAAGGACAGGTAAACAGACTTCAAAAATTACAAAACAAAGGAATGAGGACTATATTAAAATGCAACAGGATGACACCCATAAGGCAAATGCTAGAGACATTGAAATGGTTAAACATTGAACAACGACTGCAACTAAACACATTACTAGCTATTTTCAACATCAAGAATGGAAATGCGCCAAGCTATTTGACAAGTAACGTAGTAAGGGTGGCGGAAGTTCAGCCATATAGACTAAGAAACACAAATAACTACAGAGTGGAAAGGGCAAGATCATCAGCAGCGGAAAGCACTATAATGGTAAAAGGTTTACGACTGTTCAATGGCATGCCTGACGATGTTAAATTAGAAACAAACCGTAGAATCTATAAAAAGAAATGTATTGAAATTATAAAAAGAAGACAAATGTAAAATATTAGTAAATTATAAAATGTATAAAATGTAATGTAAATTAAAGTATGCTTATACTAATAAATTAAAAAAAAAAAAATAAATAAATAAAATAAAAAAATTATCCGACCAAATCACTCGGGGTACTCCTCTTCGAGCAATGAAGCGACGAATTGCTAATATACAGCTCTCAGTAGAAAGATCAAGTGTCAGCTCCAAGTGTATTGCTCTACTAGCAGCACATGTAAACAGCATTATATAAACCTTTTTCTTCCTCTCAGATTCGTAGGTGTAGAGCGGCCCGGCAAAGTCTACACCAGTGACTTCGAATGGCATTGAAAAGACAATACGTTCTCTAGGCAAAGGCGCAAATGGCTGAGTGGTACATTTTGCTTGTAGAACTCTACATACGGTGCAGCCTTTCACCACAGATCGAACTAATTGCCGACACTTAATGATCCAGTAGGTATCTCTTAGATTAGTCATCACGGTAGTTACACCAGCGTGGAATAGTCTTTCATGTGTATCGATCACGATTAATTTCGTTATGTGTGACATCTTTGGCAAAATTACTGGATGAGCCTCCGTCGGTGATGGTAATAAATGTAAGCGTCCTCCTACCCGCAGCAACTCATTATTTCGATCTAGAAAGGGATTCAACATTATTAGCTTAGAATTTAACGGTATAACCTTATTTTGTTGAAGAGATTTTATTTCTATATGAAAGTTAAGCTGCTGGCTTCTTTGACCCAGTAGTTTTCAGCTTGATTGATTTCTCTGGCAGTTAAAAAGCATGCGTCCTTACAATTTTCCCCATTTAAGTGGTGCTCCCTCTTAAAAGCTGGAACCGCACGAAAGCAATATGCTGTTACTCGTAGAAGATGTTTCCAGTTACTAAACTTCGTACAGTCCAAGAGTGTACGATGAACATTTACAGATTCCTTATCCTCTCTCCCCTCCTCGGCGAGCAATGAAAATATTGCGAGTGACGTTATAGTATCTTCATTCACAGATGGCCAATTCATCCTGTTGTTCTAGCCAACTAGGTCCGGACAGCCATACTTCAGAGTTCAAAAGCGATGATGCACTAATCCCTCGTGTCAGTAAATCGGCTGGATTCTGACATCCAGGGCAGTGTCTCCAACTAGAAATCTTAGTTAGTTTTCGGATCTCTCGGACGCGGTTTTCCACATATGGCTTCCATTTCTTTTGTGTTCCTGATATCCAAAACATGGTAATTTTTGAATCCGTCCATAAGAACTCCTCGCAAAATTTGATTTGAAAATTACCACGAAGATAGTCCAACAATCTCGCTGCGACTAAAGCTGCAATAAGTTCTAATTTGGGAAGTGTCAATTCATCACTGCTATTGTTTTTAATAGGCGCGATTCTGTTCTTTGCACAAAGAAAACGCACGCAAATATTTCCTTGAGCATCAGTAGTTCTCAAATATGCTACGACTTCGTAAGCTGACTGACTCGCATCTGCGTAAACATGAACCTGCGTTGAGCCTACTTCCTTAAATACACAGCGAGGAATCACTAACTGCTTAAGCTCTCCTATTTCCTTTACAGCTATGGATCCAGATTTGTTCGAACTCTGGTGGAAGACGTTCATCCCAATTGAGCTGTTGACGCGACACTGATTGAAAAAGAATTTTTAATCGCACAACCCAGGGTCCGAATAAGCCGAAAGGATCATATATCTTGGACATAGTTCTTAAAATATTCCTTTTTGTTCCAAACATGCCAACTGAATTGAGCATTGTCTCCATAGCAGTTAAATCGACACCCAGTTCATCAAAATCGACATACCAGCACATGCCTAGGACTTTCTGAATTACCGGTGGTGCACTCTCAGCCAAAAGTTATTTTCTGATTGATACGCTATTCGTGTTCCATTTTCGTAAATGCATGGAGGCAGACTTCATGATATCGATTGCTACATGCAGTATATTCTTCGCCATTCCCTGATCATTCACACTAGCGACTAAGTCATCAACGTAGAACCCTTTACGCAAAATATCAACAACTTCAGGATAGTTGTAATATGCTTCGTCTAAAATTCTATGAATAACACATGCTAGCAAATGGGGACTGCACGTAACGCCAAAAGTCACCCTCGTCATGCGATATGTCTGAACCGAAAAATCCGTACGAGTTTCGTTGGAGCCAATAAGTTGTTTAAACCAAAAAAATCGGTGGCTATCTCGATCAGCAGAACTCAATAGGATTTGGAGGAAAGCTTTTTCTATATCAGCTGTTAGAGCGATTTTTCCACAGCGAAAATTCAATAGAACGTTCAATATGTCGGGCAATAACTTCCAGATGATCGTTAAGTGAAAGTTGGTTGTTCGCATGCGCCGAAGCATTGAAAACGATGCGGAGCTTCGTCGTTTCCTTGTCCTCTCTAAAAACTGGTCCATAAGGCATGTAGTAAATACGATCCCCCATGTTGCTCTCTTCAGCCAGCTCAGCTACTCCACCCTTTATCATTTCTGACATAGCAGCCTCGTATTCCTTCAGCCTACCATTTGTTCGTAACTTTCGTACTAATGCATGCATTCTACAAAGTGATCCAATTCGGTTGTCATGCAGCATGCTACCATTGTTTTTCCAAGGCAAATATGCCTCAAAACGATCTCCAACTCTATTTACATTTGCAATGGAAACTGTACTCACTTTTTCGTCGTTAGTTATTCCCAATGTTTCAGAATTGTTGAAGATCCTCACATGCACATGCACTGACGTGAAGAGAAGTTAAACATGCAAAATTCACCATTGTACTATAGTCAGACGCAACAGACGATCGTCCTTGCAAAGTCCAGCCCAAAACGGTATCGATAGCTGCAAGATCAGCTGTGATTCTTCTGCATTCACCTGTAGCAAGCTTCCAATAATTACCAGCTCCAATTAAAATGCTGATTCCTATCACAGGTTGGACATTGTCAAGCGGTACATCTGCTAATAAAAAATCTTTAAATGCGTCGACACTTCTACTTGGTGTTGAAAGAACATCTATACATATCTCTGGGACTTCCATCATATCCAAAATAACTTCTTTATTGTCATACTGACTCTTTAATTTTAATCTTACTTTATTACACATCATGCTTGGCCGAGGTTCTTTACTCCCAAATGGAATTATACTCAAATTATTAACACCAATAATAGGTAAATTGAGCTTCTTCACAACACTTGACTTCACAAATGACATTTGGCTTCCACCATCGATGACAATTCGCACATACAATGAATGTGCGCAATTTTCGCTTGAGACATTGACATACAAACGCTGTTTGTAAATAAACTTTGTTGTTTTGTTGAAAATCTTCAGGGTGCGAGTGTGTGGCACACAAATTGATCGATTGCTGATTAGCTGGTGTTAACTTTGTAACCGAAGGTGTGGATGTTGCGATGGTATTTGATGAGTATGATGGACTGTGTTTCTCATTGAATTGAAGATCACACATTGACGTTGCATGTCGTCCCTTACAATTTTTGCATAGAAGCTTAAAACGTTTTTTGCATACTTTGGAATAATGACCCTTTCTCAAACAACGATAGCATCGTCCGTCTTCTTTCAGCATTTTCTTTTTCTCCATCATTGGCTTAGAGCTTTTGCAATTTTCGGAAGAATGACCATGCATTTTACAAAAGAAGCAACTATTGTCATCTCCTTCTGCGTCTATTTGGTAAATGTTTTGCCTCATTCGCCTTCTCAAGTGATTCCACTTCTCTCTTTAAAATCTTTAGCAGACACTTTACCTGTTTGTCACCAATGCCAATTGTGGACGAAGATTAATTTTTTGTTGAAATACTTACGTTGTCATCTTCAGCATCATTTTTGTGCAGGTCATCAGAAACATCGTCGTAATAGCGGTGGAAATCTACTCTCAACTCGTTTGGTATGCATCTGAGGAGAACACTTTTGAGCATTACGAAATAGTTGGACGAAGAAATTCCATGGGCTTCTAAAGACCTCGTCGAAGCTAGCACTGAATTATAGAGATTTCTTAAACCAGTGAAATCAATCTTTGAATGTATTGGCTGCATGGATAATAGAGATTGCATAGTCTGGTCAATTATTTTATCCGTGTTGCCATACTCGTCCTTGAGTAAGGCAATTGCTGCATCATAATTTAATTCGCTTGGGGTTAAGCCTACGAGAGTACTTGCAGCCTTTCCAACTAAGGCCACCTCCAAGTAATTGAACTTATCTACTTTGGATAAAGCTGGATTATCATGTACGAGTGTGCGGTACTGCTCCCAGAATGGTATCCACTCTTTATAGTCTCCAGAGAACTTCTTTGTCTGAAGCTTTTGAAGTTTGACGGCCGGTGTTTTATTCAGTGGAGAGTTGGTTACGTCATGGGTGGTCAAATTTGCGGAATTATCATTTGCTGAACCGTTTGTAGATGATAACTGCTTTTGGTATTGCCTAACCTTGTTTAGACGCATCTGAAGCCGTGTGAATGTCGCTACAGCCTTGTCGTTATAATCTGCCATTGTATCCGATTCTTTTTCAAAATCTTCTGCTTTGATTGAAGCACGTACATCAGCATTTGCCTTTCGCAAACTATCATTTCCTGCGGACAAACGATCTACTAAAACACTAATTTCCTATTCGATGTAGTCGAGGGTTGTAGCATCAGCGTTCTCTATAACTTTCCCGTCGTTTAATTTAAGAAACTCATTCGCGTTATTGACAATTTTTGTGACTTGTCCGCGATACGTTGCCCGACTTGCCAAATCCATGATTACGTTAAACGTTAAATTAAACACCACGTTTGAAATTGTACGTTATGTCTTGTTCCCGGGTTTCGGCACCAATGTGAAAATGTTACCAAATCACAAACGATCCCAGATTACTAAAGAAAACACACCATAACAATTTGAAGGTATTTAATTTTAAATTGAGTAATTCATTTAAACTAATAAAGAAATTACAAAGAAGGATTTGGCAAACGACGTTAATTCGAGAAATACTTATTCAGAACTGAACTTAATTTTACAATAAATGATATCATACATATGAGATGAGAAGCTTTTACAAAGACAATCTAATACATATGAGTGTATATTCAACGAAATGTTTATATTTTAGTATACTTTAGTACAATGTTATAGGGTAAATGGTGTGATATTTATTTAATTTTCAACAATATTCTTTATTTTATCTATTATTATTTTATTTTTTTATTATATCTACTCATTACCACTATTTATTATATTTAATTGTATATATTTATCTATTATGCCTATTCACTTAGTAATTTATTCATTTATTTATTATCATTTATTACATGTTTAAATATTTATCTGTGATTAACTTTATAAAGAGATCAAATCTTTGACAATTCCGTCACTTCTCTCTTCCCTTTCATAAGGGTTTAGTTGTTCAATGAAAGTTTTTTTTTGTTTCTAAATTTTTCCTTCAATGATAATATTATGTTACTTTTTCCTTTTCTTACACATTTATAATAACTATTTCAGCAGTAAGGTTAAATTAAACCGCATTTCTTAAATAAGATATTAAATGTAAATATTGTATTACTTTCTGACGAATAAACATAAAAAGTCTGCCAAAAAAAAGTTTAAATTACAGATATTTGATATAGTTCATATCTTTATTCTGGAAAATAAATACAATGATATTTAGAAGCAATCAACAATTATTTTTGAAGGAAAAGTGATGCAAGGAAAAAGATAAAAATAAACAAATATATAATAAATGGATAAATATTAGTAAAAAGATCCCCATAAGGGAAATCCAAAAAAAAAACCGTGAACGGAGAAGCAGAGGAAAAAGCTATTTTAATTTTAAACAACTTAAATACTCCAGCTATCGCCTAGAACTAACTTATCCGCTAATCTGCTTTGTGCAGGAAACCCATTGCTCACGCCGAATTTGCAGCGTAGGCTTTCTCCCGGGCATTCGCTTTTTCCCAGGCTGCTCGCAACCCATGCATCCGATTTCCTCAGATACTTCGTTACGTTTCCCGATGGGAAACGTTTATTGAACCATTTCTATTGCTGAGAAATCTAGTTTTTTAATTGAGCAATGAAGGCTAAACATGTGAGGATTGAGGCATATGCCAGTGTCGAAATGTTTGCCCTTTTGGTTAAATTTGTAAGATGCCCGATGTTCAGCAATCCTAGTTCATGGACAGTTTGGGTGTCTGTCAGCTGGACTTGCCTGGTGATATTGGTACGATATTGGTTACGACAGCTGGCAGAGGCTGAAGTCGCAGACGAGCCGGAGAAGGTTCGGTTCTTGATCTGAATTGTCTCGTTATTTAGTCGGATGATAAAGATCCCCGGTAGCATCTCCGTTAAGTTCCCCGCGGTAAGTTCTCCATTGAAGTGAGAAAAATCGTGTCGTCTTCGATGCTCTGACGGTATTCGCAGATGATAGGGCCTCCCTACCCTGTGGTCTTCGGCTAGTTTTTCGAAGGATTCTGATTTGCAGATCATAAAGTTGCTGACTGATAGGGAACCCTTGATCAAGCCATATGTTTCCCTTTGATTAACCACGATTCGGTCGAATTTTTAGTCAATTCGGTCCCCATCATGGATTGCTGATTTAATCCGAAGCAAGTTGAAATCCTCGCTGCGTACTTTCGGCATCGATAAGATGTATAGTAACACCCTACTGTTCGTATAAATTACTGGCGTGCCGAACTCAATAGCCTCGATTTCGTTTTTGTAAGGCAAGGTCTCCAGTTCGTTTGTTAACATGCTGATTTCGTCGTGGTCCAGGAGATTGGTGTTGATTATCCCGCCTGTAGCCATTTGGCATGCTCTTACAAGTTCGTTTACCTCTTCCTTAATTATGAGGACCTGTTTAATTCGTTGCCAGCTCGACTGGTTGTTGTTCTCGATTATCGGCTGCTGGCTTTCCAAGATCTTATCCCAGTCTGATGCATCGGGGCTCCCTGACGTGAATCGTGAATGCCTTTATCGTAATAAGGAAGAAGCACCTGAGCAATGGGGTTAGTATAATATCTTAATTTAATTGTTAGTTATGATGACTTAATTAATTAATCCAACAATTAACAATTATAAATTAATTTATAGTTAAGGCTTATTACTTTCATAAGTGGTACAGTTAGTGCGTAGTGCGTCTGCTGCTGCGTCAAGCAAGTGGATAGGTGCAATTATTCTTTTTTTTTTTTTTTTTGTATACACATATACATATATACAGGGTGTCCCACGAGCAGTGTGCCAAAAAGCTAGAGCGTGTAGGTCTGGTCAAGACAAGAAAAAAATCGTATGGGAGGGGGGGGGGTCTATTCCCCCCCGTTTAGCCGGGAGGGGCAATTTTCTAAAAAATTGACTTAATTTGGAAAAAAAATTATTAAAAATCAACAGTAAAGCCAGAAACCTCTTCTTTCATCTTGTTTCTAAACGAAGCTGTTTTAAGGAATAGTTTTTGAGAAATTAATTTTCAAACTCAAAATTTTGAAAAAAAAAATGAAAAAAAAAAATTTCGAACTATTTTTTTTCAAAATTGTATGTAATTAAGTACTAATTTTTTGTCCTAAATTCAATTCTCTTATTAGTTTTTAGTTAAAAACAGAAAACCGGATGCAAAAATGTTTTGTAGTTTTCGAGAAATTAAAAAAAAACCCGAACCATTTTTTTCTAAGAAAAACCTTTTTTTGGTTTTAACGCGGCTGGACTTGTAGGTAAATTAATGTATGAAACATTGACATCTTTTTTATTATTTTTAAAAAAATTTGTAGTTTTATGAGGATTCAATAAACTGACACAGTATTGAAATAACCCTGGATTAATCCTTTTTTCTCATTGATAACGCCTGAAAACTGACCTGCCAATTTCGTCTGGGTCCGCCCGCCGCCAATGGGTTCAACCGGCTAGGACCTTAAGACAATAAAACCGCAATTTTTGGATTTGGTCTGACGTAATCCCTCCCTTAGTACAAGGAGGATAGCTATTATGCTTGGAGTGCCCAAATCTAGAGTACGGAGAGTGCTTCATACCGAAAACTTACACCCGTACCATTTTAGGACAGTTCAGGAACTCGCCTCAAACGACAAGTTTTTGAGAGCAGAATTTTGTCGATCATTACTGCTTCGAAATGAAACTGAACGAAACAATTTTGGAAGGATATTCTGGACGGATGAAGCACAGTTTACCAGAGATGGGGTTACTAACTTCCACAATTTGCATCATTGGAGTAGCACCAATCTACACAACAAAAAACAAAATAAATCACAACACCGCTTTAGCTGTAATGTTTGGCTTGGTATTGTTGGACAAACTGTAATCGGGCCCCGGTTTTTGAATGCCGTTATTAATGGAGAATCATACTTGCAGTTCCTACGAGACCTTTTGCCCGATTTGATGGACAACGTTCCTTTGGCCATAGCAGATAATTTAATCTACCAGCAAGATGGAGCACCAGCACACTACAGCTTACGGGTTAGAAACTGGCTGGATGATCATTTTAGTGACCGTTGGATCGGAAGAAAGGGCCCCACGGAATGGCCACCTAGATCACCAGATTTAACTCCTCTAGATTTTTATGTGTGGGGATTCATGAAGAATTAAGTTTACGAAGTGGAAATAGTATCTTTGGAACGACTGAAAGCACGGATTGAAGTCGCTGGAGTCAAATTGTTTGACTTATGTGCAGCCATTAGAAGGAGATATAATCTTTGCCTTCTAAAAAATGGGGATCATATTGAAAATTGATTATAATAAAACTCCAATTTTTTTAAAAATAATAAAAGAGATGTCAATGTTTCATACATTAATTTGCCTACAAGTCCAGCCGCGTTAAAACCAAAAAAAGGTTTTTTCTTAGAAAAAAATGGTTCGGGTTTTTTTTTAATTTCTCGAAATCTACAAAACATTTTTGCATCCGGTTTTCTGTTTTTAACTAAAAACTAATAAGGGAATTGAATTTTGGACAAAAAATTAGAACTTAATTACATACAATTTTGAAAAAAAATAGTTCGAAATTTTTTTTTTTCATTTTTTTTTCAAAATTTTGAGTTTGAAAATTAATTTCTCAAAAACTATTCCTTAAAACAGCTTCGTTTAGAAACAAGATGAAAGAAGAGGTTTCTGGCTTTACAAAAAAGTATATCATGGCATTGTGGATGTAACTGTTGATTTTTAATATTTTTTTTTCCAAATTA
This sequence comes from Merodon equestris, assembly GCA_958301585.1. NCBI lineage: Eukaryota > Metazoa > Arthropoda > Insecta > Diptera > Syrphidae > Merodon > Merodon equestris. The sequence goes on along the minus strand of OY284417.1, from coordinate 50,327,668 downwards.
AGTCAATTTTTTAGAAAATTGCCCCTCCCGGCTAAACGGGGAGAATAGACACCCCCCTCCCATACGATTTTTTTCTTGTCTTGACCAGACCTACACGCTCTAGCTTTTTGGCACACTGCTCGTGGGACACCCTGTATATGTATATTGATATATTAGTATTATTCGCTCTCGACGGGGAATTGTATCCCGGTCTCCCATGTTAAAATTGGTGTAATAACCGACTATACTATCGAACAGCTGGGAATGTTATTTTTTTTATATTTTTTGAACTTCTTCCTGAGGTTTTGTTTTCGTTATACGAGTATTTCTGGTCTGAGGTCTTGGTTTACTTTCTTGCGGAACTCCATGAGGTTTTGATAGTTTATTCTTTGGGTTCTATCGAAAAATATGTCGGTATGCGTTTGGTAACAGAGTGTATGCTATTGTTATATATGTCGACTGCAATGTTGAGGAGTTCCTTCAACCGCAAATCCTTATATTCCACTTTGAGGCAGCGGTAAATGTCTAAGATGGTCTAGTGAAATCTTTCGACCTGGCCGTTGACTTCGGAACGGTGGACTGGGGTACGGTATAGCTTTATATCAACCAGACAAAGGAAATTTGCGATGATAGGACTCACGAAACTACATTCATTGTCAGTGACAAGTATTTTCGGAACCGTAAAAAAATGGATAATTTTGATAATTTTGTGCCTAAGGTGTAGAGCAGATCGATCCTTTATATGGAAGAGCTTCCCAAACTTTGAAAACTTATCTACGCAGATAATAAATTTCTCATTCTGCACTTCAATTATGTCTAGGTACAATATTTCACAAGGGTAACTTGGAACGGGTGTTGCTAGTTGTACTCCTCGATTCGAGACTTTCATCGCTTGAGTTTAGCATTGTAGTTTCTGTTTCCCATCGTAAAGGTCAAGGGTTGGTTGTCTGTCAATATTCGAATCTTCTTGGCCACATATAAGTATGAACGGAGATTATCTAGTGCCCAAATGATGCCTAACTTTTCCTTTTCGTTCGTGGTGTAGTTTTCGTCCGTCCTGCTCTATGACCTGGAAATATATGCGATTGGACGGTACTACCCATTTGTGTCCTAAGACAGGACTGCGTCTATTGCATAATTTGAAGCATCGGTTGTCAGGTTAAATGTTTTCTGGAAATCGGGAAAGGCTAAAATCTCTGAAGATGTTAGGAGGGCTTTTAGATCCTCGAAGACCCTGAGCGCCTTTTCACCTAATTATATCACGACACGGCCAGATTGGTTGGACTTTATTTGTGCGTTTTCCTCTCGTAAGGTTGGTGATAGGTTTGGTCACTTTCGCATAGTCACGAATAAATTTCATAGAATAGGAAGTTAGACCCAGAAACGATTTAAGCTCTTTCAGATGCTGCGGTGGTTGGAGCTTTTGTATTGCGAGAAACTTATTCGCATCGGGTCGGATTCCTTCAGGGGAAACAGCATAACCCAGAAATTCGACTTCTTTCTTCTCCAGATTGACCTTCAGTCTTGCCTCGGAAAGCCACATCAGGACCGTTTCTAGATTCTTCAAATGATCCTCTTGATTTTTAGCAAAAACGATTACGTCATCAATAAGACGTAACAGATTAACAGATAACAAAATATATACATATTCCTCCTTTAAAAGTCTTGTTCCAATCAAATGTTATGGATACTTTTCCGAATTTCTCGGTTGGCATAGCATTTGATTTAAACAAGGCTTTTAAAGGTTTGCGCCACACTCTGTTGGGACCTTCGTTGTAATACAACATTATCGTAATTTCATCGCAAAATGTTTTTTTCTCTTTTTAGTTTATTATTCTTTTTAGTGTATTATGTTTTTTGTTGATGTTTTTTAGTTAAATGATTTGCATTTTGTGTTACATATATCGTTTCCTCGATTTGCATAATAATATATTGGAAAAGAATGAATTAGAAAAAAAAGTTGGACGGCATGTAGACTGCAATTGCTACTTGAATATTTTAGAAGTACGTAGGGATTTGATATCAATACTAGAAAAGTGACTTCATTTTTCGAATATTCCAAACCATATTATTTCCTCTTTCTAAGTTGTTTCACGTTATTTTTAAACAAATAATCGGCTTAAAATGAAATTTCTTAGAACCAAAAAAAAAAATTTTGCACAGTTCTTCTTTTCTCTGGAATTGACGGTTTATTCCTGGTATACATGTATACATAGTAGTATTATAATATGCCATTTTAAAGATCACAGAAATTTCAAGTCACTTCGGGCTCATAGTGTTCAGAAGTATTTTCATTAGCTATTATTTACATACATACATAAAAAATGGCAAAAAAACAAACATCCATTGATATGAATAGCCTAATTATAAAATTAATTACAAAAAAATAGTGTTAGAGAAATTGCTGAAATTTTGAAAAAAAACCTTGTCAAACAGTACATTATGTTATCAAAGAGTATAAAAAAAATGTTTTTTTGCAAAGACCCAGTGGTAGGAGGAACCAAAAATATGCAACTTCTCACGCCGAAAAAAAATTGTTCGATTAGCTGTAAGCGGCCCTAAAATGCTGCGGTAGAAATTGCTAAGGAACGTCAGGAAAATGCAATTGTGAATGTGCACCCAGTTACAACTAGAAATTTATTACATTCAAGGGATTTAAGAGCCTACATCCTTCGAAACAAGCCGTATTTGTATTTAACAAGCTGTAATTTTTTCAGACGATTCGAATGGATCTGATGGACGCCATTTTGCTTGGAGAAGACAAGGTACAGTCTTGAGTCCGGCAAATGTAAAGGCCACGGTTAAGCATGGTGGTGCAGTTTGTCCTTCGCCATGCCCTTCAGGATGTATGGGCCAATATACCAACTGATGTGGCAAATACTCCAGTAACTTCCATGAACAGCATGCTACAGGCCGTTTGGAAGCCAAGGGCCAAAAATTAATGTTTCGATATGTTCCTTTCTTTCTAATCAATTTCCTAAGTGTCTGAAAAGTACTTCTATTTATTTTTTCGGTGTCTTAAATTAAAAAAAAAATGTTTTGAAAAAATGAATTAACCCATTTACTACCACTGTACCCGTTTGGGTACAGAAAATTGAACAATTTTATTGTTTAACCCTTGTTCTATTTCAAATTTATTTTGATGAGCTTTAAATTTTTATGCTTCGTTGATATGTTTGCAATAAGTAGGTGTGCAGTTTATTTGAAAAAAAGATAACGGCCGTTTGTATCTTTGCTCTGCCTCAGACGCGATTGGGTTTTTTCCAGTTTTTCAGTGGTTGGTCTATATTTCGCAAAAGAACAAGTATTCCTTTTATCAATTTTGCTTTTAATTTTTTGGAAACAGTTTAAGAATATATAATAAGATCAGACAAAAGTGAAGAATAAAGGGTTCGTTTATTTGTACGATAAGTAAGTAAGCGAAAAGTTAGGTGTACCCGCTCGGGTACAATGGGAAAATGTATATGACATTTTTTTTTCTTAGAATGGATTTCGAAGCATTCTCAACAACGTCGTTTTATGGAAGGAGATTCGATAATCTTCCAAATGCAATAAATGCAATCGAAGAAGATCATCGAAATACTGTGTTTGATATTGCAGTTATACCACCAGATGCAGATTTCAATACAGACCAAGAAGACATAGACACGGAAAGTTTGGATAATGATCACATGCCCAATGATGTTCCAGGTAACATTGAACTTTTCATTAGGGATGAGGATTTCGAAAGCGAGGACGAAGTTCCTTTATCAGAGATAAGAGCCTCAATACGTAGAGAATCTCAAACCCAAACACACTGGTCCAAAAGAGTTGCCGATATGACAATGAATTGTTCAAACTACTTTGAAGATAACAAGAAAAATATGAAAGCTGCTTTGGAAAACAAGTTACCAGTCGAAATATTTGAGACGCTTTTCGATAATGACGTAATGGAATTGATATTGAATCAAAGTCGCCTTTACGCTTCTCAACACAATCATCACAATCTCAATTTCAAGAAAGAAGACCTGGAAGTTTTCATAGGTATTCTGTTTTACAGTGGTTACCACTCAATGCCAAGGGAGTCAATGTATTGGAAATTAGATGAGGATACAAGAAACCCATTGGTAGCAAACAATATGCCGCGAAATCGTTTTTATGAAATCAAAAAATACATTCACTTAGCAGATAATTATAATTTAGACGCTCAAGACAAAATGGCAAAGCTCAGACCGCTCATGAATCTTTTGTGTCAAAAATATCAGCAGTGGGGATTCATGCACGAGAAATTATCTATTGATGAAGCCATGATTAAATATTTTGGCCACCATTCCTCAAAACAGTTCATAAGAGGTAAACCTGTTCGTTTTGGTTTCAAGAACTGGATGTTAACGAGTAGTTGTGGTTACTTGTATAACTTGTCATATGATGTGGGTCATATGCCACTGGGATCTCGAGTTGTACTTGAGCTTTTAAAAACAGTTCCATTTCCTTCTGACCATATAATATATTTCGACAACTTTTTTACCTCTCATGATCTTCTGCGATTGTTGAGAGAGAAGGGATTCCGAGCTACCGGGACAACAAGAGAAACTCGAACAAAAAAATGCCCATTGAAGCTAAAAAAAGAATTCAAAAAAGAGAAAAGAGGATATTTTGAGCACATATATGACGTTAATAACAATATACTTTTCGTAAAATGGAACGATAACAGTGTTGTCACCATGGGTACAAACTTCGATGGTATTCAGCCAATGCATTACGTCAAACGTTGGTCATCAGCGGAGAAAAAAAAAGTTTTCATACAGCAGCCAAACCTTATTGCAGACTATAATAACGGTATGGGTGGCGTTGACTTACACGACCAGTCTGTCAATGCTTATAAAATCAAAATTCGTGGAAAAAAATGGTGGTGGCCGCTGTTTACGTCAATGCTAAGCTCAACATTGGTGAACGCTTGGAAACTTCATAAATTCGCAGCTGATTCCCAAGATGACTTGCTATCATTCCAAAGAAATATTGCTCGACATTATTTAAGAAGATATACAATTCACCAACCTGCAACATCAAAACGCTCCATTTCTGCAAGTGTCGCTTACACTGAAGGGCCCCATTTTCCGAAAAGAATTGAAAAGCCCCTTAGATGCAGAGTATGTCACATGCGAGTTAGATGGATTTGTGAGCTTTGTGCCATAATTTTGTGTGTCGAAAAAGAGTGTTTTAAAACATTTCATTCAACAAATTAACATACTGATTTTCCCATTGTACCTGATTGGGTACAGCTTAAAAAACACTGTTCATACTTTTTTTTAAAAATAAAAAAAATATTTTTGTATTCCCTCGATGCTATTTAATAAAGTAATGTAATCAAAAGTTCGAAATTTTAGCTTTGAAGGTCTTTGGTAATAAATGGGTTAAAGTCATTTGAAAAACTAAAAAAAGAATGCTTTATTTTCACTTCTTCTGATTTCAATAGCACTAAGTGTTGCGATTTTATTTAATTTTATGATTGCATCTTGTTCCTGTCCAACTTTTGTTTTTTGGTTCACTGTAACAGTAATTTGTTCTCACCGCTTTTATAGGCATTCGAAAGAAAAATAGTTTAGGAATACTTCTGATTTAATGTGAATTTGAGTAGTTCTTGATTTTTTCAATATGCCTAGTAAAAGAATATCTCTTGGTGTAAGATAGTTTGTCTATTACATCTATCATAAAGGAAAAGTGTTGCGGAAATAGTTGAGATGTTGATTTTATAAAAAAAAAACTGTTTATAATATATTAATCGCGCGGAATGTGAAAATCGGGTGAAAAGTATTATTTCAAAAGGAAAGCCAAGAAAATTAGCTGATAGAAACGAGCGCTGTTTAACTAAGAAAATATATGACAACCCTTAAATCTAAATTAGATCTTTGTCAAGGGACCTATAGCATAAACATGACATATAAGTTTCCCATGAAACTAAAACATAAGTATTCATCAAGAGTTGCTCCCGACTCAAAATGTGCAAGAACATTTAGAGTTTGCTATCGAATACAGTACTCATCCCATGAAATATTGCGATGAAGCTAAGATAATGTAATACAACGAAGGTCCCAGCAGAGTATAGCGCAAACCTTTAAAAGCCTTGTTCAAATCACATGTTATTTCGGAAAATTATCTATGATGGTAAGTAGGAGGGTGTACATACCAGCGAGGCCTTGGCAAATTTGTTTTTATTGAAAAGAATATGGACGCTAAAAGAATTTAAATATTTTACGGGTTCATTTGCTCAAAAGCGCCAATGATTTTGGTTTCAATGATGGGGAGATGGGCAGAAAATCAAAGTACAAGCTCTACCAGGACATAAAGCGCTTATAGTTAAAACATGGTTGCTTTACAATTGCAACAAAGTTCTAGATATATCAGAGTTCAGTAATCAGCCTCATAGAAAATCTATGAGCATATTTAAAATAAAAGCGTGTCAAAAAGGTGCCCCAAGAACCGAATTCAACTTTTAGAGTATGTGAAAGTAGAACGGACCAAAATTCCCACCAATTACGACCTCAAAAAATTAATCGGCTCTATGAAAAGAAGATTACAGACGGTAGTTGAAGCGAAAGATAACCATACTAAGTATTCATAAGAGAAAAAACGGTTTTTCTTCGAATTCATTCAGATGTGTAAACACTTTCTTGATATTGGAGTTTTTGTCCCTTTTTAGTTTATTATGTTTTCTGTTGTTGTTTTTTAGTTAAATGATTTGCATTTTGTGTTATATCGTTTCCTCTATTAAAATAATAATAAATTGGAAGTATATTGGAAATAAATTTAAAAATGTGGTCAAGGTGTGAACCGTAAAGTCCACACGACTAACTTCCCAGTGAGACGAATTAAAGAACAATTTTTTTTTTCTATTATTATTTATTATTATTATTATTGTATAATTTTAAATTTATTCAATATTTTCTTTTATAATTTTAACCGTAGTTGATTACAGAGAACATGAAAGAGAAAAAAATCAACAACTTATGGCGTCGCTACGAAGTGATGGAGGTTATCGAAGTTTTGAGAATCTGAAAAATCTCTAATGAGTCTCTGACTTACGTAAAGACGATGAATACAGAGAACTCGAAAGAATGAGCACTCAAAAACGCATGGCATCATTACGTAGTGATGACGATTTTAGAGGCTTCGGAAATCTGAAAAATGTTCAACGATTGAAAGAAAGACGAAAAGATGAAACATATGACAAAATATGTATAGATTTTTCGGCGCAGGAGAGGCGAACTTTATCGATGTTATATGTTGCTCTCAGCCGTGTCACTAAATTGAGTGGACTATTTATAATTGGTAAATTTAAATTATCAAATATTCCAAAAAATTCAAAAGTTGTAAACTCAGCACTTATTGAATTAGAACGTCTGAGATCTAAAAAAATGTTAAAATTGTCGTACAATAATTTAGAGAGCGTAGTAGCCACAAAAGTATGTTATCAAAATGTTAGTACATTAAGAAAGAACTTCTTCTTCTTCTTCTTTTCCTTTTTTCCGGCGTTGTTATGGTCAGAAGTGTAGGACCATAACCTTCCCACTTAACTGCATTCCTACTGGTCCGCTTGTGGGGTCCGCCGGTTTGACCTCAGAAAGAACTTAACCCACATAATTGCAGATGAATGGTATCTGCGCGCGGATATATTAATTTTCAGTGAGTCTCGAACTACTGGTAGCGATAAAATAGACATTGATAATTTCAATATTGTTTTGAGAATTGATAGCAATAAAAACAATCATGGACTAATATGCTATGTAAAAAATAGCGTACAATCTACAATATTATCGTCAAAGCATCTTTACAGCAATAAGGGACATGCACAGCTATTTACAATGAAAGTAGATAATTGGTATTTAATTAGTGGGTACAAATCTCCTAAAACAACAACGACTATGTTCGAAGAAGCTATCGATGATATTATACAAAAATTACCTTCTGATAATCTTTTTATATTAATTGGAGATTTCAACTACGATATCATTAATCAAGCTGACAAAAAAAAATAATTTTTTGATCTATTATTTAAAAAAATATAAATTATTAACACAATTGCCGCCAGACAGTATTACTACGTCATTAAATACTCAAATAGATGTCATTTTCTCCAATGTTTCCAACATACAATGTGGAGTTTATGAATCATATTTCACATAAGCCAAAATTCTAACAATCATTGTAAAGGGTCCGCCATCTAACGTTTTTTTTTTCAAGTAGTGCTTATTTCGTGAATGGTAACACTTAGCTCATGTCTGATTTGACAGATAATTAGTTTTATCCTTCCGCTGAACGAATATGGTTGTGTATACGCTTGAACAACGCTTCGCTAAGTGGGCCTGCGATCGACTTACAGAAGATGCCGATTTTGCCAAAAAAATCATCTTTTCAGATGAAGCTCATTTTGATCTTGGCGGGTATGTAAACAAGCAAAATTGTCGCATTTGGGGCACAGAAAACCCGCACGCATACATTGAAAAGCCGGTGCATCCAAAACGAGCCACTGTTTGGTGCGGATTTTGGTCCAGAGGCATAATTGGGCCATTTTTCTTCGAAAATGAGCAAGGAGTGGCCGTTACAGTCAATGGCGATCGTTATCGGGCCATGTTGAACGAATTTTTGTTCACAAAAATTGAAGAGGAGGATATTGGCAACATTTGGTTTCAACAGGAAGGCGCTAAGAGCCACACAGCCGAAGCTACACTCGATGTTTTGCGCCCTGTTTTTGAAGATCGCATTATCAGCCGCAGAGCTGATGTCGTTTGGCCACCTCGGAGCTGCGATTTGACACCGTTGGACTATTATTTGTGGGGTGCCGTCAAAGATAAGTGTAACGCCGACAATCCAGAGACAATTGACGTTTTAAAGGACAATATTTGTGAAGCCATTGGTGAAATACAGCTGCACACAATCGATAATGTGCTTAAAAATTGGACCGATCGTGTAGGCTACTGCATGGCCAGCCGAGGCAGCCATTTGAATGAAATTATTTTCCATTATTAACCGGAAGGATTGTACTTTCAAATAAAAAAAGAAATTTGAGAAAATATTCTGTAGTTTTTTTTATAGCATTTTCAAAAAAAAAAAAAGTTATTTGGCGGACCCTATAGCACTAGTGTTAACAGTACAGATGAAAACAAAAATTGCGATGAAATTATCATTAGTAGCTATGTTGGCATGGACACTTACAATGACAATATCAAAGATTTAATTCCTATAGATGTTGATAATAATGATATAAATCACAAAAAAAAACTAATGGAAATAGTATTCATTCTGGTTTTTTTTTTTTTTTTTTTTTTTTTTTTGTTGTTCATTTTTATTTATACAATAGTTTCTTAGATCTATCTTATCCTAGACAAAAATGTTTAAAACTAGCTTAACTATCCTTACAAATTTAGGAATCTTACTGGCCCTAGGCGGACACTCTAAAACAAACTGAATAAATTTAACATATGCCTATCGGCTACTAAATAAATAACTTACAATTAACATTATTATAATTAATTAACTTAAGCTAAGAAAAATTTTTCTTTTTAAAAAAACTTAGCATATGATCATTCTTTTATATATTTTTATATAATCCTTAAACCTACCTAAACCTAACTAAACATATCTTATTCTAACTTAACTAATATATATGTATATATATTAATATATATTTTATATATATTATATATACAGTTGTGAACATGAAAATAGAAAATAGAAATAGTTTTCCACCCCTTTTCTCGATCTTCTTTACATGTTTTATTGCGTTCGCGATCATCTTAGCTGAACAACAAAGAGTACGCTGAATTTCTTTGTAAGATTTCCCTTCTTTTCGCAGCGATAAGATGCATTTCCTTTGTTCATCGGTGCAATGTTTTCCACGACCCACTTTTCCGCCGAAAAGGAAAAACAAAAACTTATATTAGTAAATTTGGCCTTAGAAATGATTTTATTATACAACTGACTTTTTCCGATAATATAACCAACTAATTTCGTTTTTTTTTAAATAAGGATCACACACTAATCACAACTACTGCTATTTTAATGTGCACTTCAAATTCGATCCTCGATGTCAAAATCTACCGTTATCTTGTTTCAAGGGTACTATGCATTTAGTTTTCTCTTTCCTTCTATTCTACTAGTATAAGAGTTGCATTGAATGAACTTCTTCATAATGTGTGAGTTCAGGGCGACAAGTAAGAATAATTTTAAGTGTTTTAACAAGACCACTGCTATTTTCGTGTTCACAGCTGTATATATATATTTTTTTTTTTTTTTTTGGTTTTTAATATTATTTTTTTTTGTTCTATTCTACCCTAACCTACTCTACCCTACCCTACCCTATGTAAGCCTGCCATTGGTGTTAGGCAAGCCCTGCCTTGAAGAGGCTGAAGCCATTGAAATGTCCACCGACGCAGCTCCCTCCAGCCACCAAAAGCGTTGATGCTGGCGGACTACGTCTCCTCGATCCCGGCGTGAGACCGATCTACAGAACCTGAGGCGCTCGGGCTCACTGAGCGCGACATCGGGCCCGTAGAGGAATCGCCGTTCCACGGAATTGCGACCCACATGGAAGATTAGCGGCACCGCCAATCTATCCTGGATCAGCCCACATCTATCTAAATAGAGGAATGCTTCTGGCGGGACAAAGCCGTTAAGGCGCACTCACTCGTGATATAAATCATTGGGATAGTAAGCCCCGGAGATTAGGCTATTGACCGAAGACATTGCTCTTGCAACGTGGTTTCGAATCAGTTTGATCAGGAAGTTATCCACCCGTACAATCCTGGCCCTATTGTATAGGACCTCGTTCGGGTAAAATTTCGTGTAATCAGATTCGGGTGTCCTATGTAACCCGAGACAAGTCCTGAGACATTGTCTCTCAAACACCCGAATCCTTTCCATTAAGCTGGCTCTCACATTGAACCAGACGGGGCATCCATAGGCAATCATGGGCCTGATTAAGGCCATGTAGCAGATTACCTTCACCCTGGGATCAAGTTGGCTGCAATGAAACAGCCATCTTGTCAGAGCAAAAGCGCCTCGGGCCCTTGCCAGAGCAGCATCTACATGTTTGTCAAAATATGGATACTGGTCTAGCCAGATCCCAAGGTATCTGACTACACTTTGTTTCGCCAGTGGGTGCCCGTTCTGTCCAAGAATTGAGAACCCGCGCCAATTTTTTCTAGTGTCCCGAGAGGCTCTAGACAAAGGCTTTCTGAACAAAATAGTTTCTGATTTCTGGCAGTTGATCTTCAACTTCCAGGCATCACAATACTGCTGAATTTTTTCGAAGTCACGCTGCAAGAGAGTGACAATGACGTCAATCGTTGGACCTGATCTGTACGCGATTAGATCGTCCGCATACGCTATTGAATGGTGAAGAGAAGCTATCAAATCACTGAAGTAAATGCTGAAAAGGATCGGCGAGTTCACCGTACCCTGTTGCAGTCCGTTGTTAATATCAAATGTTTGGGTAGAAGTCACGTTGGCAATTTTCACTACGAACTTTCTACCTGTTAACATGTCAAAAATCATATATAGCAGTGGTTTACTTATGCCCAGCCAATTGAGCTTGTAATAAAGACCTTCTAGCCATACGGTGTCGAAGGCTTTTTCCAAGTCAATCAGACAGGCACCCGTGCATTGGTTCTTGCATTTATTCCATTGGATATCCGACACGAGTTTCGACGCGGCATGAATTGTGTCATGCGCCGCTCTGAAACCGAATTGGTTATCCGGGATGATTTTATTGTCCTCAGCCCATTTAGACAGGGCTCTTCTCGAAGACCTTGCTGACACTCGGAAGGAGACTTATCGATCGGAGATTTGCCGGGTTAGAGGTGTCCTTACCCCTCTTGGGGATTGGTTGCACCACCGCTGTCTTCCAGTGCACTGGATAATATGCATTATTCAGTGCATTGTTGAACAGGATGGTGTACCTCTCTACAGCCACTGGTGGAAGGTGCCTAAGCACAACATTGGATATACCGTCGATACCCGCGGATTTTTTCCTCTTCAATGACCGAAATATCATCTGGAGATCTTCCGTCGAAATGAACAGGGTATTAGCCCCTTCATTGGTGACGGCATTATTTGCCATGAAATCGTCATCGAACCTGGTAAAACCAAGATTCTCGAATCGCCAATGATCGATATCATTTCTAAGGTAGGAGTGATGAAGTAGAACTCTGTTTTCCAGTTCGTGGTTTGGGCGAATGCTATCATTCACCTTATACACTTCCTGGAAAACAGCTCCCACTGCCGCCACCTTCTCCTGAGGATCCTCGATCACGAAGAAGTCATCATCCAGGATGGCGCCCTCTGGATCGATGCTAACTGTTCGTAGCAAACGTTCATTTTCTGACGTTCTCGGAAGCTTTAGATCCTGAATGTCATTCTGATTGTTTCTCCGAAATATTTTATTTATTTGCGGGAACATACTCGCGCTGCTGGAATTTACAGCACGAATTCTGTTGTTCCAATGCAAACTTACAGATATTCTGTAATTTTCCTTGATTAACTGTTGGATATTTTTAATCAGTGACTTCAGTGTCCTGACCTCCGAGTTTTGTCTGTCGGTAAACCGCCTGTACAAGAGTTTGAGTCTTGTCAGGAGTCTACTTTTTTGTCTGTGCAGTGCGTCGATTGTCGCGTTTCGGTACAGGTTTGTAGTATCGTTATGTCGTTGACGTGGTATTGTACTGTCCATCGTCTGCTTAATTATATCGTCCATTTGTTTGAGGTACCTGTCAATCTCGTAGTTTGACAGGTTCCTATTAGACGGTGGGAAGGAGGCGCTCGAAGTGAGCGCTCTCGTCAGGGAATTGGCGAAGCGTGGCCAACGCGCTCTACTGTAATCGTAGGGGTGCGTGTGGACATACTCTGCCATTTCCGCGAACTCGTCAGGTACTGTGATCACGGCACATAGTCCGCAATGGTCACTGTCGTATACAATGGTCCGTAGACAGTTAATAGACCATTCGTTGGTGTCCGCCAGTCTCAGTCGAGAGTCTATCAGCATGAGATCCAGATAGGAGCCGCTCCTAGGATACGACGGACTATCGGTTGCGAGCAATTTGATCCTATATTCAATGTTGCGAAGAACCCACTAATGGCTTAGTAGGCTCCCCCTAGTGTTGGGAATGTTATTTCCCCAATCACTATGTTTGGCATTTAAATCGCCGGCCAGAATGTGTATTCATTCTGGTGTTCAAAATGATATGAACAATATTTACGATAATACCGATGATAATGACGTACCATATGATTTTGATATTCCGATCACAGAATGTCAAGAAGTGGCTCATAGTGAATTTTATTTGTCCGACAAACATATCAATTTATTCCATGAAATAATGAACAGAAAACTCAAAGCTCAACGGGTACATAATTTCGCACAGGATGTAGGTTACGTCGGTCGGCGCGTTTCTACGTAATTTACAAGTAATGCCCAAATCTGAGATTAATATTCAAATCATATATAGCGGTCAAATTGGTGTTAACATTATAGGTCACTGGATTTGTACAAAATATGACGGTAATGGCAATGTCCACATCTACGACAGTTTAAATAAGAATTACTTGGAAAACGATCAAATCGATTTTTTGAATGCTCTGTATAGATTTAAAAAAAAGGTATATATTTCATAAGGTTCAGGAACAGAGCAATGGTATAGATTGTGGGGCATTCGCAATATATTTTGCAACAGTGTTATGTTACGATAAGTTACCGGAAGAGCAAATGCCATATGATGTACCCATTATGCGGAACCATATAGTTGAAGTGCTGCTGAATAAAAAATTGTTACCTTTCCCGAACAGTGAATATTTGAACTATTAAAACTTTGTTTTATTATAAACAAAAATTTATCGACAGTATTCTCTAAACGTTATCAACAATATCCAACTGTTACAAACAATATTAATTTTTTTTCAAATGTATTCAATTATTATTTACAATATTCGATTGTTATTCACAAAATTCAATTGTTATCAGCAATAGTCAATTGTTATCAACAATATTCAATTATTATCAACAATGTTCATAAATAAATTATACACTTCATTCATTTTAAAATTCAGCTTGTTTTTTGCTTTTTTCTTGGATTTCTCGTTAAAAAAAAACGGCTGGACCGATTTCGCTGAAAATTCTTTCAGTTCTTTGTTATGTAATTACGCGTCTAATGTATCTAGTCCCATGTTAATATCATCTTTGGTTCTCAAGATAATCGAGACGAAAAAAATTAATACGAACACACATATGCACATACGCACATACGTAGATACACACACACGGACATCTCTATAAAAACGTTGGATTTGGATTCTGGTGACCGTGAAACGTGGAGATATGTCAAAATTTGGGATTCACAAAATCGGCCCCATTACAAGAACTTCCCACTGGGAAGTTAATAAAGTTATTATAAGTCCTCGTATTTCAAAGCAAAAAGTAAAATAAGTTGTTTTTTTCACTTGTTATACACTTTCTTGACAAACTGTATACATATATGTATATGTGTATATATATTAAAAACGGAATAGTTTCTTTTTTGCAAATACATATATGTATATATTAATACCAATATATATACAATATATGTACGAGTATGGACATATGCAAAATAGAAACTAACAAAATGCAAAATTAATTCGCTCTATCTCTAATTGTACCAAATAGGTCAATTCAAAGCGCAAGAATGTACTCGTATAAACTTGTATGTTAGTTTTAAATTTCTAGTGTACTCGTTCGACACCCACTTCTTATGGAGGTAAAAGGTATGTAGAATAATCAAATGGCAGGTTTAGCGTCATTTTTAAGACTTTGTTTTGTGAAGTCTGTAGCTTATTCATTTGACATTTGGCAGCATTACATTGGCATAAACAATTATTGCTTGGAATATTACTTTCATTATTATTATGTTATTTGATATAGATAGTGATATACTATTGATGATGGATGGGTAAAAGATCGTTATTTCAATATTTGACTACGAGTAAAATAACTGTCTGGCTGATATGTTCGTGAAACATATCGTGTTCAGTTGCCGCAAAAATTAATACCCACTATTTCATTGACTTCTGACACTGTACCTTAATTTGACGCCTACAGGGGCACTTTATTAGCTTAATGCAAGCCTTTATTAGAGATTAAGGAGAGGGTGAAGAGTTGTGGTATAGGACAACTCTAAGACTGCACTTTTTGGGCAAAACGTATAAACCTACGTTGAATTCGTTAGAGGGGGATCAGACTTGATAAGCATACTCCACAAGTGGCCTAACGAAGGTAATGTATAATGATTCTGTAACGTAAGGTTTCGAGAATTCTTTGGACCAAAGTTTCACGAAACCGAGAGCAGAGTTGGCACTTTTGATAATGTTGTCGATATGGAGGCGAATGTTAAGTTCACGATCGCAAATGGCCCCTAGATCAACCAGGAAGTTGACAGAGGGAACGGTTTCATTACGAATAATGTACATAGGTGGTAGTGGTGCAATGATAATCATCACCGACTGTTGAACGGAAGCTCTGTAGTTCAAGTCTGACCATAGCTAAGAACAAATCCCAAACAGAAAAATAAAACTGTGCCTCAATACAAGTTGTGAATGAGAGATGATCAAAAAATGCTGAAGAAGGCATAACACTCGCAGTATAAGATCACTTCAAAGTTCATACTCTGCGTGTGCATTTCCAATATAACATCTTAATAACATAGAATAAAATTAGTACTGCAAAACTACAAACAACGCGACAAATTCAGTCGAATCTCTCGAATCCCAAGACAACCACCCCCGGAGAGTAGTGAACGAACATCTTCGACACAAACCATCTGCACCCCGTCCATGTTGTGTGACAAACATCATAAGAGCGCAACTCTTGAACCTGCACGAATTATAAAAAGCAGTTGCTGACTGGGGATCGATTTTTTGACACCACCTGTTAAGGTAAAATTGGAGAGAGCAGGAATCATCCAAAAGAGGAGGATATGTGTTTAAATATTTTCATATCATCGGCACATATGGAGAGCTTAGAGTTCAGAATAACCCTTTCAACATCATTAATGGTTAGAATAAATATCAATGGGCCGAGGTGACTATCTTGTGGGACCCGTAGGTAGCTTTAATTGGATCAGAGATAGAAGATCTGAAAATAACGTTATATTGACGATTTTCTAGATAAGATTTATTTTAATTTTTTTTTTTTTTTTTTTTTTATTCCTTATTTCAAACAAGCATGAAAAATCAACGAACAATTAAGACTTAATAATAAATATGAGTACAAACTAAGAAATTACCTACATGTTTTGCTTGAAATAGTTAAGATACACTCTATTGCAAAATGACAAGAGGCGAGTGAATCTATTATAAAATAGTTCTAATATACATATACAACTTGATGGGGAAATCTTGCAAATAACAAAATTACATACATAAAACAAAAAAAAAAAAAACAAAGAAAGAGAGGGAAAGAAATCAATTGCAGAAGATCCAAGCAATATTTATCCAAACAATTTCTTATGCGTCAGGTACAAAGAACATCTCTAATGAGTGATAATTAAAAGAAAAGAGCCATTTTTTAATGTTAAGCAAAAAAACTTTTTTCACTCTTTCGCATCTAAGGTTGTGAGGTAAAGAATTAAATAACCGAGGAGCTGTGACTAAAAAGAACCGGGAAAAGTGTGTTTTATTAATTGTTGGCAGCGTTACAAAATGTCTGGTATTAACACGCAGATTGTGATTTTCATCTATTCTAACAGCATAAAATCCACAATTCTCAAAGAATATTTTTAGAACTTTGTAACAGTATAGGTGTCTTAATGGTAAAAATTCAAGGGACCTAAACAATTCGAAGTTAGGAGTGCGACGATTAACTTTACACATAATTCGAACAGCATGTTTTTGTTTCATTAACAAAGGCTTAATATTGATAGAATAGGTACCACCCCAACAAGATAACCCGTATTCAAGCTTAGATTTCAATAAGCCGTTGTAAACTAGTTTTAAGATAGGAAAACTGCAATACAGGCTAATATGATATAGCTGTTTAATTACTCTGTTTAGATACAGCTTAAGATTGAAAGTATGCTCTTTCCAACTGAGTTTATTATCTATTGTAATGCCTAAGTATTTGAAGCTGCTGATACGCTCGATTTCAAAGCATGTATCACTGCAATTTAAATGATCTTTGAATGTTACAGTATTGTGGTGGCAACCAAATAAACTAAACCGCAAATAACTAGGTGAATGATAGTACAAAGGGAAATCATTACAGAATGTGCCTTTAATGTTGAATAGCATAAATTTCGTTTTTTGGCTTATTACAAGTCTATGCTGCATAAACCAATTGCGTAATATCTCTAAATCATGATTGACATCCAAAAAAAGATGAAAATAGTTTGAACTTGAATATGAAAGGGCAGTGTCGTCAGCGAATGCAGTTAATTTTCCTTTAAATGGTTGAGAAAAAAGAGAATTAATATAAACTAAAAACAGAATGGGACCTAAAACAGAACCCTGTGGAACACCCATAGTAATGTCTTTACGTGAACTAAGGTCGTTTTTAATTTTAACCATTTGCTTTCTGTTTTTTAGATATGATGCAAAACATTCATAGATAAACCTCTAAAGCCCACATGATAAAGTTTATCAAGAAGTAGGGAGTGATCCACCATATCGAAGGCTTTAGTAATGTCTATGAACAGCGCAGCTGAGATTCTAGATCCATTTACACATAGACACTCAATAAAATCAGATAACTCTGAAAAAAAAACACTTACTGAACATTTATGAAGTCTATAGAAACATATAAATCAGTAGCGAACACCGAAGATTTCACAAGAAATATTGATAACATCAGCACTTTCGAATTTGTAGTTTTTTATTTGGGGTCCGATCAAATTATTTCTGTAAAACACTGCAACACCTCCTGCTGAATAAGAATTGTTGCAATTAGCTGCAAATGTATAATTTGGAACGTTAAAATCACAAATTTCATCTTCGAAAATCCAAATTTCTGATAGAAATATGAGGTCAGGTAAGTGATCCAAAGATGCAAGATGAGTGAAAAAATTACAAAAATTAGCTCTCATGCTGCGAATGTTTTGATGTATAACCGAAAAACCTGAAGACGATTCATTGCTTGGATGTTCTATACATAGGCAATTATTTGAAGCTGAAGATGAGAAGCTATTATTAACACTAATATCAACATGAGGATTATGCATTGAATTGTTAAATGATATGATATTATTAGACATAAACAAAAAAATTAAAACTTGTCAAGTTTAGAGAAATCCTCAAAACAATTAATTTTAATTACTTTATCCCCTTCTTTTTTCCTGATAAGAACGTTAGAGTTCCTAACCCAAACGAATTTGCATATGTTTTCACGCTTCAAATCATTCGCCTTTTTCAATAGAGATCTTGAATACATTGTTAGATAATCGTTAATATAGATGTTGCCCTTGCTGCTTTTGTTGTTGCTGCTGCTGCTGCTGGAGTTGTTGCTGTCAACATTGATGTGAGCGCCATAAACATTTACCGAAGAAAGCTTCTTCTTCTCATGCATCTTTTTCATTATGCATTTCTTGCGTGTAAAGGAGGAGAATTTAACACACACGATGTTAGGAGGTGTATTTTTTTGCTTGTTTGCACTCACTCTCTTAACGAAGCAAGATTCAATTTCGTCATCGTTGATTTCTTCGCCATTGAGAGCCGTCAACAATGTTTTTACTCTCGCATTTACATTTGCATCGCTGACATCAGGTATGCCAACGATGTCAACAGAGCACTGTTTATCCCTTTTTTCCAATGAGTTTAACTTAGACTCCAAGAAATCTACCTTCCGGCTGAGAGAGATATTTGATTCCTCTAAACATCGTATTCTGGTGAGCGCTTCCGTGTTAACTTGACTCAATTTGTTAATCTCCTTGCTCAGCTTATTGATCTCAGCATATAACATATGAAGTGTTACTGTTTGATCGCCTGTATTGTTGACATTTTGGCAAGCGAGCGAAGGGACTGGAGCTGCTGGACTTTTGATTATTGATGATGTTGATGTAGTGCGAGTACAAGTAGTATCACCAGAAGAGACAGAAGAGACAGAAGAGACATCAGTAGATCGATTTATGGGAGCATCCGTAAGAATAGATTTTCTTCTTTGTGTGACGCAACTACCGCATTTGAACCCTTGCCCATTTCTCTCAAAAAATTCAACCTCTCTTTTTTCCAGTTTCACACACTTAGCATGGTAGAATTTTTTGCAGTTAAAACACTGGATTTTGAGATCTTGTCTATCGATTTTATAATTGCATAAACCGCACTTCATTATGATCACTTTTATGATTTGGATTTACACAATCAAACAGGATAATGCAAAAAGGTCAGAATCTACGACTTATACTTTATTTTAAAGTTTTAAACGGAAGAGGTATTTTTATGCGTGTGTCCCCATCGATCACAATACACATGAATGATCTCAATACAAGAGATTTGATCCATGAGATAAAACCAGGAGGGAAGCCGAAGTCAGTGAGCTTTAGGCGAATAATTTGGTGAGATATTTTGTCAAAGACCTTGCTGAAGTCAATTGCAATAACGTCTACTTTTTTGACGGCTTCGAGTGCACACAAAGGATGATTGTGTAGTTTTGGTCAGGCGAAAATATGGGTTTGCAGTGAAAGAATAGTGCATCATAAAGGATGCTCACGAAAAGTTTGGGTATGTATGATAAACATGATAACTCAGCAATGGGACGATAGTTGGAAACATCATTTTACAATCCATTTTTGTCGACTGGAATGATATAAGCATATTTCCTAAGCTGAGGAAAGAGTCCTTGAAAGATAGAGCTTTGAAAAAGCGGTAAAGGGTAAAATAAAATGATCCGCGCACCTTTTTAAAATTATGGCAGGCAGATAGTTGGGACCGGGAGAGAAGGAGTCCTGAGCAAAGAAATTGATAATTTTTGTTTCTTTTATTGCGGAAAGACCATAGTAGTTATATCAGGGCAGAGATGAAGTGTAATTATTTTTGGTGAGTATGGGACTGAAATAATGAAGTAATTGAGGGTTTTCGAGTAAAATAGCGTAAGAGTTTCATTTAAGGAAGATTTTTTCTTGGGGTAACAACGCAGTTTACATATTATTAGTGATGTTAGCGAGTTGCAGAAGGCCAGAGTCAGAGAGATAAACTGTGAAAAGGATTTCTTTGCCTGGGGTCTCGTCATCGAATTGAACCCATTTCAAGTATGGGAGATTGTATCGCCACAGATAATGTTAATGTCATTGGATTCAGCGATATCAAATATGTATGTAGTCGACGCAATCAACAGCGAATTGTTAGCAATGTAGCAGGCAAGATAAGGTTTCCGTTTAGGGAGACTTATCGAGGCACCAGTGAAGTTGAAGTCAGTGGAATTCGACGATTTGAAAGGCAAAGCATCATAGCGGCTTGTACTGTTAAGAGAACTCCGCGGCCACCCGGATCGACAGAGTTGCCGTGACCATCGGCCCGAAACAGAATCAATTCTGAGCTAAATAACTCGCTGTCTCCAATGCATAGATTCGTTTCAGTTAGGGCAAATACATCGGATGGAAGGTTTTCGGAATTAAAGAGTACTGCGAAGTTTTTGATGCATAATCCTATGACTTGCAAGGATATGTGTTTGGAAGAAATTTTAAATTGGTCGGAGCAAGACCTAAGCACCACTAAGGTTAGGAATAAAAATAGTTTTTGAAATAGAATGGGTACTTTGCAAGTGTGCGATGCGCTTTGAACTGAAATGGGCGGCGAAACTGGAGAAGTTGTTATTCACATCAATAGGGGAAATATTAGGGCTTTCGTGAAACCGGATAAAGGTTTTATTTCAGCACTTGGGGGCCTTCTTGGTGGATTGAAACTCGGACGTTGATTTTAGTTTTACCGTCGATACAAATGGATTTAGGTTTGTCGTGGAGGTGGGTCAAATAGAGACGTATATTTTCGTAGATTCTTCTGTCTCTTAAACGTGATATAACATAACAATCTTCGGCGTTATGGTCGGCAAGATGTTTGGTGAGTTGGGCCATGGGAGGGAGGAGTGGATTTATGAAAGAAGGGGAGGGGATAGAGGCGGTTTGAGAAGCTGAGGAGGTGGAGGGGCTGGAAGGAGTGTTGTAAGAGGCTGAGGAGGTGGAGAGAATTGGGCTTGGATTTATATTTAGGTTTAACATTATTCTTACGGTCCGTAATGGTAATCCGCATCCTGTCGACTTTGATTTCCATATTAGGAGGACTCCAAAAAAAGTCATTCATATTGCGGAGGGATGTTCATTTCGAAGCTATGATGGAATTTAGCCGGGGTGAGCTTCGTGCACTTTACGAGGTTGATGGCATATTGTTGGCGGAAGAAGTTAAATACCCAGCGGTCGTCAGCATCGCATGGGGGGTCCCATAGGATGTAGGTAGATATAGTGCCCTCTATCGTCTTATTATACTTGTGGAGCTTACTAATTCTCTGCTCCCAATCAAATAGGGTCCAAAAGTTTCCGAATCGTTCCTTTATGATATTGTTGGCCGCTTACCTTGTGAAGTTGGAATCAGCGTTGAGTACGTGCAGGGCGCCTTCGATTTTATCCAAGCATTCGAATTGTTTGGATGTTTTGTTGTCCAGGAAATTTAATTTTGTTGAATGCTCCGAAAGTGTTGTCGTAAGCGTTGAGATGTCCCCACGAATAGAAGCGGAGGAGCAATTTGGGCCAATTTTGGGTATTTTCATGGTTATCGAATTTGCAATTCAGATGGTATATAAAGGAGAGCCATCACCCAAAAGCCGACTGTCGATTCGTTACGGGGCTGTCCATGCAAAGGTTTATGGAATCAAGGTTGTCGGTCAGTAGTTGGAAAATTTTGTGGGAGTTCACACATTTGCTCGTCATTAAATGGCAAGCAGAAAATGTGGAGCTGATATGGACTTACATTGAGATGAATGAATATTCCATCAAACTTGTGTAGGTTATTCCCGTTTCTAATCAGGCACATGCAGATCGGGTGGAAGGTTTTCGAATAAGGAATAATTAGCAGATCCACAAGAAACTATTATGAAAGTGGAGTAACACGAGCAGGAAAACTTATTAATTAGGTAAGTTGCAGGGAAAGCAGAATGTTTTTACCCTGATTTCGTAATGTTGTTTTCTTTGTTTTGTTTGTTTTGTTTGACGGGTGAATTGCGAATGAGAACTGGGAGAGCACAAAGGCTCGACTTAGTCTACTATCGACTTAGTTCCATTTATCTGTAAACTAGAAAATGAAAGAAAACAAGTTTTTCTTTATTAGGTGAAAATGATTGCTTGAAATTTATCTCACTCAATTTTTTTTAACAATTTTTCATAATACGAGTAGACAAACACTATTAAAGCTGAGGTGTAGAAATAGACAGAGCCTTGAGGCACTGCTGATTTATAATGCAACAAATGTCTTCATTGACATGAACTTCAAACCACCGATTAATCAGATAACTTACAACTATATTACATAGAAAAGGTGGGAAATTTTGATAGATCCAAAATGAACCAAAAATGGGGCTCATCGGAAAAAAAATTGCGCTGAAAATGAGGGTCAAGCTGAATCATTCGCCGAACCTGCGACGTATAATGGTCATTCGGTTTGAACTCTTGCAAAGGCTGGGTCTACAAATTACGTCAAATTATATTAAAAGCCTTTTCTACGATCATCCTCTTCGATTGTCCTGTTAACCTTTTTTTTTAACTTAATTAAAAGGCCTGAGTACTCGATGGAAAGTGTTTTGAAAACGTTTGAAGCCAAAGTTCATTGGGAAACATTGGATTATCTTCTTAATATGGAAGTGAAAAGCTACTTAGAGTATTTCTTGGGCATGGTATCCTTCTACTCTTATTCCTTACTAATTTAACTACATTCTAGAAGGGTTTCGTATTGAAATTCAAAGATTAGCTTTTAAATAGTTTCATGAACACAAAAAGTTATTATTATTACGGGATCTCAAGTGAACCGAGACAATTAAAGAACGGTGTTCCTCAGGGATCTGTACTTGGTCCTTTGTTTTTCTTGATATACATAAATTCTGTTTTCCAACTCAAGTTAAATATTTGCAGACGACATAGTTTTTACGGTTGTGGTCTACTTATCATAAACTGATTATCAGCAAAAAACTAAATTGATGTGTTTTAAAGTATCTGGAAATAGCCCATATGATTTTAATTTATAGTTTCACGCTCATGATTGTAAACAGTTTGCTTTACCTACACATAAATGTGAGAATAGCTACTTTATAGCCAATTGGTGTTACAGCGAAAATTGTTTTAACATCGAATCAGTTCCTTGTTTTAAGTACTTAGGTGTTGTAATTGATTTCAATTTAAATTGGAAAGATCATATTCAAATGACTAAAGCTTATTTGCATTTGGTCATACGTAAAATATATTTAATAAAGCCTTTCTGCTCTCAAAAATTTTAACTATGATTTATTATGATCTTGCACATTCAAAGTTGCAATACGGCATAACAAGCTCGGGACGTTCGTATACTAATACCTTAAAACCTTAATTAACTACACAGAAACAGTTAATCAGAATTATTTCAAATAAAAATCGTTTAGCTGGAAGTTGGCCTGTTTTTAAGAAATTACATATTCTACCAATCAGACATTTATATGTTTTTAAAGTTTTAAGAAAAAACTTCAAGCAAAGTGGCAATACAGTAGACGCTCGGTATAGTGAACTAATAAAAACCAGGCCTGCTCACTGGAGCAAGATTGTTCATTGTAACGAGAGTGGACTATTTGAAGCAAATATCGTCCAAATGTGTGTTTTTACGTACAATCAATACAATTTATAAAAAATAGAATATAATTATAATTTTTCTTTTCAATTACTAAAAAATAAGCCAATATAAAAGAATACATATTTTATTTTTAACAAAAAAAACTCATCCGTAAAAAAACGTAAAATTCAACAAAAATAATCCATTCCATGTACTTAAAAAACAAAGATACAACAAACTTAAGCTGTGCTAAGTCATCTTCGTTTGCTTTTTCTTTGAATTTACCACTTTATTGCTAGTTACAATTGAAATGTTTTCTCAAATAATTGAACAGCATCTCTGGAAGACACTGAACAAATCAGTTGATCTACACCTGGTTCTTGTTCTTTTTCGGCTTCGTTTTCGTCTTCTTCAATATCTGAAGATACCTGATCTTCGTTCCAATTATTCAAGTCGGCAGCCGTATGTGCTAGTCCTGCTATATGGTTCAGTAGATTAATCACTACTTCCGTTGCCACTGTGCTAGGATTAGACGCTAAATTGTTGCGAACAATACTGAGAGGTATTTCATCTTCATCATCAAAATCGTCTTCCGGGTCTTCTTCAATCGAAAGGGCGTTTTGCAGCATTTCGCAATGACTGAAG
The DNA here is from genome assembly GCA_958301585.1 of Merodon equestris. Taxonomy (NCBI): domain Eukaryota; kingdom Metazoa; phylum Arthropoda; class Insecta; order Diptera; family Syrphidae; genus Merodon; species Merodon equestris. Next base: position 50,303,272 of record OY284417.1, on the reverse strand, counting down.
CTCCTAATTTATCCCATGTTGCTGCCAAGTTAAAAACAGCATCTTTTATTGACACTCCCTTAATAGCTTCACAAATGTCTGAAAAAAAACGTAGTTTTCTCTAACATTCAGGAAAATCGTTTAATATTTGTCATAAGCACCTACCCTTTTCATAAGCAGCAATTGATAGCAGCGAATTTTTTCTGTAAAAAAGTTTGGTTAGCCGGATAGGATTTTGATCCATAGGCTGAATCAGTGGTGTTACATTGGGAGGCATGTACATTACTGAAATGCTTCCATCTGGAGTTTGAAGCTCACTTTCTGGAAGAAGACTGGCATTGTCCAAAATTAACAAGGCCTTAGGTTAGGTTAGGTTTGAGAACGGGAGTGTGATGGTTAGACATCACTTCCACTCGGAGGCCAAGAGGCCCATTGTGATTCCCTTCGTTTGTGTGGGTACACATAAAATTAACCTGTCCTATCACGTGGTGGCTGAAACCACCCCGTGCTCTTGATGAATCTTAGAAGATCCGATATATCTGCATTAGCCACGTCCGCAATCTCTGTAAAGAATCTTTGGCCTAGCGATTTTTTTTGTTCACTATTTAGATAAGCCTGTATAAAAAAAGTTGTGTTCACTATATTGGATTGTTCACTATATCGCGCGTCCACTGTGTTCCTAGTAGGAATATTCAAATGTACAATCTACGTGTTAAAAATATGAGTTTAGTAAAGTACCTTTTAGCACAGTTTTATACAAGTATTTTTAATAAATTGCCCTCATTTATAAGATATACGCTTAATTTGTCACATTTCACCACAAAGGTTAATTGTGCTTATTCACTTTAAGCTCTGAATGTATTGAATCTTATGTTTGATTTTTCTTGTTTCTTTTGCCATGAAGAGAGCAAATACATATGTATATGTATAGTAAATAAAATTAGAAATTAAATTATATTTTACTGGATTGTTTCCCCACATCAGATACAAATTGTAATTGAAATCTATATGTACATATGTGTCACTCACCACAAATTTCTCAGTTACAGAATGAACACGAATATTCTATTTATAATTGTCAAATAGTTTTAAGAGTTTTAAGTTTAAGTTAAAAGAATGAATTAAATAAATAAGCAAATAAAAAAAGCAATGAAAATTCGTTATAGCAATATTATCTTTAATACGAATGCTTTTGTGTTTTAATTGATTTCTAAAAATAACCTGCCTCTATCTCTGCTAATTCCTTCTACTCATATTTCTTATTTTAATAGGATCAAAATATTTAATAAAAGTCTATTGGAAAATTTCGGCTACTTTTGTGTACTTAAGCAAATTACTTGTGTAACTTGTTCTACTAGAGTGTCAACATCCTGCTTACATGTTATGAGATTTAAATCATGTCAAAGCTTTTGAAGTACCTTGGTTCTTTAATGTTTCCAATTAGCATTTTTTAATTAGACTGAACTGAACTTAAGGCGTTGCTTAACACCGATGAAAAACCATTCAAACCTGTTTACATAAGTTGCACTATATGGAAACAATACAGTAACTGGTAATAAAAGAGAAAAACTTTAATAACAAATTGCCTCAGGCATTGGCCCGCAACCCAAATTTCTGTGTCTGTAATTCAAATCACCATCATCATTCCTACTTTCTGCCAGGAAAGTCTGACAAATAACTTTTATTTTTTTCGGTTATTTATTTTCATTTCAATACCTTGGGTTTCCACTAGTTATGTTGGTAAAAGCGAGTGTTGAAATGATCTCACAAGGATAGTCACCAACTATGATCATTGCCATCAACACAGTAATATTTTACTTGTTACCATTAGAATTTCGAAATGTTGTTGGACAACAATAAATTCAACCTGACAAAGTCCAAAGGAGTTACCATTAAGTAATAACCGATAACGAAAGAACTCGTTGTCAGTTCTGACAACGAAGAAATAGAGGAGCTAAGCGATATAACTTTTTAAGTCAATCTTGCTCTTCGCTGCCTTCTTTTGAATGTAAGCCGGAAAGAAGTCAAATTTTTATCAAAACTGCAAACCGACGGCTCTAGTTAAAAAATCCATTCAAAATTATGCGAGTTCTATAACCCATTTATAGAGATTTATAATAGGGTCTAACTGTTCCCAGACAAATTACGTTTTGCTTTTTAATTTTTAATGCATTTTTATTTTCTTGTTTTTATAGCTGACTTACTCAAGACAAAAAGCCTAAATCAACTAGTGTGGGCCTCACACACCCAAAAGCCCACCGTAAACCCTTACAGTCTTCAAATTCGAGGACGGGGACGGCTTTCGCATTACTTCTTTTAATTTTCATTTCATCATCTTTTAATTACGGCTTTTTGACAGTTTTGACTTGAAAGCTTAGCTTTCAAGCAGTATCAAGCGGATGGTGCGATTGTTTCCTCCTCATTCTTCTTTCTTTCTTCTTTTCGAACGGATGAATTCCATTAATGCGCTGCCTTCTTTTCGAACACAATTTCGACGGATAGAAGTAGCCTCCACTAATTCTAATGTTAGACGTCGTAACTTTTGCAGCTCACTCTGATGTCAAATGCTCCCAGTTGGTTAGTTTACAATCCAGAATCATACCCAGGTATTAGAGATCGCTCTTGCTATTGATTTGCACTATACCTCCTAGACCTTTAAGTGAATTTAAGATTGTATTCTCGAAGCGTCATCAAAAGTGAAGCAGCAGCAATCCTCAATAAATATAGGTATTTGCAGTGAAGGAGGACAGTTTAAGCATCTGCTGAGCAACTGTTTTAGTACACCATAATGTATGAAGGCGAATTGACTAACACGTTAGTTCGGAGCGAAAAAATGTGATTTTTCCGAATACGACCGAAGAAAGTAGAAAAGAAATGAAACGTAGAACGAAATAAAACACCGCACTCACGTTATAAACTTTATTTGAATTTTCTTCTGCTTGGGCGACGATCCAACATTCAAGTGTCGAACCTATATCTGCACTTACCATCAGCGCTCGAGTGGATGGATCAGATTATATGCTTTGTTTTGTGTTAACGATCATTTTAATACAATGGCAACCCATATGCTTAAATGTAATCTACTACTGCTACTATTACTACCTCATGTATAATCTACTATATTCAAATCGCTCACTGAAATAAATGAATTCAACGTGAACAGTTCGTCGTTCGTTGTTTCTCTTACATGGGTTATGGGCCCAGACAGCACGTGGTTTTAAGTACTTCAAAATTAGAGTATATCGTTTGTTAGAGTATCGTTTATCGATAAAGAACAAAAAAATTGTTTAATTGCCATCATGAGTGCGATCGCGCAAATAGAAAAATTGGGCGTGGAAAATTATTCGTCTTGGGCAATTCACATGAAAAGTCTGCTCATAACCTTGGACTATTGGAGTGCGATCATAACGAAATGCCCCAGTAAAACAGTGGAAAAAACAAAATGGGAAAGTATTGACCAAAAAGCACTAGCAACCATAGTCTTGTGCATTAAACCGTCGGAAATAATACACGTGAAAAATTCTAAAACTGCTAAGGAGGCATGGAGTGCACTAAGAGCAATCCACCTGGCAGATCGTCCCGCTCGTAAGGTCGCGTTATTTAAGAGATTAGCCCGCTTTCGCTTTCAACCTGGTGAGAAATTTGCAGCAGAAGTTAATGAGTTTTGCAGAATTGTGGATGAACTAAAGGAATTAAAGGTAGATATTCCAGATGATCTAATAAGTATCTTTTTCCTATGCAGCTTGCCGGACGACATGGAAAACTTTGTCATGGCAATCGAAAGTAGAGATAGTTTGCCATCCTTGGAGGAACTTAAGATGAGAGTCCTAGTAGAAGATCATCGGCGCGGGGAAAAACATCCAGTTCGGAAAACGTTTTTTCGGCGACATCACATAGATTTAAAAAAGCAACGGATAAACGAAGCACATGGAACGAAAAGAGAAATACAGAACAAAATCTGAAAAGACAAGAGAACGGTAACGAACGAAACAGTCGTAAGCTTAAATGCTACGGTTGTGGAAAGAGAGGTCATATTCGGTCTCAATGCAGAACTAATACCAACGCGTCTTCTCTTTCAGTTCATGCAATTATGAAAACACCTAAGAAAGAAATAGCCAACCAAACTTGGATTTTGGACAGCGGAGCATCATGTCATATGTGTAGCAATAAGAAACTCTTTTCGTCAATACAACAACATGAACAGAAAGTTGTTCTCGCATCAGATGATAGTGTGCTTGCGAAAGGAATAGGCACTGTCTAAATGCGCACCGGTAAAAAACTATTGCTACTACAAAACGTTTTATTTGTGCCACAGTTGAACTCGAACTTTTTGTCGGTGAGTAAAATCATTAGTAATGGAAATATTGTTGAATTTTCAAAGAAAAATGCTTATACAAAGGAAAACCAAGGTGAAATATTGTTTTCGTTAGAATTAGATAATGGAATTTATTTCGTGTCATTTTCGGAAAGACCAATAGAAAATATTAATTCGGTGATTAAGTCAAAACATTCAAATTTAGAATTATGGCATCAACGCTTTGGCCATTTAAATATTAAGGACTTGACCATGCTATCCAAACAAAATATGGTTCGCGGTTTTAAAATATATCCAAATTCTGATTTTTTTTGTACCACCTGTGCTACGTGCAAAATAAAAGCAAAGCCGTTTCCCAGCTTTACCCAAGTGCGTTCAACCAAATTACTCCAAATTGTGCATACCGACATTTGTGGACCCATGCAAGTTTCGTCGCAAGGAGGATCGCGATATTTTATAACACTTATCGATGACTTTTCAAGGTATATCGATATCCAGTTTCTTAAGCATAAGTCCGAAGCGTTCGCTGCATTTAAAACCTTTTTGTTCAGGTCAGAAAAGCAAACTGGTTGTAAGCTTAAATGCCTAAGAAGTGACAATGGTAGGGAGTATTTGAGTTCGGAATTCAAAGACTTTTTGAGACGTAATGGTATCGTACACCAAACTACCGTAAGCTACACTCCGCAACAGAACGGCGTCGCTGAGAGGGCGAATCGGACGCTTGTCGAAATGTCACGCTGTTTATTGGAGGTATCCAAACTCCCACAAAGTCTATGGTCCGAAGCAGTAAACACAGCCAGTTATATAAGAAACCGCTCGCCTACTAAGGTTTTAGGACAGATAACACCTTACGAAATTTGGAATGGCAGAAAGCCCTCAGTATCCCATTTCCGAATATTTGGCTATGAGGTCGTAGCCCTCGAAAAGGGGAAAAATAGATCGAAGTTCCACCCTAAAGGGAAAATACTTACATTTGTGGGTTACGCTGACCAAACCAAAGGGTATAGGTTGTATAACAGAAATAGTAAATCAATAACAATGGCCAGGGATATCCAGTTTTTCGAAAATTCGTTTTCAACGGGCGAGACTCAGCTAAGTGAACCAGAAAATAATGATAATATTTCCTTGCATATCGACGAAAATATAGCACAAAATATTGATCAAAAGGTAGCTTTGAATGAAAACAAAGATTTGCTCTCGCATAGAATAGACATAGATGAAGAAGAGAATGGAGAAGGGGATGTTGACGATGTATCAGATGAGAAGGAGGAAACCTCAGATCAGGGCAAAATTTTGAGGAGTGGGAAGAGAATTTACAGTGCACACGTCTCTGAAAGTCTCAACGGAGCAATAACAAGTCCTCTCACGGTTTCAGAAGCGCTAAAATCCGATAATAGTCAACAATGGAAAGATGCTATGAAAAAGGAATATGACGCCTTGATAAGAAATGAAACATGGGAGTTAGTTGATTGTCCTGAAGGCAAGAATGTCATCGCTTCGAAATGGGTATTCTCCACAAAGTTTAATTCAGATGGTTCAGTTAATAAATTAAAAGCCAGGTTAGTCGCTAAAGGGTTTTTACAAAGAGAGGGAGAGGATTATTTTGAGACCTATGCACCTGTTGTAAAGCATTCTACTATTCGGACAATTCTGGCATTAGCCGCCCAATACCGACTTCTTGTAAATCACATTGATATAGTGGCAGCGTACTTAAATGGTGTCTTGGAAGAGGAAGTTTACATGTGCCAACCAGAACTATTTGTGGATGAAAGACAACCAAGCACAGTTTGCAAGCTTAAGAAGTCCTTGTATGGGCTCAAACAATCTGGCAGATATTGGAATGATACAGTTAATGCTATTTTAATAAAAATGGGATTTTCTAGGTGCAAATCTGATAGCTGCGTATATTTTATGAAGAAAAACAGGAAAATTAATATCATAGCATTATATGTCGACGACATTATACTGGCTTGTTCTTTGGAGACAACTATGAACGATATTATCTTCAAGTTGACAAGGCACATCGAAGCAGAAGATCGTGGACCCATAAAATGCTATCTAGGCATGGAAATTGAGAGGAACGGACTTCGTGGCGAAATAACTATCCATCAAGAGAGATATACTGCAGATTTACTTCAACGTTGGAATATGTCAGAATGCAAGGGAGCTTCAACACCACTTCCTAATGGAACAGAAACAATATTTCAAAAATGTACTATTAAAGATTGTTCTGGATTCAACGTCAAACAATATCAGTCATTGCTTGGTGGACTAAGATATTTGGCAATAATATCAAGACCAGATATAGCTCATACAGTCACCCACATCAAGAACATTTCACTGCTGCCAAACATGTTCTTAGATATTTGAAATCTTATCCAAAGAGTATGTTAATATATAAACCACTTAACCAAAACCTTGTTTGCTTCACAGATGCTGATTGGGGATCAGATCAGGTTGATCGAAAATCTTACAGTGGATTTATTTCTGTTCTTTCTGGGGCTCCAATTTCGTGGGAATCGAAAAAACAACATGTTGTGTCACTCAGCCCAATGGAAGCTGAATACATTGCTCTGTCAAGGTGCTAAGGAAGTTGCATTTCTTCGTAGCCTGCTGCGAGAAATAGGTTTTACGGAATGCATAGAAAAAGCGACAGAAATTTTTTGCGATAACCAGGGAGCCCTTTTTGCTGTCCAGAATCCAGCTACACATAGATGAAGTAAACATATAGATATAAAATATCATTATATTCGAGACCTGTTTAATGAAAATCAAATCAGTATCAATTACATTCCATCACTAAATAATACAGCTGATATATTAACTAAATCTCTAAACACAGAAAAGCATAAAAATTGTTGTAAACTTTTAATGATTAATTTTGTTCTCACATTGCAAATATTAACTTGTATATCCACGTACATATATGTATGTATATCTTTATATGAAGCCTTTTAATGAATTTCTTTTTTTTGAATTGTTATTTTTTTTGTCTTCGCATTTGGGTTGAGATATGGTTTGTTAACGATCATTTTAATACAATGGCAACCCATATGCTTAAATGTAATCTACTACTGCTACTATTACTACCTCATGTATAATCTACTATATTCAAATCGCTCACTCTAATAAATGAATTCAACGTGAACAGTTCGTCGTTCGTTGTTTCTCTTACAGTTTTGTATCATAATCACGAACAATAAAATAAAAATGATCGAAAACCACACAAACTCATTTTTTATTCAAAACAAAACACCCTTTTTAAATTTACCTATTCTAGGTTTTCCCTATCTGTGGGTTAACTTGTCATTAATTTTTGTTTTTATTATTGGTACTTTCATTTAAGAAAAATAGTAAAACATTATGTTTATTACGCATTTTCTGGAGAAAATTTAGCCCAAAGTCAAAAATATATCATCGGCAGGAAAAATGGAACAGGCTAGAAGCTGGATATCTGGTCTGAGACAAGATATCACATTTATTTAAGCGCAGTTACAAAGGCACAGTATTTCTTCTAAAAATAAAATCATAAACGAAGTTTCAAGCATTAGTTCTAAGAGCCCAATTACCGTTATCCAAGATTCACCAAAGTAATCCTTTTCTGAAATCACCGATAAAAAAGATCAAAATTGAAGATAGGCCCTTACTTATCAAGAATCATACCCTAATGTATTATTGACGATTTAAGGGACAACCTGTGTATATATGTACAGTATATATATATAGTCGAACGAATTTTTCTATAATTCAAAGTTCTTTTTTTTAAACTTTGCATTTTCAACCCTATTTTCATGAATTTTATATCTAATCTACATATATATTTTTTTGATTGCTTTAAATGGCAAAAAGTCTCTTTGACTCTAACTTTTGCTCTGAATTTACTATTTATTTTTTTAATGTGCTGCAGTCTAATGTGGTTTGTATGTACTGTACATAACATAACTCAAAGTTTTGCTCGGAATCGGAAATCTTTTTCAAAATTTATTTAAGCCTACCGTGTTTTTCCGCATTATATTTCAAAAGCTAGTTTGAGTAGTTGGATAGTTGTGTATGTTTAAACTAGGAGTATTACAACCGAGCAGTTCAATAGAAAGAAATATATATCTCATGATCACTTGCAACAATGGAGAGAGGATCATCTCGATATAAGTACTAAAATGACGAAACAACGAATTGACGACATGGGTAGCGGCGCACCGCAGTGACTGTGATAAATGGCAAAAGCGAGACTGTAAGCACAGCCCACGACTCGATCACCTCATCTCTGGGAAATAAAATAGAACACTTAAAAAAACAGAATGAACGGGCAACTGTTGGTAGCTTCGAAGGCGCCCTTAATGTGATTTCGTTTTTCAGTGGCAAAGGATGTGGATCAAAGAATTCAAGACAGCTGTGTAATTGATGAAATGGGATGATCTGCTGAAAATCTTGCTTGCCAGGAGGTTGCAACCAGGGGTAGCAAAATTGTCATTAAAAGCTGGGCCATTAACAACAACGTACAACCAAATCAAGGTTCGATTGCTTGAGGAATTTGACCAACTTATTTACGGGACAGATGTCCACAGGCAACTATCAGCTAAGGAACAGTCCCAGAGTGAATAAGTGGTCGAATTCTTTTACACTGTGGGCAAGAGGCAACGCCGACGATCGGTCAATAATGCAATATTTCATCTAGTTAATCGACGATTCGCTGCTTAACAAGACCATGCTGTATGGTGCTGGGACGATTTTTAGATCAAACTTTGTGAGAACAAAAGTTTTCGTGATTCCTGTAAGGCTCAACATGCGAGCAGGAATGCAGTATTCGCATGCAAGACTAAGGCCAAAGATAAACAGGGCCAATGTTGTTGTTGTCCTAATGCAAGAGAACAAAAAAGAAAGGTGTGAGAATTAAAAACCAGAGGGCCCAAATGTTTTAGCTGTGAGAACTTCGGACATATCTCAGCCGATTGTCCAAAACGAAAAGACGACTCCAAAGCAATACATTTAATCAAGATGAACGTTAGCAAGTTACAAGTAAAGGCGGTTATTGTCAACGGCACTGAGGTAGAGACACGGATCCACACAGGAAGCGAAGTAACGGTAGTAGAATCCGATGAGTATTTTCAAATCGCATCGCCACCTCGTTGCCAGGATTGCCAAATGCCGCAAAGGTTGTCACCGAAAACTACATATGGTTACTTTGTCGCAAGACTTAACCTAAACGGATTCAGCTACCCCTATCAATTGGAAAAGACGTTACGAGGAACAAGAATCACTTTAGTCGTCGAGAGTGGGCAGGTCGGACCTTTAAAGTCGAATTGGTGCAACTACATGTAGGTGAGTGCAAATGATTCAGAAATTACTCGTAATCAATCAATTCTTAGTATCGGGTCAAGGTTGAAAACCTGATCTACGAGTATTTGCCCGGAATCGACGAAGAAGACAAACGCTCAAATGAAGATTGTGATAACCAGCGAAAATCTGGAAAATCCAAATGAAGATTGTGATAACCAGCGAAATTCCGGTCGTTCACCGCCCGCTTAGGTTGGCACCGATGGAAAAATAGAATGTTTAAAAACAAATCGACGAGTGATTGAAAGAGGATATTATACGTAAAGGTACTACAGACTACGCCGCACCTTTTGTACTGACAAACAAAAAGGACGGTAGCAATCATTTGTACATCGACTACCGAAGCCTGGATGCAGATAATGGGTTTTTTACGTCAGTGTCAGCGAGAGGAACTAAAAATAATCTTACCTAGGAACTGGTACTCAAACTATAAGATCGCGGATCGGATCGCGGGGACACTTTCATGAGCAACATATTTGAGGAATAATGGCAAAACAACAAAATCCAACACTTAGTCATAACAACTGGCGTCCCAAGTGGCTACGGCCAAGTGCAGCGGACCAAGCGGACAATAATTTCAATCTTGTGCAAAATCTCAGTGGATAATTCGAGCAAGTGGTACATATAATATACCTAAGCGAGGTCCAACAATGCACCAGTTTTACTTGGCAGCATAGCACATTCAAGCTTATGTTCGGCGCACAGATAAGGAGAAACGCTGATCCGGAATTGGTGAGTTTGATTGATGTAGAGATCGAGGAATTATTCATTGCAGAGCGAGACGAAACAAGAGACCAGGCACTTGAAGAAATCCAGAAGGTGCAGCAGGAGAATCATGATTCATTCAGTCGTAATAAAAAGGAAGCTACAACGTACAACTTGGGGGTCCAAATCTAAAGCTAGTGAGAAAGTATTCTGGGCCTTAAAAAGTAACTTCAGTCGCCAAACACGATCGGTACGGGGTCCAAAAACTGGGGTAACAGAGGACCCGAACATATCAACAACATGTGCAGAGATGAGAAGCCGTAGTGAAAAACCGACAAACAGTGCGTCCGAGGAGGAGTCTGCCTAGCGGACTATCAGCTGTGGTCAGTTGATCACAGGAGGGTTGATTGCAGAATGACCCTAAGAATCGAAAAGTCAAACTACAAGTCGTCAACATGACTTTGTTGAGAGAGTTATAATGTATATGCATGCATTCATTATAAGCTTTGGCTTAATGTTTTTTTCTTATACAAGAAAACTTTTCAGTTTTCATAGTATTCCAATTAGACGGTGGTGTTTCCTTTTTTAACAAGTTGTTGACCCAGAAACGCGCTACTTTTTTTTTAATTGGGAAGAGAAACGTTAAAAAGAACCAAGAAGTTAAATTAGGTTTGTTTTGGGAACGTTTTTTTATTGTAAAATAAAAAAAAAGAGGTTTATTGGGCAATTGTGGTTTTAATGGGAAAACTTTATGTTATTACACGAAACTTTTTACTGGAAATATCTACAGTATTTTTTTTTTTGCAAAATGTCCGTTTCAGAAATAAAGATTGAAAAATGAACTAGTCAAGAACAATGAAATTTGTGGAAATTCCAGATTAATTATTGTTAATGACGCTGAAATATATACATAGATGGAAAAGCTACCTATCCGTTAGTAGGCGGTTGTGTTAACTTGAAAAACTTAGCAGCAGTTGAATCGGCATGGAAAGGTGGAGATAGCAAAGCACAGAAAATAAGGGACTAAGACACCAGTCGAAGCAAGGCAAGTGATTTGTGCAAGAAAGCTTTGCATTGGAAACGGGACAGTCCAGAGAAATTTCCTAAAGTGAATTCAAGTTCCAAGAGAGGAGAAGCTTTTATTAGCGAAACAAAAGCACCGAAATAAATTGCTAAAAAGGAAGAATGGTTTCTTGACTCCGGGGCAGGCGACCATATGACGAAGGCGAGAGTGGTTGGACAGAGTGATTAGACGAGAGTGGTTAGACAGTTCGAAACACCAGCTATTATTCGTATTGGAAATGGTACCACTATCAATGCAATTGGAAAAGGAGATGGCAGCTGGAAATGAAATCACAGGGTTGATGTACTGTATGTACCAGATATAAATGTCAATTTATTCTCTTCGAACAGCGCCCTTGACAAATGTTTCGATTTTGGTCAAACAATTCAATTTGCAAATTAATAAAAAAACGGGGCCAATCTTGCAGTGGGCGTGCTTGAATCTAAACTTTTCAAATTGTTTATCAAAGTCGTTATTGAAACAACCAAGTTTTTGCAAAATGTATCATGCCGATAGGGCATGAGCGATTAGCACATCAAAATTTAAATCCAGTGCGACATTTTTTAAAATACCTTCAAATTCGATTTATAGACAAATCGAAGTTTATACATATGTGCTGTTTTCAGGTGTGGAAAACAATGTCATGATGTGTTCAGTGAATCTAATGATAAAACTACATCTATTTTGCAGTTGATTTACAATGTTTGTGGGCCTATGCAACAGCAGTCTCTTGGTTGATCGAAATACTTTTTTTTATTTAAAGACGTCTTTTTACACTGTCGCAAAGTGTATTTCATGCAGGAGAAATCGGAAGTTTATAAATTCCTTGTAAATTCCTTGAAGTTTTTTTTTAAACGAAGTTCGAGCAGAGGCAGGAAATTGGGTTAAAGTGCTTTGTAGTGACAATGAATTCGAATATATAAATAAAAACTAGAACAGTGCCGTACACATCGGAACAGAATGGCTCTGCTGAACGTGAAATGAGAACCATTATGGAATCAGCAAGATCGATGATACATGCAAAAAAAAATTGAGCTACAAATTTTGGCCACAGGCGGTGAGTACTGCAGTTCATGTGTTGAATAAGACAGGGAGGAGCACAGTTGAAGAAAAAACTCCATGCGAGCTTTGGCTTGGCTTAGAACCCAATAATGATTCTTTACGTGTTATTTGTACAGATGTATATGTGCATGTCCCAGACCAGAAGAGAAGAAAATAAGATGCTAAATCCAAACAGGGAATTTTCATTGGATATGAAGACGGTGTAAAAGGCTATATAGTGAACATTCGAAAAGAGAATAAGGTTGAGTTTACTCGAAAAATCATTTTTAACGATTTTGGAACTTCTTCGAAGGTAGTGAGCATGCAGGAAATTGAAGATAATTGAAGAGGAAGAACGTAAAAGTCAGGTTGCTGATAATGAGGCTACTGGGAAAAGAACTAGTAGTGAAGTTATAAATGTTGACAATAATGAAGCGGTCCATCCTATGAGAATTTGACTTCCAGAGACAACATAAGAAGTTCAGATTCTGAAATGAGGTTGTTGATGGTGGATATAAAAAGCAGACTTCGAAAAAGAAAGGAAACTCAAAAAAATAACAGGTAACGCAAATTGCATGATTTCAGAGAGTTTTGCTCTTCATGCAGAAATAGATTCTCCGAAAAGTTATGGAGAACCCATTCATTTTATGGATTCCAAACTTTGGAAAGCAGCAATTAATAAAGAAATTTCGTAACTAAAAGGAATGAAACCTGAGTTTAAGTGCAGTTAGCGAGTGATAGAAAATTGATAAGTAGGAAATGGGTTTACGAAAGAAAAGGTGCAACCGAAAATGAGGAAGTGTGGTATAAGGCTCGTGGCTTTGATCAACAACCCGGCATTGATTACTCGGAAACATTTAACCCAATGTAAAAATTCGCATCAGCTAGAATTACCCTAAGTATAGCTGCATCGGAAAATTTGAACATAATGCAATTCGATGTAAAGGCAGCATTCTTGAATAGGAATACTGAAGATGAGATTTTTGTCAAACAGCCTACGGATTATGATGATAATAGCGAACGAGTTTGTAAGCTAAAAAAGAGTTTGTACGGTCTAAAACAATATTCACGGTGTTGGAATAAAACATTTACAAAACTTTTGCAGGATTTCGACCTAAAACCTAGCCACAGTATTAAAAAGTATAATTATTTTAGATATTTATTTTAATGATGGTCTCATGGCTGTTACAAATAAAAATTCATTATTTGAGGACTGGAGATAAGACGTCTACAAGATGAGTCTATTCACCTCAGTCAGTCGCAGTATGCAGTAATAACTTGTGCAATGATTCAATTTGGGAGATGCGACAGTGGTATCAACTCCTACAGATCCAGCTATTAACGTTGCAGAACACGTCGACTCAGATATGAAGAAGATCGAGTTTCCTTTCTGACGCGCAGTGGGAAGCTTAATGTTATTGATGGTGGCAACACGTCCTGATCTCTCATTTGCTGTTGGTTGTGTCTGCCCCTACCTTGACAATTCATCTCATGCCCACATCAAAATGGTAGAACATATTCTTAAATACCTTAAGGGAACGCTTGATCATGATATATTATTTGAAAATAAACTAAATATAGTCTTAAATTGTTATAGTGATGCTGATTATGCTGGGGATATAACCACTTAACAATCTACTAGTGGTTTAGTTTTCATGTTGGGTTCCAGCTGTATCATATGGGCCCTGAACACTGGAAGCAATTCCAGGATTTAAACAAGTGAAACTTTATGCTTTCGTTAGATATTAGATATAAATTATAAAAACTCGTTTTCGTTCAATTTTTTTTCTAATTTTTAATTAAGATTTAAACCGTTTACATTTATTTTACGTGTGTTTTCGAACTATTGTACATATATAAAAATGCAATATAAAAAATATGTAATTGATAATGCTGTTTTTCAATAGCATTCAATATTTTATAACGAAATTAAGAGATTGATTCATCTGAAGAAGAATCATCTTCACTTACAATTTTGTCATCACTTGCCACTATCACCTTCGTTTTTACAAATAATCAAATAAACAACATTACTTTGATAACAACTCTAATTTGTTCAACTGATCGTTGTTTAATTCAGTGATTAACCCTTTTTGAGATGTTTTTTTGACAAGCGTTCAGTGGTGTGGTTCATAAGCGCCTGAAGAGAAACTTCGACGACAAATAAAGATAGTTTTATGCGTTGTGGATGACTTTATATGAGGAAAACCTTTCAGGATATTTCCTTCTAATTACAATGTACTGATGTCTTGTTAATCTTGCTTCTACGGCTGTTGAAAGGGCTTCTTCTCCTCATATCTTTACTGTTTGTTTTCTTTCCTTTGCTTGATAACTCTTTTTATATCTAGTTGCACTTTCAGCTGAACGAAATACATGCCCTATCAGTTCTGAGGCCGATGCATGATCTGCGATTCTCATGCTTTCGCTGCAAATCCCAATTCCAAAGTTGAAAAATCTTTTCGCATATAAGCCGTTTTAGATCGTTTTGATCTATCACAACTTTTTCAAAGTCTGTTTCTTGTCGTCTTCTTTTATTTGCGCTTGTACTGTATTGCTTGAAACCAATTGATGTCTGCAACCACTTTTCATTCATTTTCTTAAACCGATATGCTTTGCGTTCTGATCTGAACCATTTTTCTTTGAATCCACAAACAAACTGGGAAACTGTGTGATTTAATTCGACCATGTTATCCGAAGGACAATGAGTGGATTCTTGTAGGTGTAATTTCAAGAATTATATTTTTCCCTCCAATGTTGCCCTCCAGGGTCTTTCATAATATCGAATAACTCCATTCGAGTCAAAAATAAATAACTTGAGTTCGAATCTAAGGCAAAATACGAATATTAAATAAATTTATAAGAAACCGACAAAAAATGGTGTCTTGAAAAAAAAAAACAAAAATAAAAAAAGACACAAGTATGCGCGGCCGATCTTTTTTGAATCTAGTACACAACTAGTTTGACTAAATGAAAATATAAATACCTCGATGTGGAACGATGTGGAAACGTACTTTGAGCTTAATGGTTTAGAACAGTCATAAAAAAAAATATTTTCCGAAACAGACTTCCTTTTCTAATCAAATTAGCTGAAAACACGCACACACATGGTTGATTTCTAACTAGAATATAAAACTAAACATCTGAAGTCTTCAATTCCATGTCTTCGCAATATTCTATCGTAATTTTTACCAAAATTACAGTTTTTTTGAAAATTACACTTTTTTTCTCACTTTTGCACTTCAATTTCGAAGTGCGGGAAAGCATGCATGTAGCTTAAATTTGTGATCATCCGAACTGATACGCTATCTAATGGGAAAACTACAAAATATCATTTCTTTCATTTCATTTTATGAATTGTTTCCAATTTTTGACATGTTCTGCCCCACTGTGCAGCGCAAAAAGTGCATATCCCTTTCCACAACAAAGTCGGAGTACGTCACAGCATCTGATGCGGTGAAGGTGTTGGTTTGTATGAATTACTGTCTGATTTACTTCCAACTCAAAATATCAAGTCTATATTATTCGACACCCATGCCATCCGTTTGATAAAAAATCCAAAGTTTTATACTTTATACCCCTCGCTAACGACAGATTTTTTCGTTTGAAACATCTTGTGAATATAACATGTATAACAGAGTAAGAATTTAACTAATTTTTTCTGAATTTTGTTTTGAAATGAATTGTATTTTTTTTTTTTTTTTTTTAATTAAATGGTTAAGTGTATTATATAATCATAAAGTGCGAGTGTTGAGAGAGTTATTTATTTACTTATTTATTTATTTCATCAAGCAGAGATTAACAATTCACTTACAGACTACTTACAAAATAGTTATACTCTAACCTACATATATGTATAATTGATCGAGCGGAGCGTAGCGGAGCGAGAGCAATCACCCACTTTTTGGCCTAGCGCGTGCATGTACGGGGAATATAGTGGTCCGAAAACGATTTCGGACTAATCTTGTACGCACTAAATGTAGATATCGGCTATAACCACACATGTGTGCAGCATGTCATTCGATAGATCTAGGTCTGTAGATGAGCCATAAATTATCAAATGAAATTGTTTGATTGAAAAATAGTGAGAAATAACGAAGTAAAGTTTAGAAAAGTGCCATGCGGAGCGAGAGCAAGGTTGATAAAACAACAAATTTGCTCGCTCGATCAAAAATTTTCAGTAGCGGAGTTAAGCCCGCGCATACTGATCTGCCTAGTATCATATGTAATAACTAATTGTACTACCTATTACCTTTTACCATCAGGACTAGGGTTACAAAACAATAAATTGATTAATAAGACATTACTAAAGCTCTCTTTCTTGACCAGCTAGTGGCTTTAGAATCATTGACTTAAATGTGTCTCGTATACAATTAGCAAAAAGATCAATACTATTCCAAATTAAGTTAGCTTCGCTCAAGCATCGCGAGATTTGTTCATTGCGGCCATAGTAAGTGCGATGAAATTGCTCATAAAATATAAAGGATTCGCATATATTTCTTGAGGGAGGATGTAATTTATTAAAATGAGATAGCAAAATATTTATGTCGTTTTTCAAGCGATTATAATCCAATTTACATACATCTAGTATCATAAGACGGAATCTCAATGTTCCAGTTTAACTTGTACGTAACATATCTAGTGAATTTTCTTTGAACTTTCTCAATTCTTGCAGATGAGTTTGTGTAAAATGGATTCCAAATTGTACTACAATACTCAAGACTGGACCGTATGAGAGAGATATAAAGGGATTTTAATGCATATGAGTCTGTGAACTCTTTATTGCTCCGCCTAACAAATCCAAGCATAAAATATGCTTTACTTATAAAATAATCTATATTATTTAGGAACCTGAGTTTGGTGTATAGAATAACCCCCAGATCTTTTTACGACTTTCTCTTTCTATGTAAATACCATCAACATTATATCTGTAATTAATTGGTGTGAAACTTCTAAAACTAGAGAAGGCTCGGTGTTACATCGTAACAATAAATAAAACACAAAACAAAAATAATAAAATTAACAAATAATATAAATAAAAAATAAATAAACGAAAATATAAACAATATTAACATCACTTACCACACCATGCCGAGCAATGATCAAATGTCAAATTGAACAATTCCAGCGGCCGAATAGTATGTGAGCGAGATACATACTACATACTACATAGGACGTACAGCGTACCTACTCCAAAGGTGTGGGGTATTAATTGCAATGCATGCCCTTCCTCATCATAATATGTAGTTCAATTATTGTATTAGGAAGTTCCCCTACTAATGTAAATAAGTTGAGGCTATTGACCTTCTTCAATTGATCAGCTGTAGATTGGTACATAAGAAACCAACAGCTTCCAGAAAGGAAATGAAAAAATGAAAAAGCACTTGACGGTTACAACTCGACCAATAAAGTTTGATTTAAATATTGTATTGTATATTTTATGATTTTTTTATTTAGTCGCATTTGGCGCAATTACTTCAAATTCCCACTCGCCTAAGTGGGGAACACCCGGCATTGCGATACATTCAAAAACAGATGATTTAGTTTACACCATTGAACTACTTTTCCTGAAGAAGAAAGTGATCATATTCCGATGAAGTTTTCCGATATATCTTCATGTCATCTGCATAAAGTAAACAATTATAGTTTTGAAATATGGATGGGATATCATTGACGAATAAGAGAAAAAGCAACAGGCCCAAATGGCTACCAGATGCAACGTGAATATGTTTAGATAAATGATGGTTCAAACCATTTAAGAAAGTTGGAATGAAAACCCAAGCATGACAACTTATGCAACAATATAGAAAAACTTAGCCGATCAAAAGCTTTTGCAAAGTCTGTAAATATAATATTTGTTTGGGACTTATTGACAAAGTTCATTGTGTAATTTGTAATAATGGATAGGTTCGTTGAGGTTGATACCTGACATAAATCCATTTTGGAAAACAGTTGTATGTTCTTTAACAAGGAAGAACAGCTTATTATATACAACTTTTACAAATAATTTAGGGATAGCAGATATTTTACAAATAGGCCACTAATTTGTCATATCTTGTATCGAACCAGATTTAAAAACTGGGGAAAGGAATGAAATCTTCCATTCATCCAAAAAATTGCCACTAGCAAGGGACATATTAAATAAGTAAGTACTTCACATACTTCTTGTGGTTCACCTGAATCAGAGACAGAGGAATAAACGGATTGGAAGTAATTCGCAAACATTTTACAAATCATATGTACATCATAGGCCGTTGTACCTAAGTAGGAAGACTGTATTAATCTCTTATTGAACCAAGTAGGATTACGATTAATTTTAGATCCCTTTTTAGGAACAAATTTATCTATTCCACATTTTAGAATTGAGACAAATAAAGGATTTAAAGATGGCATTCCACGGATGAGTAGATAAAAACCCATTAACATGATTATACACAAGAGTATTACATAACTTCGCTTTTGTTAAGTATTTGAAAAGATTTAAGCTTATATCTATTTATATCTTCTTTTTATTCATAAGCATTATGAAAAATTTAATTTTTTAACTTTTTTAAATTTTTAACTTCCCAGTGGGAAGTTCTTGTTTAAGTTTGATTTTTCAATAGACATCTTTATCAGCATAAATTGTCTTTTTCAGCAAAAATTAAATCAAGTATATGATCAAAATCATTAGGATAGCTATTACTTTGAATTAAATCGTATTGACTGAAAAAGTCTATAACCGATATTTCAATTTCTGAATTAGCAACGAACAGTATCAGATGCTTCTCATGTAAATTAGGCACCCATTTAACGTTACCTATATAAAAATCATCAGCACACAATACATGCTTATTATTACTCAATTTGTCTAGAACAGCATAAATCGAGAGAATTCCTTGGTGGCATGTAGCTAACCATAAAGAACAATTCAATTTCATCATCAAATCTTTTACTAACTATCACTTGATCAACGTCTAGATTAGGGACCGCTGAAAAAATATGATTCCAATTCAATCTGTCTACAAAGTAAGAGAGATTGTCTCATAACCAGAACACCACCACCATTCTCTTTTCCAGTCAGCAAGTAACTACGATCTTTCCTCAACACGTTGTATATGGTATTATCAAAAATCTTACGTGTTAAAAACTCTCATTTTTACTACTTTCAGTTATAATAATAATGTCATAAAAACCTAATGAGGACGATATAAAAATAGTATCTGCTTTTGTTCTTAAACCACCTACATTTTGATAGTATAATAATAAATTGTTCTTACATATTGACGATTTCTGATTGACGATATTGATTGATGTAGGAGTATCAGACGCACCATTTCCAAAAGAAACAGCAGCGGCATTTACTCCACTCATTAAGTTGCAGTCATCGAGGCGACGCGACGTCCTCGTTTTTTGGTCGATTCGTAATTTTTTTTACTTTAACTGAAATCGGCTGTATTGAGGGATCATTAAACATTGATTTGAAACATTCGGCTGGCACACTCAGCTTGAAATTTACATGCTTTTTATCTGACGAAGCAATCCCTTTTTTAGTCAATTTAAAGCACTTAAAATGATTAGCTGGGATATTGGGTCTACTAGAGATATGTTTGATTATATCTTCTGGTTCCGTATCAGCTCGAAATTCAGATAAATGCAACCATTGAGAGAAAACCATGATGAGAAAACAGCATTAAGAGGTGGGTTGTGATTACTTCCGATGGTTCCCCGCTACAGATTCAGATTTGTTTTACTACGTTTCACAAGATTCCACTCATCATCGTTTTTGAGAGCATGCACATCGTCATTGTTGGCGACAGCAATAACACTAACTCCAAATCACTATCAGCTGAAGATTCAGATAATAGAACCGATGGAGCTTCGACTATGCCTGGCTGACTTTTGTTAATTTGGGCATGTGGTGCATCGGAGGTGGGAGTTTGGTGGGCTTTGCTCCGTAGAGCTTTACCCAAATTGTTCCGTCTAGCCGGTCGAGAATTTCTGTTGTGTTTTGCACTCACTTTCAAAACAGCAGGTGAAAATTAATTTTAAATGCCAGAATGGGATTCCATAGTTTTTTCTTTTCTTTGATTCATGATTGTTACACGCAATTCTCTACTCCGATCAGGATATTACTTAGCCGTACAGAGTTATCACCCATAGTGTTCAAGTTTATCAAACGCGAAAAATCGTTTCTAATATCATTAACACTTCGATTAAATTGGTTTATAATTTCTTTGAAGCTATCAAAGCAAGCAGTTAGCGTCTTACTGATGCACTCGTCACGTTTAAAGGAAATATTATTTTTTGATTTGATGATATTAAAGTCAGATCTTTTAATTTTATTGCAGATGTAATGGTATAATAAACCACAGACACCACACGAAGTACTATCGGCGGTTGCTGGGTTTTTGCACTTAATGCAACTAGAGTTCATACTTAGTCAAACAAAAGTACGAACGTCTCGATTAAACGCTTAGACTGAACTTATGATGTATGTACTTATGTATATGCATACAGTCTTCCATACTTATAATAAAACTCTAGGGTTTTTTTCTTTCGTCCCTAATGGCGTAAAAACCGCTGGACAGATTTTAATGATTTTTTTTTTAAATGAGGCTTAGGACTATGGGAAGGACATAGGCTATGTTATTTTTGGCCAGGTTAATTTTTGGGAGCGTTTTAACCAAAAGTTTTATATTTTGATTAATTTTTTTACTAACCTGCTATAACTCTAATAGTTCTTGATCAATAGATCAACAGAGACAACACTTTCCTTAACATTTTAAGCCATCCATCAGCTTTCTACCTCATCTAGAAGCTGAGTTACAGACCAAAATCTGGCACGATTAGATTCAATTTTTTTCATAAAATCGAACACGATTATTCTTGATCGTTCTTCTGCTTTGGGGTGGTGGGCGCACAATGAAAGCAAATTCACTATACGAACATTGTGTGTAGTTTTCTCCGTTAGATCGAAACCAGACACCAACGACCGAGATCTCACACTCAAAATGACACCGACATATGTACATATTTGCTTACAAGTTGCTTCTTAGAATATTACATTGTACAATAGTACATTGTTGTAAATTCTTGAGCACGCTGCTTGACCGAACAATACATTGAAATCGTATGCCTGCCTTATATGAATTCACACATACACAAATCGGTTTTGAACGGAGGGAGGGGTTGAAATGACGTTTCTCATTGTTGGTTTCGGATAGGAGCGAAAGAAACCTATACCCCTGCGTATACGAATTTGAGGTTGACAGCACGAGTGGTGATGTAAATATGTATACGTAAATGTTTCTCCCGATTTTTGAAAGAAGCACTCCATTTATGGTAGTGTGAGTGAAAACTCACTCAATCGAATGGTGTTGAAACTTCATACTTTTATCTATTATGGCGAGGGTGTCCTAGAATAACATTGTCCTTAGTTCTATTCAAACCTCCACACAATCAATTTTTCAATTTTTCTTTTTGGTGCATTGGTAAGGCTTTCGAAATTTATTTTCCATGAATTAATATTTTTGATTTATTATTTGATGATATTGTTTTTTTTAAGGAAAAAAACATTTATTTTATAATACGCATGTCTTTGAGGAAAAAGTCAAATCTTTCTCGAAGGTCAAAACGTGCTAGGCATCAACTCCGATCGTATCGAGCTGGTGAAGAACATTATATTAGGTCAGATACTGACTTGAAGATACTGAAGACTGATACTGAATCAGTGGATTAATAAAAGCAGAAGTGGATTTTGTTACACTAAAGAAATTAATTATGTCGAGTTTGCTGCTATCGGTGGAATGACCCACGCCTGTGATCATTGTCAAGCTCTCAAATGGTTAAAAAAATCGAATGGGCAGCAAACTCTCAGGCGGAAATGTACGTTTAGATATTTTTCAAGAACGACCAGAACCCTTGAAATCACCCCTGACCGCCGATCACCCAGATCTAAACATTTTTTTGGAGTGTATCCGTTCTTACAACAGTGCATTCCAGATGACTACATTTGGGGCAAACCAAATTATGGAAGATGCATTTATGCCCACCTTCAAAATTCAGAGTCAAGCTTATCATCTGATTGGATCTCTGTTACCTATAGATAAACCGACATTTTTACAAATATACTTTGTATCCGATTATGGGGAACAAGCCAATATCAGAAATCAAAATTTTCCGAAACTCAAAGCCAGTCTGATTTTCGACCTGCAAAGCATGTTTCATGAAATTAATCTATATGTCAATGATTTCAAGGCTGCACTGGAGTCTATACCTCACAATCAACATAATAATTACAAATTTGTAACTAGCGCTGACAGACGGCCCGGTACAATTCCCCCAGCACAAATGAAGTCGCTGTTGTTTTGGTGGATCAAGAATGCGATAGGCGTGATATTGTGCTGCGCACCCGTGACGATCGATTTCAACAGATAAGTGAAACTTATCGGGCCTCTTACAGTTTCCAGTATCCACTGATTTATAGTCGCGGTGAAGACGGATATAATTTTGCCGTTTTCCATGTAAATCCTACTAACGGGGCGCTAAATTATAATAAAAAAACATCCGCTCTGCAGTTCTATTCGCACCTTATGCATATATGACACAATCAATTTGCTCATTTGCACCGCTTTCGAGGTATTTTCAATCAGTTCGTGGTTGATATGTACGCTAAAATCGAAACAGAGCGTTTGGTATACATTCGAACAAATCAAAAAAAAAGGCGCGTCGAAAATTATATTGATCTACAAGAAGCCATCAGCAGGATGCTAACGTTGACGAACTGGGGCGGTTGGTAATTCTGCGCACACAAGATGCGTTTGTTATGTAAGGAAGCCTGGACCTCTTCATAACGTTTACCCCTAATCCTAAGTGGGATGAAATCATCCAAGAACTTTTCGCAGACCAAGCTTCTTATGATCAACGCGATGTCACAGCAAGAGCTTTCCATTTAAAACTCAAGTTAATGATTAACTTATATCTAGCGTTGAGTGGCAGAAGCGTGGTTTGCCCCATGCACACATTCTTCTACGGCTGAAGGAAAAAATCCGTCCCAACGACGTCGATAGCATAATTAGTGCGGAATTTCCGGACCCCAACGCATACCCAATATTGCACGATATTGCAAAGAATCAAATGCTGCATGGTTCCTGTGGTATATTGAATACCAACTCTTCCTGCATGGAAAATAACCGCTGCACGAAAAAATATCGGAGAGCACAGATCCAACGCACTATAACGGGAGAAGATGCGTATCCATTATATCGTCGACGATTTCCTCAGCCAGGTGGATTCACTGCACAAATAAGACTATGTGGACAGCAAATCGTGGTAGACAATAGATGGGTCGTACCTTACTCACCAGTATTGTCAAAGGCGTTTGTGCTCACATAAACGTTGAGATGTGTAACAGCGTTCAGTCCATAAAATACATATGCAAGTATGTAAATAAAGATAGCGATCAAGCTACTTTTTCATTGCAAAATAAACACGACGAAGTGACACAATTCCAGTCGAGCCCTTATATAAGCTCTTCTGAGGCTATGTGGCGTATTTTGTATTTTCCAATCCACGAGAGATACCCACGATTCATACATCTTGACGTTCACTTAGAGGGCGGACAGCGCATATATTTTGATCCTGAGAACATCAGGGAGCATTTAGAAAACCCAAGAAAGACACTTTACTGGCATTATTTCTATTATGTGAGACAGACAGCTTCACTAAAACGCTACTGTACGAGGAAGTTCCGTCCTACTTCACATACAATAAACAACATGGTATTTTTATTCGACGAAAACGAGGTGCTGTGGTAGTGGGTATCTTAGGCGTGTTCAAGGAACACGTCATAGGAAGAGTCTATACAATTCATCCAAACAATTCGGAGTGTTATTATCTACGCTTGCTGTTGCACACAGTACGAGAACCCACTTCTTTCGCCGTCTTGCGAATGGTTGATGACGTCGAACATCCCACCTTTCATGCTTTTGCCGGGCGCGGAATATGCTGGATGATGACCAGCACTGGGACGACACGCTGGCTGAAGCATGCGTCCGCGAGAGCCCACATCCCTTGCGTCATTTGTTTGTCGTAATGTTTGTATTCTGCGGACTTTCTGATGCTGCCATATTGTGGCAAAAATATCAACGGAGTTTAGCAGGAGCTTTTTGCGAGACACGAGGCAAATAATTGACGGTGGCGAATTGAACGACACAGTGTGGGGTAGTATTTTGAACAGTTGTTTGAAGGCTATACAAGAAACAATTTTGTCTATTGGTGGTAAGATTTTGTCAAATTATGGTTTGCCTGAGCAAGCGCGAATGGTGAGCATGGTAACAGAGAGTATACATCCGAAACTACAACCCCGTCGAACTAGCACAAGCACTGCGAGATGGTAAGCTTAGCCTTACAGCAGAGCAGCAAAACATTTTTGATCGGGTTTGCCAAAGTGTAACCAACAGCTCTGGAGTATTGTTATTTTTAGATGCACCCGGTGGAACTGGAAAAACTTTTTTAACAAAAATAATTCTAGCTCAGATACGAAGCCAACGTAATATTGCCTTGGCTTTGGCGTCATCAGGAATAGAAGCTACATTACTCCCCGGTAAAACTGCTCATGCAATGTTTAAAATACCTTTACAATTAGACGCCACTGACAGTCCAGTTTGCAACATATCTCGAAATAGTGATAAAGCTCAAGTTTTGCGTGACTACTGTCTAATTGTGTGGGACGAATACACACCGTAAAGCAGTGGAACAGAACATTACAGGATATACGACAAAACGATAGACCGATGGGCAACATTACAGTGCTATTTTGCGGAGATTTTCAACAAACGTTGCCAGTAGTACCACGAGGCACAAGAACTGATGAAGTAAACGCCTGTCTGAAAAAGTCAAGTCTCTGGTCCAGCATTAGTCTAATGGACTTTACTGTCAACATGCGGGCACGAATAGGAGGCGATCCAAACGCAGAACATTTCTCCGATTTGCTACTTAAAATTGGTGAAGGAACGTTTCCGGATGAAAATGTAAAAATAAATTTATCACATAATTTGTGCCAAACAGTGTCTTCTACTGAAGAACTTATCTCATCCGTTTACGGTGATATAAACCCAACTAATAAACCCTGATAATTCTTGGGTTTGTGAGCGAGCTATTTTGATGCCTCGAAATGACCAGGCTGCAGCAATTAATAGCGAGATATTGGCACGTGTTGAGGGTCAAAGTACAGACTATACTTCCATCAACCGGGTTATGGACCGAGAAGAAACAACCAGATATCCGGTCGAATTTTTAAATTCGCTTTCTGCTCCCGGGCCTCCATCACATAAATTAAAACTGAAAGTGAGTGTACCTATTATTTTGCTCATATTTTTGTCGAAAATTAGAATTAATAAAAAAATTATGTTTACCCTAGATGCCTTTATCATTGAATCATTACTGTTTTCTCATCCATCGCATGTTCTGAACTTTCGAGTTCATAATAATAAAACTGCGTTCAGGCCGTAAAAGTTTATGGGCAATCAGTCAAATACATAGTAGAAAAATCACATTTTACGAGTGCGAGTACAATTAACGAGTATGGGAAGTATATATTGAATTTTGAGAACTATGAAACGCAATTTTACCACTAGGCAATTTTACTTTTTAAAAGATGTTTGCTCATTGAAACTTCTTAAATGTATTTATTACGGCCTAGTGCATTCTAAACTAGAATATGGCATAGCTTCGTGGGGTGGTACTCACTATAACAAAATAACTCCTCTTCTAGTATCTCAAAAACATGTCATTCGTCTTATTTGTAACAAAAATCGTTGGTCACCTAGCTTACTCCTTTTTCGGGGACTGAAAATTCTACCAATAAAACACTTGTATTGTTATAAGGTTCTAAAATTTTTTTTTCGCAAGATCAGGCTATTTGATAAGTAGGAGCTGTTCTAGTTACCAACTAAGAGTAAATGAACAACATCTCGCAAAAATTCCCCATCACCATTTGCAAATCGTTTCACAATTTTATTCGACTATCGCCCCAAGGCTCTTTAATAAACTACCCTTATGTAAGGTATATTCGAAATGAATCCATATCCCTAAAAAAAGTGAAATCATGGCTTTTAAATTTAGATTATAAAAACATCATAGACTTGTTTCGTGTATTAGTTTAGCTGTTCTCTTTTGATAAAATCTGTAATGACCCCACGCATGTATTTATATACTCTGTTTTGGTTACTTTTTTTCAAATTTTACTATACTTTAATCTGCTTTCGCTTCTAGTTTCTATAAACTATAGACTGCAGATACTTTTTTAATTTATGTATTTTTATTCGTTATTTATTGATTCATGTTGTTATAATGATCTCTTAAAAAAGTAAATAAAACTAAAACTAAACTAAACTAAAAAAAAAATTAGGCGAATTCATTACCCATTGTAATAAAAATGATAAAATGCAATTAATCAATAAAATTTACTGTACATAATTTCATGAATTTAGACAAATACTTCAATGTTTCTTTAGCCGCGTTGATATTACATACATATATGTATATGTACCTATGGATTTTTATGAATGAGGAAGAATTTTGAGGGCGAAGCAAGGCGAACACGGGTCCAGCTAATATTCAATAAAGTTTTTCACTTCTCGTACAGTATTCCGATTGGATGGTGGTGTTTCCTTTTTTAACACACTTCCTTTGGGACGATTTATTACGAAGATACCAGCTAAAACGACAAGACGTGGGTGGGGAACCCAGCGGCTGACCCAAAGCAACATACCGGATGTCTCGTCGCAGTCAATACCGGGAATTAGGCCGGACTGGCGAAGCAACGGAGAATAAAATGTAAAATATATCAGTCAGTCAATAAAGAGCATTCAATAGAGTAACTTTTGTTACCTCTGACTCAATAGAGCAACTTTTTAAAAAGACAAACCGCTCGACCCGCGATAAAGATATTGGAACCAGATAAAAAAAAAAAAGAGAATTAATTGTTTCGCGAAAAGTGCTTAAGTTTTGAAGAACTGATACAAAACTGTGGAAGTGCTTAAGGTTCAAGGAACCTAAAAAAAAAAAGCCTAAAGCCCAAAAGAAAAAAAAATCCTTGTTAAGGGCTACATATACAAAAAAAAAAAAAAACCATAATTAGAGAAAAATAATGGCAAATCCAGGGGCCTTACTCTGTATTACTATTCTAATATGAAATTGCTCGAATTCGCAAAATCGGTACTCTCTATTTCTATTAGCAACAAAATATTTTCGAAAATCGAACAGCTTTGAATTGCCAACTGAAATATCCTTTGTTTTCGCAAAATCGGTACTCTGTATTGCGTATTTAAATGTCAAATTCATTCGTATTCGCATATTTTTGTTCGAACGATTAAGAAAGAGAATTTAATTGAAAAATGTAAGTATTTTTTTTACAAAATATTTGGTCAATTATGTTTCATATTTGTAAATATGTGTGTGTGTGTGTTATCGTAATTTATAGGGAATCATCCCAAAAAACTGTAAATACAACCCCAAAGCAATACGAAATCTTAGTTGATTGTATGTCGGCGCATCCAGATCTTGCCAAAGGATATTTAAAGAATCTTGATGCCAGAAAAAAATCATTTGTAGCTTGGCAAAATCTTGCAAAGGATTTAAATGCCGAGGGTCCTCCTATGCGCGACGGAGTTGGTTGGAAAAAGGTAAGAAAAAATGATAAATTAACATATGTTATGTACATATATGTATGTATATAAAACAATCATCTTTATTGTTTTAGGTTTGCGCTGATTTTTAGGTGCACACAAAGGCAAAAATGAGAAAAATGAAATGAATATTGTATATCCGGAACTGGGGGTGGTCCTAGTAAGCAATACGCCTTATCTTCAATTGAAGAGAAGGTGATCGAATTGCTTGATCTTAGCCAAGCAATCGAAGGAATGAGTCAAACTTCAAACTTCGGCGTAGATTTTCCAATAGGAAAAAATTAAACAACTGAGTCTCAGTCAGCAGATTTGATGGCCGAAGAAGAGGAACCACCTTCATGCTCCCGGAAAAGCTACTTTTACCTCACCTTCTATATTGGCGAGCACATGCAAGAGTGCTTCTTTTGTCAGCCTAAAGTTCTGCATGAAGCTACAAATAAATAAAAATAAAGATCTCTAATAACATTATTAATTTGTGTAATCACTTTTGTTCACCTCTTTTCACTGAGCTCCATTATTTTCGATCTATCTCTTATTCTTCTTCGTTCAATCTTCTCATACTCATTATCCTCATCAATGTTATATGTGTATATTTCTTTATCTATTCTTAATTTTAACTTTAATGTTATTAACTTTAATGTTATTTTCTTTCTATGTACAAACACTTTTATCTTTCACTGCCTGTACTAACTATAAGTAAATTTTCTTACATGTACAGCGATACTTTATTATAAATAAATAAATAAATAAATAAAATAAATCAACGAACCACAATTCAACGCTATCCAGTTCCATGTTATTTTTCCACTTTCTTTATAATAAAATAACACGAATCAAAGACGAATGCATGTAGCACCTTCTTTTTGAAAAAAATATTTGTTGGAGTGTATACATATTTACCTTTTGAGTGACTTCCAAGAAAAAACTTAAGACACGTACACCAGTAAGCCTTTTCACTTTTTTTTTCACCGATACACAAAACAATGAAATTATAATGGAAAATCAAACATTTAATTTCAAACGTCGGTTTTGCTTTTCTTTGAATTTCGAAATTAGCAAGATTTTATGAGTCCGTTGGCAACAGTAGCATTCGATTCTAAAGGGTACGCCATCTAACGTTTTTTTTTTCAAGTAGTGCTTATTTCGTGAATGGTAATACTTAGCTCATGTCTGATTTGACAGATAATTAGTTTTATCCTTCCGCTGAACGAATATGGTTGTGTATACGCTTGAATAACGCTTCGCTAAGTGGGCCTGCGATCGACTTACAGAAGATGCCGATTTTGCCAAAAAAATCATCTTTTCAGATGAAGCTCATTTTGATCTTGGCCCAGAAAACCCGCACGCATACATTGAAAAGCCGGTGCACCCAAAACGAGCCACTGTTTGGTGCGGATTTTGGTCCAGAGGCATAATTGGGCCATTTTTCTTCGAAAATGAGCAAGGAGTGGCCGTTACAGTCAATGGCGATCGTTATCGGGCCATGTTGAACGAATTTTTGTACACAAAAATTGAAGAGGAGGATATTGGCAACATTTGGTTTCAACAGGAAGGCGCTACGTGCCACACAGCCGAAGCTACACTCGATGTTTTGCGCCCTGTTTTTGAAGATCGCATTATCAGCCGCAGAGCTGATGTCGTTTGGCCACCTCGGTGCTGCGATTTGACACCGTTGGACTATTATTTGTGGGGTGCCGTCAAAGATAAGTGTTACGCCGACAAGCCGGAGACAATTGACGCTTTAAAGGACAATATTCGTGAAGCCATTGGTGAAATACAGCTGCACACAATCGATAATGTGCTTAAAAATTGGACCGATCGTGTAGGCTACTGCATGGCCAGCCGAGGCAGCCATTTGAATGAAATTATTTTCCATTATTAACCGGAAGGATTGTACTTTCAAATAAAAAAAGAAATTTGAGAAAATATTCAGTAGCTTTTTTTATAGCATTTTCAAAAAAAAAAAAAGTTATTTGGCGGACCCTATACTTTGTTACAGAGTACCGATTAAAAATAGAATCGCAAATCACTTTCGCATAATTTTGAAATTAGAATAGCAATACAGAGTAAGGCCCCAGAACAGGCAATACACACACCAATAGCTCTACCCGTGAATGAAATCCTGAGAGAATAAGAGAATTTAACGGAACTAGTTACTATTCTCTATCGTCAATTATCCAAGAAGTGGAGTTATTTTTACCCTGCTACAATGATACACCGTTGGAAAACTACTTCCTTCAAAGGAACGTCATCAACAAAATTTAGGGCCAAGTATTGGAAGCAGTAAGAACATTCGGAGAAAACCCATCATGGACGGAGATAGAAATAGAGCTTGTAAGAAATTTCGGAGTGAGGGAAAGCTACCACACACTATACCACCAAGCAATATCAACTAGAAATTACAATGTAAGTGAATACTTTGATAAACTTAAGTTCATACTAGATAAGCTTAATTGTAAGTACGAGTTTGACTCTAACAAACCTCCTGAATTTAAACCTAAAAATAATGAAAGAATGATTCTCAAAACATTCTTAAATGGCATAGAAGCAAATTTAGCAAGTGTAATAATAAGTCGGCAAATAGAAAATTTTCGAGAAGCTTACTTTATTCTAGAGGAATCAGGTCTTCTTAAACAAAATAGGTATAATAATCATAAACCAAAATACAACAAACCAGAAAACACAAACACGAAACCACATAACGAAAAAAATATGTAGCTATTCAGGTCAGTTTAGGAACAGATCAGGACAATATAGATTTGGTAATAGCTCAGGTCAATTTAGACAACAGCGAAATACGTTCAATAATTCTGGACAATTCCGAAGCAATTTGCAAAGACAAAACGGAAATAACAACGATCCATTACCAATGGAAGTCGACAATTTGCAGCAAAACGAAGAAGTAAATTTTCGTTTAACAGCCTCAGACAAGACTTACCAATAGTACAACTTTCAATAGGTAACGACAAACTGCTATGCTTAATCGACACAGGATCAACGACGACAAATCCAAACTAACATCGTATAAGAGAATCCCATTAAAAAACAAAATTTTATTTAACACTCTTTCTGGACGAACACATACTGACACGGAAATCATAACCGAACTCCCTAAAGAATTCTGTGAAAAAGCTGGAAATGAGCTGGAAATTGACAACATTTAACAATAAAGACTTTGACGGACTCATCGGACAAAATCTTTTAAAACCTTTACAAGCAATTATTAACTTAGAACAGGAATATATAAAAATAAACGGAAATAAGATTAAATTCAAGAATGCTTGTCCATTCAACTATTGTATAATGATATTAACCTGCTAGAAACCTCAAAACAACCACTACAATCACTCTTTAGAGAAGATCTTAGTAACGAAGAGAAGAAAGAGCTAGAAATTTTGTTGAAAAAAAAATAACGATTTGTTCTACAGAGAAGGACCACAACTAACATACACTGAAAAAGTCCAACACGAAATAATAACGACTGTAGAAAAACCAATATTCTCAAAAATCTATACACATACATAGATACCCACAAATCCATGAGGCGGAAATAAAAAAAACAAATCCGAGATATGCTTAAGCAAGGGATTATAGTAGAAAGTAACTCGCCATACAATAGCCCCCTCTGGATTGTCCCTATAAAGATGGACAATCCCGGAATAAAAAAATACCGTCTAGTCATCGACTATAGAAAGTTGAACGAGGTGACCACCGATGATAAATTTCCTAGTCCCAATATAGATAGTATATTGGAGTAATTAGGACGAGCGCAGAACTCTGAACCTTGCCAATGGTTTTCACCAAATTTTGATCAAGAAAGAGGATAGAAAGAAAGCCGCTTTTTCTACCCCCCTAGGGCACTCGGACTCAAAAATGCCCCCGCAACTTTCCAAAGATTAATCAACTCCATCTTAAGAGAATATATCAGTAAGATATGGGTGGTATATCTTGATGATATGCGTGGTATATCTTGATGATATACTTATATTCAGCACTACTTTAAATGAACACATTACCAATATACAAAATATATTTGACAGACTTAGAGAGAATAATTTAAAAATTCAAATAGATAAGTGCAACTTCCTCGCTAGGGAAACAGAATATTTAGGGCACGTTCTTACAACTGAATGCGTTAAGCCAAATATGAATAAAATCGAAGCTATACAGAAACTGAAGCTGCCGCAAACAGCTAAACAAATAAAATCTTTTTTAGGTATGACAGGCTTTTATCGAAAATTCATAAAAGATTACGCCAAAATAGCATACCCTATTACGAAATATTTAAAGAAGAACGCTAAAATAAACTTAAATGACCCGTTGTATATCGAAGCATTCGAGAAACTCAAGTTTATTTTAACCGATTCACCTGTACTTAAATGCCCAGACTTTTCGAAAAAATTCAAGCTCATTACGGATGCCAGTGACTCTTCTCTTGGTGCAGTTTTAACACAAGACGGACATCCAATGTGCTACTCAAGCAGAACGCTTAATGAACAGGAAAAAAGGTATTCTGCCACAGAAAAAGAGTTACTAGCGATTGTGTGGGCAGTAAACTACTTCCGATCGTACGTTTACGGAAGACCTTTCGATCTCAAGACAGATCATCAACCTTTAACCTGATATCAATCCAAGGCTACAAAGATGGCTACTAAAGCTAGGCGAATATAATATTTGCATCGACTATATCAAGGGAAAAGAAAATGTAACAGCTGACTTTCTAAGTAGAATTAACGCAAACACAGGAGAAATTAATGCGATCGAGATGATCACACAAGAGGAGGGAGAGATCAATCCCGCAAACCAAGAAGTTCGCGAAATTGATAATGAGAGCATGCAAAACACAATTCCAACAAGAAGAAGCAAACGATCACTTCCCAATTTTAGATACGTAGTCAGTAGGTTTTATTCTCCAATAATTCTCACTAATAGCAAATCTAGAGACATCGAAATAGTCAACAACAAAAGAAAGATTTACATCGGCCCAGCTGATATACAACAAGACAAATTATCCGATATATTTAGAAGACTTATAAAAAAGGGAAGAGTAGGAATTTATTCCGACATACATGAATATAATTTAGTACAGCAAAAGCTTATTGAACTTTTTATACCCAATAGACACATTAAATTTTTCAAATGTTCCTATAATGCAAAAGATATGAAGAGTGAAGACGAAACATTCAAACAAATAGCAAAATATCACAAATACGAAATCGGTCATACAAGCATAAACGAGAATTACGAGAGTCTTTAGAAACTTATATATGTACTTTCCAAACCTTAAGGAACTAGTGCAAAAGTATATTAATAACTGCGACACATGTAATAAGGCAAAGTATGATAGGAATCCGATCAAACCAAAGTCTAAATTAACAAACACACCAACAAACATAAATGAGATAGTTCATTTAGATATTTACACCAATAACAAGCATAATTTTATTTCGTTTATTGATAAATTTTCAAAACATGCAACGATGTTTCACTTAGAAGATAGGAGTAGTGTTACCATTAGAGAAAAAATAAGATTGTATTTTTCTATTAAAGGAAGACCAGCTAAAATAGTTTCGGATATCGAATTCAATAGTACTAACACTAAAGATTTCCTAAGACAAGAAAATGTGGAGGTACACTTCACAAAACCAAACAGTCATACCGGGAACTCGGACATTGAGAGGTTCCAAAGCTGAGAGTTCTTACAGCAGAAAAATCAAGATTAACAATCCAAGAAAAAATGTATCAATGCGTAGAATGGTATAATAGGTCTATTCATTCTACAACAAAACACAAACCTCTATCAATAGAACATGGTAAAATCGATAAAGAAATAGTTAGAGAAAATACGCAAAACAAAAAGGTTAGAGTTATATCAAAACAAAATGAGAATAGAGAAGACTATGAGAAAGAAAGAAAAACAGGTAATGTAAAAAACTATAAAACACTTAGGCATAAAAATCAACCAAAATATAGTAAACTAAATTTTTCAAATATACATCCGACCAATATAAAACGACCTTACAAATTTCTAGGTTAAATGGATACAGGCAATTTTGAACCTATTACTAATATTGACAATGACCCAGGCGACGTTAACAGTTGATCAAATTAGAACAAACAGCGGATTTTCAGAAATAAAACTAGATGTGATACAAGGCTTAGAAGAAAACCTATCAAACGTAGAGTTTGAATATGGAAAAGACTTAATTTATAACGAACTCGAATCACTTATGCACAAAATACAGACAATCATTCCCCATAAACACAAAAGAGGCCTTATTAACATCATAGTATGAAATGGTTATATGATACTATGGACGATGAAACTACAAAACTTTTGTATCTTGAAACTTTATTAAAAATAGGGATCATTAAAAATAATGTATGACATATACAAGCTAATATCGCATCAAGTAGAATAGGAATAATGACCATCAGTATATTAAGTAAAAAAGAAATTACTAAATATGATATAGATTTTGATAAGCTAAGAGACGTTACGTTAAAGCAACATTCCCACACAGCAAAAATGTAAAACATATCAGTCAGTCAATAAAGAGCATTCAATAGAGTAACTTTTGTTTCCTCTGCCTCGACCCGCGATTTAACTCGCGCACTACTCTTCCTATGGGGCTACTATCTACTAGGCGCGTGAGTTAAATAAAATAAAACACTTTTACATAATGTACAAAAACCACTTGGGTTTTACCAGTATAACGGGAGTCTTAGCCGGATTTCCAATTCGGTATGTTACTTTAGTAAAATCTTATACACACAACAAGTTGAATTAATAAAAACACCTACCCAAATCAGTTTTAAACAAATAAATGATATATTTTTTAGTAACTTTTATAGGCTCTTTACGTAGTAAGTAACAAAATAATGTAACATAGTAGTAAAGATATTAAAATTAAGCAAAACTAATAAAAAAACACACAAATACAAAAGTAATTATAGGCATTAAAAATGAACAAAATAAAATAAGGCAATGAAATGGAATTAATACCTCGTTGGATAACCTTTAGACCTTATAACAGCGCTTATTCTGGTTGGCATTAAATTGACGAGATTTTGGCTAACGTCGAGGCCAATTTCGGCCTATTCTTCTTGAATAATGTCCTTGAGTTGATTTTTTGTTCGAATATCATCTTTTCTTATTTGGCGTTCGAGGTGATCCCACAAACGATCTATAACATTCAAATCTGGTGATTGAAGTGGTGTGTTAAGCTGATTGCGCACATGAAATAACAGGCATTCTTTAACTATATATATTTGAAAACTATGCTTTTGCTTATTATCTTGTTGAAAGACAAATAATAAATGGTGGTCTTATAACTAAACTTTATTTCCAATCAATTTTCTTATTCTACCTTACACATTAACTTCACCATTATCAACATATCAAGTTCAATAGCTATTGAAATGCGATCGCAATGATACAATTATTGTTTATGTCGTTCAAGCCCTGATCAACGACTCGTTTCGAAATGATTAAGAGTGCAAAGCATGCAAAACATGAGGTGCATTGCGATGTCCGAATTTAATGGAACCTCATATGCTCACCCAGCGGAAGGCTCGCTGCGAGGGTGAATGACCGATCTAACTGGTCTTAAATAGGATTGACTTTAAATACAATGTATTTATACTATACTATATATTTATCGTATTTACAATTTTCCTTTTCTTTATTTATGCTTTTTGTTACACTGCCTTTCATGCTTATTGTTATATTTTTTTTTAGCTTTTTAAACATTATTATTAATAGTAATATTACACCTAAAAATAATATAAACGTTATGCTTGTTAGGATTTAAATTTGCTTCTTGAGTTAAAACAATTTCATTAAAGGTCAGTTCAGTATTTAATTCGAAATATTTTTTGTATTTTGGAATTATTAGGCTCTCCGTTTATTTGAAGATATTGTTGCTGAACTGTGTTTGGTCAATAAATATTGAGCAATTATTGTAAGTTAAGAAATAATTTCCAGATAAGCCAAATTGTCTTTGATCACAAGTACTACTCGTATTTAATCTTTTCATGTTAAGGTTTTTCAATATTAACATAATGTTATCTATTTCAATAATTTGTATTAGTGAATTTTTCGTTAACATATTTTTTCTTTATCACTTAATTTTAGTCCTTTTACTGATTTATTTTCTTCATATAAATATGTTTTGCTTTTAACTTCCAAGAAATGCTCAATGTTTGTTTTCATTTCTTCAAAATCCCTGTTCGGCATAGGGGTTATTAGTTTTTGATTTACATTGATAAATTCAATTATAATTTTATTGCAAAAATAATATTTTCATTTTCAGTTATTGCTACGCCAGTTCTCATACTAGATCATTTCATCATTCGTCAACAACGTTTTGTTGAATGTTTTCTACCTTTTACCTAAATCTATTTAGTTTAAACATTTGTTCTATAAAAAATTCTTCTGTCTTTTTAGTAGTCCTTGGATTTCGTTAATTTTATTTAAAATCCTCCTCCTATTTAATTCAATAGTTTCTTTTAATTGAACAATGCTTTCATTATAGTTGGAATTGATTTTTATTGGTCCGCATTATTTATTATTGCATGGTTATTTTGGTCGATAACAGAGACTCGTTTTTCAATATTTTGTCTATCCTCATCGTCTAAGGTTCCATATAACCACTTAAATGCATGTCCAACAAAATTATAAAGCCCTCGCTTATATCTTTATGGTATTATACCATATGCCTGATTTTTGATACTATTTATTTATTTTATTAACAAATCTTTTCTATCCGCTTCAATATCTAATGTTTCTACATATTATTGAGTGAAATCGTTCAAGTACGTTTAAAATATCTTATGTTTTAAATACGTGTAAAAGTATGTCATACTTTCTAACTGTATGTTTTTAACCTTATATAACGGTATATCCTAAATTCGACTTGAATTGTTAAATTTCCTTTGTCTGGGACGACGTCGTTTTTAGTTATAGAAAATTCTGAAATTTTTAAGGGTCTTTCTATATTGGCTTCAGAAACATTTGTTAGCACGTATTTTCAAATTTTGGTTGTTCTTTGTGCCTTAGGCTAACATAGTTTTCGATTAATCCCTCTTCGCCAGTTACGACATAATTTTCTCTTTTCCTGAGTTTCGTAATTTTTTTTCCCGTTTATTTTTTTCTATCCTGTTTATTTATTATAGCCATAGATAAGGCTGGTTATTTTATGGTGTGGTTTGAATTGTGGCATGAGAAGAATTATTGAATAGGCTATATAGATAGCTTTATTCATATGATCAATAATATTAATTTTATTTTCTATGTTCAAAGCACGAATTCGTTCAAGGAGAGTACTATTTAAATGCTTCTACATCACCGTTTTCAGTGTGACTATTTGGCTTAAAAAAATGAACTTGAATATCTTTTTCATTAAAAAAAATATTTTACATTTGAATTATTTGCATTATATATAATGTATATATATGTATATTATATAATTATATATAATATTATATATAATGTATATATATATTATATAATTATAAATATTATTATTATATATAAGGTATTTTACATTTGTATAAATAAATTGTCGTAAGTAACTTTTTTCATTTTACCTTTAATTGCTATGAATTGACGAATTTTTTTACAAGTATTCGACTCTTTCGATTTTCTAAATGAAAACTAATAGCGTGTTTAGAAAACTTATCAATAAATATAATAAAGGATTGTGTTGATGTTACTTGGCATCACTTAGAAGACTAATTCTGTAAACTTTGAAATTGTGGAATTTAGTCTTTAATTTAACTCTATCAAAAGCAGAATAAATTCGGAGATCGACTAGACCTTAAAGTAATAGTTGATTAAATCATTTTATTTAAATATCCAAAAAACGCTTGGGACATTTTTTGGTGCCGAAACCCGGGACAATATTGTTGAGGTCCATATCAATAAGGTTACAGTAACTTAATTTAAATAAAAACTGGGCGAAAATTCACCATCGGAAAGGCAAAGAAGCTGCCACCAACTGGACCATAAGGAATATACTTCAATTCTCAACGAAAAGAATATCAGCGCGGGAAACACAGCCACCAAGATTGTGGGTGAAAATTACAATATGTATATGGTAAAATTGCTTCAATTTAAAATTTAAATCCTGCATATAATTAGGCTATCAAATATATGAATACATTATGTGTATATATGTACCTACGCATAGGACAAAGGCGTGTTATACATATATATATTGTATAAAACATATATTTTTAAATTGCGGTATTTGAAACTCCAAATCAAAGGTTTTTCATGCTTTTGTGAAATTAGCCAAATTATATCGTTTGATTCACGATCTTGAGTATTGAGGCCCCTATTGCGAGTGTCGATCAGCGATCGACTCGACAATTGCCGATTGTGTCGATTGATTCTGGGTTTGGTATTGTGTAACTCAATCGATGGAGAAGTAGACTATTGTGAATAATTACGTCAATATTGTGAATAAAAACATAAATATTGTGAATATTTCGTTTTTTGACAGGTGTTTGACTGTCGTTTATTTATTTCATCAAAGAAACTCAATACTCCAAATCATTCCAATAGGACTTTTTTGTTCTTAATTTCAACCATTTTTCCCATGAACACATTGGAGGTCATCCTAGTTTAGTACTTAATAAATTAGATAAACAAATAAATAAATAAATAAACTAAATAAACGTCTAAGTTTAGTACATAATCTTTTCTATCTGTGTTTTACTTGTGTTTTCAAACAAACTCCCTTAGCAATATAGGTATTTGCTTCAATGAACGAAACGAGGAGCTCTAATTGTTCTTTTGTTCGCAACCTGCTTTGACCTGTATTAGAATTTCATAAATACTCCATAAATTCATTAATTTTATTAAAATTACTTCATTTCGTACGCAAAAACAGATATTTTTCTCTAACAGAAAGCAACGATCAGTATTTTGCGATCGACAACAAGCGAGTGTCAAATCGACAACGGTCGATCAGAATCGACATCCACAATACCAACATCTGCAATCGACGATCGATGATCGATAAATGTCGACAGTCGATCATTGATCGACACTCGCAATAGGGGCCTGAGTTTCTTTGATGAAATAAATAAACGACAGTCAAACAACTGTCAAAAAACGAAATATTCACAATATTTATGTTTTTATTCACAATATTGACGTAATTATTCACAATAGTCTACTTCTCCATCGATTGAGTTACACAATACTAAACCCAGAATCAATCGACACAATCGGCAATTGTCGAGTCGATCGCTGATCGGCACTCGCAATAGGGGCCATTGAATAGTTAGCTGATAGCCAATATGAGCTCATCAGAAAATGGATATGAGGAAAGAGGAGAGGCGAGTGAACAGGAGTATAGAGAGCAGGTGGGTGTAAAGCAGAGATGATGAACGAGATATGCAACTTAAAATGGCCGCCGACGTTTGCCTACAAGCTGTGCGAGCACGTGGGTACATAAAGTCCTGTCAAAATTATGTAAACAATCGCGCACATTGTTATAATTCCATGAGTGTGTGTGGCGGGAGTACACTGCGGTAAAATGAAATGAGCTCACACGTATTCACGGATAGAGTCGTTTATAACGGGGGTTGTCGGCTTGGTACACAAACTCCTGTCAAAATTTCCTGAAAAATTTAGGGTGTCACGGGAACAGACGTACGAAAGTTGCATATCTCGTTCTTCATCTCTGGTGTAAAGGGGCTAGGTAGTCAACAGCGTCGTCAACTAGCTGAGCTTAAAGTTTTAAGAGTTAATAAAAACAAATATAACTAGACTAAGAAAACATATTATATTTGGTTTTATTTTTCTATATTTGGTTTTATTTTTATTTTTATTCATATTTTTATATTCACTTTAATCTGCATTTATTTGTACGTCCCCCACTCTCTCTTTTCTCATATTTCTTCTGTCTTTCTGATTTTTTTATCTTCCTTTTGTTGTTTTTCTTTAATCCCAGCACTTTTTGTCCTACCTATTTTCTCTCTTCATTTCCAATGTTATTTCTCTGTTGTATTCGTGATCCCCACCGTTTTTCTTCTCTAAAGCTTATTACATAAATTATTTATTTCGCCAATAATTATGCTACATGATTTATTTGTTAATATTTACGTAATAACGTATTCGCTCTACTTGTCGCCTTTATCGCTATTGATCGTGTTTTCCTCAAAATGAATACCATAAGAAGGGGTGATTTTATGGTTGAAACAAAAGTATTTTTAAATATATTATGTAATTTCAAACAGGGACTTGATGTATGTCATCTGAATGCCCAAAGTATAGTTAAAAAAATTGATGAACTTAAGTACACTTTTGATGATAGCATGGTTGATTTACTGGCTGCCAATCTACAGCACAAATGACACGAAATTTCAAGTTGAGTTTCTCACTGCAAAAGTCAGATATCTTTTTGATAAATATGTTCCTTATAAAACAGTTAAAATAAAACAGAATAATACACCGTGGATTACTCCGGAAGTCTGTAATCTTATTGAATTACGTAATGCATTGTATGCTAGTTGGAAGCGGTTTCGATATTCAGCCCTACGAGAGCATTTTAAAAAAACCCGTAAACTCGTCACTTCTCTTATACGTAGAAATAAACATCACTTCTATGAGAGGCAATTCGGCTCTAACTATTCCAACACTGAATTTTGGAAAAAAGTTCGGAATATTCAAATTAAATCAAAAAATTTATCACCAATTAATGTAGATTTGAACACTCTTAATAAGAAATTTGTGTCCGCTAGCCAAACCGGAGGCTCCGCTTCAATGACCTTTTCGGCTGCACCCAACATTAATCAGTGTACGAGTCCATTCTCACTCCACTGTATTGATGAAACTCTCGTTGCTAGTACGATTTTGAAAATAAAATCCAATGCAATAGGTTCGGACAATATAAATCCGAGGTTCATAAGAATGCTTCTTCCTGGTATAATTCACCAAATAACACATACTGTGAACACTATTATAACTACATCAGTTTTTTCCCAACTCATGGAAAATAGCAAAGATACTACCTCTTCCGAAGGGTCCTGCACACAATTCAGAATACAGACCAATCGCAATTCTGCCTTTTCTAAGTAAGGTCTTCGAAACAATTATAAGCCAGCAAATTAAGTTGCATTTCCATAATAATAATTTAGTCAGCAAATACCAATCAGGCTTTCGTGCTAAGCGCAGCTGTGTAACGGCCTTATTGAAGGTTATAGGAGATCTTCGTCAAGGCTTAGATACACGTTCTGATAATTTGGGTTTAATGGTATTTTTGGATTTTTCGAAGGCATTTGATAGTGTAGATAGTGTATTTTAGTTAAAAAGCTTATGATGCAATTCCTGTTTGATATAAGTCTTTGTCGGTTAACATCATCGTATCTTACCAGTCGTTCACAATATGTATGTTATAAAAATGAGTGTTCTTCTAGCCTGCCAGTTCCGACAGGTGTTCCACAAGGTTCGGTGCTGGGCCCGCTCTTATTTATGTGTTTCATAAATGATATTTCTAAATGTTTTTCAAGTTGTCATCATCACATATATGCAGATGACGTTCAAGTTTATCTCGCCTTCCCGAAGTCAGACATTCTCGGTGTTGCAAACATTATGAACCAACAACTTATAAGGGTATATGAATGGTCGGCTTAAAACAAACTGGTAAAATTAAGATCCCACCTCCCGCCATCCACCTAAATCAAACGCCTGTGGAATTTGTGAGCAATTTTAAAAACCTAGGTATTTACTTTAATGAAAGCTTCAGTTGGAATACACATATTAATAAGACAGTCTCAAAAATATACGGCGCACTTCGTGCTTTAAGTCCCACAGCGCATTATTTACCAACCAGTGTGAAACCTAAATTGGTCAAGTCCTACATCCTACCCATCATTCTGTATGGTTGTGAAATATACTCTTATATGGACTTCGAATCTAAACACAAACTTACTGTCGCGTTTAATAGTTGTGCAAGGTATATTTTTAATATAAAGAGAGACGAGCATATCTCTGATTATGCCAAACAAATAACCGGCTGTTCATTACCAACCCTACTAAGTTTTAGAACAATATTACTTTTGTATAAAACGATAACTCTGAAACAACCAGGATATCTGTTCGAAAGTGTACGTTTCCCCGTAAATGATCGATCTCTGACACTCATCCCACCTCGGTGTAAATACAAAATAACGCCTCGTCAATTTTTCGCTCATGCAATTCAACTATGGAGTCGTTTGCCCCTAACCATAAGGCGAATAAGCACTACGAATACAAATGTATTTATTGAAAAACTTTTTGAATTCCCAATCAATAATTAATGTAAAGCTAATATCCATCCTTCCTCTCTTTCTCACTATCTATCCCTTATTTCTATCCCTTCCTTCTACTATCTAAAACGTTATTAAATAATTAATTTTAATTGTAATTAATTGTATATTGTAAATTAAGTTAACTCCCTATACATCTTTTTTGTTTTTTTTTTGTTTTTATTATTATTACTTTATATCAATAATACACGATTGAAGCTTGTTCCAATTTAAAAGATTTATGTATCTTATGTGAACAAGAATTGTAAATAAATAAATAAATAAATAAATAAATAAAAAAATACAGAAAAGGATTCAATAATTTCTGTTACGGAATTAGAGTCTCGACTAGGGATTCTCGAATCCTATTTCAAACAGAACTTTAATGTACAGACGTCAATTGAGAAAATGAATGTGGTTGGGGAAGGAAAGTCAAATGCTACAAGCAGAGCGGAAGTTGAAGATTTATATATCGCTACCAAATCAGATATTCTAGTGTTGTTACCAGAGAAAAAGCCAAATGCTGGGATATGTGACAATTTAAATGCTAGTCTGCTTCCGATGAAACACTTTCCAAGATCTTCAAGACTAGAGAAAATCAAATTGCCGTCATTTCTGGCAAATTTTTGGAATTCCCAAATTTCATAGGTCTTTTTAATAGTCTAGTAGACAAAGATAGTTCGTTGGATGATTTACAGAAACTCAATTATTTGAAAAACTGTTTATTGGGACCAGCTTTGATTGCGATAAGGGAATTCGATATGACGGCAGAGAATTATGACAAAGCTCTCAACCAATTAAAACAAAAATATGACAACAAAGCAATGATGTTCCAAAAGCACATTAATGGTATTCTGCAAATTCCAAAAATGTCAAAATGTTCTGCGGCTAGTTTGCGAAATTCGGAAGATAGCTGTAACACACATCTTTCTGCGATGCTCAGCATTGGAGATTACCAAGACATTGCAGAATCGATCTTAATTTTTTTTGCTCTAGACAAGGTTGATGTAGAGGTGAAAGCTAAGAAGTTCGCGAAATTGATAATGAGAGCATGCAAAACACAATTCCAACAGGAAGAAGCAAACGATCACTTCCCAATTTTAGATACGTAGTCAGTAGGTTTTATTCTCCAATAATTCTCACTAATAGCAAATCTAGAGACATCGAAATAGTCAACAACAAAAGAAAGATTTACATCGGCCCAGCTGATATACAACAAGACAAATTATCCGATATATTTAGAAGACTTATAAAAAAGGGAAGAGTAGGAATTTATTCCGACATACATGAATATAATTTAGTACAGCAAAAGCTTATTGAACTTTTTATACCCAATAGACACATTAAATTTTTCAAATGTTCCTATAATGCAAAAGATATGAAGAGTGAAGACGAAACAT
This sequence comes from Merodon equestris, assembly GCA_958301585.1. NCBI lineage: Eukaryota > Metazoa > Arthropoda > Insecta > Diptera > Syrphidae > Merodon > Merodon equestris. The sequence continues at coordinate 50,259,466 of OY284417.1, read as the reverse complement.
TCAACGAAACGAGTCTTTAGAAACTTATATATGTACTTTCCAAACCTTAAGGAACTAGTGCAAAAGTATATTAATAACTGCGACACATGTAATAAGGCAAAGTATGATAGGAATCCGATCAAACCAAAGTCTAAATTAACAAACACACCAACAAACATAAATGAGATAGTTCATTTAGATATTTACACCAATAACAAGCATAATTTTATTTCGTTTATTGATAAGTTTTCAAAACATGCAACGATGTTTCACTTAGAAGATAGGAGTAGTGTTACCATTAGAGAAAAATTAAGATTGTATTTTTCTATTAAAGGAAGACCAGCTAAAATAGTTTCGGATATCGAATTCAATAGTACTAACACTAAAGATTTCCTAAGACAAGAAAATGTGGAGGTACACTTCACAAAACCAAACAGTCATACCGGGAACTCGGACATTGAGAGGTTCCAAAGCTGAGAGTTCTTACAGCAGAAAAATCAAGATTAACAATCCAAGAAAAAATGTATCAATGCGTAGAATGGTATAATAGGTCTATTCATTCTACAACAAAACACAAACCTCTATCAATAGAACATGGTAAAATCGATAAAGAAATAGTTAGAGAAAATACGCAAAACAAAAAGGTTAGAGTTATATCAAAACAAAATGAGAATAGAGAAGACTATGAGAAAGAAAGAAAAACAGGTAATGTAAAAAACTATAAAACACTTAGGCATAAAAATCAACCAAAATATAGTAAACTAAATTTTTCAAATATACATCCGACCAATATAAAACGACCTTACAAATTTCTAGGTTAAATGGATACAGGCAATTTTGAACCTATTACTAATATTGACAATGACCCAGGCGACGTTAACAGTTGAACAAATTAGAACAAACAGCGGATTTTCAGAAATAAAACTAGATGTGATACAAGGCTTAGAAGAAAACCTATCAAACGTAGAGTTCGAATATGGAAAAGACATAATTTATAACGAACTCGAATCACTTATGCACAAAATACAGACAATCATTCCCCATAAACACAAAAGAGGCCTTATTAACATCATAGTATGAAATGGTTATATGATACTATGGACGATGAAACTACAAAACTTTTGTATCTTGAAACTTTATTAAAAATAGGAATCATTAAAAATAATGTATGACATATACAAGCTAATATCGCATGAAGTAGAATAGGAATAATGACCATCAGTATATTAAGTAAAAAAGAAATTACTAAATATGATATAGATTTTGATAAGCTAAGAGACGTTACGTTAAAGCAACATTCCCACACAGCAAAAATGTAAAACATATCAGTCAGTCAATAAAGAGCATTCAATAGAGTAACTTTTGTTTCCTCTGCCTCGACCCGCGATTTAACTCGCGCACTACTCTTCCTATGGGGCTACTATCTACTAGGCGCGTGAGTTAAATAAAATAAAACACTTTTACATAATGTACAAAAACCACTTGGGTTTTACCAGTATAACGGGAGTCTTAGCCGAATTTCCAATTCGGTATGTTACTTTAGTAAAATCTTATACACACAACAAGTTGAATTAATAAAAACACCTACCCAAATCAGTTTTAAACAAATAAATGATATATTTTTTAGTAACTTTTATAGGCTCTTTACGTAGTAAGTAACAAAATAATGTAACATAGTAGTAAAGATATTAAAATTAAGCAAAACTAATAAAAAAACACACAAATACAAAAGTAATTATAGGCATTAAAAATGAACAAAATAAAATAAGGCAATGAAATGGAATTAATACCTCGTTGGATAACCTTTAGACCTTATAACAGCGCTTATTCTGGTTGGCATTAAATTGACGAGATTTTGGCTAACGTCGAGGCCAATTTCGGCCTATTCTTCTTGAATATTTTCCTTGAGTTGATTTTTTGTTCGAATATCATCTTTTCTTATTTGGCGTTCGAGGTGATCCCACAAACGATCTATAACATTCAAATCTGGTGATTGAAGTGGTGTGTTAAGCTGATTGCGCACATGAAATAACAGGCATTCTTTAACTATATATATTTGAAAACTATGCTTGGGCTTATTATCTTGTTGAAAGACAAATAATAAATGGTGGTCTTATAACTAAACTTTATTTCCAATCAATTTTCTTATTCTACCTTACACATTAACTTCACCATTATCAACATATCAAGTTCAATAGCTATTGAAATGCGATCGCAATGATACAATTATTGTTTATGTCGTTCAAGCCCTGATCAACGACTCGTTTCGAAATGATTAAGAGTGTAAAGCATGCAAAACATGAGGTGCATTGCGATGTCCGAATTTAATGGAACCTCATATGCTCACCCAGCGGAAGGCTCGCTGCGAGGGTGAATGACCGATCTAACTGGTCTTAAATAGGATTGACTTTAAATACAATGTATTTATACTATACTATATATTTATCGTATTTACAATTTTCCTTTTCTTTATTTATGCTTTTTGTTACACTGCCTTTCATGCTTATTGTTATATTTTTTTTTTAGCTTTTTAAACATTATTATTAATAGTAATATTACACCTAAAAATAATATAAACGTTATGCTTGTTAGGATTTAAATTTGCTTCTTGAGTTAAAACAATTTCATTAAAGGTCAGTTCAGTATTTAATTCGAAATATTTTTTGTATTTTGGAATTATTAGGCTCTCCGTTTATTTGAAGATATTGTTGCTGAACTGTGTTTGGTCAATAAATATTGAGCAATTATTGTAAGTTAAGAAATAATTTCCAGATAAGCCAAATTGTCTTTGATCACAAGTACTACTCGTATTTAATCTTTTCATGTTAAGGTTTTTCAATATTAACATAATGTTATCTATTTCAATAATTTGTATTAGTGAATTTTTCGTTAACATATTTTTTCTTTATCACTTAATTTTAGTCCTTTTACTGATTTATTTTCTTCATATAAATATGTTTTGCTTTTAACTTCCAAGAAATGCTCAATGTTTGTTTTCATTTCTTCAAAATCCCTGTTCGGCATAGGGGTTATTAGTTTTTGATTCACATTGATAAATTCAATTATAATTTTATTGCAAAAATAATATTTTCATTTTCAGTTATTGCTACGCCAGTTCTCATACTAGATCATTTCATCATTCGTCAACAACGTTTTGTTGAATGTTTTCTACCTTTTACCTAAATCTATTTAGTTTAAACATTTGTTCTATAAAAAAATCTTCTGTCTTTTTAGTAGTCCTTGGATTTCGTTAATTTTATTTAAAATCCTCCTCCTATTTAATTCAATAGTTTCTTTTAATTGAACAATGCTTTCATTATAGTTGGAATTGATTTTTATTGGTCCGCATTATTTATTATTGCATGGTTATTTTGGTCGATAACAGAGACTCGTTTTTCAATATTTTGTCTATCCTCATCGTCTAAGGTTCCATATAACCACTTAAATGCATGTCCAACAAAATTATAAAGCCCTCGCTTATATCTTTATGGTATTATACCATATGCCTGATTTTTGATACTATTTATTTATTTTATTAACAAATCTTTTCTATCCGCTTCAATATCTAATGTTTCTACATATTATTGAGTGAAATCGTTCAAGTACGTTTAAAATATCTTATGTTTTAAATACGTGTAAAAGTATGTCATACTTTCTAACTGTATGTTTTTAACCTTATATAACGGTATATCCTAAATTCGACTTGAATTGTTAAATTTCCTTTGTCTGGGACGACGTCGTTTTTAGTTATAGAAAATTCTGAAATTTTTAAGGGTCTTTCTATATTGGCTTCAGAAACATTTGTTAGCACGTATTTTCAAATTTTGGTTGTTCTTTGTGCCTTAGGCTAACATAGTTTTCGATTAATCCCTCTTCGCCAGTTACGACATAATTTTCTCTTTTCCTGAGTTTCGTAATTTTTTTTCCCGTTTATTTTTTTCTATCCTGTTTATTTATTATAGCCATAGATACGGCTGGTTATTTTATGGTGTGGTTTGAATTGTGGCATGAGAAGAATTATTGAATAGGCTATATAGATAGCTTTATTCATATGATCAATAATATTAATTTTATTTTCTATGTTCAAAGCACGAATTCGTTCCAGGAGAGTACTATTTAAATGCTTCTACATCACCGTTTTCAGTGTGACTATTTGGCTTAAAAAAATGAACTTGAATATCTTTTTCATTAAAAAAAATATTTTACATTTGAATTATTTGCATTATATATACTGTATATATATGTATATTATATAATTATATATAATATTATATATAATGTATATATATATTATATAATTATATATATTATTATTATATATAAGGTATTTTACATTTGTATAAATAAATTGTCGTAAGTAACTTTTTTCATTTTACCTTTAATTGCTATGAATTGACGAATTTTTTTACAAGTATTCGACTCTTTCGATTTTCTAAATGAAAACTAATAGCGTGTTTAGAAAACTTATCAATAAATATAATAAAGGATTGTGTTGATGTTACTTGGCATCACTTAGAAGACTAATTCTGTAAACTTTGAAATTGTGGAATTTAGTCTTTAATTTAACTCTATCAAAAGCAGAATAAATTCGGAGATCGACTAGACCTTAAAGTAATAGTTGATTAAATCATTTTATTTAAATATCCAAAAAACGCTTGGGACATTTTTTGGTGCCGAAACCCGGGACAATATTGTTGAGGTCTATATCAATAAAGTTACAGTAACTTAATTTAAATAAAAACTGGGCGAAAATTCACCATCGGAAAGGCAAAGAAGCTGCCACCAACTGGACCATAAGGAATATACTTCAATTCTCAACGAAAAGAATATCAGCGCGGGAAACACAGCCACCAAGATTGTGGGTGAAAATTACAATATGTATATGGTAAAATTGCTTCAATTTAAAATTTAAATCCTGCATATAATTAGGCTATCAAATATATGAATACATTATGTGTATATATGTACCTACGCATAGGACAAAGGCGTGTTATACATATATATATTGTATAAAACATATATTTTTAAATTGCGGTATTTGAAACTCCAAATCAAAGGTTTTTCATGCTTTTGTGAAATTAGCCAAATTATATCGTTTGATTCACGATCTTGAGTATTGAGGCCCCTATTGCGAGTGTCGATCAGCGATCGACTCGACAATTGCCGATTGTGTCGATTGATTCTGGGTTTGGTATTGTGTAATTCAATCGATGGAGAAGTAGACTATTGTGAATAATTACGTCAATATTGTGAATAAAAACATAAACATTGTGAATATTTCGTTTTTTGACAGGTGTTTGACTGTCGTTTATTTATTTCATCAAAGAAACTCAATACTCCAAATCATTCCAATAGGACTTTTTTTTTCTTAATTTCAACCATTTTTCCCATGAACACATTGGAGGTCATCCTAGTTTAGTACTTAATAAATTAGATAAACAAATAAATAAATAAATAAACTAAATAAACGTCTAAGTTTAGTACATAATCTTTTCTATCTGTGTTTTACTTCTGTTTTCAAACAAACTCCCTTAGCAATATAGGTATTTGCTTCAATGAACGAAACGAGGAGCTCTAATTGTTCTTTTGTTCGCAACCTGCTTTGACCTGTATTAGAATTTCATAAATACTCCATAAATTCATTAATTTTATTAAAATTACTTCATTTCGTACGCAAAAACAGATATTTTTCTCTAACAGAAAGCAACGATCAGTATTTTGCGATCGACAACAAGCGAGTGTCAAATCGACAACGGTCGATCAGAATCGACATCCACAATACCAACATCTGCAATCGACGATCGATGATCGATAAATGTCGATCGTCGATCGCTGATCGACACTCGCAATAGGGGCCTGAGTTTCTTTGATGAAATAAATAAACGACAGTCAAACAACTGTCAAAAAACGAAATATTCACAATATTTATGTTTTTATTCACAATATTGACGTAATTATTCACAATAGTCTACTTCTCCATCGATTGAGTTACACAATACTAAACCCAGAATCAATCGACACAATCGGCAATTGTCGAGTCGATCGCTGATCGGCACTCGCAATAGGGGCCATTGAATAGTTAGCTGATAGCCAATATGAGCTCATCAGAAAATGGATATGAGGAAAGAGGAGAGGCGAGTGAACAGGAGTATAGAGAGCAGGTGGGTGTAAAGCAGAGATGATGAACGAGATATGCAACTTAAAATGGCCGCCGACGTTTGCCTACAAGCTGTGCGAGCACGTGGGTACATAAAGTCCTGTCAAAATTATGTAAACAATCGCGCACATTGTTATAATTCCATGAGTGTGTGTGGCGGGAGTACACTGCGGTAAAATGAAATGAGCTCACACGTATTCACGGATAGAGTCGTTTATAACGGGGGTTGTCGGCTTGGTACACAAACTCCTGTCAAAATTTCCTGAAAAATTTAGGGTGTCACGGGAACAGACGTACGAAAGTTGCATATCTCGTTCTTCATCTCTGGTGTAAAGGGGCTAGGTAGTCAACAGCGTCGTCAACTAGCTGAGCTTAAAGTTTTAAGAGTTAATAAAAACAAATATAACTAGACTAAGAAAACATATTATATTTGGTTTTATTTTTCTATATTTGGTTTTATTTTTATTTTTATTCATATTTTTATATTCACTTTAATCCGCATTTATTTGTACGTCCCCCACTCTCTCTTTTCTCATATTTCTTCTGTCTTTCTGATTTTTTTATCTTCCTTTTGTTGTTTTTCTTTAATCCCAGCACTTTTTGTCCTACCTATTTTCTCTCTTCATTTCCAATGTTATTTCTCTGTTGTATTCGTGATCCCCACCGTTTTTCTTCTCTAAAGCTTATTACATAAATTATTTATTTCGCCAATAATTATGCTACATGATTTATTTGTTAATATTTACGTAATAACGTATTCGCTCTACTTGTCGCCTTTATCGCTATTGATCGTGTTTTCCTCAAAATGAATACCATAAGAAGGGGTGATTTTATGGTTGAAACAAAAGTATTTTTAAATATATTATGTAATTTCAAACAGGGACTTGATGTATGTCATCTGAATGCCCAAAGTATAGTTAAAAAAATTGATGAACTTAAGTACACTTTTGATGATAGCATGGTTGATTTACTGGCTGCCAATCTACAGCACAAATGACACGAAATTTCAAGTTGAGTTTCTCACTGCAAAAGTCAGATATCTTTTTGATAAATATGTTCCTTATAAAACAGTTAAAATAAAACAGAATAATACACCGTGGATTACTCCGGAAGTCTGTAATCTTATTGAATTACGTAATGCATTGTATGCTAGTTGGAAGCGGTTTCGATATTCAGCCCTACGAGAGCATTTTAAAAAAACCCGTAAACTCGTCACTTCTCTTATACGTAGAAATAAACATCACTTCTATGAGAGGCAATTCGGCTCTAACTATTCCAACACTGAATTTTGGAAAAAAGTTCGGAATATTCAAATTAAATCAAAAAAATTATCACCAATTAATGTAGATTTGAACACTCTTAATAAGAAATTTGTGCCGGCTAGCCAAACCGGAGGCTCCGCTTCAATGACCTTTTCGGCTGCACCCAACATTAATCAGTGTACGAGTCCATTCTCACTCCACTGTATTGATGAAACTCTCGTTGCTAGTACGATTTTGAAAATAAAATCCAATGCAATAGGTTCGGACAATATAAATCCGAGGTTCATAAGAATGCTTCTTCCTGGTATAATTCACCAAATAACACATACTGTGAACACTATTATAACTACATCAGTTTTTTCCCCAACTCATGGAAAATAGCAAAGATACTACCTCTTCCGAAGAGTCCTGCACACAATTCAGAATACAGACCAATCGCAATTCTGCCTTTTCTAAGTAAGGTCTTCGAAACAATTATAAGCCAGCAAATTAAGTTGCATTTCCATAATAATAATTTAGTCAGCAAATACCAATCAGGCTTTCGTGCTTAGCGCAGCTGTGTAACGGCCTTATTGAAGGTTATAGGAGATCTTCGTCAAGGCTTAGATACACGTTCTGATAATTTGGGTTTAATGGTATTTTTGGATTTTTCGAAGGCATTTGATAGTGTAGATAGTGTATTTTAGTTAAAAAGCTTATGATGCAATTCCTGTTTGATATAAGTCTTTGTCGGTTAACATCATCGTATCTTACCAGTCGTTCACAATATGTATGTTATAAAAATGAGTGTTCTTCTAGCCTGCCAGTTCCGACAGGTGTTCCACAAGGTTCGGTGCTGGGCCCGCTCTTATTTATGTGTTTCATAAATGATATTTCTAAATGTTTTTCAAGTTGTCATCATCACATATATGCAGATGACGTTCAAGTTTATCTCGCCTTCCCGAAGTCAGACATGCTCGGTGTTGCAAACATTATGAACCAACAACTTATAAGGGTATATGAATGGTCGGCTTAAAACAAACTGGTGAAATTAAGATCCCACCTCCCGCCATCCACCTAAATCAAACGCCTGTGGAATTTGTGAGCAATTTTAAAAACCTAGGTATTTACTTTAATGAAAGCTTCAGTTGGAATACACATATTAATAAGACAGTCTCAAAAATATACGGCGCACTTCGTGCTTTAAGTCCCACAGCGCATTATTTACCAACCAGTGTGAAACCTAAATTGGTCAAGTCCTACATCCTACCCATCATTCTGTATGGTTGTGAAATATACTCTTATATGGACTTCGAATCTAAACACAAACTTACTGTCGCGTTTAATAGTTGTGCAAGGTATATTTTTAATATAAAGAGAGACGAGCATATCTCTGATTATGCCAAACAAATAACCGGCTGTTCATTACCAACCCTACTAAGTTTTAGAACAATATTACTTTTGTATAAAACGATAACTCTGAAACAACCAGGATATCTGTTCGAAAGTGTACGTTTCCCCGTAAATGATCGATCTCTGACACTCATCCCACCTCGGTGTAAATACAAAATAACGCCTCGTCAATTTTTCGCTCATGCAATTCAACTATGGAGTCGTTTGCCCCTAACCATAAGGCGAATAAGCACTACGAATACAAATGTATTTATTGAAAAACTTTTTGAATTCCCAATCAATAATTAATGTAAAGCTAATATCCATCCTTCCTCTCTTTCTCACTATCTATCCCTTATTTCTATCCCTTCCTGCTACTATCTAAAACGTTATTAAATAATTAATTTTAATTGTAATTAATTGTATATTGTAAATTAAGTTAACTCCCTATACATCTTTTTTGTTTTTTTTTTGCTTTTATTATTATTACTTTATATCAATAATACACGATTGAAGCTTGTTCCAATTTAAAAGATTTATGTATCTTATGTGAACAAGAATTGTAAATAAATAAATAAATAAATAAATAAATAAAAAAATACAGAAAAGGATTCAATAATTTCTGTTACGGAATTAGAGTCTCGACTAGGGATTCTCGAATCCTATTTCAAACAGAACTTTAATGTACAGACGTCAATTGAGAAAATGAATGTGGTTGGGGAAGGAAAGTCAAATGCTACAAGCAGAGCGGAAGTTGAAGATTTATATATCGCTACCAAATCAGATATTCTAGTGTTGTTACCAGAGAAAAAGCCAAATGCTGGGATATGTGACAATTTAAATGCTAGTCTGCTTCCGATGAAACACTTTCCAAGATCTTCAAGACTAGAGAAAATCAAATTGCCGTCATTTCTGGCAAATTTTTGGAATTCCCAAATTTCATAGGTCTTTTTAATAGTCTAGTAGACAAAGATAGTTCGTTGGATGATTTACAGAAACTCAATTATTTGAAAAACTGTTTATTGGGACCAGCTTTGATTGCGATAAGGGAATTCGATATGACGGCAGAGAATTATGACAAAGCTCTCAACCAATTAAAACAAAAATATGACAACAAAGCAATGATGTTCCAAAAGCACATTAATGGTATTCTGCAAATTCCAAAAATGTCAAAATGTTCTGCGGCTAGTTTGCGAAATTCGGAAGATAGCTGTAACACACATCTTTCTGCGATGCTCAGCATTGGAGATTACCAAGACATTGCAGAATCGATCTTAATTTTTTTTGCTCTAGACAAGGTTGATGTAGAGGTGAAAGCTAAGTGGGATGAAATAGTCGATTATTTTAAGCAACCATCATGATTAGATTTTTCCAAAATGTTAGATCGTCGTTGTCAGACATTAGAGGCAAGAGAGGCTAAAATGTATCAGGCGAAGTTTGATACAAACAACAGTAATATTCAAGGTCTTTCTCGGAATATGTATAAAAGCCAAGCATCAAACTATTCATTGGTTGCTAATAAGACAACGTGCGAGTTTTGCTAATCGGGAACACATGACATTGTTATGTGTCCAGACTTCAACCAGCTACCAGTTGGGAATCGCTTCAATGAAGTCAAACCACTTTCTAATTATGAGTTGAATTTGGATTTGTTTATTCTTAAATCGATCACCAACATCCAACCTGAAAAGGAAATGGATATATCCAACTGGAAGATTCCTTTGAGTGTCTCTCTGGCCGATCCTTATTTTAATATTCCCAGTCGTATAGATCTTTTGATTGGTGCTGATCGTATTTTTCATCTTCTTTGCGTCGGACAGATAAGGCTTGGTTCTCAGTTGCCAGTGTTGCGGAAGCTATGGATTGTCTGACATTCCGCAGGCTGCCTGCATGTTGGTTGGTTGCTCCGATCCTGAAGAGATTTCGTTGAATGAAACAGTGAAGAAGTCTGGCAAATGGAGGAAATATACGGGAAACCGTCTTTTAAGTCGTTAGAAGAAGAAAAGTGTGAGAAGAAGTTTTTAGAAAGCGAAAGACGTCAAAACGATGGCCGGTTTGTGGTAAAAATTCTCTTTGACCCAAAAAGAGGGCAGCTCGGAGATTCCTTGAGTCCGACCGATATTTTAATCTTGAAAAGCAGCTACAGAAAAACGAAAATGTGCGAAGAGCGTATAATGCGTTCATGAAAGTGGTTCCAAAGGACTAACTTCCCATCATTCGATATTTTGAACTTCATCAATTCGTTCTTAGGCCTGATTCGTTGACTACTTAGCTCAGGGTTGTGTGAAGAAGTGCTAAAACTTCTTCCAATGACCTTCTTTTAAAAAAACTACGTTTTAGGTCATATAAATTTGCAATCACTGTAGATATCAGAAAAATGTATCGTCAAATTTTAGTTGATAAAGTAGATCAAAACTTTCAATGTATTTTATGGAGGACACAGTCACAAGAGGAGTTGCTAGCGTATAGGTTAAAGACTGTCACTTATGGGACTACTTCGGCGACGGAACGTATGTATGTATGTATCTCAATTTCTATTAGGTGCAAGGGTTCTAAGCGAAGATTTCTATATGGGTGATATGATTACAGGTGCTGATTCACTGGAGGATATTTATGCGATCTATCATGAAACTAGGCATATACTTGAAACTGCCGGGTTTGATTTGAGAAAGTGGTGAAGTAATGACGCTAGGGTTTTCAGAAAGATTTTATTGGAAAGATTCAGAAAGAGTTTATTGAAAAGTGTTGGAAAATGGCAAGAATGTTATAAAAGCGTTGGGTATAGTATGGAACCCATTAAGAGATGATTTTAAATATGTTGCCCCGAATATAGATTTTACTAAGCTCATAACAAAAAGAACGGTATTATCGAAAACATCGAGGATATTTTTCTGTGGCCAGATTCTGAAATTGTTCTAGGCTGGATTGCTGCACCCCTTCCTCTTGGAAGATTTTCGTTGCCAATAGGGTCTCCAAAATATAATCCGAACTGCCAGCGGCGATTTGAAGACACGTCGGTTCTAAGTCCAATCGAGCTGATATAATACCCCCTGGTGCATCGGAATTAATCCAAAGTATGTGGTTCAGTGGCCCACCATTTTCGTACTTATCCATGGAAAATTGGCCAAAACTAAAGGCATTTCTTCGTCCAATTGAATTGGAAACTAATAACCCTATTGTTCTGCTGACAAAGAGAGTTTCAAATGATTTTGCCGAACATTTCGTACGTTTTAATAGCTATCAAAAGGTAATTCGTATTTTCGGTCATGTTGTTCGATTCATAAATTCATTTAAACGAAAGTCATCTAATTCAAATGCTAACCCGCCCGCAAGGCGTACATCATCTCAACTAACAGCAGAAGAACTCGAGGTATGTCTAATGCGTATAACTTGGAACCTTCAACAGACAAATTTGCAGGAGGAAATTGATGATTTAAAGGGAAAAATGAAGATTGGCCCAAAAAATGTCGTCAGAAGCCTCAATCCCTTTCTTGATGATGTACACTCTTTAGAACTCTTAAGAGTTGGTGGGCGTTTGCTGAATGCGAACCTACCTTATAGCGTCACATATCATATTCTACTTCCCAAAAATTCATTGTTTATACATAATCTTGTTGTCCATTTGCATGTTACTAACTTTCATCCAGGTATCCAAGCTCCGGTTGCCATTATAAGACAGCGCTTCTGGATTATCAACGCTCGAAATATAGCAAAAAAACAGTCTCATCGTGCCATCATTGTTTTCGGTACAAGTCGAAGCTTCTAAATCAGATCATGGGTGATCTGCCAACCAACCGGGTGACAGAATCCACTTTCCTAACGTACGAAGAATTCCCCACCGTAATAACCTACATAAATAGAAGGGATTATGAAATCGCGTCCACTTTGTGCCATGGGGCAAGATCCAAACGACGAACAACTTCTCACACCTGCCCATTTTCTAATTGACAATGTCTAAAATTGCATTCCAGAACCTAGTATCCCAGAGAATATACCGCCATTAAAACGGTGGAGATGGTCTAAGGCAGTGATTCTCAACTTTTTTTTTTGTTGTGGCACACTTTTAATGATTTCAAAATTTGGCGGCACACAAAGGAAATGGAACGTTTAACGCTAATGTATTGTGTAAATATGTCTGGAGAACGTTCTAGAGAACGTTAGGAATTGTTCGTTATTGGAAGATCAGAAAATCCTCGTTGTTTTAAAAACATATCGGAAACAAAATGTTCTGTTAAATATTTTTTTTAACAAAAAAGCTTGGATGACGACTCAGTTAATGACAGAATGTTTAATGTATTTTAACCTTAAAAGTGGAGTCAGTTTTTCCACTATTCCACTATTTTTTCCAATATATGTATGTATGTAAATCTCGAAATCCAGTACTAGTCCGTCCCGGGCAGCCAACACAGAGTTCTTCAGTCCAGGTGGATTAGGCTCCAACGTACTGACGGTATTCACATCTTCCTGAAAATGCGATCATTTGCTCATCTATTGACATGTGCTGGGATCTTGACAGGCTGTGGCATTTGTTCAAAACTGGGTCTATCAGTGGCCTTATTTTCCAAAGTTTGTCATTAGGATTTCTGTGAATTTCGTGAATTTCGAAATGGAGATAATTGCGAAGTTAAAAAAATCTATCATGACACATTGTATCTCTGATAACAGGAACGCAAAGATATCCGTTCCAATAGAGTCTCGTCTGAGAATATTTTAGGGTGCCCATCATAAATTGCATACCGGCAAAATGGATCATCTGTTTAGCGTTTGTATCCAGTAATTTAAAATTCCGCTTTTGTGCCGAATATGAGAGATTTCAATGTTATTATATATCTAAAATTTGGCGGCACACTTTTCAAATTTAGCGGCACACAAAAGTGCGGCACAGTGGTTAAGAATCACTATTCTAAGGAGTACTTACTGGAGCTACAGCAGCGAGCGAAATGGAAAACTGCTTGCAATAATGCTACAGTGGATACAGTGGTATTGATCAGCGATGATAAATTACCACCTCAACAATGGTTCCTTGGAACAATCGAGCGGCTAATTGCCGGCGCAGATGGGAAAGTTCGCGTAGCTGATATAAGAGACAAAGGCACAATTCTCAGAAGATCGATTCATCGATTGGCTCCCTTGCCGAATTGTTGGAGACTCGTTTATACCGTCAGATCCTTCAAGGCGGGCAGTATGTTGATGCTTCACATCATAATAAAACAATCTAATATTATTAATAAGTTATTTACTTACTTACTTATATGCTTACATGGCGCTACAGTCAGCGGTGGACCTTGTCCTCAACCAACAAGAGTTTCCAGCTGGCACGATCTTTCGATTTGTACAACGTTATCTTGGTCTTTCGAGAGAGGGCTCTACTTCTCAATTACCTCTTGAGCCCAAAGAAGCAGCGGTTGGCAAGAGTTATTTTATCTCAGCGCTGGTGTTGTTGTCGCTGGTCACAAGTGAGCCAAGGTAGACGAAGTCCTTGACTACTTCGAAATTATAGCTGCCAAGCATGACGTTCTGGCCCAGATGTCGGTGTTGTGTGTCGTTTTTCGATGACAGCATATATTTGGTCTTACCCTCGTTAACGCTAAGACCCACTTTGGCCGCTTCCGTCTCATTGCTTATGAATGCCTCGTTGCCGTCTCGCTGCGATCTCCCGATCACGTCAATGTCATCTGCGTACGCAAGCAGTTGGGAGGACTTGAAATAAATCGTACCTCTTGTGTTGGCCAGTGACTCTTGTACGATCTTCTCAAGTATGATGTTAAAGAAATTGCATGACAGTGCGCCGCCTTGTCTAAATTGTGTCATTACCGACCTTAACGGAGCAGCCAGAATTCTCCATTGTCAACCTGCACAATCGGACGAGTTTGGCAGGGATGTTAAAACTAGACATGGCACCGCTTAGCTCGTCTCTATGCACACTGTCATACGCGCCTTTAAAATCGGTGAAAGGTGGTGCGTATCGATTTGAAATTCTTGGTCTTCTCCAAGATCTGCCGCAATGTGAATATTTTGCCTAATTTCATCGGTAGCAGTCCCTGACTCCTCGAGAGATCCTGTATCTCTATTTGCTGACTCCTGATTGGGGTTAACCTGGAATTTACGCTTTTTTATTAATTTATTCTTATGAGCTTTCCTATTATTTCTAGTCAAAAGAATTACTTTATTGTTTGCCACTACCTGTAATTTCTTGGCTCTTGGAGTCATTTTATTTCTTCTATTGTTATGTTCATATACTACATCATTCTTATCAAAATCGGGTGGAGTTTCGCGATTCCTATTTAATTTGCTAATTATTGATTTGTTATGATTCCCTAGCTTGGTTTTAATTTCGTTATATAATTCATCTTGATACCTCTTCAATTTATTGATATAATCGTGCTCAGAGTTAGGCTATACGGACTTATTAAATTTATAAGTTTTTTCCCGTTATAAGTTCAAAAGGTGTTAAGTTTGTAACTGAGTGTATTGAGTTATTGTAAGTAATAAGTGCTTCATTCAATATATCCGACGGTATTTGGCGATTATTCTTATCGTAGATAATTCTATAGATTTCGGTCAAAGTTGAGTGAAATCTCTCAACTGGGGAATTACCTGTGGAATTCGGTGGGGCTGTTATGTGCAAATGTATTTCGTATTGATTACAAAATTCTTTGAATAAGTTTGACGTAAATTCTGCAGCTGAATCGCATACTATTTTCTTATATTATAAAGGGTCCGCCATCTAACGTTTTTTTTTTCAAGTAGTGCTTATTTCGTGAATGATAACATTTAGCTCATGTCTGATTTGACAGATAATTAGTTTTATCCTTCCGCTGAACGAATATGGTTGTGTATACGCTTGAACAACGCTTCGCTAAGTGGGCCTGCGATCGACTTACAGAAGAAATACAGCTGCACACAATCGATAATGTGCTTAAAAATTGGACCGATCGTGTAGGCTACTGCATGGCCAGCCGAGGCAGCCATTTGAATGAAATTATTTTCCATTATTAACCGGAAGGATTGTACTTTCAAATAAAAAAAGAAATTTGAGAAAATATTCAGTAGTTTTTTTTATAGCATTTTCAAAAAAAAAAAAAAGTTATTTGGCGGACCCTATATAATATTTATACTATTACGTGCTGTTAAAACGTAAGCGGAAGCGAATTTAGAGAATTTATCAATTATTGTTAATATCTGTATACTGTGAATACTGTAAACGTCTACTTGTAGTATGTCGAGGGGTTTGCAAGGGATTTCGGAAAGTTCGTATTTAATTTTGGGTATTTTAGTATCTTACACTTTTGGCAGTTGTTGATCGTTTTTATTATTATTTCTTTCATTCTTGGGAAATAATATGTCCTATGAAGGTTTCGTTAATACTGCGATGATTATTATCTATGTGGTATTTATTTATGAGAGCATCCTGTTGGTCAGTATCGGTTATGTCATTAGGTTTCTCCATGCACCGTATTAACTTGAATATCTTACTATTGCAAAAATATTTAGAAAAAACGTTTTGAACAATCCTAAAGGTCTAATCGTCTGTATAAACAGCTGTAAGTTTATGGGGGTTGAGATATTCTTTAAAAATTGACACGATTACTTTTTCTTCTAATAGATCTGGCTGCCTAAATATACGTCTGCGTTTTGTTCCAAAGAGCACATTATAAATCATGGGGGGTTCGACCAAGCAACTTGTTCTATTTAAAACTAATTGTTCTGAAAATTCATTAAGTGGCCTTTCGGAAATATATATATCGTCATTTTCATGGACAGAGTCAATAGTGGATACATTGGAATCTTGTTCTAAATCACTAGCATTATTTTGAAGAGATAGATTAGAATTTAGAGAAAGGGAACTTGCAGTGGTTAATTCGTTTACTTGGATCTCAATACGACTAAGTGCGTCAGCATTTGTGTTTGCCTTGCCTTTTTTGTACACCATCTCATAGTCAAACTCTTCCAATTTTAACCGCCATCTAACGAGCTTAGAATTCGGTTCCTTTAGAGAGAATAAACAGTTAAGCGGCATGTGGTCCGTTATAATTTTAAACTTTCGACCAAAGAGGTAAGGCCTGAAATATTTAGTTGACCACACTATCGCCAATAACTCCTTTTCTATAGTACTGTAATTTTGCTCTGTTTGGGACAAGGTTCGCGAAGCGTAACAGACTGGTTTATCTGAACCTATTGGACCTTGGCTAAGCACTGCTCCAATAGCGACATTACTAGCATCTGTGGTCAAATTGAAATCTTTTGTAAAATCAGGATATTGTAATAGGGGGTCGTTACTCAATATGTCTTTACAGTGCTCGAAATATTTGATATATCGTTAATTTAAATTTATTTTGGTACCCTTCATTATCCATTATTCTCTGGAAAGTAGAAGGGGCATTTTTGAGTCCGAACGGCATTCGGATATACATACTCATAGTGTCCATGATCCACCGTAAATGCCGTCTTTTCTATGTCCCTTGGGTCAACTTCGATCTGGTGGAAGCCTGACGCCAGATCCAAGGTAGTAAAATACAGATATTTCCCCAGTTTATCGAGGATCTCGGTCATATTCGGCAATGGGTACCTGTCATCTATCGTTTTCTCGTTTACCTTACGGTAATCGACGACGAGTCTCTATTTCTGAATACCCGATGCATCACGTTTTTTGAGTACTATCCATATTGGGCTGCTCCATGGGGAGTAGCTGGGTCTAATTATGCCTTGTTCTAATAAATTTTGAATTTGTGATTGAACTTCTTTCTTATGAATCTCCGGATTTACTGATTTAGTGTATACTGGTATATCGTCCTTTGTTTTAATTTTATGTTTGATGACATTAGAAAATGATAATTTTTGACTTTCCATAAAGAAAATATCATTGAAATTTCTACATAATTTTAAAATTAACTTCCTCTCTTCATCGTTAAGATGATCTACACTGATTAACTTGGTAATGTCTGTTTCGGACATAAGTTTAATTTGTTCATCGCTTTGGCAAATATTGATATTATTCACTTCTATAAAATTTTCAAATATTTCGGACTGGATAGGTTGTTCTACGAATAACTTTTGTTCCACGTGACAATTGTTAATTACTTCTATTTGGCTGTACCAATCAGGAGATTGGTATATGCCTTCTGGTATTTCTAGGAAGTTATTTATTTTAGTTGGTTTTATGTAGATTTCACCATTTTTTACATCTAGCGGCAATCTTGCTATTATTTTGGAATTTGCTGGGATCGTGTATACTTTGGACATTAAATTTGGTTTAAATGATAAGGGAATTATTGCATTTTTGGTTTTCAATAACCCATTAGGTAAATCGATAATTGCAGATAATTTTTTGAGGGTTTCAAGTCCAATTAACCCATCGAAATAGTTATGGAACTTAAATAAGAAGAATTTTATAGGCTCACTAGATTTAAATTCAGGAAATGGGAAGAAGGTTATTTGCTTTTCAAGTTTGTGTATTCAGGACGGTTGTTATTGTAACAGGGTCAATGTCTTCTTGATATTGAGGATTAGTTAAATCGGGATTAATAAAATTAGCAGATACTCCGGTGTCTATAAGAAATTTTAATGGACCAAAAGGAGAGGCTACGCTGATGTATGGTAGGAGGTTACTATTCTGATTATTAATTTCTAGGAGTCCGTATAGTTTTTCGAGGCTTGTGAATGAAAATTTGTATCATCGATTTCATTTTCTTGTGGTAGTTCACTAGAAATGTCGATTGTTTCATCATTTTTATGATTATCCGGCACATAGAAATCTAAGTTGGGTTGATAATTATAACACTCGTCCGAAATATTATATGGGGCATATTCGTCCTCATATATTTCTGGATGTTGTTGCAAATTGTGAACTTCTTTTATAGTACAATATATCTTTTGTATCCATTTTTATCCATTGGTACTGGGTGCTGCAGTTGGTTGTTAGGAAAGGGTTTGGATGTAAAGGCTTTAGGTGCTAAATTATGAAATTTATTCACTTGCTGAGAAGGAAATTGTGGACGGGGTAATTGTTGAAACGATCCAAATTGAGGTTTATATTACTGAGATGGTCAAAATTGAGGTTGATGATATTGGAATTGATTGTATTGTAACTTAGGTGCCTAACTTAGGGTCCTAACTGAAAAGGTTGTATCTGTTTAATTTGTGGATTCTGCCTCACGGCTGGTAAGTTATGGCGAAAGATTGAGTTGGTGGTCTGTGGGACAGAATGCTTTGGCAACAGACTGCTTTTCATATAAAAGGCATTTTGTTCTATAATACAATAGTTTAATGCTTCCATAATAGTTGATGGTTTTATTGCTCTGATTGTTGAACCCAATGGTTCTTTCAGGTCAATAAGAAACGTATTTAGAGACATGTCAGAATACAGCCTTTGTTTTGCTGTTACTACGGAAGGTTCTTTTTCGTGAATTTGGACATGATTTGTCATAGCGGACAGCAGCTCAATGATTTTAGAATAAAATGTTTCCACAGTATCATTGTTCTGCCTTAAGTTGTGCAGATTACGTATCAGAGATGGTTCGTCTCTTTTATCGGAGTAGTGCAAAATCAGATTGTTTCTGATTTGCTCCCACTCCGTAGGAGTTCCATACACATAACACATCGTGGCTTGACCAACGATTTTGTTTCGTATGGCTCTCAATATTACGGCAGCATACGTAGTACCATCCAATTGTGGTATTAATCTTAATATTTCTTCTACATTACTAATAAAATCGTATAAGGATCTAGGATTACCCTCAAAGGGGGGCAAATCTTTAATAGCGTCCGGTATGCGTAAACTATTAAAGATATGATTGACGTCTAAGTGTTTAACTTATTACAACTAATAGCCTGACTGGCGTTAACTGACTGATTTGAGGATGAACTTTGAATACTCATTTTTTCAATATTTGAACTACTATTTATGTTTAAGGTTTCGAAATGATCTAAATCGATAATTCCGTAATCCGCGGCGTTATCTGATTCTATTTTACAAGGTGATTGATAGGGTTTCTGAATCTTATTCCTACTTAATCTGTCCTTGGGCATTAGATTTCAACGGGAAAATAAAGGATATTAACGATTAAATACCAATGAGAAACACTTACATGCAAATGATGATGAGCAAGAATCTCATTGTCGTTTGTCCTTGGAACTGAGGGCTTAACAAACGGCGGAAGCTGGATCCACTTAACACTGCTGTTTACACTGTTAACGATAACCGTCGTTATTGTTATTTCCTTTTTTTTTTTTTTTTTGTCTAATGATTAACCGTCATTACTCTGCCTGCAGTCTGCCTGCAGTCTGCCTGCTGCGAACATCTGGTGGTTAAGCCTACCTATTGCTTAGAAAACAAGATTAGGATGGGTTATATTTGGCAAGGCTCCCGTACCTCATCGAATAAACAGCTTTTTTCAAGTCTTTGGTCTTGAAGCAGAACTTCGAAAATTCTGGGAGGTAGAAGAGGTTCCCTGTCAGCAACACCAAGACCCAGAAGATCTTGAATGTGAGGAGCACTTTGCAAAAAATGTTACACGGCTAACTGATGGCCGTTTCCAAGTAGCTCTTCCGTTCAAGGGTGGTGTGTATCCTCTTTTAGGCAGATCTAGGGAAGGAGCTCTCAGTCTCTTTAAAAGCCAATGAATCGGCCTCTGTGCACTCAACTCAACTTCCAGCCCATATTTTGGCATTCCAGCTCAACCAAATGCATCGCATAACTCACAGGGCGATAAAATTCGATGCAGGGATGAAGGAGTTGTCATCAATTATTTCCTGTCTTGTCTTGTCTTTTTATGAATATTATCTCCCTTATTAATTGTTTACTCTTTACATGTGAGACTAAGAGAAGGAATCACCTGGAGAAGCAGCCAAGATGTTATGGTATCCAATCAAGCAAACTAATTGGTGTTTTACGCCAAGCGAGGGGGGGAGAATGTTCGAGTCTCAAATAACATCAACGTAAACAATAAACACCGACTGAACACCACACATCGATCTCGGCTGCCTATGATCTTTTTGACAGTTCTTTTGTACTGATGTTATATATTTATGTATTTATGTATGTACTTTTGAGGCAATAAAAGGAAAACGGTCGATACCGATGTGCCACTATTATAACGATATTGGAACCGGGTGTTTCTTTTTTATCTGACCATCGCGTTATCACTTTACCACTTCTTTTACGTTGAAAATTAAGAATACGATTCTAGTTCAGAACACGTCGTTACACGTTTCACTGTTTTGTCTAACGATAAACCGTCGTTACACGTTTCACAATTTGTCTAACGATAAATCGTCGTTATTTTTCTCAGAATAAGTCGAACGATGAGCCGTCGTTGCACTTTTCCACTTATAATATATTTCACTCCCGTGTTCCGTGATTCGTATTTGGATGCTATCTGTATCCTACCGACTGCGCCAATTAAGTGTACGACACAAAACGATTTAAAAAAAAATCAACTTTAGTTTCCAACTGACGAAGTACAAATGCATCTTATCTTACTTAAGCTAGGTGTATATAAACTTCTTGAATTGGAAGAAACTGTGGGAACGGAAAGCAAATGAATGTTCCCACATTGAAGAAAACAAGTGTTAATTTTCCATGAATAGGGTTACAAAAAATTAAGGAATTTGAATAGGTGTACAGTAATCGGAATTTGAAAGAGAGATATAATATTATGTATTATGTGTATGAACAAATAAGTAATGTATAGTGTATAATGTATAAGTTAAACTATTATTATTATTTTTGGTTTTTTAAAAAAAGTTTATTGTCGGGCAGAAGTTCCTCGTTCGAACAAAATCAACTTAATACTAACATAAAATCTGGCTTATTTATACCCTAAATACTAAAGCTGTGCAATGCAAGTCATCCGGTGACGGAGTGTGAACTCGTATTACACCTGCCGTACGTGATGGAATGTAGCGGTGTCGTTTAGCCCAGACAGTGCAACATTGTATGTTGTGGGAACGTATGCTTCTGTGGGAATCTAATTTATTTGGTGTTGACTCCTCCCTCCTTAGAATGATGCGTCCTCGCGAACTTTATGCGAGAGGGATGTTGTAGATGCTAGGATATCTCCGAGGGGATGCTGGATAACCGATGTCGTTTTGGCTTGTTATTGCGACCACAGGTGATGTTGGTATTGGGTTAACTTGAGGAGTTTCGCGTCTGCTATGGTATCCTAACATAGCTATTGCAAAAAATGTGGTCAAGGTGTGAACCGTAAAGTCCACACGACTAACTTCCCAGTGAGACGAATTAAAGAACAATTATTTTTTTTTTATTATTATTTATTATTATTATTATTGTATAATTTTAAATTTATTCAATATTTTCTTTTATAATTTTAACCGTAGTTGGTTACAGAGAACATGAAAGAGAAAAAAATCAACAACTTATGGCGTCGCTACGAAGTGATGGAGGTTATCGAAGTTTTGAGAATCTGAAAAATCTCCAATGAGTCTCTGACTTACGTAAAGACGATGAATACAGAGAACTCGAAAGAATGAGCACTCAAAAACGCATGGCATCATTACGTAGTGATGACGATTTTAGAGGCTTCGGAAATCTGAAAAATCTTCAACGATTGAAAGAAAGACGAAAAGATGAAACTTTCAAAAAAAATTAAAGTATTAATACAAAACGACGTATCTGGTGCTTGTAGCGTTTTGAAATATGTCGAATGTAAAGATACCGACGTACCGTCGATGTTATGGTTGGATTTTCATACGCCCAGAGTCGGCAAAATACGGGCACGTTATCGTAATTACATGACAGAGAATAGCATAAATAATGCGTTAACCCGAATAGAAAGAATATCGATCCAAACTAGTGTTACACAAGATGATAAATATAAAAGCAGACATTAAGCGTGCTAATAAAGTGTTTATATCAGCAACTGAGGGGTTAATATTATTTCCACCCTTTTGTCTTAGAACCGAGAACATATTTTCGAGCTTATCTTGGTTTAATGCTCTTGTCATTAAAAAAAATATTTGGGATTTTTTTTGAAATAGCTCGTCTACTAATTGTAATACAGCGTTTAAGGTAAATTTCATTCCATCTAAAAAAAATACTTTTTTCTTTTTGTCAACAAATGAGATTTCATTGAGGTATTCAAGGAAGAATTTTATATATTCGTGTGATGGACTGTTAAGTTGAACTGCAGACTTATAACAATTCTTTGAAGATAGCGAACCAATATTTAGGCAGTCAAATATTTTGTCAATATTTCCTATGAAGCATGCCGTAGATAAACAAATTTCTTTTGAGCAACTTTTAAAGCCTATTGTCTCAATAACAGTTTTAATTGCTGCTTGAACAGTCCTACTAAAAATTTGGGTGGCTAGTTTTACTTGAATTTTTTCGAAAGAGTTCGGAAATATGTGCTGGCTTGTAAGTTTAAGACACATTTTTGTATCAGATTTGCACTCCAATCCAATAGTTCCTTAACTACTTTAAAACTAGCAACTCCATTTGGTGTTGTAAGGTCACATTTCTTAATGATTTGATTAGATGTGGAAAATCATATACACAGAAAGTTTTACTACCATTATACATAAAATAGGGTTTTTCTAAAGTAGCTCCCAATTCCAAGAAACACTTCCTGTTAGAGGACCCTTGGTCACAAATTACAACTTTAACTATGATGCCAAAACTGTTCAAAATTGCTAAATTTCGGAATATTATCTTTTTTAGTAAATCGGCAGAAAGTCCATTTTTTGAAACAAAGTAATTAACTGTAAGCGCCCAGTTGGAAAACATTGATTTAATCATAAAAACGCACAATTGTTTACCAATCTGGTTCGTTCTTTCAACCCCATTTTGCTCAAATCCATCCACTAAATCTAATTTGGAATTGTATCGCAATTCCCTTCTAATCGCCATTTCATCCATCAGCAGAATCATATTATTCTTTTCGTACTGGTTCAAATCTAAGCACTTCTTTTTTATTAACTCTAAACCGTTATTTTTAAAACCTGGTTGTAGGGAATTTACAGGGGCCCATCGATAAACAGTAGAGATATGTGGCAAATTTAGATGCAATTTATTCTTCAAAAATTGGTACGTGGACTGAGACATAATAAATGTTTTGAACCAAATCTTTTACATCTTGCTTATATTCTTTAGGTCGTGGACTAAGAAGAAGTTTGCAAAATGTTTTTGACTCCTTGCTTATTTGAAAAGAGTCGATGGTTTGAAATACGCTTGATTTTGTTGCTATTTGTTTGCGGCTTTGGAGATTTTTATATTTTGCTACCATTTCGTAATATTCTTTTCTGTAAAAATTAGCTGATTTCAGATATTTTTCACAGTCATTACAACATCCAACTACGGAGTCACTTGTTCGGCTCTTTTTAGCTGGACAATCAAGCTCCAACGACTTGTAATCTGTTAAATACCGGAACAGCTCCGAATTTCAACTTTTTTTTACCAATGTCAGAACTTGAGAAGTGATTGGCGCAAATCAACAATTTTGTAATCTTTCGTTGGAATATTACATTTTTCTCGCCAAATTTGACCCATAGCTGAGTCATAGGGAGGAAACTTAAACATTCTTATCTTTTCACCATATCGCCTAGATTTACCGCATGTTTTTATGCAGCATCGAATGCCGGACTTTTGGAAAATTTTACCAACAGCCGGTACAGAATCCATTTTTCCTATTCAAAATCGTATGACAACCCCTCAACAATCAATATATAATAATGAATCCAAAGAATAATCCAAATCGTATGCAAAGTTGTCAACAATTATAAAAGCAACAATTCAAAATCAAAAATAGAGTTAAATATCAAAATACAAAGTAAAAATGGAGTCGATATATAAGCGCAGGAAAACACAACCATTCGCATGAAAGTACAATTCCCAAGTGATTTCGAATCCAATCCACACAATCGAAAACAAGAGAAGCAATACAACACCATGCAAGCTTACGATCAGAAACCAGAATGAGACGTGCGTCTTTCGTACGTCTTCCCCCGTGACACCCTGAAATTTTGACGAGATTCTGACAGAGGTTCAGGTGCATAGCGACAAAACCCGTTACAAACGAGCTTCTATCCGTGAATACGTGTGAGTTCATTTCATTTTACCGCAGTGTACTCCCGCCACACACACTCTTGGAATTATAACAATGTGCGTGATTGTTTACAAAATTTTGACAGACACATGCTCTTTTGACAGCACTTGAGGTACCCACGTGCTCGCCCGAGCTTGTAGGCAAACGTCGGCGGCCATTTTGAGTGGGACGTCTCATTGGTGGTTTCTGCTTACGATAGAAGAAGCTATCAATGCACACACACGCACACACACTTGCATACACATCGTAAGCTGCTTTGCTCTCGTAAAAACAAAAACCACCGAAAACGCACATGCTACTCTCTTTCGCTCGCACCAGCTTCTCAATTTTTTGTATACTCTCTTGCATGTTCTCATGCTTGTACTCTCTGTTCAATAGGGTGCCAATATTGGAAACCTAGAACAAAATTTGCTTTGTATGAGATGCAACTTCTGTATACTATTTATTCTGTGGTAATAGTTGATTGAATGATCTTATTTAAAAGTCCAAAAAACGCTTTAGACTGATTGTTTTGAATTTACGTACATATATGACTATATGAATAATTTCAATAATGTCAGAGAGCGTTTCAGTAAGTTCAATTTTTTGTTAATGGTTTCATATCGTACTTTGCGGCAGTACTAGGTTCACAGTTATTCACAACTATATGAAGTAAAATTCTAAGGTACGGACAGTATACGGTATTCATTCCTTCATAATTTTAAATGATACAAGAATGACTAGATTAACTTTTATGGTATTATATAATAAGACTTGCTTAAAAACTTCATCTTCACAAGTAAGATCTTTAGTAACATCTTACAATCTTACAAATTTTATACCGGTATGGGGTCGGAAAAGTTCAGTCAGCTTAAGCTGCACCTGATTATACACAGAATTATCTAGCCCAACTATTTCTTTGATAACGTGTCTTTGGAGACGATGTCTTTAATATTGTTGGCTATATCATTTTTATCAAATTAAATTCTCTTAAGGCGGAATACTCTTTCAACTTCGTGTCCTTTTTATTATTACTAAACCCAAGTATTATTACTTGGGTTTGTAATCGATTTACAAATGTATCCAAAACAGGGTTTAAATATTGAGGGCTTGTCTGCTGCGAAGTTTCAATATTATCTTCATTTTCTAATCTACTTAACAAACGAACTATTTTTTTTTCTTACCTTTCAGATTTTCTGCTTCGTAATTGAATTCTTGTAGATATAGTAACGATTTTTGGTTCCTTAGAGAAAATTCTTTACCGCTGTATTTAGAATTGAGATATTTTATTTCTGTTATAATCTTAAATCTGTAACCCCATAAATATGGTCAAAAATAAGTAACAGCCGAAACAATGGACAAGAATTCTTTATCAGTCGTCGGACAGAGCTTCCCATGATCATTTCGACATATTTAGGCAAAGCAAACCCCAATTGCATAATTGGAGGCATCAGTATAAAGAATAAAAGAATTTCCAAATGGTTAACAATTTTGGCTTTCAGTGTTTCGAATGATTGAATATACACCGGATTTATGTTAGTATATTTTTTTAAGGTACAGGAGAAGAACACACGTTTTTAAGAAAGGAAAAAAAAAAGAGCACGAAAAGCGTGAGATCGAGGAGATGGAGAGATGCTACCACAGAATTGACGCTCGCAAGTTCTACGAAAAAGTAAAACGAACATGGCAGGGCTGTAAAGCCGAAGCGGAAGCCTTTAGGGATAAAGACGGATAACTTGTAGTAGAGTCACAATCGATGCTGAGAATATGGAAAAGCCACTTCTGTGGACTATATAACGTTGATGATAGATCTGATACGGCTGTCAGGCAGAATGATCCATCTTGATGAATCTTGTTATTCAGCATCATTTGCCCAGTTCATAAGAAAGTGGACCTCTATAACTGCGCCAGCTATAGAGGAATAAATCTCCTTAACATCGCGTACAAGATCTTCTCTACCGTAGGTACTATGTGAACGCCTGAAAGCCTTTGTGGATAATTTGATAGGTACCTATTAATGTGATTTCAGGCCAGATAAATACACAATAGACCAAATGTTCACACTGTGGCAGATCTTGGAAAAGACCCAAGAATTCAAATCGACACACACCATCTTTTTGTCGGTTTTAAAGCCGCATATAACAGTGTGCATTGGGTGTGCATCAGTATTTGTTACTGACCGCCGTCCTGGTATACCAGATTGTTAAGCCCTTTCAAGAGTTCGTTGATTTTATCTCGTTTGTTAGGCTTAATATGAGACAAATCCCCATGCCTTTGCTACTTTGGTCAAATAATTCAAAGCATTCCAGTATTTCAGAAACCTCGGAAAACAACCTTATATTCACAGTATCATAAGTTTCATAATTTTTTTACGAGAGTTCAACTCAAGGGCGTTTGTCCATATAAAATCCATACCAAATAACAATTCATATGTTTTATTTTTTAGTGCCATTTTGTACCACTTGATTTTGCTTTGGGACAATAATTTTTACTACCTGTGTTGAAACATTGTTAATTCTGTTGAATATTACGGTTTTCAATTCATACGAGTATATTGGGAAACGGTTACAGTCAACTATCGTTAAGTTTATTAAGCTAATCGTTGATCAGGTATTTATTAACGTCTTGTATATTTCGGTTTAATGTTATCGATTTCTTCATTGATGTCACTTTGATTCATATTTGACCTATTATTTTTTCTTTCAGATACTGCTTCTTGATTATTTTGTCTCGATTAGGACCAGTGTCCTTATCCCAACCTTATCTACTCTAAATTATCCCATATTTCTTAATTGTGATAAATTAGTCATTTTTCATTTTCATTTCATTTCATTTATTCATTGATGTTATAATTTAACTTGATACTACAAGATGTTTAATCCTGTAATTAAGTATCTAAAATTAGTATTACAAATAAATTTTACATCAAATCGAAAAAAGGGGGAAAAAACAACAAAGAAAGGTTTAAGCTAAATTTCAACTTACGAGTATATTATAGGTATTACTTATTAGCTTTAATTCTTTTCGATGTTTTGCAGTTCCTGAGGAAGATTATTCCACAGACGAACAGATTGAACAAAGTAAGACCGTTCTCCAATTATGTGTGCCATACGCGGAATTATTAATTTTAACAAAAAGGATCATTTTACGCAAGTAACTAGGACATTTACCGTGGATGATGTTAAAAAGCCATATAATATTTCTAAACTTATAATATGCATCAAGTTTTAAACTGAAAAAGGGCACTTCTATACCTAGGAACATTATGAATGAACCGAATACAATCCTTAAAAACTACATTTATTTAGCGGTTGCAGTCATAATCAAGACAAGGATAGCCAGAACAACTAAACGTGAAAAAAGGAAGTAAAGAACTTTTAACCAGACGGTATTTGATTGTTGAGATGACGACCTTAACCTGGAAAGGCCATGGTATATTCTTCTTATTGTATCCGAAACGGCATCGCAACAGGTTAATGTGCTATTAATTTGATATCCTAGATACCTAACTTTGTCGACATAATTAATAATGTTTCCGTTCAAGACAAGAGCGGGATATTCAGAATGGTCAATTCTCTGTCGTGAACATATCATTCCCTTCTATCTATCTATTAAAGATCTATCTATCTATCAATCTTTTAAAGATTCAATTTAAAGTTGTTATTATTAGACCACCATTTACGAGATCCTCGTTTATACGGGCTCTTCTATTAAACCAACAGACTGACATATGTAGATAAATAAGAACATCATCCGCTTACATATGCACTTGATAGTTTTTGATTGAGTTTGGAAGATCATTTATAAACATAGAGAAAAGTAACGGGCCCAAGACAGATCCTTGCGGAACACCAGAGTTAACTGAAGTAGGACTTGAAGTTCCCAGTTCCGCTTTGCCTATCTGAACGCGGTTACTTAGATATTGCGCAAGGAGTCTGAGAGACGTAGTATTAAAATCAAAAAAGTTTTCCAATTTAAACAGTAGGAATGAGTGGTTAGTACAATCAAAAGCTTTGGAATAGTCCAGAAGAACCATGATTCCGAGTTTGTTTGAGTCCAGTGCTGTACGCAAATCTGAAGTAACTTTGATAACCGCAGATTCGCAACTAAGTAAATGGCGAAATTGCCGCTTCTAAGTACTTTTGTATTTGGTTAGCCATAATAATATTTTCAAGCACCTTAGCTGGAAAACAGAGTAAACTGATTGGCCTGAAATCCGACGGAACTGACGGGATAGATATTTTCGGAACAGGAACGATGGTGGCTTCTTTCCACTTCTCTGGGAATCGACAGTTATACATACAAAAGTTAAAGATATTCAACATATACGGAAGCATTACAACTAACAAAACTAACTTTATAAACTTAGGCGACACACAATCAAGAGCTGTAGCCTTCGATTTACTACTACGAATCGCATCATGGACATCAATTAACTGGACACATTCAAAACTAAATCCTTCACTAGAGTCCTCTGAACTTGCTGGAAGTATTGATGGTATTGTAGAGACAGGCGCAAAAACAGTGTTCATTGTACTAGGGCTAAAAGAACACTCAGCTATATTTTTCCCGGCACTTACACCAAGTTTATTTAAGTTTTTCCATAATTCTCTAGAGCTTTGTTTAAGGTCAAGTTTTCGCACGATGTAAGCACGCTTGT
Source organism: Merodon equestris (assembly GCA_958301585.1). NCBI lineage: Eukaryota > Metazoa > Arthropoda > Insecta > Diptera > Syrphidae > Merodon > Merodon equestris. The sequence goes on along the minus strand of OY284417.1, from coordinate 50,229,994 downwards.
AGAAGCGTATCATTGCAACTGTTTTATTTCGAGCAACATTGTATTGGCGTCAATTGTAGTCATTGGGATTTCTTTTGAAAAGTCTAAAAAATCGTTCTCTCCCGCGGATATACTCTCTAGTAATATTGTTATACCATGGACAAGGCTTGGGCTTAATTGTCTTAGTCACTGTTGGTATACAAACGTCATACAATTCATTTAACAGATTATTAAATATGCTAATTTTATTATCAATATCAGATGTAAAATAGAGTCCCAGGTATTAGAGTCACAAGTTCCTCGAGCGTCGGTAAGGTCAAAACGTTGTTAAGATCTGTAAATTATTATTTTCTCGTTGCAAGGAGGAGTGCGGTTATATTTAATAGAACAAAATAAGAAATCGTGGATAAAGTCAGAAGTAGGTCTAACCTGATCGATTCCCAGAACAGCGCGTCGGGAATTTGTAAAGAACATATCAATCAAAGGCGGATTACTACTAGACTGGAAACAGGTAGGCCAACGAGAGTTAATAACATATAGACTAGTTTATCATAGAAGTATCGGAATAGTTTGGCAGTGTATGTAGGTAGGACTAGGTAGTTCACATTAAAATCGCCATCAATTAGTATGTTATTACACCTAGGACTAAACCTCGTTAGAGTTTCTTCCAGTTCAATTAAATTATTCGCCTTAAAGCTATAGGGTGGACAATACACTACCCCGAGCAAATGTTTTTCAACGTGATCATTAAGCTCAACACACAGGAACTGGATATCTGTCATGGATGACGTATAAATACACTTTGAGGAGATGTGTTCTTTAATATACGTACATACACCACCTCCGCTCCTACTGACACGATCGTTTCTGCACAGTTTATAACTTGGGTTGTTCACAGATTGAGATAAAATATTTAGATTAAGCCACGATTCTGATATCATAACGATATCTAGTTTAGAAGCGCTAAGTATTTGATAGAGGACTGTAAAGTTCACGGCAAAACTAAAACCAACGTCCTGGTTTCAATCCACCAAGAAGGCCTACCCACAGACCCCCACGCGTTAAAAAAGACCTTTATCCGATTTCACGAAAGCCTTAATATCTCTCCCATTGATGTAAATAACGACCTCTCCACATTCGCAGCCCACGTCAGTTCAAAGCGCATCGCACACTTGCAAAGTACCCGCTCTAATCTCAAAAACTATTTTAAATCCTTACCTAAATACCTCTACATCTCCCCACCCATCAAATATTTCTTACAAAAACATATCCCTGTACTATCAGAACGTCAGAGGGTTACGCACTAAAACCTCCGCAGTACTCCTTAACTCCCAAGACCTACCCTACGATATATTTGCCTTAACTGAAACGAGACAGCGAGTTATTCACATCAGATTTCATTCTGTTTCGGGCCGATAGACGCGACAACTCTGCCGATCCGGATGGTCGCGGAGTTCTCTTAGCAATCCACAGCCGCTATGATCCCTTTCCCTTCAAATCATCGAATTCCGCTGACTTCAACTTCACTAGTGCCTCAATAAGTCTCCCTAAACAGAAAATTTATCTAGCCTGCTGTTACTTAAGACCCTCAGAGCCCACACACTGCTACCAACTCGCCGTTGATCGCGTCGACTCCATATTTGATATCACCCAAACCAATGACATCATCATCATCTGCGGCGATTTCAATCTCCCACACCTGAAATGGGTCCGATGATGAGACCCACTACATCGCCGCTAACCCCTCCTCAGGTAAAGAAATGCTTTTCACGGATCACTTCTCTGACTCCGGCCTTCTGCAACTCAGTAACATCACCAATAACATGGACAGACAACTCGACCTGATTTTCTCATCTGATGCCGTAAACTGCGTTGTTACCCCAAGCAACCATTTTCCCTCTACTTTAAGCCCCCTTCATCCACCTCTATCGGTAACTCTTTCACTCGAGACCCAATTCACTATTCTCCCTCCGAAAATATGTACTGTTTCAATTTCCGGAAAGCTGACTTCGCGAAACTAAATAATCTGCTCAACAATGTTAATTTTAACTTCCTCCTTTACCCTAGCTCACACATATCCTTAAACGAAACCCTTGCGCTATTTTACACCAAAATCCTCTGCTGCTTCATTCTTTCAGTCCCATACTCACCAAAAAAGAACTACATACACTTCATCTCCGCCCGGGTATACCAAGGAATTACGCTCTTTGCGCAATAAAAGAAAAAATTGGCACGCCAATCTTAGATCCTCGTCTGCATCTGACCTTTCTAATTATGTACATGCAGTCCTACACTGAATTTGCACAGCTATGCGAATCACTCTACCTCCGATACCTGAACAGAATGCAATCCTCCCTTACCTCTGACCCCAAGTGTTTGTTCTACTTCATTAATACAAAAAGAAAAACCGATAGCTACCCCACTACATTTAACTTTCTCAATAACTCTTCCAACGAACCCGAAGTAATAGCCAATTTTGTTCATTTCTTCAGCCAAACATTCACTGACCACGATCTTCAACCCGATCACGACTATTTTCGATATATGAAAGACTGCCCCCAGACGTCTCTTGTTTCATTGAACTTAACTCACGACCTAATCGCCGAAAAAATACGCAACTTAAAGGACGACTACTCTCCCGGTCCCAACTGTCTGCCTGCCATAGTATTTATTAGAAAAGTGCGTGAACCATCTTATTTTACCCCTAACCGCTCTATTTCAAAGCCCTATCTCTCAAGGACTCTTTCATTCCAGTCCACAAAAAAGAACTGAAAAATTATGTGTCCAACTATCGTCCCATTGCCAAGCTCTCATGCATACCCAAACTTTTCGAGAGCATCGTTTATGATGCACTATTCTTTCAAAGCAAACCCATATTTTCTCCTAACCAACATGGGTTCCTAAAAGGTCGATCACTAATCTAGTCGAGTTTGTTTCACAATGTTTGTGTGCACTCGAAGCTGGCAAAGAAGTAGACGCTGTCGCCACTGACTTCAGCAAAGCCTTTGACAAAATGTCTCACCAAATTATTCTCCTCAAGCTCACTGCCCTCGGTTTCTCTCCCGGTTTTATCTCATGGATCAAATCTTATCTTGAAGATCATCAATATAACGTTATCTTCAGATAACTCTCAGCTCTCCATATATGCTGATGATATGAAAATATTTAAACACATATCTTTCCCTGTCGACTCCTGTTCTCTCCAATTGGACCTTGTGTCAAAAAAACGATCTCGAGCTCAATGTCAGTAAATGCCAAACCATCACTTACTCCCGCAAGCGCTCTTCCTCACCACCCAGAACCTACATTATTCGTAATGAAACCGTTCCCCCTGTCAACTTCTTGGTTGACCTAGGGTTTATATGTGACCGTGAACTCAACTTTCGCTTCCATATCGACAACATTATCAAATGTGCTTACTCTGCCCTCGGTTTCGTGAAACGTTGGTCCAAAGAATTCTGGAATCCTTACGTTACGAAATCATTATACATCACCTTCGTTAGGCCCCTTCTCGAATATGCTAGCCAAGTCTGGTCCCCCTCTTATGAATCATAATCAAACCATACTACGCGTATTGAAGCCATTCAACGCAGGTTTATCCGTTTTGCCCTTCGTGGCCTTCCCTGGGCCGACCCCCTAATTTACCACCTTATACGGATCGCTTAAAATTAATCAACCTCCAACCCCTTAAAGAACGACGTGATGTTGCAGACATTCTATTTATTCATGACCTTCTCAGCGGTAACATTGACAGCCCTTCATTATTGCACATGATTCCCCTTAACACCAACCCGCGTAACCTTCGGTCCACACCCCTTTTCCATATAAGCACTCACCGCACAAATTATGGCTACCACGAACTAATGTCCAAAATGCTTCGCAAAGCTAACACCAATCTTTTCGACCTTCACCTTAATAAGTCCAGCCATAGAATTGCCCTATACCACAACCCTTCTCACTCTCCTTAATCGTCTCCACCCTGCCACCTAGTTAATAAGTTATAGTTAAGTTATAGTTCTTTGTTAAGGCTTGCATTAAGCTAATAAAGTGCCCCTATGGGGCGTCAAAATCAAAAAAATAAACTTAGAACGAATACTGCCTGCGTTCAGATGATATACATTTAACCCATTATGGGCGCTACACAACACATTGAGAACGGTCATAACTAGGTATACCAGGATCAGATGGATCCATCATATAAAATTGTTTTTAAGAACATCACCACACACTCGGCAGAAAAATACGTATATGAATTAGAGTTGATTTTAAACTAAAAGAAGAGTTAAAGAGAAAATAGAAATTAAAACAATTATAATAAAAAGAAAAAATTACATTTAAAAATAAAAATCCATAAAGTGGCAACACTAAAAACGGTTGAGAACATATGGAGTAAATAAAAGAAAACAAAGAGATTAACAAAAGAGTATCAGTTGGAGTCACCTTCCATATGATTTGCATCAGTGCGTTCTTTGTAGGCATCAGATGTGCTGCGTATGCAGCAGAAACCACCAATGAGACGTACCACTTAAAATGGCCGCCGACGTTTGCCTACAAGCTCGGGCGAGCACGGGGTACCTCAAGTGCTGTCAAAATTTTGTAAACAATCACGCACATTGTTATAATTCCAAGAGTGTGTGTGGCGGGAGTACACTGCTGTAAAATGAAATGAACTCACACGTATTCACGGATAGAAGCTCGTTTATAACGGGTTTTGTCGCTACGAACCTGAACTTCTTTCAAAATTTCAGGGTGTCACGTGGGAAGACGTACGAAAGACGCACGTCTCATTCTGGTTTCTGGTATGCAGCGTTCCCACTTACACTACAATTGAAGTGTTTCACTTCACTTTTTCTACTTTTTAATATTTTCACTACGCCACTAAGAAAAATTCCAAAACACTAAGATTCCTTGTTGTTTCCTAAACGAAAACTCCCCACTTCTTGTGAAGACGGAATGCAAGCATTTGTTTCGTCGTAATTCATTCGCTCTCAGAAAAGAGCGTGATTCAGTTTTGTCAGATTCTCATAAACACGTACGAAACAAGTACTTGTGAACCCAAGATCATTTAGGGTAACTGACTTACAATTGTTCTTGTAATACTCCGCGGCTTTCCTTAGTACGTAAGTTTTCATTTGTGCATGTGGTAGTTTAACAATGATTGCACTGCTCGTAGTATTTCTTAACGGTTTTGTGCGTAAAATAAAGTTCGACGATAATGAATTCACATTGATCGTTGCACAAAATTTTTGGAAGATTTCGGAAAGATTCTCCCCAGTTATTGGAATGCCGTGCAATACTAGGTCCGATAAGTTTTTTCTCGTGAGAGCATCAACTTACGACTTAAGCTGGGAATTATCATTTTTAAGCTGTTGCGCTTTTATAAGAGAGATTTCGTTCTGGAGCAAATCGATGTGGGAGCAGTGACTTTCTGCAGCATCAACACTGTTTTAGCAATTTAAAACCATGGTGCTGATAGAGGTGTACCTTTCTTTAAAATCGCGTTCGAGCAATTTCAATTTGGAGTTGAAGTCACTTTCCATTGCAAACATACGCTCTTACACGGTGGTGAACATGGAGTCAAATTCCGCTTTCAGTTGAGAAACTGCTAATGCTGTCCTATCTTCCCTATTGTTCTTATTTGACATAACTTTGAAATGAAATTGTAAATTTTTCCTATGATTCCTATCAATAGTTTGGCTATCATCTAGCAACTTGAATCTCGAATATTTGTTTTATGCTTAAATTTGAATCCATATGGATTCTAACACCACCATCGATTTTTTTCTAAAAGAAGTTCTCTATTCAGTCTATCCGCTTTGTACACTTTTGATTTACTTTCGTCATATACATGCCATTTAATTGATAGTTGGCTGGTTAAATATATTAAAAAGGTCTCTTAGATTACTAACATTCATATAACGGCAATAGTTGAATATTTCCAAAAAGGTTTTGGTAGGTCGGAAGTGTTGCTTGAGCTGCATTTTTAATATGTCCCATGTTACGCGATTTCCCAGTTGTTGGATAAATCTTTTGCTGATTCTCCCTGAATTTTATCTGTTAACACAATCAGGGTAGCGAGATCCTTTATTTCTTGATTGTCTCCACAAAGTGTCAGTGAGGGTACCACTGACTTAATGAAGCTGGTTAAACTATTCAGATTTTCCGCCGAAGCTTTTTAATTGACGGAACTGATTGATGATATCGTTAGCACTCAAATTAAAATTATTATGAATTCTTTAACTGTTCTGGTTGATTGGCAGCCATTGTCCGTACATACAAGCAGCCATACCTGGGCTTGTATAATAGCCTGAAGAGCTGCAATTCGGGATTATAATTCATCTGATGCCATTGTACCATAGCCCTATCAGTTGCCATTTTACTTATAGGGCTTAAATTGTTTTCACAACTGATTCGGTTAAAAGTTCAGTTCACACTATCGAACAAATACTATATTTTTTTTTGTAAAACAAAAGAGAAGTCTTCACTTTATTTAATTGTTCTTTTCACCTTTATCGTATTTCTTTAAAAACGACCGCGCCAATTAAACTAATTAAATTAAATAAAATAATTTTATTTAATAAATTAAATTAAATAAAACACTTTGGGGTTCTGTGGTGGTCTTAAGATTAAACTTTATTTTCAGTAAATTTTCTTATTCTACCTTACACATCAATTTAACCATTGTCAGCATATGAAGTCCAATACGAGGGTGGTCCGACAAGTACTTAGCCTACAAAAGAAAAACAAAAATTTTGGAGAAATGGCGATTTATTTTTCAATATAGTCCCCTTTTAACTCGATACACTTGACCGAGCGATGCTCCAACTTCTTTAACCCGTCTGAAAAATACGTTTTCTCGAGGTCTGCAAAGTAGGCCTCCGTGGCGACGATGACCTCCTCATTCAACTGAAATTTCTGCCCGGCGAGTGACTTTTTCAAATTTGGAAACAAAAATAACTCTCACGTTACGGTGGAGGGGGCTACGAACTGCTCAATTCGACCAATTTGGCCGTGGCGAGGGCGAAGGTGTGAGGCGGTGCGTTATCATGGTGGAAGAGCACTTTTTTCTTCGCCAAGTGGGCCGTTTTTTTCTTCAATTCGGCGTCGAATCGGCCCAATAATTTGGCATAGTACAGCCATGTGACCGTTTTGCCCTTCTCCAGGTAGTCGATGTGAATCACACCTTGTGAATACCAGAAAACGGTGGCCATCTCCTTTCCGGCCGATGGGACAGTCTTCGCCTTCTTCGGAGCACGTTCGCCGGGTGAAGTCCACTGTTTCGACAGAAACTCCTTCGGATTGCGCTTAAACAGCGTCAAACACTGCTCTGGAGTGGTCTCACGGTTGCGCTTGTTGTCCGGAGTGAGCAAACACCCACAGCTTTCTCATGCCCAAAATTTCATGCAGGTACGAGATTGTGGATTTTTGTCACGTTATCCTCCGTGGTAGCCGATTTCGGGGCACCTGGACGTGGCTCATCAAAAACCGACGCGCGACCATGTTGAAACCGGTTAAACCAATTCTTGATGGTCGCCATCGAAGGAGTAGAGCCACCGTGCACAGCATCCAAACTCTCGGGACAGTCGCAGAGAAAGTGTTCTGCTGTATCATCCTCCTCGCAACATGCAGCACAGGTAGGCGTTTCACTGATGCCAAGCACGTAGAGATGCTTGGCAAAAGTGTAATGGCCCGTGATGACGCCTGTTCATCGCATTCTGCAATCATTTCTCCTTAAGGATAAGAAAAATGTTGCGGACTTTTTGCAGACATCAGGACGTACGCGCTTAGTCATCCTGCATCCTGGATATTCCCACCATCTACGAGTGTGTACGTTAAAGACCCAGTCATTGATGTCAGATTTGACCGTGGAAGCAGATAGACCTAAGGCGGGTTCAGGTCCTGAGAAACTCTCCTCTGAGCCCCTTCTAGGGAGTTCATCGGAGATCTCGTTTCCTGGGATTCCAGAGTGACCTGGGACCCATACAAGCCTAAGTGAATTTAGTCTTCCGACTTTGTTCAAAAAGGTCTTGAGTTCATGCACTAATTTCGAGTTGGATACAGCTTTGAGTGCAGCTTGGCTGTCACTGCAGACACATATGCTTTTTCCCCTCCACCTGTATTTCACAACATAGCGCATGGCCATTAGGATTGCTTAAATCTCCGCTTGGAAGACAGACGCATATTTTCCTAACGAGAAGTGCAGTCGAATGTTTTCGCGCTCAAAGAAAACTCCAGCGCCGGATCCCTGCCCAGTCCTGGAGCCATCTGTGAAAATGCGAAGACATTCCATTCCAGGTTCAGTGTCTGGCCAAAGCCAGTCCTGACGCCATGGAAATGTGACTGTGAAGTTACAGCGCAGTAGAATGGCAGGTGTTATTGCGTCAGAAGGCATATCCATGAGACAGGGGTCGTAGGATATTTCTCCCGCAAGTACACTTTCACTCCAATGCGAGTTGTACCATAGACCATTCCTCTTTAGGCGAGAAATAGTTTTCAGTGCACACCCTCTGATATGTCAAGGGGTGGAAGATTCATCATAGCATCTAGAGCAGCCCCGGTGTGCTGGGGAAAGCCCCCGTGCAGCTGAGATAGACCGCTCTTTGGAGTTTGGTGAGTGAAGCCACAGCGTGTTTGCGTGTTAGCCTGCTCCACCAAACAACCGATGCATTTGAGATTATCGGTCTTATCATTGCCGTGTAGATCCAATGGACCTTCTTCGGCGATAAGCCCCATGTTTTGCCAAAGGCACCTTTGCATTGCCAAAAAGCTGACAGCGCTTTGGTGGTTTTGGACTCAACATGTTTTGACCAAAGAAGTTTGCTTTCTAGGATGACTCCCAGATACTTAGTTTCCTTGGATATCGGGATGGGAATGCCTTTTAGCACCAGCTGAGTAATGCCAGTATTTTTCCTCCTTCTCGTGAAGAGAACGACATCAGTCTTAAGATGTCGACAGCCCATTTCTGGTGCACCAGTCTTCAATCACGTCTAGCGCCGCCTGCGCTTTGAGACAGACATTCGCTAAACATGAGCCGACAGAGAGAACAGCAACATCATCCGCATAGGCCTGGGCATAGATTCCAGAGGCATTGAGAGCATCTAGCAGAGAGTCGACCAACATGCTCCATAACAGCGGAGACAACACGCCACCTTGCGGGCAGCCCTTGTTTACTCCAGACTTGACACATTGTTCGAGACACATTGTTTGCACCAATTGTTTTTCGGCCTGCCTTTTTTTTTTTTTTTTGTGACACGGGCATGCTCCAGATTTTTTTGTTTGATCTTACTCTTACAACACCGGTGATCTCCAGTCGTGTCAACCCACTGATTTGCATGTACACTTGTGGGGCAGTTTAATGGTGGTATATGTGTCCCTAGGCTCACCTTGGCGTTTTCTAAATTGCCTAGATGTGATTTTTGTTTTAGTCGCCTTTTACGACAAGCGAGAGGTATCGCTGCAGGGATATTCTTAACCCGTCCCTGCACGGGTGACTTCCTTCTGAGCCATATTCAATAAAATTGCTCATTGCACATTTAAAATTATGCTGGACATTTTTTATTAGGCCTTGATATGAAACATTAAAAAGAACGCACATAACTTTTGTTTTGTCAAATTACTTATGTGTTAAGGCGAGGCTTCATTAGGTTTTGTACATTTTGTAGTTGCGCCTTATAACATTAATATTGCAAACTCGATCTAACGCGTTAAAGAACACACACGCGGCATTGTGAGTTAGGCTTAATAGGGCCGTCTTTGCTTAGAACAAGAAATCCATATTTATTCTTCCAATATGCACTACATATATTTATAAATTCTTTGAAATCCATATCCGATGCTACACAGTCGTTGTATAACGCACTTCTATAAAAAATGCAAAAACACAACGCAGCAAATATCGACTGCAACGTGATAATGAGCTCCGATGACGCGATTCCACTTCAGCCCAATACTAGCTTAGCCCATTAAGTATCACCTTTACCCTTACTGCTGACAATAAACGTCATCAATGCAATTATCGAATTCGCCTATAAATTAACTTAGGTTAAACAATATACAATACAAAATAAATTTGTACTTGATTGATTTCATCAACATTTTGCCTCCTTACTCTGGATGCGGTTTTAATATTTCAATTTGATGTTGGTAGAGGTTTTAGTTGGACACTTGCCGTACTTAAGGATCACAGCCAATACAGTTGCTGCTCATTACTATAAAATATTGATGGCCGGGGATGTATGTTGTTTCATTAAGAGTTATTGCTTTGCTTATATCTTCCAGTGATACTTCGAAATACCTCTGTAGAAGTTGACTCCAAGCACCGACTGCTTGCACTTCTCGAAATATATGCTCTCGATCTTTTCAGCAACAGTGTTAGATGTCATTGTCAGACTTATTTTCTTCGTTTGGCAGCACGCACACCTTGGCTATTGGCCGCTTGAATGTTCCCTTCTCTGTTACTACTCTGATAAGCCCATCAAGTCCGCTGTTCACTTCAATTATTCTCCCTAAAGGCCATTTCGTTTGTGTCAGAAGCTCGTTTTGCAACAGCACCACTTGCCCAGGGTTCAAATTCTTTCCGGGTTGCTTCCACTTGTATCGCTGTTGCACGTTGTTTATGTATTCTTCGTACCAACGCTTGCAAATATCTTGTTTAAGTTTTTAAATTAGCTTCCACCTTTTTAAACTGCTCTCTGTCATGTCGAGAATGATATCATGCTGTGGTGCTATTAATAGTGATCCAATACTGAAGTGACCCGCTGTTAATGCATCCAGATCTTCAATACTGTCTGTTAATGGACAGAGTGGTATTGAGTTCGTATGTACATTTTTTCTCCTATGATGCGATTCAAACAGTATTTAACTGATTTAACTCCGGCTTCCCAGAGTCCACCAAAATGTGGCGCATCATCCCGGTGGGATGAAAAGTTACTGGATCACATTTTCGGCTAGCGCGGATTGTAATGCGTCAATGATATTTTTTGCCCCAATAAAATTTGTTCCATTATAGAAGATGGTTCTTCTGCTGATCATACGTCGCAATGCTGCCATAAACCCATCCGTTGTTAAATCAGAAGTGAGTTCAATATGCACTGCTTTTGTTGCCATGCAGACAAACAGCGCTATGTAAGCTTTATGCGACTTCACACCTTGAGTTTGTAGGCATCGTATGTTGATTGGGCCTGCGTAATCTATCCCACAATGTGTAAATGGTCGTGAAAACCTTACTCGAGCTTCGGGAAGTTTTCCCATAAGTTGATTTGATTCCTTAGCCTTGAATCGGAAACACTTAATGCATTGATTTATTATGGCTTTGACAATGTTGGTTCCTCGGATTATCCAAAATTTTCTTCGAATGAGATTCAGAGTTAGTTTCACTCCACCGTGAAGCGTATCAATATGGGTCTTGATTATGATTAATTTTGTCAGCGGACGCGATGATGGCAGAATCATATGATGCTTCTGATCAACTGATAAGTGAGCATGTTTCAACCGACCTCCCACTCGCAATATCCCATTGGCGTCGATGAACGGATTCAGTGATGATATCTTGCTGTTCGTTTTGAGTACTTTATTTGCAATGAGTATCTTCAGAAAAACTTCGTTAGTACGCCTTACAAGCGCTCTTTCTGTATTTGCTCCGTCCATTGTGGAATTCTTACTTTTTGAAGTGACGATAGCCTTGTCTTGAATTCATTCCATTCATTTTTAATCTTTATTGGTGCATCGTCGTCCCATTCGATGCCCAAAAGCCAGAACTTTTGAATAAGATCTTTGCCTTGAGAGTTATTGGCGACAACCAACCGGAAGGATGAAAGATTTTGCCAGCGTCGCTAATTTTTTTTTTTTTTAGTTCTTAAAAAAGAGTTACTAACATTCAAAGTTAAAATGAAGTATTGACAGATTTAAAAGTTAAAATGAGGTATTGGCATATTTTAAATAAATATCAAGTTATGTTTTCTAGGAAATATTCCTTTAATCTCTTCTTTCTCAAATTGGTCTGATATAAATTTCGCAGGTTATATGGGAGATTATTTAGGATGTTTGGTATGTTGTACATCAGCTGACGCTTGCCGTATATGTTGTGGAAGATGGTACATCTTCCCTGCTCGTCTTCTGGTGTTGAAGTTGTGATTGATTGGATTTCGGAACCTCTCATCGTCATAGTACTCCAACGCTGCTGTCATATTAAATATCTGCTTCACCGTGAGAATTCTCACTCTGCCATCTATGCTGCTTCTTCCGGACAATAATTTTATCGCCTTGTTTTGAATATCTTGCAGCTTCGCGCTGTGTGTATCTGCAGCACCTCCCCACGCTAGTATGCCATATCTCAACCTTGACTGGATAAAAGCATGGTACACTTGTTTTTGCACGCAGTTTGGGGACTTATGTTTCAGGCAAGCCAGTGCAAACAGGGATCTTTTCAGCTTCGTCCGCAGATCGCTTATGTGTGGTTCCCATGTAAAATGACTGTCGATCGTTATGCCCGGATATTTGAATGTATCCACGACGTCGATAACCTGACAGTTTCTTGGGTCGGAGCAGTTGATTGTTTTAATATTTATTTCTGATTTTGGGTACTGTGGGCTACGAATACGTAATAATTTAGTTTTTGCTGCATTTATTACTAGCCCATTATCGTGACACCATTTCCCTGCTTCATCAAACTCTGCCTGCATCATCCTGGTTGTTCTACGATCGATTTGTGACAAACAACAATCGCCGTATCATTTGCATATGCGAAGAGAAAGCCCATTGTATCTGGCGGCGGCTAGTAAACACAAAAATTTGTTTCAAACTTATATAAACTTATTTTATTGTAAAGGGTCCGCCATCTAACGTTTTTTTTTTCAAGTAGTGCTTATTTCGTGAATGGTAACACTTAGCTCATGTCTGATTTGACAGATAATTAGTTTTATCCTTCCGCTGAACGAATATGGTTGTGTATACGCTTGAACAACGCTGGGAAATATTGCGACATTACTTTGAAAAGTGGGCCTGCGATCGACTTACAGAAGATGCCGATTTTGCCAAAAAAATCATCTTTTCAGATGAAGCTCATTTTGATCTTGGCGGGTATGTAAACAAGCAAATTTGTCGCATTTGGGGCACAGAAAACCCGCACGAGTTATTACTGTATTAAAACAATGTCTTTTAATATTTGTAATTATCGATCTTTATTATTGTAAAGCTCGCTTCCAACTGACTATCGGGTTAACAAACAACTTGTTTACCCGAAAATTTAGCGCCACGCATTTTTGTTGGGAAAATTATCCCAAGCTCCACTTTTAGCGCGTTTGTTCTTCCCATGTTCAGTTTAGTTGATTTCCACGATCGCTGATCTGCAATCAACTATGATGTAGAAAGTGGTTGGTGTCCAGGGAATTAGTGATGTGCAGTTGGATACGAATGTATCATGTAACTCCTCCCGCCAGAAGAAATTTTCATGGATAAGAAAATCGATGGGTTGGTGTTTTGATTGCCCTGTATAGTATAATATGTACGAGATCGGTTGCAAGATAGGAAAAGGATATGGGTAAAATGGTTAAAGCTGATTGTTCCGAAAAGTGTAGGTTAATTTTTATAATATTCGTATAGGCATGGTTATGGGTAAAAAGTAAAAACAAAAATAACTAATTATCTTTCAATTCAGGACGATCAAATAAGTTTCTAATTTTGCTTAATATTTTGCTTATGTATTTTATGTACTTTCGAATCAATTGTTACTTTATTATCAAAAGCTACAATTTGTTTTAAAAATGGAGGTGCGATCTTATTCCTTCGATCGTTTTTCTCAAAAACAATTTCATTTTCTCTATACTCAGGGGGGTCAATACGTTTTATATTTCGACTATTTATTGTTTTTTCTTTGTAGGTAGAACTTCTTTCAATGGCAATATTTTTTAAGACATTATATTTTTTTATGTGTTCTTTGAGATACTCCTGAACTGAATTTGTCGGTTTGTAATCGAAAGTGTTCCTAGTATTATCGATATGACCTGTTAATAACTCAAAAGGTGTTAATCTAGTTACTGAATGAATGGAATTGTTATAAGTTATAATAGCTTCATTCATTGTTTCATCTGCAGATATTTCAGGTGATTTCGATTTTATTATACGTACCAATTCTATTAGAGTAGAGTGTAACCTTTCTACTGGTGCGTTTCCTGTGCAGCTTTTTACGCATGTTGTATGATGATGAATTTCATACATATTCAAAAAGTCCTTGAACAATGTAGAGAGAAATTCACTACCATTATCGCTAACAACTTTCTTGGGCACACCATGATGGGAGAAAAAGTGTTTAAGAGCTTTTATTATGGTAATACTATTTCTAGCTCGTAAGTGATACGCACTTGCAAATCTGCTAAATTTATCCAAGATAGTCAGGAAATACTGTTTCTGCATGTGAAATATATCTATATGAAGAATTTGCAAGGGTTGAATGGCTTGTTCGGATATTTCAAATTTTAAAGGCTTTACCCTACGATCATATTTCAATCTTTTACAGGTTTCGCAATTATTTATGACTCGGGTTACTACATTTTTTAGGTTCGGAAAATAAAATTGTCTTTTAATATGTTCAGTGGTTTCAATAATTCCTCTATGATTTGATGCTTCATGATATTTCCTAATAATACTTTCCTGTTCATCTTTTTCGAAAACGTCTTTTAGAAGAGCGTTACATCTTACTAATTTGATGACAGATGTGTTAAAGTACTTTGAGTAAACCGATTGAATAGCCTTAAATGTTATCTCATCGGCTAGAATTGCAGTAACCCTTTTTGTACTTATGAAATCTTTAAAAATTCGAACAATTATATCTTCATCTGCTATATTTTTACATTCTAATTTATAACGTTTCTTTCGTTTGAATAAAATATGTAGCTTTGAGTGAAGAGATGCATGGTTTGAATTTTCGATTAAAATTAATTGATTTGAAAATTCATTCAATGGTCTTTCGGAAATAGGGATACGATCGTCTAAATTCTCTTGACCTGAATGAATCGTGTTAATACAATCGGACTCACCAACATTATTTTCGATAGAGATTCGGTCCAAATTTTCTACTTGGTTTTCATTACTTTCGTTAGTGTTTATCTCAATACGAGATAAAGCATCTGCATTAGAATTTGACTTTCCCTTTTTATATATGATAGAGTAATCGAACTCTTCTAAACTCAAACGCCAACGCATCAGCTTAGAGTTCGGCTCTTTATGCGAGAAAAGCCATGTTAGGGGTTTGTGATCGGTAATAATCTGAAATTTTCTACCATAGAGATATGGGCGAAAATATTTGGTCGCCCATTCGATGGCCAAAAGTTCCCTTTCTATGGTACTGTAATTCTGTTCAGATTGCGATAATGTCCGACTTGCATAGCAAATCGGTTTATCGGATCCGACCGGGCCTTGCGACAACACAGCGCCAATTGCAACGTTACTTGCATCAGTGGTAACATTGAATGGTCTGGAAAAGTCTGGATACTTTAAGAGTGGGTCGTTGCATAAAATAGCTTTACACATTTCAAAACAATCGATATAATCTGCGTCAAGTACAATTTTATTCCCCTTTCGTAAACATTGAGTCATCGGCTTAGTCAATGCAGCAAAATCCTTAATAAATTTCCTGTAATAACCAAGTAATCCCAGGAAAGACTTAATTTGCTTTGGTGTTCTTGGGACTGGAAAATCTTTGATTGCACGAATTTTATCAGGATTAGGTTTGACACCATCAGCCGTAACCAAATGCCCCAAAAAGGATACTTCCTTACGTAAAAACTCACACTTCTCAAGCTGGACTTTAAAATTTGCATTCGCGAGTTTAATGAAAACATGCTCCAGGTTTTCTATATGTTCCTGTAGGGACGTAGAAAAGATGATAATATCATCCATGTACACAAGGCAAATTTTTCCTTGCAAGTCATGAAGGACATTATCCATTACTCGCTGAAAGGTGGATGGAGCATTCTTAAGTCCGAAAGGCATTCGTGCAAATTCGTAGTGGCCATTGTTTACCGAGAAAGCAGTTTTTGGAATATCTTCTTCATTCACTTGAATTTGATGAAAACCTGATGCTAAGTCTAGTGTACTGAAATACATGGCTCTCCCTAATTTATCTAAAATGTCTGAAATATTTGGTATCGGATATTTGTCGTCAATGGTTTTCTCATTTAATTTGCGGTAGTCTATGACTAGCCGCCATTTTTGTTTCCCACTTGCATCACTCTTTTTCGGAACAATCCAAATCGGAGATGACCATGGAGAAAAGCTATGACGTATGATACCTTCGTCTAACATTTTTAGAATTTGCTTTTGTATCTCTTCTTTGTAGACTTGTGGGTGGCAATAAGATTTCGCATATACTGGAATATCGTCCTTTGTTTTTATGTAGTGTTTGATTTGGTTTGAAAAGGATAATTCGTCACCTTCTGTGAAGAAAATATGTTTATATTTTTGGCAGATATTTCTAACAGCTTTTTGTTCTTCTATATTGAGGTGTTTGATGCGAAGCAAATCGGAAAGTTTACAATTACTTAGAGTCTTCGAGTTAGATACTGAATAGTTATGAACTTCTACCATGTTCAGGGGATCAAACAATTGCGTTTTTATAGGTTGCTCTAAAGTAAAGGTAATTGGTGTGTTAGAGGAATTAACCACTTCTATAAAAGAATACCAATTGTTTGCTTGATAGATACCTTCGGATATGCTGAGCCCCTTTTGTATTGCTGTAGGTTTTATATAAATATTACCTGTCTCAGTATCAACGGGGAGCTGACAAATAACCTTGCAACGTTCGTGAACATGATAAGTCTTTGATGTTAAGTTTGGTTTAAAGCTGAGCGGGATCTTGCAATTTTGATTTTTGAGATTTACTATCATTTCCAAGTTCTTCATTATATCCATTCCTATAAGGCCGTCAAAATAATCATGGAATTTAAAAACAAGGAAAGATAACGGCTGTCTAGTTCTCAATTCTGGTATTCCATCAACAACTATCTCACTATCAATTATTTGTCTGTTGAAGAGTGTTCTGATTTCTA
Source organism: Merodon equestris (assembly GCA_958301585.1). Taxonomy (NCBI): domain Eukaryota; kingdom Metazoa; phylum Arthropoda; class Insecta; order Diptera; family Syrphidae; genus Merodon; species Merodon equestris. The sequence continues at coordinate 50,212,973 of OY284417.1, read as the reverse complement.
TGGGACTTATGGTTCTTACTAATAAATGTTTTGCAACATGTGGAGTAACAAACGACCTGTTGCTTCCGGTATCTATTAAGAATCTTAGCGGAATTGGACTGATACTTTCTATTGTAATGTAGGGTAAAAGGTTTGAATTAAAATTGTTGACATCTATGTATCTGATTGCTGGTGTGAGGCTTGTTCTAGAAAATTTGAACCATCTATGTCACTTTTAAGGGTTTGGTTGGATGAGCAAGGCACATCAGGATTTTGATAGTAATACCGCTGTTCATCTTGTGATGTGGAATCGCAATCAAGATGCTTAAAATAATTTGACTGTGCCATATAATCATCGTTGCTTGTATGTAATTCAACATTATTTAAATAAGTTGGCTTAAAATTTTGACTTTGATTTGAGGATGCACGAATGGTTTTAGCGTTACCACTAACAACATCCATGGGTTCAGGTAAAGGTGTTCGATTTGTATATAAAAAGGATGTATTGGGTTTATTTCTGTTAGAAGAATAAGTGCGTTGAGTGCCAATTGGTTGAAAATTAGCTTGGCTTGTTCTTGCATGGGAAGTAGACGGTGCATTAAAAGTAACATTATTATTGTATGGTAAAGGATTAATATGCCTATTTAAATTCTGGTTAATAGGTGGACGTTGCTGAGAGTAAAAGGGGGTTTCATTTATGGGGTTCACTAAGTAATTAACAGGACGGAACGAACTATTGATTGAAGAAAAATTAGTATTGGGAAAGCTAGTATATCTATGGATATGCTGAGCATATTTGCCTGATCTATTTTCTCTATAAAAGTTGGGTTGTTGTACATAGTGTGGATCTCTAAAATATAGACAATTTTGTTCTTTTAAGCAAAAATTCAAAGCGTCGGAGAGTTTGGTAGGTCGCATGGCTCTAACCGTTGAACCTAACGGCTCTCTAAGTCCTGAGAGAAAAGTGTTGAGGCACATTTCTTCGTACAATTGCTTTTTTGCTAAAATCACATTGACATCTTTTTCATGTACTTTGACATGATTTACCATTGCAGAGAGTATCTCAATTATTTTTGAATAAAACAAATCAACCGAACACTGATTTTGCCTAAGTTGATGAAGATCACGTATTAAATTGGTTTCGTTCCTCTTGTCTGAATAATGCGCTATGAGGTTCTGTTTAATTTCCTCCCAAATAAGAGGAGTACGATATGTGTTCAGCACTTCACTGGCTTGACCTATGATCTTGTTTCGTATTGCCCTGAGTATAATTCTATGATATCCCGTTTCATTTGATCTATAAATAATGCATAAAATCTCGTCAACATTGCTGAGAAAATCATACAACAGATTTGGATTCCCATCGAACTGCGGTAAATCTTTAACTGCATCCGGGATTCTCAAAGAGTTAAAGATCTCTGTTGCAATATCGTTGTTCATTGTTGTATTGTTTCTCTCAGCAATATTTATAGTAGGACACTTATTTATCTCGCCCAATTTTGAAAGAGTATTAGGAACAACAATTCTATTAGATCGATAAGAATACGGGTTATTTGCGGAACAATGGGCTTTGGAGGTTTTCTTATTTTTTAATGTATAAGCAGGCATGTGAAAGGAACCGATATGAATACATATACATACAAAGTAGGGCTCACCTGTTGAATCGGAGTTCTTCTTATTCAAATTTCTTGCTGATGGTTATTTGTCCACTTCTAGTGTTGTTTTTTTTTTTTTTTTTTTTTTTATAGAGTTTTTTTTTTGTTTTTTACATTGAATTCACATTCACTTAAATTGATTAATTGGGAACTGTTTTGTTGTGTTGTAATTTGTATTTGTCTTCACTATTTTTCTTGACTATTTTTCTCTATGTGTGTCTTAATATTTCTTCTAACTAAATTAACTATGTACTCTAATTTTTACTGCGTTAGGGTCTTTGCCTCTGTTCGATTAATTATTCTTCGAAATAAGGCTGTGAAGTCATAAAGCTTATTTAAAGCTACTAATTGTTCACTTAATAAATGCTTTGTGCGTAACTTCACTTGAACCGACTGCGCCAGTTATTACTGTATTAAAACAATGTCTTTTAATATTTGTAATTATCGATCTTTATTATTGTAAAGCTCGCTTCCAACTGACTATCGGGTTAACAAACAACTTGTTTACCCGAAAATTTAGCGCCACGCATTTTTGTTGGGAAAATTATCCCAAGCTCCACTTTTAACGCGTTTGTTCTTCCCATGTTCAGTTTAGTTGATTTCCACGATCGCTGATCTGCAATCAACTATGATGTAGAAAGTGGTTGGTGTCCAGGGAATTAGTGATGTGCAGTTGGATACGAATGTATCATGTAACTCACGCATACATTGAAAAGCTGGTGCACCCAAAACGAGCCACTGTTTGGTGCGGATTTTGGTCCAGAGGCATAATTGGGCCATTTTTCTTCGAAAATGAGCAAGGAGTGGCCGTTACAGTCAATGGCGATCGTTATCGGGCCATGTTGAACGAATTTTTGTTCACACAAATTGAAGAGGAGGATATTGGCAACATTTGGTTTCAACAGGAAGGCGCTACATGCCACACAGCCGAAGCTACACTCGATGTTTTGCGCCCTGTTTTTGAAAATCGCATTATCAGCCGCAGAGCTGATGTCGTTTGGCCACCTCGGAGCTGCGATTTGACACCGTTGGACTATTATTTGTGGGGTGCCGTCAAAGATAAGTGTTACGCCGACAAGCCAGAGACAATTGACGCTTTAAAGGACAATATTCGTGAAGCCATTGGTGAAATACAGCTGCACACAATCGATAATGTGCTTAAAAATTGGACCGATCGTGTAGGCTACTGCATGGCCAGCCGAGGCAGCCATTTGAATGAAAATATTTTCCATTATTAACCGGAAGGATTGTACTTTCAAATAAAAAAAGAAATTTGAGAAAATATTCAGTAGTTTTTTTTATAGCATTTTCAAAAAAAAAAAAAGTTATTTGGCGGACCCTATATTTACTGAACAAAACAAATTATATTTTACATTAAATTCACTTTAATTTTGGGCTTCGGGCTTCGGTGTTTCGGTGTTTCTTAATTGTATGTGACCGTCCGGCTCCGTTTAAAAAAATCCAACTGATCCTCCCGGCCGGTTTCTTATATTCTACTACACACGCACTCGCATGTACATGTGCCTATTTGCCGTCCCCATTCTTTCCCTAACACCCATCTTAAAGGATTTTAGTACTTCGTTGGTATATATATGTACAATAAGAGGCCAAGTTTAGATCCTTGTGGGACTCCGTACTGCGCTGTGTTGGCTTTGCTGCCATAGTCTTTGATTTTCACGCGAAATGTTCTCGTTCTGAGATAGTCTCTCAACCAATCTATCAGTTTCACCCTAATTCCTATTCTTTGCATTGCATCGATAAGTTTATGGTGGTCGAGGGTATCGAATGCTTTGCTAAAGTCTAAAAAAAGCACTAAGACGTGGTGACTTGTGTTAAGGCTTGAGTTAATCAAGTTTGTGAAATCGCCGAGAAGTCGATTGGTGCTTTTTCCCTTCTGGAACCTGCACTGATTCTTGCTTATGCTTATCAATAAATTCCCATATTCGATCTGCAATGATTTGCTCCAAGATTTTTTCTATCATCGGCAATATTGCAATCGGGCGATAGTTTGGTATCTCGTGTTTGGCTCCTCCCTTGTAGATAGGTCTAACAAGTGCCTGTTTGAGCTTTTTTGGCACCTTAGACGTATTAAAACTAATATTAATCATCACTCGTAATGATGGGCTTGAAAATATCCGCATTTGATTTTATATCTATTGCACTAATACCATCTATCCCAGGTGCCTTTTGAATATTTAAGTGAGCTATAAGATTTCCTACTTCCACACAGTCTGTATCTCTCAAATAGATTGTGTCCCGTAAAAATGTATTCTGGTGGCTGGATGTGACTTTCGTACATGTTTTGATTGATTTTGCTAATTGTCAGTGGACGAGTTGTATGGGCATTCTTTAAGTAGTTTGTTTTTCTTATATTGCTGTTAAAGATGGCGATGATTGTTGAGCGATCGATGTTTTTTGGTTTTGTGCGGTATATATCTATTATATCCGCGTTAGTTAATTCCTGTTTTATTGTGTTTCCGATTGCTTTGACAATTTCGGTAAAATTTTCATTTTGTGTTGGTGGAATATTTTTAATTTCTATGGTGTTTTTTAGATGTTGTTGTTCCAGTTTGTTTATTTGTGTTTGCATTTGTGAAATGATTTGGTCTTTTTCATTATGTGTGTTCGATAATAAGGGACAAAATTGTACAAAATCGCGACAACACAGTTTATTATTTTGAGTCCACTCTGACCGATAGTTCACTTAAGACTAATGTGACAAATTTTAATTTTTAGCAACGGAACTCGAGTGCTCACGAATAAATTCAAATTCGTAAACACTCGAATTGCACAAATGAATTGAATTCGAGTGTGGGAACAGACAGTACCATCGCTCGGAATCTGATATTCGTGAGCGACCTAGTAATGACCGTTCGCACACTTACAATTAGTATCAACGCAGTAGAATGCGTGAGAATATAAATCTTAACAATGTGCATTTTTCAATTTCTAGATTTCGTTCATGAGTGTATCCATGATAGTATTGTTTTTTTCAATGTTTTTATTTATATCGTCGAGTTTTTGCGAGAGCAAGTTACAAAAATCTGTTACGCTTTTCATTTCTCTCTTCATGTTCTTAAGTTCCAATAGTATTTCGTTTGTTTTTGTGTCTGCTACAATTCCATTAGACTTTTCGGTGTTTTGTGGGCTTACAATTTCTGACTGATTTCTCTTGTTTGATTGGGCATTAGGTATTAGAGGACGCGAGAAGGATTCCAGAAGCGCGGTGGCTGCATTTTCACTGGTGTTTCGGCAAAACTGGCACTTCCATGTGTCTCTTTTGAATCCCATTGATCTCCACGACCTTTCGGTGACTGTGGTGCAGTCGAAATGTAATTTTCGTGAGCATATAGGACAGACGACAAAATCTCCCGTAAGCGGCAGATTTTCTTTGCAATGATGGCACAAGTCTTACTGCGTTGTCAGGAAAAAGATTGCTATGAAATATCACTTTTGTGTTAAGTTTTTCAATAAATTAAATTTCAAAAGTCACTATCTTAATTATGTTTTATTTGTATTTTGGTATAGTAAAATTTCTTTTGAACAGGATTTTTTTAGTAAACTCTGAGCACCCGCAGAAAGCCAACCGTTCACTTCGAATGACACTTCGACTTAAGGTCAATATCACCCAAGCAATCCGTGAACATTGCACAGCAGAGCCCGTATTTGGCCCACCATTTACAATTTTGAATTGAAGAAAAGGACGCAAATAGCGGAGAGTGATGGGTGCATCGTAAACTTAATAGCAGAGTTAGGAACTTATCCTTAAAAAAATCATTTTTCTCCTTCTACGTCCATATTTGTTAAAATTTGCGCAGAGATTAAACATAAAAGCCGTAGAGCTGTAAAGTGCGACGAAAAAATATCAAATCGAATCGAATCAAATTCTGTTTTGCCAAAAAAAAAAAGGCCGGCCTTCGGCAACGAAACATGTTTTTCTGTTTTGCTTTGCTTTTTATGTTTCTATTCATTTGGTGTGTGAAAGTAAGAAAGTAGGCAATTATCGTCAACGGCGCTGGCTCGAAACAGTTTTGTTTCATTCAGTGTGTGTATACAATGACATGTATTTTTGACAACCATCACCGAAACACTTCGAAACAAAGACGTGTGTTTTGTTTCGTTTTATTAGGCAAGTGCAGTCTCATAAGAAACAATGTTCTCTTGTTTCACGAAACAAAAAAACACGTTTTCTTTTATCCGGTGTATTTTCAGCCTTGTTGGTATAATTTTCTTGATTCAGGGTCAAGTTTTGGACATAACAACTGAATTACTTATGGGTCCCAGGAGCTTACGTCGACCCCTAAATTTTTGATGCTGTACAAGATCTCCTTTGAAATATATCCATTATCGCTTTCAACCGAACGCATTTTCAACTGGTTTCAAGGTAAGCAATTTTTGAATGTAGTCGTTCACCAATGCTGCTGGATTTTGAAATCGCTTAGTTAATAGTTCTATAGCTGCTACATAATTACTTGTGTGTGTTATATGTGTGTTATCGCACATTTTACAATGGTCGTGGTATAGAGATTTGATATAGAATCTTTCAACTGAATAATTTTTTATATTAGTGTTGATTTTATACTTTTATTTTTATATAGATTTAATATTATTTTGAAGATCAATAAATAAGTAAATACATAAATAAATAAATAAACAAATAAATATAAATAATTGAAGAAGTGAAAAAAGCACATAAGTAAACAAATAATTAATTAAATAAATAAATAAATAATTAAGGGGACATTCGCCTTTGAAATTTTCAAAACATCGATTTTGAGATTTTTACATATTTCGGTTCTATATACGTTCAAAAGTTGCCTCCTAAAATTTCATCAAGAAATTCGTAATAGAAAAAAAGTTACAGCTATATTTGTAACAGCGTATGCCCATGAGTAAAAACCGGTTTCTATTCATGCGTGTAGCGCGGCGCGCCAGCTGCTTCTTCTCCTGGTGTAAACGTCTTTGGTATACATATATGTGATATTATACTGATATTATACTCATAAGCCACCACTAGATCCAAGCATTTGTGGCTACATTTTGTCAGTTTACGAGTCACTTAGTAGTGATGAGTTGCTGCAAAGATGTCTTGGCAAAAATACTCAAAATAGTAACGAAAGTTACAACAATTTGATTTGGAACATTTCTCCGAAAAGCAAGTTTTCTGGCAAAGATGTGACTGAAATTGCAGCGCGGATCGCAGCATCCATTTTCAACGAAGGCTCGAGAACTTACCTAGCTATTATGGATCTTATGGGCATCAAAATTGGCGAAACTGCAACGGCTTTTGCGCAAAAAGTTGACGAGGACCGTATCTCTCAAGCCAATAGGAGGAGCAGTGAGCAGTCAAAAGAAGGTCGAATTAAGAAGAAAAAAGCTTTGGCCAGCCACTTACAGCAATTACTAGATAACGAGGGTCCTCAGTATTCACCAGGAATGGCCGATTAAAGGTAAAAAAAAAGTTCTCGACCTTTTATTCAATAAAATTATGGTAAAAAAACTTTAAACGCGTTTTTCTCGAAACTACCTTTCTCAAACTGGTAGGACATTTTTCTCCGAATCTACTCGACCGATTTTAAAAAACCAAAGAGCATTCGATTACTTATTGAAAATAGTAAACAATAAGCCTCTAAAAGTTTAAAAAAATACCCGCCCCTCCCCCATCCCCCTTTTTTTTACGGGGGTGACTCACCAAAAAATGCCGTTTTTTCGCATTTTTCAGAAATATACATACAAAAACTTCAAAATATGAAAAAGTATGAGTTTCAGATGCTTATTGTATAGTTTTGAGTCTCAAGAATAGAATCCATTTTGAATTTTTCAAAAATCTGTTACAGGAGGTTCACAATATGTCCTACCGTTTGAAAAGTAACTTTTGGATGACGCCCTCTACAGCAGCCAATGGAAACTTGTATTCTTTAGAGACTGTTTAATAATGTCCAAAAGAAATTTCGTCAATAAATAATAGTTATTATATATAATAGTTTTTTTCATAATAAAATTTTTAAAAAGTGTTTTTTTTTCAATTTCAAAGGCGAATGTCCCCTTAAAAAAAATATAAATAAACAAGTGATAAGTTAAAGTATCCCCATAAGGGGAATCCAAAAAAAACCGCGAACGGGGAAGCAGGGCTTCCCCCCAGCTGTTCGACTTACTACTCGCAAAAAGGTAACAACCGATTAATTTAACGTTAATTTATTTGAATAATGTAGCTCTCGTTAGCTGCCGCCAAAAGACTGTCACTTAGATGTTGTTCGCCCATCGTTGTCGCCTCGCTTCAACCTCGTCCCCATGCTGACGCAGGTGTTTCCGTCGCATCGCAGTTGTTCCCATGCTCATGTTCGGTGCATATCCCGGATCATATTCGGACATATTGCCCGAGTGCTGTTGTCTGGTCGGAAGCGCGTGCATGTTGCGTCAGCATATCCACCGATACATTGGCTGATGCAATTCACGGTCAGGGTCGGGTATCCGCAGGTCATTGTCGTTGGCGATGTGTTAACTGATAAATAGATAACTAAATAAATAAATAACAAATTTAAATAAATAATTAAGTAAGTAAATAATTAAGTAAATAAATAAATTAACACAATTCCCTGTGAAAATTGGCTGTCCCATGAACACCACCCATTATGATCTGTATTTAATTAATTAATTAGAGGATTTTCGGAGGTATCCCTTTTCATGGAGTTATTGGATTCTATTGAAGATCAACTCTACATTAGCTGTATGATGAAGATCTATTGTGGAATGATGTCATGGGAGATTAAGCATCATTTTTAGTATTTTTCTAGTATTTTTCCCAAACTTGACATCCATATAAGAAAAATGATTGCTTAATGTCGGTGCCAAATGATTAAATATCCTTGCTGCTTCTCCTTTTAGATTGCTTTTTAAATATTGAATCCGTACAACATCGTTTAGAGATCCGTTCTCGTGAACCAATCGAAGAAACAGTTCACAATACGATGTCCACTCTTCATACTTGCCGCTAAGATTGTGGAGTTATTGCGACTTGTTATTTTTGTCCTTGTTCTGCTTCTTTAATTTGGATATAAGCATCTTGATATATCGAGGAACTCATTACACTGGTCAGCAAAATATGAGCAAAACAATTTATATGTGGAATTGATACATATCGACGTGCTAAATCTAAATATGTAAGCAGAATTTATCTAGCACGTCCATTTTTTCTGTTATAAGCAACTTTTTTTTTCATTAAAATTGTTTACATTTCGATACTGACAGCGGTATTTGTGAACCTTGATGATACGTATTTCGCTATGCTATCGGTGTAAGAAATAGATAGCAATCTATTATTTACCACAAAGTAACTGACATGCGAGAGCGCAGTGATTATTTTGAATAAGTAAGTTACCGAACCGACTTATCTAAAAAGTTATAATTGGTGAGTGAAATTTCCTTTCTTATTCTCATTGAATTATTTAATGATGCTATAAAAATGTAATAGTTTTTATTGAATATAAAATTTCGAAATACCTTTTATTTAATTGTTTTAGGTTTAAAAAAATGCCACGTCGATGTAAAAATTCACCAAACAATTTGTTTATATATGTACTCGTATATTTGGTGATTTTGTGGTGGCCTTATGTACATCGCAGAAAGATAACACCCTTAATAAAAATGACTTGACTTCATTATTTTGAATTTGAAATAGACGAAAGAGAGATAAGCTGGGTCCTAAACATATGTTGCAAAACATGTGCAATAGCTATGACAAGTTGGTTGAAAGGAACTAAAAAATCATTAAGATGTGGAGGGAACAACAAAGCCATATAAATGACTGCTATTTTTGCATGACAGATATCAAAGGATTTTCTAGAAAAAATAAGCATAAATTAAAATATTCTGATGTTCCTTCCGCCCAAAGGCCAATTCCTCGCAATAAAGAATCACCAGCCCCAGTTCCTCCTTCGAAAGTACAAATTGACGTATCATTCTGTATATCTGAATCAACATCTGTAAAATCAAATGAAGTTTAAGGCGATATCAACAATAGTGCGCATTAAATGTCGTCTGTCTAAACTTCGTCTCTTTCAAGGACAGTCGGCTAATATCGGTGATGTACACGAGTCCACTTCAACAGCAGCTGTACCGCACCCCCTACAGCCCGGGGTCCGGGTACCGGGTCGTCATCCTCCAATGTGGTGAAATTAAATAAATTACAGCCTAAACGTTTCTCGGGTGTTTTTAAGGAGTGGGTTCCCTTCCGGGAACAATATCGCGCTCTCGTTCATGACAACGCTTCGCTGAGCACGATAGACAAATTTAATTATCTGGAGACAGTACTAACCGGCAGGGCTGCAGAAACATTAGCTGGTCTCACTCCCACTGAGGCCAATTACCATACGGCCATAACTTTGTTGAAAGAAGAGTACGGCAATAACGAGAAAATTATAGATTACACCATTTACAACGGTTGCTCTCTATCCAACCCGTTTCTTCTAAAACCGATGCCATCAGCTTGAGACGAATATATACCTCGGTGTTGGCCTCTACTCGATCTCTTTCATCATTAGGCATTCCATCGTCTCAATATTTTGTAATGTTGAAGGGTGTTTTGCTGCGCTGTATTCCAAATGAATTGCGAGTGGATTTTCATCGCTACTATGAGGATTTAAGTGCAACTCTTGCAAACGCTCGCACAGGGTATGAAAATGACGAAGCAAGTAGTTCGTCAGGAACGGAAAACTCTTCGAGTACCATTGGCGACAAACAAGTTAGTTGCTTGTTGAAATTTTTGAAAAGGGAGGTTGAATCGCTGGAAAAGGCTAACGAAGCAAGGATTCAGCCATCATGCTCTAACGCTACCAATACGAGCATGAAACCTGTCAAAACGGCCTTAGGTTTGCTTACATCTGAAAAAGGGGAGAATTGTTTATTTTGTAACGCCACAAACCACGAAGCCAAAGATTGCTGTTGCTCAAAAGACCTTGCTGAAAAAAAAAGGTTCTTGATAACCAAGGGAAGGTGTTTTAGATGCTGTAGAGGTGGTCACAATTCGAGGATGTGTCGGGTGAAGAGAATGGACGTCATGCTACTAGCATGTGTATTCTTACCGAAATGGTCCAATGCCGCAACTGTGGACAACACTCCTGCTGTTAATCTGTACACGGCGGATAGATTGCAGAAAAGTAATGTGTATTTACAAACCGCATGTGCTTATGCTAGCAGTGAAATGTCTACCCTTTCCATGTTTGTACGTATTGTTATGGATGGTGGTAATCAGCTGTCTTTCATAAAGTCAACACTGGCACGACGTTTGGGGTTACCTGTTGTAGGAAAGCACAGTTTGAGCGTTGTACCCTTCGGAAGCGGCAAACCTAAGCCTAGTAAGTTGTGCAACAGGGTTCTTTTAGTACTTCGAAGCCAATATGATGACCAATCTGTAGTTATGGATGCTATTGAAGTTCCTGCTATTTGCTACACCTGCTAGTGAAAGGACAATCACATCTTGCAAACTGGTCTTAGCGGACAATTGTGCCTCTGGACAACAACTGGAGGACGGAATAAGTATACTTATCGGTGCTGATACATATTGGCAGTTCGTGACAGGGGAGCATAAGCGTCTCACGGAGAAGTTAACAGCAATTAATACCATCCTAGGCTGGACCATTCAAGGACCATCGAACATTGAACCAAAAGCTTCCGATACTTATGCTAAGCGATTTGCGCTTGCGCGACGTCTGCGCTTGCGAAGATATTCAAGGGTTTTGGAAGCTTGATGTTTTGGGAATCGTTCCCGAGGATAAAAGGGTTAAGTGGCGATATCTCCTTGCATGTTCATAGGAAAGGTGATAGGTTTGAGGCATCCCTCTCTTGGAGAGTTGTGTCCTCCCCACTGTATAACAACAGAACTGGTGCATTTATACGATTGCAATCGCTTGTACGAAAGCTTTGTTCAGCTGGAAAGCTTATTGATTACGATGCATCTACCGAGATTGCTCCAGATACAGCTGTTAAAGAAAATCTCGTTTATTATATGCCTCACCGCCCGATATACAAAGAAGATAGCGGGACAACAAAGCTTCGTATTGTATTCAATGCTTCTGCTCACGCACCGAATCATCTGTCACTAAATGACATTTTGGATGTAGGACCAAACCTTTTGCCTAACCTTTTGTTAATCCTTTTAAATTGAGAAGGCATTTCTGCAAATTTTGCTTCAGCCGTCTGATAGAGACAGCCATCGCTTTCTTTGGTTTGCTGAGAGAATAGTCAACGAAAAGGTGTTGCCTGCAATAAGGACATATCGAATGACGCGGCATACTTTTGGCGTGAAGAGCAGTCCTTACATTCTGGGCGGTATGATTCAAGAGCTGATAAAGGAGGCTGTGTGTAAGTTTAAAGAAGGTTGTCAAATTTCAGACAAAAGTGACGACGAGATGCTGACTTATCAAAATATATGTGAGCTGTTGAAAAGGAGCTTCTATATGGATGATTTTGTCGCAAGCGTCGATGATGAAGACTTTGCAAGAAGGGTTTATCGGGAAGCAACTAGCATTTTTGGGAGCGCCTCCATGTCACTGCGTAAATGGAATTATAACAACGCCAGCGTTCGAGACTGTTTTGACAAAGAACGGCTAATTCCTGCCTCATCTAAAGCACTCGGTTTGCGATGGGTGATACCAACGGCGAGCTTCAAGTTGACCTTAACCCTGTTCTGAAATTACTGAGTTCCGGATACATTCAAGGTACCAAACGCTGTGTGTTAAGGGTCTTGGCTAAATTTTTTGATCCATTTGGCGTGCTCTCTCCGTGGACTGTTCGTCTGAAAATTTTGTTCCAAAACATATGGCGTAAGAAGCTGGGTTGGGACGAGGATTTACCCTCGGAGTTACAATGCATTTGGACAACGTGTAGGGACGAAATTAGTGTGCTAACCAATCTGGCCATACCCAGGCAATTTTCACCGAGCAAGCAACCAATTCAAATTCATGTATTTGCCGACGCAAGCCAATTTGCTTTTGGAGCAGCAGCTTACGCAAGGGCTACGAGCAATACGGGAGAAGTATCTGTGCAGTTTATTTGTTCGAAGAGCAGAGTTGCGCCACTTAAAAACGATAGTCAAAGCGAACTGACTATACCGAAATTGGAGTTAACGGCTGCGTTGGTCGCTGCGCGCTTGCTAACTTATCTTCAGAACAATCTTCGACTACATATTGATGATGTGTATTTGTGGACAGATTCTCAGATCGCCCTGTACTGGATATAAGGATTAAACAAACGCTGGAAGCCGTACGTTGAGAACCGTGTTAAGGAAATAAGGTCTTTATCAGAAATATCCTCCTAGAGACATTGCCCTGGTGTGGAGAATCCTGCGGACTTGCTTACCAGAGGGGTAAGCGCAACGTCACTCATCAATTTGGTTAAATGGACCTTCTTGGTTAACGGAGGAGTAGATTAACTGGCCATCAACCACAAGTAATAATGCAGTTTCACTATGCACTGTGGCATCTCACGCAAAGGATTCGGAGTGTGAAGCTTTGGAATTCCGCGAACCAATTATGGACGCCGAAAGGTTTAGTAAGTGGAGGCGTCTTCTCCGTGTGACAGCATGCTGCTTTCGAGCAGTTAATGCATTTAAAAAACGTATCTTTGGATCATCTGAAGATATTGATCGAGCTGAGAGGTACTGGATCGATCAAGTTCAAAATGAGCACTTTCATAAGGAGATTTCATATCTTCTAGCGAACAAGGGTATGCCTCATGATTCAAAGCTAATATCTCTTTCTCCTTATTTAGATGCAGCCGATCAGTTTTTGCAGGTGGGTGGTCGTCTTCAGGATGTTGAACATGACGTTAATATCGCCCACCCTATCATCTTACCGAAGGCATCCCATATAACTAAGCTCATCGTTGCTGATGCACACGAGCGGATATTTGGATATGGTGGAACATCAGCAGTGCTTTCAAACTTGCGCTTTAGATACTGGATCATCAAAGGGAGGCAGCTAGCTAAAAGCGTCATTAAAAATTGTTTTGTTTGTAAGATGCACCGTGGACAAGCAGCTACACAAGTACTTGCAACGCTTCCTAAGGATAGAGTTCTGTCATCAAGAGCATTCGATGTAACTGGAGTCGACTTCGCTGGACCCTTATACGTGTTGGATAGCGCTGGTGTACGTAAGAAAATTTATATATTGTTATTTACTTGTGCAGCGGTTCGAGCTGTGCATCTCGAATGTACTAACAATTTGACTACAGAAAGCTGTATTCTTGCCATAAGGCGATCCGTTGCTCGACGAGGTACTACACGTCTAATGTACTCGGACAATGCTACAACATTTAAGAAGGCATCAGCTGAATTGAAACAGCTTAATGATGTTCGAAGGAGTGAACGTTTTCTCGGGTTTTTGAGTGACTCTCGCATAAAATGGAAATTTATAATAGAGCGAGCTCCATGGTGGGGTGGCTTCTGGGAGCGGCTAATAGGGGTTATTAAATCGGCTCTTAGAGCGGCTATACGACGATCCACGTTGAACAAGGAGCAGCTGCATACCTTGCTTACTGAGGTAGAATGCGTAGTGAACTCTAGACCTTTAACGTACTTGGGAAATGATCCATTAGATCTTGCACCACTTACTCCGGCACACTTCTTGAACCGAGTCTATGGATTTTCGAAGGAACCTACGAGTATATCCAACGAACAAAGTGGCAGTGAACTGAGAAAGAAATGGAAGGAGCGTGTACGGTCCATAGCTATCTTTAAAAGCGATGGTTTAAGGAGTATCTTCTTCAACTGAGATCTTTGCATCATACGAAATCCTGTTTGGGCTCTAATCTGCAAGTTGGGGATGTAGTTTTGGTGGAAGATTCCTCGTTACCTCGTACCCTTTGGCATCTTGATGTTATATTAAAGGTTTTTCCTGGACGATACGGCAAAATGCGTGCTTGTGAGATAAAGCTCTTTAGCGGATCCATTTTGCGAAGGCCGATACAACTTCTCTATCCGTTGGAGATTTTTTTGGAGATTCGCCCCAAAACTTGTTGGCGGGAGGATGTTGAAAATCTTTGTATTATTCTTTCATTATATTTAAATTTATTTGAATCTGTAATGCACATCTAACTCTTTCGTAGGAACTATAAATATCTATATGAATATCTTAGTGTTTGTAAGAACGAAAGCTTTGAATATCATCTTATGTAACTCCTATATACTTAATTAACTGACATTACGGATATGTCTTGTCTTTTTTTTGGAATAGTCAATCTTTCGATTTGGTTGCTTAAGGAGAGTTCAAGTAATAAAGTGTATTCATAACGGATCGTTCTTTTTTTTCATTTTACTTTTTGGATTCGGGTGATCGTATTTTAAAGTCGCCTACTACCAATGCATTCTTCGTCTTTACATCTTTAAGTAACCTATTAATTTTTTTTCTAAAAAAGCGTCAATACCTGCGTGAACTCGATACAGGCGATATACACATAAAATCGTAAAAGGTTCATTACATATAAGACAAGTGATTTTTATGATATCAGCGCTGGACACACTATTTTTCTCTATTATACAATCGCTTTCTGATTCTTTTTTAATGAAAACAACGACACCTCCTGAGCTATACGAGTTATTACAATTAAAGTAAGGTTCATACCCCTGAATACTATAGTGGGATAGCTCGTAGTCATAAACCCAGATCTCAGTGATTACAATGAAAGTTGCATTGGAATTGAATGTGTTTATATGTGTTAGAAAGAGATAAAAGCTTTTCCTAATACTACAAATATTTTGATGGATGAGTAAGGTAGAAAAATGTGAAACAACACAATTTCCTGCGTTGGATGACTTGTTTTTATTCATGTTTTACATTAATTTAAGATTTTCGAGGTCTTCAAAGCACCTCAACTTGAAAGCGATATCACCTTATCCATCTTCTTTTCCTTTTTTCCGGCGTCGTTATGGTCAGAAGTGTAGGACCATAACCTTCTCACTTAACTGCATTCCTACTGGTCCGCTTGTGGGGTCCGCCGGTTTGACCTCAGAAAGTAGCGGCAGGCTTCCCCGTTTGGGATTACTTCATCGCTGAGGCCAATCAAATGCTGGTGTTTTTGCATTTGTTTGAACCAATTGTTTTTCGGCCTGCCTTTTTTGCGTGTTGAAATTGGAACGTTGATTGATAACGCCTTTTGGACGGGGTTCAAAGGATCTCTCCTTTGAACATGACAATACCAACTGAGTCGGTCGCGCTCTATCTTTCTTGTGATGGTTTCTTTTACGTGGAGGCTTCCTCGGATCTTTGAACTTCTAATTCTGTCACGCTTTGTTACTCCCGCTGTCATGCGCAGCATCTTCATCTCAGCTGCCGTTAATTTGCTGTCATACTTTTTGTGCATTGTCCAGCATTGTGAACCGTATGTGAGCGCCGGACGTACAACTGAAGTGTAGAGCCTTCCTTTCAGCATAGGGGACATTTTTCGATCACAGAAGATGCCAGAGTTTTCCCGCCACTTCATCCACCCTACGCTTACGCGATGTTTGATGTCGTCATCACAAGTTGCTTCTTTATTAAACATAGATCCCAGATATTTAAACTTGTCACACTTGGGAAGCACTCTTCCATTCAAGTAAATGTCTGGAATAGGCTGATGAGGGTCAGAGAAAGGACAGCACAGATACTCTGTCTTCTTTGAACTAATACGATACCCGTGTCCCTCAAAAATGTCCACCCACACATCAAATGCTCGTTGTAGGGACGCCTGATCATCACTTACATATAATCATACATCGTCAGTAAAGAATAGCTGGTGCACATTGGGGTCCGTCACTTTTCCTTCAAGCAAGCAATCAAGGACTGCTATAAAGAGCAGTGGGCTGAGGACGCTCCCTTGGTGTACACCGACTTTGATTACGAACTCTTCGGTGATTCCTGCGGTGCATCTTACTCTTGTCGTTGCTCTATTGTACATGTCCATGATCACTCGCACGTAGGTTTCTGGAACTCCTTTTTGTCTTAGCGCTACCCATAAAAGATCTCTTGGTTGCCGGTCAAAGGCCTTCTCGAAATCAACCTACACCATATGCAAGTCCTTTGAAGAATCACGATGCTTTTCCATCATGACCCTTATACTTTGGATTGCATCTGTTGTTGATTTACTCAAGACAAACCCGCACTGGTCATCAGATAATCGTATTATTTTTCGCAGTCGGCTATCTAATACCCGTTCAACGATCTTCATGGTGTGAGACATCAGCTTGACAGAACGGTAGTTATCACAATTTCCTTTGTGCAAAGGAAGAAGATAGCTTTCCCTCCATTGATTAGGCATAGTGTCGCCTCTCATATGTTTGGAGATAAGAACGATGAGCCATCTAGACCCGATGTCTCCCATCTTTCTCCAGAACTCAGAGGGTATCCCGTCCGGCCCAACAGCTTTTCTTTTCTTGGAGGTTTAACCACCGCGTACCGAACTTCTTCGACTGTGATGTCGGATATTTCGGCATAATTCGGGGCGGCTCTTGGAAAGTACACTCGGGGAAACTGTTCGTTCAGAAGTTCCTCGCTATACTGTCGCCACCTGTGTTTTGGGAAATTTGGGAAACGAATCTCCTGAGCATTTCTTCTTCTCTGGGCGGCTATCTTAAAGATATTTGCTCCTTTGTTCAAATTGCTTTGTCGAAGCTCCTGGGTAGCCTGGTTCCTGTCAGACGCGGAAGACGAAATTTCTTCCAACTCCTGATATAGGCCTTCCATGCTTTTCGCTTTGAATTCGGCGCACTTTTTCTTCGCGATACCTTTGCAATATCTATATACCTTTCACGGCGAGCTTTTTCCTCTCTATTAGTAGAAGAGCACTTTGACCAAGCTTGGAAAGCCATTTTCTTTTCGTGTATCACTGCTTTGGCTTCGTCTGTCTACCACCAGGTTTCTTTTGCATGTTGGCAGGGGCCTTTAGATGTTCCGAGCAGTGATTTGAATATCACCTCATCCATATGTATTTAATTTTTTTATCTACGTGGGTGGTCCGATAAGTACTTAGCCTACAAAAGAAAAACAAAAATTTTGGAGAAATGGCGATTTATTTTTCAATATAGTCTTATTGTAGCTCGATACACTTGACCCAGCGATGCTCCAACTTCTTCAACCCCTCTGAAACGTTTTCTCGATGTCTGCAAAGTAGGCCTCCGTGGCGGCGATGACCTCCTCATTCGATTGAAATTTCTGCCCGGCGAGTGACTTTTTCAAGTTTGGAAACAAAAAGAAGTCGAACGGGGCCAAATCTGGAGAATACGGTGGATGGGGCAGCATTTCGTAGCCCAATTCGACCAATTTGGCCGTGGCGAGGGCGGATGTGTAAGCCGGTGCGTTATCATGGTGGAAGAGCATTTTTTTCTTCGCCAAGTGGGGCCGATTTTTCTTCAATTCGGCCCAAAAATTTGGCATAGTACAGCCCTGTGTCCTTCTCCAGGTAGTCGATGTGGATCACTCCTTGTGAATCCCAGAAAACGGTGGCCATCACCTTTCCGGCCGATGGGACAGTCTTCGCCTTCTTCGGAGCACGTTCGCCGGTTGAAGTCCACTGTTTCGACTGTTCCTTGGTTAGCAGTCCATCTAGTTTAACAGAAGAACCACATCTACTCAACTAATCTGAACTTAATGATCTCGTCCGCGATTTGGAACTTTCGAAATCTAAAGTCCAACTTTTAGGTTCCAGATTATAACAGTGAAATCTGTTAAAAAAAAGTCACAAATATTACATTTTTTAGGAAAAGACATTCTCAGGTCTCCCAATTGTTTTCCAAATATCATGATTTAGTATATTGCACTTACCCTCTAAAACTTCTTCAAGAACTACAGCTGCCAACGGTCCAACGGATTGGAAACTCTTCATTGACTCATCCAAACTGAGTCTGAAAGCAGTATTGCTACATAATGGAAATCAATATCCGTCAGTACCATTGGCTCATGCAGTAAATATGAAAAAGACCTACGAAAACATAAAGTTATTGCTCAATAGAATTCAATACGATCGCTATTCTTGGAATATACATACATATGTGCCGTTTTAAAAGTAGTGTCTATGCTAGCGGGATTACAAGAAGGATACACAAAATATTGTTGCTTTTTATGTGAGTGGAACAACAGAGCAAATATAAACCGAAATTGGCCCTTAAGATCGCATGCGATTCCGAGAATCAAAAACATCGCAAATCGCCGCCACAACATATCAAATTAGGCTTAATAAAAAAAGTTGGTATAAGCTATGGCTATGGAGAGGCATTTCAACACCTGAAAAGTAAATTTCTACGCATAAGTAAGGCCAAATTGAAGGAAGGCATATTTGTTGGTCCCCAAGTAAGAGACATCTTTAAAAACCAATTGTTTAAATCTAAATTGGTTAATACATATAGAAAAAAGAGCACGGGTAGCTTTTGATAACAAACTCGTATGTCACAATTTTCTTGGAAATATAAGGGCTGCAAATTACAAGAACTTCTTTTTTCATATCAAGAACTTCGATGCAACATGTCATAAAAAGTACACTTCTTGCATTCGCATTTAGATTTTTTTCCCAGTAAATATGGAAAAACGATATAATAGCAAGTGTTCCCCAGCAATGTAAGCTGATGTCTGCTGGAAAATCAATCGAGAAACAACAGATAAAACTTATAAAAGAAAGCGATCTACCAAATAGTTTTTTTTATATACTCGTATATTATTATATGACCATCATATAGGTCAAGTCATGTGTGAGATTTTTGTACCTTTTTGTAATAAATACGTGTTTAATATGTCAAGACCAGTATTTTATTTAAATAAGAGAAGCTCAAAAACTGTGATAAGCTCAATCTGTTAACAGTTTTGGATTCAACATACCTCAGCCAATTAAGATCACATAACAAAGTTCTTGTTCCCGACTTATTTTTTTTTGCCCACCAGTGTTATTGGAGATGTACTCCTGCTCGTAATCAGATTCTTACAATGAGGGCATGATTTCGTCGTTCATTGTCACCAACTTATTCTAGTGTTCCTTAATTTGATTCAATTTAAATGTCAGGTAAACTGCGTTTTGGGTCAACTCTAAGTTGCCAACAATGCGTATAGAGTTGCTCTTAATCAGATACAACCTTTTGAATCTTGCTGGATACTTCTTGATTTTGGTCGCTGTGCAATGGATGTTTTTTTTTTTTTTTTTGTTGGAGACTTCTATTATCTGTTGGAGCACTCGGACACAAATACTGGTCCATTGTACTACCAGACAGACACCTTGTCTTTATTGTATTTTCCCCGTTGTTCGGAGAAAAGTGAGGAGGGGCTTCAGTGATGTAGAGCTAAGAGATTCGACACACACCACGTCGGCCCCAAGGGTGCGCCACCGTACGCGAGCGAATGAGGGACAGTTTCAGAGAAAGTGTTCTGCTGTGTCATCCTCCTCGCAACATGCAGTAGGCGTCTCACCGATGACAAGCATGAAGAGATGCTTGCAAAAGTATAATGGCCGGCAATGACGCCCGTAAACCTTCTGCAATCATTTCTCGTTAAGGAAAAGAAAATGTCTTGCAGACATCAGGGCATACACGCTTAGTCATCCTGCATCCTGGATATTCCCCCCATCTACGACTGTGAACATTAAAGACCCAGTCGTTGATGTCAGATTTGACCTTGGAAACAGGTAGGCGGTTCAGGTCCTGAGAAACTCTTTTCTGAGCCCCTTTTAGCGAGTTCATCGGAGGTCTCGTTTCCTGGGATCCCAGAGTGACCTGGGACCCATACAAGCCTAAGTGAATTCAGTCTTCCCACTTTGCCCAAAAAGGTCTTGAGTTCATGCACTAATTTGGAGTTGGATAGAGGGTTGGAGTGCAGCTTGGCTGTCACTGCAGACACATATGCTTTTTCCCCTCCACCTGTATTTCACACCATAGCGCATTAGGATTGCGTAAATCTCTGATTGATGGAAAGACGCATATTTTCCTAACGAGAAGTGCAGTCGAACGTTTTCGCGTTCAAAGAAAACTCCAGTGCCGGACTTGGAGTTGCCCAATCTTGGAGTCATCTGTGAAAATGCGAAAACAGTCCATTCCAGGTTCAGTGTCTCGCCAAAGCTAGTCCTGACGCCATGGAAATGTGACTGTGAAATTACAGCGCAGTATGATGGCTGGTGTCATTGCGATAGTCCTGACGCCATGGAAATGTGACTGTGAAATTACAGCGCAGTATGATGGCTGGTGTCATTGCGATAGAAGGCAGAAGGGGTCGTAGGATATTTCTCGCGCAAGTACATTTTCACTCCAATGCGAGTTGTACCAAAGATCATTTCTCTTTAGGGGAGACATGGCTTTCAGTGCGCCCCATTTGATATTGTATATATGTCAAGGGGTGGAAGATTCATCATAGCATCTAGAGCAGCTCTCGGTGTGCTGGGGAAAGCCCCCGTGTAGCTGAGACAGACCGCTCTTTGGAGTTTGGTGGGCCACAAGAGGCCACAACGTGTTTGCGTGTTAGTCTGTTCCACCAAACAACCGATGCATATGAGATTATCGGTCTTATCATTACCGTGTAGATCCAAGAAATATTTTTCGCGATAAACCCCATGTTTTGCCAAAGACGCCTTGGCATTACCAAAAAGCGGACAGCGCTTTGGTGGTTTTGGAATCAATATGCTTTGACCAAAGAAGCTACCTAAGATGACTCCCAGATACATACTTAGCTTCCTTGGATATCGGGATGGGAATGCCTTTTAGCACCAGCTGAGTAATGCCAGCATATTTCTCCTCATGAAGAGAACAATATCAATCTTAAGAGGATTAACCGACAGCCCATTACTCATGGACCAGTCCTCGATCACATCTAGCGCCTCCTGTGCTTTGAGACAGACAGTCGCTAAACATGAGCCGACATAGAGAACAGCAACATCATCCGCATAGGCCTGGCATAGATTCCAGAGGCATTGAGAGCATCAAGCAGAGAGTCGACCACCATGCACCACAACAACGGAGACAAGACGCCACCTTGCGGGTAGCCTCTGTTTGCTCCAAACTTGACACATTGTTCGAGGCCTACATCGGCGATCAATGTCCTGTGCACAAGCATTGCTTTGATCCACAAAACCAGTGCTTCATCTACGCTATACCGTCTAGCATGCTGTCGAAAGTTGCCTTATCAAAAGCTCCCTCAATGTCGACGAACATGCCTAGGACGTACTCTTTCCTTTCGAGAGCGCATTCAACTAGGTTTTGAAGCGCAGTTTCGCAGTATTTTCCAAAATAGGTTTATAGGCAAGTGCCAGGATAGCAGTGAAAATTATTTTCAGAGTAGCATAACAGTATATATCAAATAAGTGCCCGGCGACTTAAAGCCATCGAAAGATGCCACAGCAAATTCAATGGCCTCAGTAGTTGTCACGCGTGACGCAATATACCAGCTACGCAGAGTTGTTTTCATCGTTTCAGTCTCAGCTTCTTATAAGGGAGTGTGCAACGAGTCGATGACAGTCTGATTTCCCAGTAAACTAAGAATTCCTGCTTTAGACTCGGTGAAGGTACCATCAGACTTTCTGAGTATATCCAGCTTGGTCGATTTTCCTCGGTTGAGAACATTAACCAACTTGCTGGTCGCGCTCACGGATTTGATCTCTTCGCAGGCATCATTCTTCGATTTACGAATAATCTTTTATATTCCTCTTGCTTTGATCGATATTTATTCCAATCATTTTTCGAGTTCGATTTAAGCGATCTGTTCAGGAGACTTCCGGCTTCCCTGCGAAGATATTGGAGCTCAGCGTTCCAACAGGGAACCGATTTCCTGCTGGGAAGTTTTTTGACAGGACACGCGATTTCGAAACAGTTGGTGCTGGCGCTGCTCAGGTTATGAACGACATCCTCCACCAATTGCTTTGTTCTGAGTTTGGGCAGGGCTTGAGTAGATTTCTCAAGCTCCTCTCTGAATCGTACCCAGTCCGTCTTTCTCGGATTTCACTTGGGCTGCGAGTAGATCCCACACTTTAATTGGAATTCGATATATATATGGTCTGACAGAGTAACATCTGGTAAGACTCTCCAGTTAGTGATGGCCTTCACATGCCTATTAGACTGGGTTAGATCAGTCACTTCTTGTCGTCTCGCCGTCACAAAGATTGGTTGAGAGCCAACATTGTTGATGATAAGTTCAGACGAAATATTGAAGTTTAAAAGATGGTTTCCTTTTCAGGTTTCCCCGGCACCATGCTCCTGATCCAGGCAGATGTCTGCTGTGAGGGACAGCTCACCACAAAGATAACATTCATCAGAGCAGACCTCTCAGCCTGAATACAGAAGCCTGTTGCTGAAGCTAGCTCCAGTAGATGATTCTCGCAGTGTTAGCAATCTGCGCTGGTCATCCTGCTGTCACTGCCAGCTTTCCACATCCTGGCCTTTTCAGAGAAGGTGGCTGCCTCTTTGTAGGGGAGGTGCTTATCTCGACTCTTTACGTAGGGACGTGTATCACCTTTCCAGGGCCACAACAGGATCCTGAACACCTCCAGCTCCGTCAGTTTGGGAACCTGGCAGGCTCTTATTGGGGATTTGATCATCACCAATAAGAGGAGGAACGCCGAAAGTGCTATCATGCTTGTGCCTTCTGCAGCAGCCCTTACTAGCCGCCGATGCTTTTTGCGCTGCGCGGTGCAAAGAAGTGCGGGCGCTGCAGATGAGAAGGTCGGATGGGTTTCGGTAGGAGATACCTCCGCCGATCTAATCCTTTGACTGCTTTCCCCAGACGTTCGCCTTCATCGTTCGTGCCTTCGGCTGAGCCAGCCTCTTTGCATGACTTTCGGGCACGCCTCTTTCTCCTTCTTTTTTGGCACTTAGCAGTGCAATCTACAGTACGTCCCAATTCTGGGGCTCGTTCAACCTTAGCGGTTTCCCGTGCCGCGCCATTGCAACACTCATGCTCAATCCAACCAGGTGAACTGCAGGGATCGGTGTCGCTCCGGGCTGCCGGAGAGTCGAGAATGAGTGGTGGAGCCTACAGAATCCTTGTTCCGGGCTGCCGGAGAGTCGAGAATGAGTGGTGGAGCCTACAGAATCCTTGCCCCGGCCGCGATCAAGGAGATCGTTACAATTATCATCAGTTAACATCAGTTATGAATGAGAGATGATCAAAAAGTGCCGACGAAACCATAACACTCGCAGCATAATACCACTACAAAATTCATGCTCTGTGTGTGCATTTCCAAAAAGAGTTACTAGGAACTACAACCAACGAAAATTCAGTCAAATATCTCAAATCCTATCTAGGACAACCACCCCCGGAGAGTAGTGAACGAATATCTTCGACACAAACCTTCTGCACCCCGTCCAGATTGTGTGACAAACACAAAAAAAAAAAAAAAAAACTATTCAATCATATCATTGTTGAGCGCACTGCCTTATCGGCAGTTTCATCCCCAATGTTCGCGTTTGCATTATTTAGCACGTCCTTGTGGCCTTGCCTGAATTGACAAATCTCGGTTTGTATCACCTGTATCGATCGACATTTTCTGAAATGTTTGATTAGTGCGCCCTTAAGTTTAGGCCATTCATCGTTATATTTTATTATAACATTATAAGCTCGGCCAGTTAATTTCAACTTTACTACATCAACTCTCCAGTTTATCCACGTCTTCAGTCACCTTTTTTGAATGTTGGTCGACTAACTGGATAAATTTGTCCAGGCTGGATGGATCACCTACCATCAAACTCAGGTATAAATTTGATGGCGTATGAAGAGTTAAAAGAACTTGGGGCTATTTGTAATATTTTATGAACAGTTTTGACGTGAGAATCAGTGAAGGATCGCACGCTAGGTGCGGGAGCTTTGCAATCTATTGGTTTGCCGCCGGGCCGTAACTCTGGATCTTCGAATGCACTTGATTCGTTTACAGGAAATTTTTCGTCACTTTTCTTGTATATCCTATTTTTAGTAGGGGTTTGTTGAATATCTGAGTCAGGAATTTCGGAACTTACAGGTGTCTTCGCGAACCTTTGACCGCGTCTTAATCAGAATGAACTGAACTGAATCAGAATGAACCCCGAAATATATCATTAGAACAGTATTTATAAGTAAGTCGCTACGTACTTCCAAAATGTGCCAATGAGTATTTTTGTGAAAGGTAATAGGTAGGGGATGTACTAGTTAATTTATAAATTATGTATTATAAATAAAAATTATGGATGTACTAGTTAATTTACAAATGGATTTGTAAAAAAAATTGACACAATTTACGAAATTAACTTATGCTAACTAATATTAATAGGGTCATCTGCTTCTATTGTTTCATGATGTACGTATTCATGTTACCCCTGTAGTTGGTCTTGAATAAATAGCACTTGAACGCTACCGATTTTGGAACAAAATGTTGAGTTGGTGTATCATGTACGCCGGGCAAGGGGACGACGGAGGAAGTAGTTTATTGAAAAGTCCGGTTGCGTGTTTTAAGGCTAAAGTAAAACTGGATTACATAACGCGGAAACGATCTTCACTTTCTAGACAGTCACAATTAAACACGAAATGTTCGAAATACTTTCTTGAAATTTTTAAGCAAACTAGCTAATAGATTTTTCCTTTTCTTTTTGTGAAAAAAGGTATCTGTCAGATTGGAAAACACGAAACTCTGGGCGGATACTTTACCTAGATATCTCACCGCTGCCACCAAATGTTGTTCTCGCGCAGTTTAACTATCGCGAACGGATCGGAAAGAATACGTTAAAATTATTTTTACTCGACTGCCGTTCACTCGTTCCCAATGTTTCCTCGAAGTGTCTGTTGCGTCGTTTTTCCATTGTGCGCTATACACGTTATCAAAGTAATCCAATTCGTGCGACGTATTTTTGCACTCGTTTATATAATTTTCGCAAAAATAAGTTACATTTGTCATCGATACTTTCTGACATATTGTCAGTCAATTTGTTTTGTTTGCACTAAAATTGGATCGTGTCTTCCGTTGTGTGTTATTTGGTTTTGGTTAGCGGCTTGTGCGGACACAACTATTTATGTATACCCTTCGGTATATACGGTATATACTGCGTAGTTTACACCGTAGTAAAAATAATATTGTACATTAACCCTTAAATGCATGATTTTTTATTTTTTTGATTTCACTCTATTTCACAATTGTTGGCTATAGATCAACGAAATCAAAGAAACTACTGACAACGGGTCCATCATCCATTTTTTTTACTGTGATTTGGTTAAGGAAATATTGTTCTATCGTATAATAAATACGGATTGTTGTTAATCAAAACAAAAACACTTTTAGAGCTAATAAAAAGTATTGTATCATTTTTGATACAAGATGCATTTAAGGGTTAAGTTTTTCAATTTATCACTTTGAAGTTCTTCTCTGCTGCTGTCCTCGGTGGTGGAGCTCAGCCCTTTGGCTTTGTCTGAAACACGATGAAAAACAGAGCTTAACGAATTCGTCACAGCCGTGCTTTGAGATTTGGTAGTAAATGCCAAATACGGTTTCGATGAAAAGTTTAGGTCTCGTTCACATAATTATATTACAACATACATGTATCACTAAGTAATATTAATGAAAATTTTAAATTAAAGACAATTTTTCGGCAGATAAATAAGCATTTTCTAGTCAAAATCTACCAGGATCTATTCAATAAAATCACAATGATTAAGGACGTAATTTTAAACAATCGAAAAGTTCAGATTATTAGAAGTGGATTTGGCAGTGCAAACCTCTTGAACTGAAATTGTTCGGGTAATAAGCGAAATTGAAACGCAGTCGTACTGAAACCGAATGGAAGCCCTACTGTGTGAAACGCCTTTAGTTTTTGTTAGGCTATGTCGCTGTTCACCCACCTGCGGGATAAGGGTAGAATACACCCGTGGCTCGGAATGCCTGCCGTAAGAGACGACAAAATGAAATGGCTTATGACTCTACACTAAGCACACCCACATTACTACAAAAATACACCATTACAATATTATGCTAAAAACAATATCAAAAATAGTTGACCATATTCCGGAGGTAAACTGGTTACCCGATCGAATCTCCGGGTGAGAACTATCCATTCAAAATAATGCACAAAAACCAAGGATAGGCTAAGAACGTACGAAGCTTGTACACACCGGGTGCTTCCCAAAGAGTACTCAATGAAATTAGTAAGTATAAATTGAATATCACAGCAGTACAAGGTGTCCGACTTTAAAACGAAATAACCGCTAAGGACAGGTATACTTTCCTTTGTGGCGGTGCGAATACTCACAATCTAGGAAGAGGGTTCTTTATCAGCTGGTAAGCAAAAGGCTGAAAAGAAACATCCTGCGTTTGATTTACAAACACCAGTCACACCCAAGTCACCGGAAGCCGAGGTGGATCTGCGTTCGATTCTACTCGCCATCTAAAGGCCGATCGGCCAGCTCCAACAGCAGATCCGTAGACAGGCGACCCAAGTGGAAAGAATCTATACACTTCCCCGAGCCAATCGGAACTTAAGTTGTAATGGTTACGCCGGTAGAAAGTAACACAAAAATCCTGCATGTGAATGTGAATTCACCGATTAGGATTGAGCGAAGAGCCGTTATTTAGAACCTATTGTAAGCGGTGGGCCCCGAAATACTTTTGATTGGCACAGAATAAAATTATATATAGTGGTGAAGTAATGAGTTCCAGGTGCTGGAGGACTACTTATATAGTTTCCTCTCCGAAATGGAAAGAGAATGTACATTATAGCAGTCTATTCTCAACCCAGTATTTTCATCGCAAAACTCGAGGCACTTCTTCGAGCTCTTCGTTTAAATTAGATAAGAAACTTCTACATACTGGAAATAACATTCCCAACATCAGAGGGAGCCTACTAAACCATTTTTGGACTCTGCAGAACATAGATTACAGACTCAAGTTACTCGCAACAGTCTGTGGAATCCTAGGAGAAACTCCTTTCAGAATCTCATGATGCTTGACTCTCGACTAAGACTAGCTGACACAAACGAACGTTCTCCTAATTGTCTGCAGACTTTCATATACGACAGTGATCAAGGGCGCGTTGTCCACGCTTGGCCAGTTCCTTGACGAGAGCATTCACTTCGAATGCCTCCTTCCCATCGTCCAACAGGAACCTGTCAGACGCCAAGACTGACAGGTGTCTTAAACAAATGGAGAATATAATTAAACAGACTATGAGCAATACGAGACCATGCCAACGGCATCGCGTCACCACGAACGTGTACCGGAACAGTCGATGCACTACACACACGGAGAAGGGAATTCCTGTCAAGGCTCAAACTTTTGTGCAGGCGATATACAAACTGAAAAATCTCGAAGGTCAGGAAACTGACTTCACTGATGAAAAATATCGAACACTTGAACAAGGAAAATTACAGATTATCTGTAAATTGGCATTGGAGAAGCCAATTCTGCGAAATCCAACAGAGCGAAGATGTTATAATAAAAAAAATATCTCGGAGAAATAATCAGAATGACATTCAGGAACGAGCGTCAGACAATGAACGCCTTCTGAAGAACAGCCAGCATTAATTCTGGGAACGCCGAACATTTTATTGAATCATTTAAGACTTTTACAGCTCGAACTTAGATCCGCAAAGCCTCAAGGGTTTGTCTGCAGAAAATTGTTTACAAACGTTGCAAAAATTTTGAGTTCTAATAATTATAAATTACATTAAATTCATGTTTATAATATTTTCAAGTATTTGAATTTAAATACGATTGTTTGGTTCTCTCTCATTAAAGTTATTTTGGAAAGATTTCTAAACTCTATAGGAAGCTCATTAAAAATGTTTGGGATGGTTACGTCGTATTTCCTGTGATCGTATTCATTCCAGTATCTCGCGATTTTATATCGACCTTGATGTCTTCTTCTAGTGTTGAATATTTGCTGGGTAGAGGCTTTTCTATATGTTGTCATCATAGAAGTTGGACATTATTATCGTGGCACCATGCAGTGACAGCGTCAAACTCCTATTATATTTTGGTCTCTGCTGTCTTAATATTTCTATAACTTACTACAATTGGCATATCGTCTGCGTATCCATAGTACTTTGTTCACATATTGAAGGCATGTCATTCGTGTATATTATATAAAGAAGAAGCCCTAACTTTGATCCTTGTGGCACTCCGCATATGATTTTCTCTTCCTCACTATATGTATCTTTGATTTTCACTTTATTCATCCTATATTTTAACTATCTTTCGAACCATATCAAAATACGAACGCGTACTCCGACCTTTTCCAGCTGCCTTGGAATGTTTAAATGACTTAAAGTATCATAAGTTTCTTTAAAGTCAATAATTACTACTGAATTTTGATTTTTTTCCTGGCTACTATACATACAATCTATTTGTAAAATCCTCAAGTAAACGGTTTATACTTTTGTTCTTTCGAAAACCGAACTAACTACATACTTTCAAGAATTGTATGTTTTCTTGTATAAACCACTTCCCTAGATACTTTATCTATGACTGTAAGAATAGAGATTGGCCCATAATTCTATATCTCATCTTTCTTACCATCTTTATATATAAGACGTACAATAGATGTTTTTAGCATATGTATTTGGTACTGACAATTATTCAAGTCTCATGGTTACTAGTTTCGCTATATTAGGAGATATTATTTTTAAGATCTTTTGGTCTTATGCGATCGATTCTTGAAGACTTACACTCTTTCAGAAAACTGAGCACGTTTTCTATTTCCCTCTCAGTGACTCCTTCCATTAATATGACATCTAACACAGTTAGGAAAAATGTTAGTTTCATCAGTGTACTTCAGAACGTGAATTTTAATAACTTTTTCTAAAATTTTGCTTAAACTGCTAGGTAGACTTATTGGTCTATAGCTAGTGGGAGACTCGGTTATACCAAGAAATCAGTTTTACATTTTCCTAAATTCAAAGAGAGAGAGAGTGATTATTAAAGAAGATCGTGCAAAGCCAATCTGTTTTCTTTTTGTCCGTAAAAAAAAAAAATCCCATTGCCTGAGAGAGCTAGTATTTATCTATTTTTATTCTTTGATAACTTTTAAGATGTTCCAAGAGAGGTTACAATTTTTGCCTAATGATTCCAATTTTTGGTTCCATTTAAAGTTGCGAAACTCGAAGAAAAGATTTTGGAGCAATTTATTGAGATAGTGGAGCTGCTACTTAAAATTAGGCTGTCGGTATCTTAGCTTTACGTCTAGTCGCCAATTACATATGCTGAAATATGTTATTAGGAAGCTTCTCTGGCATTTTAAACCTAGATTCTCTTCAGGAGACACTTTTATCAATCACATCATTTATGTATAAGTTTAGTAAACTCATAAACGATATTATCGATACTAATTTTGCTAGAAACTAAGTCTAAGTTATATGTAATATCTAAGTTCTAAATTAATATTAGCACGAAATCTAAGCCAGTTGGCTTTTTTCAAGTCATAAAAGAAGGACGGAAAAATAGGGCGTACAAAAACAGGATCAGTGGGCAGAAAACAGAGAGCAACAGGTTGAGACAATACACTCGCACGATTGGTAATAAAAAAATGGAGAAGAGAAGGACATCTACGTAGATCTATGGGTACATAAGTACATAAGTAGGGGGGGTGTTCCTGAATACATTACCATAAAAAGTTCGCGGCGGTCACACCCCCATAAAAAGTTATGGGGGTTCAAAGATAATTATTTTGCCAATTAGGATCGTCCATCGGGGGGGAGAAGTAGGGGGTGGAGGAGATCGGGGTGACATTGAATAACACAAAAAAGGTGTTTGGTGGTGGGGCGGGAAGGTGGAGGCGCAGGGGATAGGGATGATAAATCAATCATATTTTTAAATTGAGCCCCAGGAGTCGAGTTGGGAATCTTACTGCTCTGAAAAGCGTAAATTATCTAATTACTCAATATATGATTACCTAAACGCGTATGGGGGGAATTGATGTCTAAAAAAGTCTGAATATGATATTTCAAATTAATTTTGCATTTAATGTTCGTGGGGGCAAACACCCCCATTTATTGAGCTTAATTCTCAATCTAACTTAATAACTAAGAAGAACAGGTGAGGGGGGCGCGATCCTTAGAAACTAATATTGGGAGAAGGGAAGGCTATTGAGAAGACGGTGTTTTAGGCATGGAGTGCTGAGGTTGAAATCGAAGTTAATATTCGAACTAGCATTTGCCAGCATTGATTAATTTAAGACTTTTTAATATTCGAACTAGCATTTGCCAGCATTGACTTTCTCAAGGGGGCAGTAAGAACAAAGGATTGCTCCAGGAAAGACCTCGAAGAACCGACGTTGAATGCTTTCGATTCTAGACATGTGGGTTTGTTGATAAGAGGACCACACTTGAGATGCGAATTCGAGAAGGGGAGAAGAAAGAACAAAGGTTTTTCCTCGCAACAAGATTTTTCCCTTATTCAATCGGATCTCAACAGCTTTTCCGTCTGGTGTACCAAAAACTGCTTGGAGCTCATCATTTCCAAATGCTAATTAATTACCTTTTCACGTAAACGAATCAACCCCCCCCCCCCCCCCCCCTCATCACTACTTCCTCAATAATCATCCCATCTCCACCGTCCGATCCGATTGAATATGGGAAGGATCTTGTTGCGAGGAATTGGTTTTGAAGAACTTGATGTCGTCGTAGGTGGCTTCCTTGGGGAACGCCGGAAGAAGCTAAGAAAGGGTTGGAAAAGGCAGGTATAAAACGAACACTGTGGTCACTGTGTAAAATAAGAAGATATCCACTTCAACGCAGTGGTTTCGGTGGAGCAGAGGAAGAGGTTTGTATATGGGAGATGGATGGGTGGGTGAAAATGGAATTTGTTTTGAAGCTCCAGTTAGGGTGGTTAGGTTTGTTTGAGGTTTTTGGTGCTTATCACAAATATTAGGCTTATTTTTAGGTTTCTTAGAGCTAGGAAGATAGATTTTTGTTTTATTATCAGGCTTAGTTTTATGATTAGATTTATTGAGCGGCTTGGGATGGGTATCGTTCTTTTCATTCCACTTGGTAACGGTAGTTTTGCCAAGATTGAAAGGAATAACGACTCGTATTTTGATGATATCGACAGATTCAGTTTAAACGATCTGGAACATTGAAGCGTTTGGCAAATTACTATTGGAATTTTAAATTCCTTTGTGAACTTTTGTGCCCATTTTTCATGAGTGTCGGTGGTCAGAAATTGGGCCTTCAGTTTGCGTGTAGACTGCACGGTGTAGTTTTTGGCGCAAGCGGAGGCGCACAAATAAACGGGGCGGACACATTGGCTTCGAACAATTCATCACGTATGGAGGTATTGGCAAACGATGGGTTGGTATGGAAGTGGCTGGGGATGTAGATGTTACCAATCTTGTTAGATGATGTTCTCATTTCGTCTATAAAATGGCTTATGGTAAACCTGGTAGTGGTAAGTTCACTGCTAACGTCATTTAGTTTGTTTGCTATAGCTTCAATCGGATTGAGAAAGAGGTGGAACACTTATATTAGATGAGTGGCTAAAATGAATGTCAATATCAGACCGAAGAGAATTTAGATTCTCGTTTAATTATTTTCACGTTTAAGGTATGTATTGAGAGTCGAAATTAAGTTCGACGCTCCGCATGTTGGGTGAACTTTCGGAGTTTACATTTTGTAATTTTGTTATGGTAGCCAATTGTTCTTCAGGGAGTTTAGTTTGTTTGTGAAAGTTGACTCAATTGTAGAATTGATATCATCTACACATTTCGTAAGGAATTCAAACTTAGACGCGAGGTTCTTGAAGAACACATTGTTGTTGTTGGCGACCGAGTTAATATTTTCACTGTTACTCTTAATCGCGAACAGGACATAAGAGAAGTAGATTTTTCTGTACTCTTAACAATAAAAGAAGAAGTGTTCTGCATATTCATTTATATACGTGACCGACTTTTGGTTAGGCCGATGCAGGGAAGGTGAAATGATTTGCCGCAGATACCCTTGCAAATAACCCGGTCAGTATTTCTAGTATCGGCGGCGGCACAATGAGCAAACTTACAGCGATACATATTAATTAATGCGGTAAGTAAACTAGGGCGGTCACTCAAGGAGGATCCTTATCTAAACCAAGTAGGAGTAACATATGCAATACCAGCAAGTCTGATCATTCCCCCAAAACCACCAAGAGCAACAACAGGCACTGACCCGATTGCATCACCAGCATCACTGTGTAAAATGATGACACAGCAGGTACAAGCAACTCGAACAAACTTACATCGATTTTAACCTATAAAACGGCAAGCGGAACCTAAGATAATCGTGCAATAAAAGGTCGCAGCCAAGCACCAGACAGCGGGTTGGAGTTATAAATAGTCATGTAGTTAATATCCTATTATCAAATAAAGACGAAAGGTCCAGTTTAGGCCTGGGTTAAATAAGATTAAAACATTAAAGTGTTTTTTTCCAACCCAGCTACACTCACACGGTTCGCAGTTCGTTTGTAGTTCATTTTTTCTTGTCTTCTTTTTTATGGAGATGGTTGAAGATTCAATGATTTTACTGAAGCTCTGAATAAAATTTTCATAAAACTCATTTACATTGGTGAAGATATTAAGTTCTTCTCAATTGTATACATCAATCTTTTGTGAAACAATGTATCTTGAGATTAGCAGTTGATGTTCTTTCTGTTTAGGCTCTATATTATCTTTAGATAATAGTTTTGCCCTCGTACTAAGCAGTGTTCAGTTGGTGTTTTAGAGTTTCTAATTTCAAGATCCACTCGTGTATCCGATAGTATTGTATTAATTAGTCCAGGAGGATATCATGGATAGATAGTTACTTCCACTAGAGTCACTTGTTTTTTTATTTTGATATTTATG
Source organism: Merodon equestris (assembly GCA_958301585.1). Taxonomy (NCBI): domain Eukaryota; kingdom Metazoa; phylum Arthropoda; class Insecta; order Diptera; family Syrphidae; genus Merodon; species Merodon equestris. Next base: position 50,179,586 of record OY284417.1, on the reverse strand, counting down.
TCTCCTACTAGAATCAATTTATTTCTCTTGTCTATTTTATCCAGATTATCGCTTAACTCTTGCATGAAGTGATTGATACTTAAGCAGGGTGGTATACTGACACTACTGTACATTCCACATTTCTACGCTTTATATTAAGTACAATACTTTCGTATGTTATAAGTTCTCCTTCAATCTACCTTTAATGAAAGCTGCTATTCCTCCTCCCTTTGTATTGGATCTGTTAAAGTATTTTGTATTAAAGCCATCAAATTTGTAAAAGTCATTCTCTTCCGATTTTTTGTTTGTTTCCGACAAAATAATTAGATCGTTGTTTTCTAAAAAAAAAACAAAAAAGCATTCCATAGGTTTCATTTCCCTCATTTTCACTACTTTCTTTATCAATATTGAATTCAAATCGCTCCTACGCTTATAAACTGCTTTTTCTCATTATTAAGCGAAGGGTGAATTCAATTGCGATCTAAGATAAATTGTTTCTCGGCCATTTCTTAACCGTGTTTTAATAAAGAAATCACGAGTTCAAAATATTGAAGCTTTGTAAATTGCTGTTCCTTCCGGCCCTCTATATCAGCAAAACCATATTATCGACTGCAAAATTCATTACACTAGAATACATTTTAGCAGTTATTCTTGAATAAATAGAAATCCACATTTAAGTCTCAAATATAATAACAGAGAAACAGTCAGTTGAATTTCTATTTGAATTCCTCTATTTGAAACTAATTGAACTCTTTCAACTCTTCATTCAGCTTCAGTTCGTTTATTTTATACATAAGATATCAATATTATGTCTGACCATATCGATGAACCTCAGGTGCAAGTACCTAAACGGCGCGGCCGATCGGCGAGACAGCCTTGACTATCAGATGCCAGTTGCAAGAATTGGACGTCAGACAGCAGCATACAATGCAAACATTTACACTTGACTTATGTTATCAGATTGTCTTATACCATGAGCAGCATAGAAGAAATATGCAGCATGAAAGTCCACAAGGAGCATTTACCTAAACGTGTGAAGAGATTTAAATCATTAGACTCAAATTTCCACACCTGAGGGCCGATTGATAAAAAACATTCAAAAAAAGCATTTGAAATCGGACAGAATTTGAAAAACATCAATATGACTCATGACAAATAAACACGTAGTATCCAAAGTTTATTGAAATATTTTAGCGTCAAAATGTGTTCATTTCATTTTATTTGTTTTCGGTAAATTGAGATCAACTCTACCTTTAAGCTTTGCCTCGCTTCGCTCAAACACATGCTGCAGCGAAGCGGTACGCCAAGCGACTGCGGCCTTTTTTTTTTTTTTTTTAATTAATTTTTATTCAGTATTATCTTATATCACCGATAGAGACGTAGTGACGATCCTAGTCAACATGATGGGAACTGAGGTAATCGTCACCTCAGCCTATTTTCCGGGAACACCAGAAAACATCAAAAAACTGGTAAGATTCTGTAAACAGAATAGAAAACACCTAGTCATTGGCTGCGATGCGAATGCTCACACTACTATCTGGGGCAGTAGCGATACAAATTCAAGAGGTGAGTCTCTCCTAGAATTTCTCGTCGATACTAACCTAGATATAGCAAATAGAGGCAAAGAACCAACTTTCCAAAATGCAATAAGGAAAGAAGTTCTAGACCTCACACTAATTACTAACAAAATATCTAACTTGATTAAAGAGTGGCAGGTCTCGAAAGAAAACTCCTTTTCTGACCACAACCACATCACTTTTAAACTTTACATGGGAACTCAGGCTGAGACCCTGGTGAGATATAGATCTCCCAAAGCCACAAACTGGGAAATGTACAAATCCCTCCTAAATGACAAACTATCAGGGGTTCATCTGAACACCAACACTCCAGAGGAACTAGACAACTCAGTCGAATTCCTCACGGACACCATATTATCTTCCTACCATGCAAGCTGCCCACTAAAAGAAAAAAAATCCAAAGTATCCGTACCCTGGTGGAACTCCAAACTGAGCAAACTTAGGAAGTCTGCAAGAAAAGAGTTCAACAGGGCAAAAAAGACGGGCAACTGGCAGCCATATAAGGAAGCTCTCACCAATTATAATAAAGGAATCAGGGCATCCAAAAGGAAATCATGGATGAACTACTGTGATAACCTTAAAGACTCACCAGAAACAGCAAGAGTCTACAAAGCGTTATCCAAGGGAAACCATGATTCCTTAGGTCTGCTCAAAGACCTGGATGGAAACCTGACAAATAACTTCACGGACACCCTAGAATTACTCCTAAAGACTCACTTTCCTGGCTGTACCGTGAAAACTAGCTGTAATCTCAGCCATAACTTACCAAACTATTATCAAAATAGTAATAACAGCGTGAGGAAATATATAACGTACGAGAAGCTAGACTGGGCCATTAACAGCTTCAAGCCATTTAAAGCTTCGGGACCTGACGGAATATTTCCAGCTTTACTAATACATGGGAACAATAAACTAAAGGCACTGTTGGTAAAAATTATCCGAACCAGCCTTGCCACTAGTTACATACCACGTACATGGAGAAGGATTAGGGTCATATTCATACCTAAAGGGGGTAACAAACCACCAGAAAATCCTAAATCGTACAGACCAATCAGTCTATCCTCGTTCCTACTAAAAACAACGGAAAAACTGATTGAACTAATCATAAGAACAACACTGGAGATATCTCCACTCCATAAACTACAATTTGCATACCAAAAAGGCAAATCTACGATAACCGCACTCCACAAAGTTACGGAAATCATTGAAAAGGCCATAAATTCAAAAGAAGTAGCAATTGGAGCATTTATGGACATAGAGGGAACATTTGACAATGCAAATCACTCATCACTAACTAAAGCATTACATGCAAAAAGGGTGGACCCCCTAGTAGTTAGATGGATCAATAATATGCTAAAAGATAGACGCATAACAGCCAAGTTAGGTACCTCAGAACTAGTTATCAAAACTATTAGAGGTTGCCCGCAAGGGGGTGTTCTATCCCCGCTTCTGTGGTCAATTCTGGTAGATGAACTTCTCTGGGAACTTAACAACAAAGGCTTTACTGCCATTGGATATGCAGATGACATCACCATATTCATAAAAGGCAAACAAGAAGACATTCTAGGGAATCTTATGCAAAACGCCCTAAAAATAACATGGAACTGGTGCGATAAAGAACAACTCTTTATCAATCCCAGCAAAACCCAAATAATTAGGTTTACCAGGAAAAGATCAATCGATCTACCAAACCTTAAAATAAAAGACACCTGCATCCCAATAAAGAAAGAGGTAAAATTCCTAGGAATAACACTGGATCATAAACTCTCATGGAATGCACACCTAGATAACATATACTCAAAGGCTATAAAGGCCTTATGGTCCCTAAAACAGCTGGTGGGCAAAACATGGGGACTCAACCCAAAAATGAGTATATGGATATACAATCAGATGATCAAACCAACCATACTATACGGCGCTGCGGTATGGTGGAGGAAATGCGTACAAAAAGGAACAATACGCAAACTCAACAAAATACAAAGACTAGCATGTATTTGTATAACTGGAGCAATGAAAACCACTCCAACCGCTGGAATGGAGGCGATCCTAAACATTCCGCAGTTACACACTGCCGTTCAGGCAGAAGCGGCCAAACAAGCCCTAAGGATTCAAAGAACTTATAACTACAAAAAAGGGAACCTGACTGGACATCTAGAGATTCTAGAAAAGGTCGACAACGTCTGGGAACTAACTCGTGTAAGTGACCTAATGTCCCCTCAGCTGAACTTTAAAAAACACTTTGAAATACTCATTCCAAACAGGGACGAATGGAAAAACAATCCCCCTTGGTTGAAGGATGGTGCCCAAAAGTGGTTTACAGATGGGTCCAAATCCGGAAATAAAGTAGGGGCTGGTGTGATAGGACCTAAATGTAGCCTTCACATCCCTCTCTGCGGTGAATCATCAATCTTTCAGGCTGAACTGTATGCAATAAATGCGGCGGTACACTACATTAGTGAACAAAAGCCCAATAGATTAAAGATATCCATATTCTCGGACAGCCAAGCGGTTCTCAAAGCTCTAAGAAGCTATACATTTAACTCTAGAGCTGTCTGGGAATGTCACCAACGTTTAAATAAACTGGCGATAAACAACAAAGTAAAGTTGATTTGGGTGCCAGGTCATGAAAACCATAAAGGCAACGAAAAGGCGGACTTACAAGCCAAAAAAGGCGCCCAGATGCCTTTTACTGGACCCTTCCCCCTTTATGGATTTGACAACACAGACACAAATAAAACTCTATACAAATGGGTCATCAAACAAAAGAACCAATTCTGGAACAGACAAGAGGGCTTAAAACACTCTAAAATTTTTATGGAACAGAATCACAATCCAAAACGTGCAAAAGAGGCACTAGAACTAAATAAAGCCGAACTAAAACTGCTATGTGAAGCTCTAACAGGGCACGGCACTTGCAATCACCACCTATTCAAAATGGGTCTCAGCAGCACTGAGTCTTGCAGATGATGTGGGCAGGATAAAGAGACAATGGAACATATTCTCACAAAATGCCCAGAACTCACTGAAGAGCGACTCGAAATGTCAACAAAGACACAACTAACAGGGAAGGACTTCCAGGATATCCCATCTAGGAAAGTTGTTAAATTCATGAAAGCAACACTAAAATCCTAGATCAAAGAAGGGGGTACAATAGATCTTTATGGTCGCAGTGCAAGTGTCCTGTAATGACACACCCCATACTCTTCAATTCAATTCAAATCTTATATCTATCTTACCCTAGTCAAAAATGTTTAAAATTAGCTTAACTATCTTAACAAATCTAACTATCTTACTGGCCCTAGACGGACACTCTAAAACAAACAGAACAATTGAAACATACATATGTCTTTCGACGACTACATAAATTCTATTAACATTATAATATCTAACTTAAGCTAAGAAAAATGGTTTTTATTAAGAAAAAACTTAGCATATGATTTTATATAAAACTTAAGCCTATCTAAAACTAATAAAATCTAACTAAACCTATCTTATTCTAACTTAACTAAAATATGTATACACAAATATATACATTATATATATTTGATATATATGTGACCCGGCCTATGAAAAGGGACCTTATGACTAAAAAAAAAATTTTCGAGAAACAGCTGTTAAAGATAAACAATGCATTTCGTCAGTTTCTAGTGTAGTTTTTTTCCTACCTTTCCGTTGCCTGGTGTCGGTAGTGTCGTTAGCTGTTCAAGGGCACCAAGTGAGACGCAGTGTTGCTTTTTCTCAGTTATCAGCTGGTTTTTTTTCATAATCTCGTTGGTGTAATTATTTCTTTCGATCTTTTGCATTATTAACTAGTGAATAATGTCTGTCGAAGAAGAATTTAGCGAGGTTTTTCAAAAATATTTCGGTGAAGACGAAGAGAATGATGATGATGATTCTTTCCATGATGTTGGTATCGATTACGAGGACGAACTACAATCATTATTTGAAGCTGAACAAAGTTTTTCTGCAGTGGACTTGTCTATTACAGATAACGAAGAAAAGGAATTGGTGAATAAATTTATTTCGCAAGATTGTTTTAATAATAAATGCCAAAAAATTATACCGCGAAATATGATAGAAACTGCAAGAAATAACTATTTAGAATTATCAAAACTGAGCCAGATCGAATCAGCAATGATGTGCACGGACAAACTTAAAGATGCTTACACAGAAATGACGAATTGGAGGGAACATGGAAGGCAAAAAGGTAAAGATGTTGAAAGGCATAAATTGATATTCACTTTTTATCACTTGCCTGTTTGCCGTTCATTTTTCCTTTTCGTGCATGCGTGTGGATAAAAACGTTTTAAAAATTTACTTCGACATTTTCATACACATGGTGCCGTTTTTTTTTTTTTGCCTTTTTATCCTATCCTAACCTACCCTACCCTACCCTACCCTACCCTACCTTACACTACCCTAACCTATGTAAGCCTGCCATTGGTACTAGGCAGGCCGTGCCTTGAAGAGGCTGCTGCTAACGAAGGGTTCATTGACGGAGTTCTCTTCAGCCACCAAAAACGTCGATGCTGGCGGACTACGTCTCCTCGATTCTGGCGTGAGACCGATCTACAGAACCTGAGGCGCTTGGGCTCACGGAGCGCGACATAGGGTCCGTAGAGAAATCGCCGTTCCACGAAATTGCGACTCACGTGGAAGATTAGCGGTAACGCCAATCTATCCTGGATCAGCCCACATCAGGGACAAAGCCGTTAAAGCGCACTCTCTCATGATATAGATCATTGGGGTAGTAAGCCCCGAAGATCAGGCTATTGACCGAAGTCATTGCTCTTGCAACGTGGCTTCGAACCAGTTTGATCAGAAAATTATCTATCCGTACAATCCTGGCCCTATTGTATAGGACCTCGTTCGGGTAAAATTTCGTGTACTCAGATTCGGGAGTCCTATTCAGCCCGAGACAAGTCCTAAGACATTGTCTCTCAAACACCCGAATCCTTTCCATTAAGCTGGCTCTCACATTGAACCAGACGGGACATCCATAGGCAACCATGGGCCTGATTAAGGCCATGTAGCAGATTACCTTCACCCTGGAATCAAGTTGGCTGCTATGAAACAGCCATCTTGTCAGAGCGAAAGCGCCCCGGGCCCTTGCCAGAGCAGCATCTACATGTTTGTCAAAATATAGATACTGATCCAGCACGATCCCAAGGTATCTGACTACACTTTGTCTCGCCAGTGGACGCCCGTCCGCCCCAAAGATAGAGAACCTGCGCCAATTTTTTCTAGTGTCCCGGGAGGCCGTAGACAAAGGCGTTCTGAACAATATAGATTCTGATTTCTGGAAGTTGATTTTCAACTTCCAGTCATCACAATACTGCACAATCACAATCACGCTGCAAGAGAATGACAATGACGTCGATCGTTGGACCTGATCTGTACGCGATTAGGTCGTCTGCATACGCTATTGAGTGGTGAAGAGAAACAAGTAGATCACTCAGGTAAATGCTGAAAAGGATCGGCGAATTTACCGTACCCTGTTGCAGTCCATTTTTGATTTCAAATATTTGAGTAGAAGTTACGTTGGCAATTTTCACAATGAACTTTCTACCTGTTAACATGTCAAAAATCATATATAGCAGTGGTTTGCCCAGCCGACTGAGCTTGTAATAAAGGCCTTCTAACCATACGATTTCGAAGGCTTTTTCCAAGTCAATCAGACAGGCACCCATGCATGCAACCATGCATTGGTTCTTGCATTTATTCCATTGGATATCCGAAACAAGTTTCGACGCGGCATGAATAGTGTCATGCCCCGCTCTGAAACCGAATTGGTTATCCGGGATGATTTTATTGTCCTCAACCCATTTAGACAGGGCTCTATGGATCACCTTCTCGAAGACCTTGCTGATACTCGGAAGGAGACTGATCGACCGGAGATTTGCCGGGTTAGAGGTGTATTTACCCTTCTTGGGGATTGGTTGAACCACCGCTGTTTTCCAATGCACTGGATAATATGCATTATTCCGTGCATTGTTGAACAGGATGGCGTACCTCTCTACAGCCATTGGTGGAAGGTGCCTAAGCACAATGACTGAAAGATCATCAACACCAAGATTCTCAGATCGTCAATGATCGAAATCATTTCTAAGGTAGAAGTGATGAAGCAGGGCTCTGTTCTCCAGGTCATGGTTCGGGCGAATACTATCATTCACCTTGTACACTTCCTGGAAAACAGCTCCCACTGTCGCCACAAACTTACAGATATTCTGTAATTTTCTCTCATCAATTGTTGGAGATTTTTAATCAGTGACTTCAGTGTCCTGACCTCCGAGTTTTGTCTGTCGGTAAACCGCCTATACAAGAGTTTGAGTATTGTTAGGAGTCTACTTTTTTGTCTATGCAGTGCGTCGATTGTCGCGTTTCGGTATATGTTTGTGGTATCGTGCTGTCATTGACGTGGTATCGTACTGTTCATAGTCTGTTTAATGATATCGTCCATTTCTTTGAGGTACCTGTCAATCTCGTGGTTTGACAGGTTCCTATTAGTCGGTGGGAAGGAGGCGCTCGAAGTGAGCGCTCTCGTCAGGGAATTGGCGAAGCGTGGCCAGCGCGCCCTACTGTAATCGTAGGGGTGCGTGTGGACGTACTCTGCCATTTCCGCGAACTCGTCAGGTACTGTGATCACGGCACATAGTCCGCAGTGGTCACTGTCGTATACAATGGTCCGCAGACAGTTAATAGACCATTCGTTCGTGTCTGCCAGTCTCAGTCGAGAGTCCATTAGCATGAGATCCAGATAGGAGCCGCTCCTAGGATACGACGGACTATCCGTTGCGAGCAACTTGACTCTATATTCAATGCTGCGAAGAATCCACCAATGGCTTAGTAGGCTCCCCCTAGTGTTGGGAATGTTATTTCCCCAATCACTATGTTTGGCATTTAAATCGCCGGCCAGAATGTAAAAGTTTTTTAATGAGTTTAAGCGCAGAGATCGAAAGAGTGTCTCGAGTTCTGCGATAAAAATATTGGGTTGCGGTGCTTCAGGTGCATAGGCTGATACAATGTACATTCTCTTTCCATTTCGGAGAGGAATGCACACAATATAGGCCTCCAGCACCTGGAACCTCCCCTTCCGCTCTTCGGGCGCCTTGTCGCGGCGGAGGGGCTAAAGAGGTCAATGACCTCGAACTAAGACCCGGAGAACCCCGAGTTAGTCATGAATGAATGGACAACCAAATGGATGGAAATACTCCAGGTGGCACCCGCAATAGCGGAAATCCACCCGCGATCTCCCTGATCGCGGCCGGGGCAAGGATTCTGGAGGCCCCACCAGTCATTCTTAACTCTCCGGCAGCCCGGAACGACACCGACTCCTGCGGCTCATTGTCCGACCACTTGGTTGGACTGAGCGTGAGCGGTGCAACCGACAGAGGCGACACCGACGATGGTGCGGCACGGGAAACCGCCAAGGTTGAACGAGCCCCAGAATTGGGACGTGCTGTAGATTGCACTGCTAAGTGCCCAAAAAGAAGGAGGAAGAGGCGTGCCCGAAAATCGTGCAAAGAGGCTGGCACAGCCGAAGGCACGAAGATTGAGGGCGAACCTTTGGGAAAGGCAGGTAAGAGGATCAGATCGGCGGAGGTATCCCCTACCGAAGCCCATCCGACCCTCTCACCTGCAGATCCCGCACTTCTTGCCGGCGCGCAGCGCAGAAAGCGTCGGCGGCTAGTAAAGGCTGCTGCTTGAGGCACAAGCATGCCAGCACTTTCGGCATGCGCCTCAAACACTCCTCCTCTTATTGTTGACGGTCAAACTCCCAATAAGAGCGTGCCAAGTTCCAAAACTGTCGGAGCTGAAGATGTTCAGGGTCCTGTCATGGTCGGTGCCACCGCCGAAAAAGGTGATGATGCTGGCAGACAGACTCTGATCGCAGAAGGCGAAGCGGTCTTGGATCATAACAACCCTCAGGCTGGCAAAGCTGTTCGAAAGCGGCGTCGGAAGGGAGCAGGAGCTCAAACCGAAAAAGGTAAGAGCACTTGCAAACGGAAGATTGCCGCCGGGGACAATCTTGCTGGGGAGAGAGAACGTGATGTCTCCTCCTCTGATATGGCGGCGGGAAATCGGAGTCCAAAGGCAGATGCGGCGATCAATAAAGATCAAAGCAAAAACCTGAAGACGGAGAGGACCAAAGGCTGCTCATCGGAGGCGGGCACTTCACACAAAAAAACCCCTTCCTCTGGAAAGGCAACACAAATGACCGTAAAGAGTCGAGACAAGCACCTCTCCTACAAAGAGGCAGCCATCTCCTCCGAAAAGGTCAGGATAGGGAAGGCTGGCAGTGACAGCAGAATGACCAGCGCAGATTGCCAACACTGCGAGGATCATCTACTGGAGCTAGCTTCAGCAACAGGCTTCTGTATTCAAGCGGAGAGGTCTGCTTTGATGAATGGTACCTTCGTGGTGAGCTGTTCCTCTCAGCAGACATCTGCCTGGATCAGGAGCATGGTGCCGAAAATCCCCCCCCTGGGAACTAGCACTTATCAAGTAGTTAGTCTCCCGAAACTAACGCGCGCCATCTGCTGGATTCCGGGAAAACCCGGAAACAAGCTGAAAGTGCTGACGCGACTACGTGCGCAGAACCCGGGACTCGACACGAGGGCCTGGACTGTCTATTCCTACAAGGAGAAAAAGAACTCTCTGAAAAAAGAGGGCTTCACTCTGGTAGTGGGAATGGACAATGGCTCTGTTGAGGCCCTGAAAACCGCGTACGACTCACGTCCCTACTTCGGCCTTGGTAGGATTGTATTCCATTTTGATGTCAAGTAGTCGAAGGATGGAACGTGTTCCCCAGTATGAATCCATGATTTTTACTCAGATCAACCTACAGCATTGCAAGGCTGCTACCGCTCTTCTAAGTAGCAGAATTGCATGCAGTAGTACAAATCATCACATTGTATCCATTCAAGAACCATGGGTGTGGAACAAACGCCTGTGTGGTCTTGGTGGCATACGTGATGCTACAATCCTTTATGATGAGCGATCCGAAAGGCCCAGGGTCTGCCTCATCATATCGAATACGCTATCGGCAACCAAACTTGGTCAATTCTGTGGTCAAGATCTGGTAGCTGCGAAAGTGAGCTACAAGGCGCACGGAGAAATTGAACACTTCGTCGTGGCGTCTGCTTACTTCCCCTACGACTCGGTACTACCCCCGCCACCTAAGGCGGTTTCCGAACTCGTAGAGTACTGTGAAGCCAGAAGGATTGGACTCATCATCTGTTGCGATGCTAACGCTCAAAACACATTTTGGGGCAGCAGCAAATGCAACCGGAGAGGAGACCATCTTTTAAACTTCATTCTTTCGTCTGACCTTTTCATCAACAATGTTGGCTCTCTACCAACCTTTGTGACGGCGAGACGACAGGAAGTGATTGACCTAACCTTATCTAACAGGCATGCGAAGGCCATCACTAACTGGAGAGTCTCACCAGATGTTACGCTGTCAGACCATAGATACATCGAATTCCAATTGAAGTGCGGGATCTCCCCCTCGCAGCCCAAGCGGAATCCGAGAAAAACAGACTGGGTGCGATTTAGGGAGGAGCTTGAGAAATCCACTCAAGCCCCGCCTAAACTCAAAACTAATCAATCGGTGGAGGATGCAGTTCACAACCTGAACAGCGCCATCACCAAATGTTTTGAACTCGCATGTCCTGTCAAAAAACCTCCCAACAGGAAGCCGGTTCCCTGGTGGAATGCTGAGCTCCAACGGCTTCGTAGGGAAGCCAGAAGTCTTCTGAACAGATCGCTTAAATCGAACTCGGAAGATGACTGGAATAAATATCGATCGAAGCAGAAGGAATATAAGAAGCTTATTCGAAAATCGAAGAATGATTCCTATAAGTCCTTCTGCGAAGAGATCAAATCCCTGAGCGCGACCAGCAAGTTGGTTAAAGTCCTCAAACGAGGAAAATCGACAAAGCTGGATGTACTCAGAAAGTCTGATGGTACCTTTACCGAGTCTAAAGCAGAAACTCTTAGTTTACTGTTTCAGACTCATTTTCCGGGAAATCAGACTGTCATCGGCTCGTTGCACACTCCCTCATTGGATACTGCGGCTGTAGCGATGAAAACAACTCGGCGTAGCTGGTATGTTGCGTCACGCGTGGCAACTACTGAGGCCATTGAATTCGCTGTGGCATCCTTCGATGGCTTTAAGTCGCCGGGCACTGATGGGATATACCCCGTTATGCTGCAAAAAGGTATAAGACAGCTGCTTCCTACACTGAAAAGAATTTTCACTGCTAGCCTGGCACTTGCCTACATACCTATCCCTTGGCGCGCGGTGAAAGTGGTCTTTATTCCCAAAATAGGGAAAGAGGATTACTCACTAGCCAAGAGTTTCAGACCAATAAGTCTAACATCATTCCTGCTGAAAAGCATGGAAAGACTAGTAGAGTTGCACGTGCGCAAAGTTGCCCTTCGAATGCATCCTCTGTCGGACATGCAACATGCTTATCAGCGCGGAAAATCCTGCGAGACTGCGCTTCAAAACCTAGTTGGGAGAATTGAATGCGCTCTCGAAAGGAAAGAGTACGTACTAGGCATTTTCGTCGACATTGAGGGAGCTTTTGATAACGCTACCTTCGACAGCATGTGTAACGCTGCTAGACGGCATGGCGTAGATGAAGCACTGGTTTTGTGGATCAAAGCAATGCTTGTGCACAGGACATTGATCGCTGATACAGGCCTCGAACAATGTGTCAAGTCTGGAGTAAACAGGGGCTGCCCGCAAGGTGGCGTCTTGTCTCCGCTGTTATGGTGCATGGTGGTCGACTCTCTGCTAGATGCTCTCAATGCCTCTGGAATCTATGCCCAGGCCTATGCGGATGATGTTGCTGTTCTCTCTGTCGGCTCATGTTTAGCGAATGTCTGTCTCAAAGCGCAGGCGGCGCTAAACGTGATCGATGACTGGTGCACGAGAAATGGGCTGTCGGTTAATCCTCTTAAGACCGATGTCGTTCTCTTCACGAGAAGGAGGAAAACAACTGGCATTGCTCAGCTGGTGCTAAAAGGCATTCCCATCCCTATATCCAAGGAAGCTAAGTATCTGGGAGTCATTCTAGATAACAAACTTCTCTGGTCAAAACATGTTGAGTCCAAAACCACCAAAGCGCTGTCAGCTTTCTGGCAATGCAAAGGTGCCTTTGGCAAAACATGGGGCTTATCGCCGAAAAAGGTCCTCTGGATCTACACGGCAATGGTAAGACCGATAATCTCATATGCATCGGTTGTTTGGTGGAGCAGGCTGACACGAAAACACGTTGTGGCTTCACTCACCAAACTCCAAAGAGCGGTCTGCCTCAGTTGCACGGGGGCTTTCCCCAGCACACCGGGAGCTGCTTTGGATGCTATGATGAACCTTCCACCCCTTGACATATATATCAGAGGGTGTGCACTGAAAACTATTTCTCGCTTAAAGAGGAATGGTCTTTGGTACAACTCGCAGTGGAGTGAAAGTGTACTTGAGAGAGAAATATCCTACGATCACTGTCTCATGGATATGCCCTCTGACGCAATGACACCTGCCATCCTACTGCGCTGTAACTACACAGTCACATTTCCTTGGCGTCAGGACTGGCTTTGGCCAGACACTGAACCTGGAATAGAATGTCTTCGCATCTTCACAGATGGCTCCAGGACTGATCAGGGATCCGGCGCCGGAGTTTTCTTCGAGCGCGAAAACATTCGACTGCACTTCTCGTTAGGAAAATATGCGTCTGTCTTCCAGACGGAGATTTACGCAATCCTAATGGCCATGCACTATGTTGTGAAACACAGATGGAGGGGAAAGAGCATATGTGTCTGCAGCGACAGCCAAGCTGCACTCAAAGCTATATCCAATCCTCTGTCCAACTCCAAACTAGTGCATGAACTCAAGACCTTCTTGAACAAAGTCGGAAGACTTAATTCACTTAGGCTTGCATGGGTTCCAGGTCACTCTGGAATCCCAGGAAACGAGATCTCCGATGAACTCGCTAGAAAAGGCTCAGAGGAGAGTTTCTCAGGGCCTGAACCCGCCTTAGGTCTACCAGCTTCAACGGTTAAATCTGACATCAATGACTGGGTATTTAACGTACACAGTCGCAGATGGAAGGAATATCCAGGATGCAGGATGACTAAGCGCGTACGCCCTGACGTCTGTAAAAAGTCCGCAACATTCTTCTTATCCTTAAGAAGAAATGACTGCAGAAGGCTAACGGGCGTCATTACGGGCCATTACACTTTTGCCAGGCATCTTTACGTGCTTGGCATCAGTGAGACGCCTACCTGTGCTGCTTGTTGCGAGGAGGACGACACAGCGGAACACTTTCTCTGCGACTGTCCCGCCTTCGCTCGTGCACGGTGGCGCACCCTTGGGGCCGACGTGGTGGGTGCCGAATCTCTTAGCTCAACATCACTGAAGCCCCTCCTCATTTTTCTCCGGATAACGGGGAAAATACATTAAAGACAAAGTGTCTGTCTGGTAGTACAATGGACCAGTACTTGTGTCTGAGTGCTCCAGCAGATAGTAGAAGCCTCCAACAAAAAAAAAAAAAAAAAAAAAAAAAAAAAAACCTGGAACCTCCGCACTTCACTGCTATATATGACCTTATGTTTAAGATTATTTTTAATGAAGATCGCAACTCCCCCGCCTTGAGTAGCGTTGGGTCCGTCTCTTCTAATTATTTTAAACGAACTGTGCCGGATTTTGTGCTTCTGGTTTAGCTTTGTTTCGCTAACCAAGAGTACATCGGGGCTTTCGTCCTGCAACAGGTTAAAAAGTACGGCTTGTCGCTCAATCCTTATCAGTGAATTTACATTCACCGACAGGATCTTCAAGTGCCTCTCTGACAGCGTACCCATCATGACCTTAGGTGCGCTAGGCCCGGCAGAAGCGAGCAGATACTATCTACTCGGGTCGCCGTTTCCAGGATCTGTTTTTGGAGCTGTCCAATCTGCCCTTGGATTGCGAGCAAGATCGAACAGGCATCCACCTCGGCCTCCGGTGCCTTAGATACAGGCAATGGGGCTTTAGGAACAGCCACGGGCTTTTGTACCGTCTTTCCCGAACCTGCCGCCATTTGGGCGTAGGTCAACTGGGATGTGACGGCTGGTGTTTGGAAGCGACCCGAGGGACGCTTCTCCTCAACCTTCTGCTTACGGGCCAGGTTTTCTTTCTTGATGTCTTGGAACTTAGGACATCCCCGATAGTTTGCAGGGTGTCCTCGGTTCCGACACAAGACACACTCGAGCTGCTCTCTGTCCGCCACCTTGTCTTTCCCAAGGTCGCATTCCTCGTTCTTGTGATTCTTTGCACACTTAACGCATCGAGGCTGCATTTCGCAGTTCGACGCGGCGTGCCCGAATCTTTGGCAGCGGATACATTGCAAAATGTTTCCTTGCCTTTTTAATATTTCCCATGTTACACGCTGGGAAGCCAAGGAAGTAATGGACCTTAACCTCTCCAGCTTGCTGTTGGGTGTGAGCTGTACCACGAAGAAGGGAATCACTCGCTTCTCCCGTCGGGAGCTCACCGTGGAAAATGGCTTAACCGCCACGAATTTGAGGTCGTCACTATCGAACTCTTTGAGTTCTGAGAGCATTTCCTGGGGATCTGTGATAGATTCTACGCCTTTGAGGACCATCGTCCGCAACCTCTCGGCCTTTGGAGTGAAGGAGAAAAACTCCGTCGTTGACTCCTTCAGTAGGCTTTTAATAAGCTTATGTTGCTCCAGGGTCTTTCACTGAATAGCATAGCGTTTCTGGCCCAAACATTTAAATTCAAAATTACCTACACCAATGGCATACTTACACATATCGATGCTTTCTCGTAAGGCCGTGGTATAGGTGAGGATCGGTGGCACTTTCTCCTTTTTCGGGCGCTGTTGCTGCGGCTGATGTTGTTGCTGCTGCTGCTTCTGCAGCTGTGGTTGTTGTTGCTGCTGTTGTTTCTGCTGCGGCTGTTGTTGTTGCTGCTGTTTCTGCTGCTGCGGTTGTTGTTGTTGCTGCTGCTTCTGTTGCTGCGGTTGTTGTTGCTGCTGTTGCTTCTGTTGTTGCTTCTGTTGCTGCTTCTGTTGCTGCTTCTGCTGCTGCTTCTGCTGCTGCTTCTGCTGCTGCTTCTGCTGCTGCTTCTGCTGCTGCTTCTGCTGCTGCTTCTGCTGCTGCGGTTGTTGTTGCTGCTTCTTCTTCTGCGGCTGCTGTTGTTGTTGCTGCTTTATTTCTTCGGCGGCTGTTGCCTCCTCTCTCAGCTTCTGCAACGCCTTAATTTTATCTACTACGGCCTGCAGCTGGGCGCGCAGGAAGCGTTCTTGCTCCTCCAGTACACTACGTTCATCCTCCGTAGCCGAACTTAAGAAGGCCGCGAAGGGGTTGTTGTCCCCCATGTAGCGGCCTTCTCTGCCATCGGAGAGGTATTCGACCTCTGCTTCCACGGGGATCACTTTCCTTGCTTGTTGCTGTTGTTGTTGTCGTCCGGCTGCTTCGGACGTCGATGGTGGTGATGATGGCGCCCCTTTCCTCGCTTCGACCTGCAGCTTTTCAGTCGAAGTGGTGAGGGAGGGGCGCTTAATTAAGTTGGGCCTTGAGTTGACCCTTCTGCTACTAAGTCCGCACTTGTATTGTTTATTGTTTATTTTGCTTTGCACTTGTGTAAATCAAGCCGAAACATTTCCTATCACTGCACTGGTCTGTGATCAACTGAGCGACTGCGGCCTCCTAGTTTGCACATGTACAAATTGATAAATTTCTTAAATTTAGCTTTCCGTTTATTCTGAATCAAGATTCGATCGCACGAGTGCTTTGCTTTTTTCAAAGGATTACAACACTCATCGTGCGTATCAAACTCTGCACAACTCGTCACATACGATTAATAGATTTCGAAACTACAAACCAATAACAGCACTACGGATTATAAATACACGACATGCGACAGGCGGCGTTTTTGTATGCAGCGCAGAAGTACTCGTATATCAATTTTTGTAGAGAATCGAATAACGGGGAGTCAAATTTTTACAGATTCTTGTAGTTCAAAGTCAAGATTCGAAATAATCGAAATATGAAGACATTACTACGAATCCAATGGTTTAATTAATTATTATAAATAAATTTACGAAAATTGATTATTTTATTTGAACATATAAACTTCTAAGAATCTTCCATAAAATGTTCATAGCGTTTCGTTCTCGGGCACTCGAGAAATTAATTTGTTCATTAAAACAATAAAACAAAAACAATAAAAATTGAAATTTTGCAAAAATCTTTGGGACTACGTTTAGTATTGGTACAGATTGGTACAGGTGTTTTAGAAATGCGCGGTTAATTGACTGTTTATATGAACATACATACATATATGACACGGTTGGAGTAAATAGAGCTGTGTTTTAATTCTTGTTTATATCCCCGAATGTCGGATTTTTCTTTGCTTTTGTCTTTTCTAAGATGGCACATTTCGTTTCTTTTCGTGTAAAACTAACTGACACATTCTTCAATTGTATGTTTTTTCCTTACGTGTACGCATATGTATATCTTCTCAATGTCGGTCTCGTTTATGTTTATATGCTACGAGTAGATACGCACGTATATGCTTCAGGAGAAGCCGTTTCAAATGCAATCGCTTCAAAGTATATGTAATGAAGAACAATCGAGTTCGTTTTGGTTTTCTCTTTTTGAAGGTTAGCTCGAAAAATCGATTTTGCGGCTGACTGCCGTTCGGATAACTGGCCTTAATTGATGTTCGGATAATCGACGCTCTACTATATTTTTTTTTTGTTTTTTATTTATTATTAGCGCTAATGATCAAAAACTCAACATATATTAGAGGGAGAGCATGTGACCAATTTTCGGTTGTCATTTCAAAAGTTATGAAAATTCACACAGTAAATCCTCTATACATACTGAAGATTGAAAGTCACTTCTGGCAGCCCTCTGTTGCCGTGGTAGACTACCCTAACATTTTAGGGAGGGTAAGAAATAAGATTCATTTTGGTCAAAGGATCAGTCATACAATTTTAGGAAATTACTTTCGACAGTATTTTGTATTCATGGAATTTTTGCCAGAACATTAACATCCCTCCTGATTGTTAACAGAAAGCTATAAATATTTATAAGTAAATATAATTTTTGTAATCTTATAAGTCTTCAAATTTTAACGAAATAAATAAATCATATGTACAATAAGTAATTTAAGAGGCCAGAACGAGATTCCATCACTAACAATCTGCCAGAGCAAAAAACTTGCACACATTGGTCTAAACCAGTGATTCCCAAAGTGGTCCCCCCGATCATCAAAAATCTATATATGTAGAATAAAGTACCTTCAACGCCTCACTCATAACTTCGGGACGCAATGAGAACATCGTACTTATATTTTCTTCAGCAACGTCCAAAATGGATGTAACAGAATCCATATCTAAAGGTCGGAGACATCGTACTCGTCAAGGAAGGCAATCTTCTACCTTCAGCGTAATTACTAGCGTGAGTGCTAGAACTGCATACCGGTTCGAATGGTCTGACGCGCGTGGTGATCATAAAAAAGAAAAACTCTGTTTTGAAATGTCCGATCGCGAAGCTTCCGTCTTGCCTGTTCCAAACCCGTCGACCGATTCGTAATGAAAGCAAATGTACTCGTAAACAGAAAAAAGAAAAAAAGAACAAACTATGAGAAAAAAACAAAAAACAAAAAACCACACAACGCATGAACAAATCTACGCAGCCTATAACAAGACCACAAGACGTTGCAAGTGCATTATCGGCACTCGACCAAGAAAAACAAAAAAGAAAAAAGTTAAGAGGAATGAATTAAAAAACTAAACAATCAAAAACTCGTGGAACTCTACTCAACCCCAAGCATTGCCGGAGTATTTAAATCGCGAAGACTAATATTGGCAAGACACCTAGAACGAATGGACAGTGGACGAACAGTCAAACAAATAAAGAGTAGAAAACCGGTAGAAAAAGACCGCCAAGACGGCCGCGCCGTAGATGGTAGGACAATATAAGGATGGATCTAGACGATATGGGGAAGGAACTCATGATAGGCAGCATTCCCGTTGGAACAAAATCACATCTTTTGAAGAAATCTACTAATTTTTGGCCTCTTTGAAAGTTAGTATTTGGATAGGACATTTTATTTCAGTGTTTACCTTTAGGAACATCTTTTTCTTTACTTTGCTCCTATTGGTGCTCTTTTTTCTTAAGTACTCGGTACAAATGCATTAGTTGTGTTCGGTACCGACCTCATGTGATGGTTCAAAATCTACCGCTGATGGCTAATGGCACCAAATACACAGCATAAGCTTCGATCTATGAAAGTTTGTCTTGGCTGTCGTTGTTGATGCATGGCCGCAGCGCCCCATCTATAGTTATGCTTTTGATTCTCGTTGAAGATCCAATCTGTACAGCCGGTCACAATAAAATGCAGATTGATTACATTACTTCGTCTAATTATATATTCTTAAACATATATAATAACAATTATTAAAATTAAATTAAATTCTTGAAAACAATTAGAATTCAACGAACAAGGGACGAAATACGACTTGTGCTGTGTTTGCAATCTTGCATGAACTTGTCTGATTCCTCACCAATATAAATACGAATGCTGCCAAAAACAAACGCTCATTTGTTTCCCGAATTTTGGCAAGAAAAGTATGAGTGAATCGATGTCAGTGTTTGCCAGTGCCGGAAAAGGTAAGTACCTGCTTATTTGTACATTTGTCATTCATACTTCTATTTTATATTGTAACTAGCTGGAAGTACCCACTTTGCTGGTTCTTTTAATAGATGGCATACATAAAATGAAGAGAACAAATGAGTACATCTTTGTACTTAGTTAACCTATCGTTGAATAAAGATAATAATAACAAAGCAAATTTAAAAAAAAGTAGATCTTGAATTCATGTTCACTTCTAAACAAAACGATTTATAATTCAAAATGGAAAACAACAAATTGTAAGAAAAAAACAAATAAAACAAATAAAACAAAAACAAATTCAATTTTGCACCTTAAAGCAACTTTAGGGATTGAAGTCATTTCAGTATCTCGTGTTATGCATTCATGTGTGTGGCAACGTTGATGTGACGGATGCCGTACGTTTTTGCTTGCGTTGCATTTGATGCATTGTCGATATCTTCGTTTGACTGTGGCAAGGGGACAAATGTTTTGTTTGCGTTAACGTTTTCCTTGTCGCCGTATTCGTTGGGTGTGGCATTCGCGAGCATCGGTGTCGGGTTGCGAACGCTTGGATATCGCCCACACATTTTGACTGCATGACATCGCCCATATAATATGATCGTTGGACATTCGGAGGGGAGTTCTTCTTCGACTGTCCAACGCGTCACTACTGTTTAATGTCCATTCCGATAAATAAATAAATTGTTAAAGAGTTATTATTGTTAACTTATTTAAATGTGGTGATAGTTAAAATTGGTAAGGAATTTGGTCACGCGTAACACTCGCACATAGCCCCTTATTACGAAAAACATTAACATTAACATTAACATAAAAACATTAAACAATAACGGCCTTCAACCTCCTCTGCATTGATTCTACCAATTTTTTTGTGAAGTCGGAAGGAATTATTTCCCACTCTTCCGGCAGGACGGACTTTAGTGAGTCTTTACTTGTAATGACCCTTTTTCGAACTTGCTTGTCGAGATGTTCCCACAAATGTTCGATTGGGTTAAGGTTAGCTTCGGCGTCCTATACAATAACCATTCTTTCACAATTTTGGCCGTGTGCTTGGGGTCATTGTCATGCTGGAATACCCATGCTTGATCCAAACCCAATTTTGCAACACTAGGGTGTAAGTTTTCCCTCAAAATATTTAAATAATCCATTTTATTCATTGTGGACTCAATGAACAATAGGTTTCCCACACCTGCCGCCGCCATGCATCCCCAGACCATAACCGAACCTCCCCCATGCTTAACCGTGGAGGTAATGTTTTTTTCATTGAACGCCTTGTTCTTGGCTCTCCAAAGTTTTGGTGGTTTTCTGGATTTGAAAACTTCAAATTTACTTTCGTCACTGAATACAACACTCTTCCAAAATGAAATATCTTTTTCTTCGTACTTTTTTGCAAATTGTAGTCGCCGCTTTTGATTAGCTGCTGATATGAGCGGTTTCTTCCGCGGTACTCTGCCATGTAGCCCATTATCGTGAAGTACTCGTCTAATAGTACTTGCACTAATGCGAATACCGGACGCCTTTTCAATGTCTTCGGTTATTTTCACAGCACTAGCAGTTGGATTTTTCTTCACTTCTCGCACAATGGATCTTGCTTCAGAATGGGAGGGTCGCTTGGATCTACCAGTGCGTGGACGATCTTGAACTTGTTTAAAATTTTTATATTTATCAATAGTTTTCTTAATACCTTGGTGGCTTCTGCCAATTATTTCCCCTATTTTTCTTAAAGATTTTCCTTCTTCATAAAATTTCAAAACGAGTTTCCTGGTTTCAATAGGCATTTGTTTACCCATTGTAAAAAAACTTTGATTGAACTAAGTTGACACAACTTTCTTCACAAGCAAATAAACAAAAATGAAATCGAAAGATAGCCTTTATTAGAATGATCTGCAAGAGAAACGAAAAACAGCGGGGAAATGAACAAAACGGTAGTTTCCATGCTCTGCAAATCACAATTCAAATAGTGTAAACTTTCTTTTGACGCCTAAAATATGAAGTGTTTTACCCTTTTTTGTTTATAAAATTTTTGTTTTTGATTTGGTTTGTTAATTTTTTACATTTTTCGATTAAGAATTAATAGATGAATGAACATGTTAAATTAGTTATATGATAAATCTTTAATGAAATCTGTAGTTGAATTAGAAACATATAACACTGAAGTGTAAACTTTCTTTTGACGCTCACAGTATGTATAGAATTCATGATCCGACAAAGAGAAATTCATAACAAAAACGAGCTCAAAACTGCCTTAAAAGAAGAATGGAAGAATATGCAGTTTGTCAAGAAAGTGTTTACACAAGTGAAAAAAAACAACTTACATATTTTACTTTTTGCTTTGAAATACGAAGAGTTGTAATAACTTTATTAAATTTTTCTTTTCTAATATAATATTATTCAAATCGAGGAAACGATATAACACAAAATGCAAATCATTTAACTAAAAAACAACAACAAAAACATAAGCACAGAATAAATAGTATACAGAAGTTGCATCTCAATCAAAGCTAATTTTGTTCTAGGGTTCCAATATTGGCACCCTATTGAACAGAGAGTCCAAGCATAAGAACATGCAAGAGAGTATACAAAAAATTGAGAAGCTGGTGCGAGCGAAAGAGAGTAGCATGTGCGTTTTCGGTGGTTTTATTTTTACGAGAGCTTACGATGTGTATGCAAGTGTGTGTGCGTGTGTATGCATTGATAGCTTCTTCTATCGTAAGCTTGCATGGTGTTGTATTGCTTCTCTTGTTTTCGATTGTGTGGATTGGATTCGAAATCACTTGGGAATTGTACTTTCATGCGAATGGTTGTGTTTTCCTGCGCTTATATATCGACTCCATTTTTACTTTGTATTTTGATATTTAACTCTATTTTTGATTTTGAATTGTTGCTTTTATAATTGTTGACAACTTTGCATACGATTTGGATTATTCTTTGGACTTATTATTATATATTGATTGTTGAGGGGTTGTCATACGATTTTGAATATGAAAACTGGATTCTGTACCGGCTGTTGGTAAAATTTTCCAAAAGTCCGGCATTCGATGCTGCATAAAAACATGCGGTAAATCTAGGCGATATGGTGAAAAGATAAGAATGTTTAAGTTTCCTCCCTATGACTCAGCTATGGGTCAAATTTGGCGAGAAAAATGTAATATTCCAACAAAAGATTACACAAAAAAATTGTTGATTTGCGCCAATCACTTCTCAAGTTCTGACATTGGTAAAAAAAAGTTGAAATTCGGAGCTGTTCCGGTATTTAACTTAGAAGCTATTGAGGAAGATTACAAGTCGTTGGAGCTTGATTGCCCAGCTAAAAAGAGCCGAACAAGTGACTCCGTAGATGGATGTTGTAATGACTGTGAAAAATATCTGAAATCAGCTAATTTTTACAGAAAAAAATATTACGACATGGTAGCAAAATATAAAAAACTCCAAAGCTGCAAACAAATAGCAACAAAATCAAGCGTCTTTCAAACCATCGACTCTTTTCAAATAAGCAAGGAGTCAAAAACATTTTGCAAACTTCTTCTTAGTCCACGACCTAAAGAATATAAGCAAGATGTAAAAGATTTGGTTCAAAACATTTATTATGTCTCACAGTCAACGTACCAATTTTTGAAGAATAAATTGCATCTAAATTTGCCACATATCTCTGCTGTTTATCGATGGGCCCCTGTAAATTCCCTACAACCAGGTTTTAAAAATAACGGTTTAGAGTTAATAAAAAAGAAGGGCTTAGATTTGAACCAGTACGAAAAAAATTATATGATTCTGCTGATGGATGAAATGGCGATTAGAAGGGAATTGCGATACAATTCCAAATTAGATTTAGTGGATGGATTTGAGGAAAATGGGGTTGAAAGAACGAACCAGAGTGGTAAACAATTGTTCGTTTTTATGATTATCAATGTTTTCCAACTGGGCGCTTACATTTAATTACTTTGTTTCAAATATTGGACTTTCTGCCGATTTACTAAAAAAGATAATATTACGAAATTTAGCAATTTTGAACAGTTTTGGCATCATAGTTAAAGTTGTAATTTGTGACCAAGGGTCCTCTAACAGGAAGTGTTTCTTGGAATTGGGAGCTACTTTAGAAAAACCCTATTTTATGTATAATGGTAGTAAAACTTTCTGTGTATATGATTTTCCACATCTAATCAAATCATTAAAAAATGGTTGGCTTCAATGTGACCTTACAACACCAAATGGAGTTGCTAGTTTTAAAGTAGTTAAGGAACTATGGGAAATGGAGTGCAAATCTAATACAAAAATGTGTCTTAAACTTACAAGCCAGCACATATTTCCGAACTCTTTCGAAAAAATGAAAGTAAAACTAGCCACCCAATTTTTTAGTAGGACTTTTCAAGCAGCAATTAAAACTGTTATTGAGACAGTAGGCTTTAAAAGTTGCTCAAAAGAAGTTTGTTTATCTACGGCATGCTTCATAGGAAATATTGACAAAATATTTGACTGCCTAAATAGTGGTTCACTATCTTCAAAGAATTGTTATAAGTCTGCAGTTCAACTTAACAGTCCATCACACGAATATATAAAATTCTTCCTTCAATACCTCAATGAAATCTCATTTGTTGACAAAAAGAAAAAAGTATTTTTTTTAGATGGAATGAAATTTACCTTAAACGCTGTATTACAATTAGTAGACGAGCTATTTCAAAAAAAAATCCCAAATATTTTTTTTAATGACAAGAGCATTAAACCAAGATAAGCTCGAAAATATGTTCGCGGTTCTAAGGCAAAAGGGTGGAAATAATATTAACCCCTCAGTTGCTGATATAAACACTTTATTAGCACGCTTAATGTCTGCAAATATAGTGCAGTTGAGTTCTTATAGTAACTGTGAAGAGCTGAGTGATACCACATTTGAAACGCTTTCAAATATTTTGTCAAATATGGACTTAGCTGATACAAATAATGAAGAACTCAGTCGAAACGAAAACTCTGAAATAGATATTAACATAGAAATCATTGATGATTTCGTATTAAATGATGACTTTCAGAATTGTTCGGAATTTAGTATCGATTTAAGATACTTCATAGGTTATATCGTCTACAAAATGATACCGAAAATTAACTGCGATATTTGTGTTTCTATATTGTGAAAAGAAGACGAAGTATTAACAGTTCCTAGTGAACTTTTCATATTTCATGAAAATTACAATTCTCTTAAAGATTTTGGTAACCTCGTTGCTCCTTCACAAATTTTCTTGGAAATTAGCAAGAAACATATTACAGTGTTTAACAATATTTTTGACACACAACCACAAACTATAAAAAACTTGATAAAATCCAAATGCAAAAATGCCACACCGCAATGGTTTTCCACATGTTCTGATCATAAGGAAATAATATTGGACTTCATGATCTTAGTACTCTTGAGGAAGCATTGCTCGTGGGCTTCAGAGAAAAAAAATTTTACTAAAGCCCGCAAACTTAAAATCCTGTCGCACTAAAGTTTTTGGGTTATTCTTCCCTACATATATCAGATTGAAATTTGCACAAAAATCCCAAATAATGGAATAACGTTAATTGGTGTTACCCGGCCCTTTTAGTTTACATCGAAAAAGTACGCGTACGAATATCAAGCGCCGTGCCACAATTTTATATCTTCATCAGGCAATGATTCTCCTAATTTGAATGCGAAACCAGTGGGAAATAGTGTAAACTCACTTCCACTCAAACTCGGATCTTGAAATTGATCCAGATAAAGAGCTGGATCACGTGTTGTTATTGTAATACATGTAAACCATGATCCGGATAAGATCTGGATGGCATAATAAAAAAACACCTATTAATCGAAGGGGATTTCCCTTTTTATAAAATTCAAATTCTTAGAACGACTACTGTTCCAAAGTATTTGCATTTTGTGCTTTAGTGTGTGGTTACACCCAATAGGCACCCCCAAAATACAAATACCTTGAAACAGTAATTTACAAACAAAAATCTATTATTACCTTAAAACGAATATGTACATATAACAATTAACATTTTGTATTTTAATGTGGATTAGGATACGTTAGGATGACTAAAGTGAGCTCTAATTTTATCCAAAAAAAATTATCTTTCTTCTACGCTATGTTTGGAGCGCTTATGGGATACTGGATTATTTGCGAGTGAAATACAACTTTGGTTATCTTCAAAAATTACAATGGAACCCTGTGGTTTAAGTTCTATACTTGTTAACAACGATTTGACCCATAGGGCTTCCTTTACACCCTCAAAGAGTGCCATGTATTCGGCTTCAGTTGACGAAGCTGCTACTGACTTTTGCCGTTTTGTATTCCAGCAAATTAAATTATTATCGAATAATTTGAACAGATATCCTGTAGTACTTCTCCTGTCAGTTTCGTTTCCAGCCCAATCGGCATCCACATATCCTACTAGAATTTTGTCATATTGTAATTTCCGTTTATATGTTAACTTAAAGTTAATGGTACCTGTAATATATCTTAACATTCTTTTCAAATTCAGCCACAGTTCTTTATTATTTTTATTTTGATACCTACTGAGGAAATTAATTGCTGGCCGAGTACATTGCATTGCGTACATTAAGCAACCAATCAAATTTCGACAAGGAGCTCTAAACTCCTCACATGAGTTTAAGGCTTCAAAATTTAATTTTACTGGAAGGGGTGTATTAATTGCGTTACAATCTGACATGTTAAATTTATTTAAAATGGTTTTTAAATAATTTATTTGGTTAAGTGAAATTTCATTTTCACTTCTTTCTATGTGTATTCTTAGGATCAATTTTACTTCATTCATGTCTACTATATCAAACTACTGTTTTAAGTATAGTTTAAAATGTATCATTGTATTTAAATCTCCTGTTACAACCAAAAGGTCATCTACATACAGGACAACATATATATTTTTAAATGGGTTTCCTTTATTCAAAAAATACAGACAGTGATCAATCTCGGAATTCTTAAATCCATGTTGCTTTAACACACCATCAAAACACTCAAACCCGCACCTTGCTGATTGTTTCAAGCCATATATGGATTTATGCAGCTTGCAAACGAGATTATTATTTTTATAACCAAAAACTTCGGAACGTTCATATAAATCTCCTCTTTTAAAAATCCGTTTAAAAATTCGGTCTTACCATCCATTTGATGGATTAATACGCTGAACTGATTTGCGAAGGCAAATACTATACGAAAAGTTGTCATGCGTACTACTGGAGCGAACGTTTCGCAATAATCTTCTAAATATTTCTGACTGAACCCCCTAGCAACTAGCCTAGCTTTATATTTATATGGATACCCTTCAACATTGTATTTAATACTAAAAACCCACTTGCAGTCTACGATATTTTTGTCAATTGATTTTTGGACTATTGACCAGGTGTTATTCACTTCTAGTGAATTTATTTCTTCTTTAATATCTTGCTCCCTACTTCTTCCCTACTTTCAATGTCTTGGAAGTCTTTTGGGACTGAAGAAATTACTGATTCCACATATAATAAGTGATTTTCAATATCTTCTTCATCTTGATTATATGAGATGATTGGAAGATTTTCTGAGAGAATCAAGTGGTATAAGCTGGATAAAAGAAAAGGCGAAGCTTTTATTACCAGCATGAAAAACTACCTCTTTTCCATTATCGATGAGGTCGGTAATGAGGAGTTCAGAGCACAAGACATGTGGGATTCCCTACAAAAATCTGGCCTGAAGAAAGCCAAATCACTGCTCGGAACATCTAAAGGCCCCTGCCAACACGCAAAAGAAACCTGGTGGTGGACAGACGAAGCCAAACCAGTGATACACGAAAAGAAAATGGCTTTCCAAGCTTGGTCAAAGTGCTCTTCTACTAATAGAGAGGAAAAAGCTCGCCGTGAAAAGGTATATAGATATTGCAAAGGTATCGCGAAGAAAAAGTGCGCCGAATTCAAAGCGAAAAGCATGGAAGGCCTATATCAGGAGTTGGAAGAAATATCGTGTTCCGCGTCTGACAGGAACCAGGCTACCCAGGAGCTTCGACAAAGTAATTTGAACAAAGGAGCAAATATCTTTAAGATAGCCGCCCAGAGAAGAAGAAATGCTCAGGAGATTCGTTTCCCAAAGTTTATTAACAATGCTGAAGGCCAACTCCTTGTGGAAGACGAAAAAATTCTCCACAGATGGCGACAGTATTGCGAGGAACTTCTGAACGAAGTTTATTAGTTTTTAATTAATTTTTATTCATAATTTCTTAGATCTATCTTACCCTAGACAAAAATTCTTAAAAACTAGCTTAACTATCTTAACAATCTAGATATCTTACTGGCCCTAGGCGGACACTATAAAATAGACGTAACAACTTAAATCTATGTCTTTCGACTACTCTATCAACTTACCACTAACATTACTATATCTAACTTAAGCTAAGAAAAATGTTTTTTATTAAAAACTTAGCATATGATCATTGTTTGTATTATATATAAAACTTAAACCTACCTTAATGTAACTAAACCTAACTTATTCTACCTTAACTAAAATATATATATATAAATTATATACATAATATATATTTAATATATATATCTTTTTTTTTTTTTTTTATATACATACTACCCTACTACTACCTACCCTACCCTACCTTACCCTACCCTAACCTACCAAGAGAGGCAACCAAGAGATCTTTTATGGGTAGCGCTAAGACAGAAAGGAGTTCCAGAAACCTACGTGCGAGTGATCATGGACAAAAGTAAGATGCACCGCAGGAGTCACGAAGAGTTCGCAATCAAAGTCGGTGTACACCAAGGGAGCTTCCTCAGCCCACTGCTCTTTATAGCAGTCCTTGATTGCTTGCTTGAAGGAAAAGTGACGGACCCCAATGTGCACCAGCTATTCTTTGCTGACGATGGAGCCATTATAAGTGATGATCAGGCGTCCCTACAACGAGCACTTGATGTGTGGGTGGACATTTTTGAGGGACACGGGTATCGTATTAGTTCAAAGAAGACAGAGTATCTGTGCTGCCCGTTCTCTGACCCTCATCAGCCTATTCCAGACATTTACTTGAATGGAAGAGTGCTTCCCAAGTGTGAAAAGTTTAAATATCTGGGATCTATGATTAATAAAGAAGCAACTTGTGATGACGACATCAACCATCGCGTAAGCGTAGGGTGGATGAAGTGGCGGGAAAACTCCGCCATCTTCTGTGATCGAAAAATGCCCCCTAAGCTGAAAGGAAGGCTCTACACTTCAGTTGTACGTCCGGCGCTCACATACGGTTCACAATGCTGGACAATGCACAAAAAGTATGAGAGCAAATAACGGCAGCTGAGATGAAGATGCTTCGCATGACAGCGGGAGTAACAAAGCGTGACAGAATTAGAAGTTCAAAGATCCGAGAAAGCCTCCACGTAAAAGAAACCATCACAAGAAAGATAGAGCGCGACCAACTCAGTTGGTATTGCCATGTTCAAAGGAGAGATCCTTTGAACCCCGTCCAAAAGGCAATATCAATCAACGTTCCAATTTCAACACGCAAAAAAGGCAGGAAAACAATTGGTGCAAACAAATGCAAAAACACCAGCATTTGATTGGCCTCAGCGATGAAGTAATCCCAAACCGGGAAGCCTGCCGCTACTTTCTGAGGTCAAACCGGCGGACCCCACAAGCGGACCAGTAGGAATGCAGTTAAGTGGGAAGGTTATGGTCCTACACTTCTGACCATAACGACGCCGGAAAAAAGGAAAAGAAGAAGAAGAAGATAAACAGTACAACCAAAAACCCTTAAGTTGTGTAGCTTTCGTTTTTTATTATGCCGCATTTCATAAGGCGTTTTATTTGTTGTTAAGGCTTTGGTAGGAGAAATATTTATTAAGTATGTGGCTGTTAAGATCGCTTCTCCCCAAAAACAGGTTGTGCAAAAAAAAAATTGTGCAAATTTGCACAATTAATTATAGAACGTGCCTTTTCGGTTAATGTTCTATTCATTCTTTCAGCAACAGAATTTTGCTGTGGGGTATACAGTACAGTTAAATGATATGATATTCCTTTTTCTTTTAAAAGGTTTCTTATATCATTCGAGACATATTCCCCTCCATTATCACAATAAAAATATTAAATTTTTTGATTAAAATGAACCTCACTTTTTGCTACATAATCTCTAAACACCTCAAAAAGTTCCGATTTATGTGTACACTACTACATAGTGAGTAAATTCATCAATAAATGTAACAAAATAATTTTTGTTATTGATAGTAAGAGGTCTTATTGGGCCACAAATATCGGAAGGAATAATGAATAATGGACGTTGTTCATGAGATTTGTCTTTCTTTTTAGAAAAAGGTAAACAAGTTTGTTTGCCGTATATGCAGGATTCGCAAAATAAATTTACAGGATAAAGGTGTTGTATGACTTCACCATCTGTAAACAGATTACTTGTCTTTATTTCTAAAAATGTATTGTTGCTCATAGCCCAGCCTTTCATGCCAAAGCCTATAACTACTGTCTTTTGTGCTATTGTTGCAAGAATTTATTCCCGAGTTAGGAGTCATTTTAATATAATTAAATTTAATTATTATTAACTTATTAATGCACTCACTTATTAATGCCCCATTATTTTTTTTAATTACTATTGTACATTACCTTTGTCTCCGTAATGAACAGACATCCCTCCTTCTTGGATTCGACATACAGAAAGAATGTTGTAGGGAATATCAGTTGAATAAAAGAGGTTTTCGATTACCCCTCGAATACCTTCTTTAGTTACGACGTTTATTGAACCCTTTCAAGTGAAGTGTTTTCTTTCGCTACGCCAACTACCAAAGAGTGATCCAATTGCTTGAATGATGAAAAATATTCTTGTTTATTGGCGAAGTGATCAGTTGCTCCCGAATCTAATAGAAATTTTATTTCACAATTTCCGGCTGATGTATTATTTAAATTCTACCTGTGGCCAACCATAAAGCAAAGTGTTTGTAACTATTGGCTTCCAATGAATTGATAGTTTGAACTGATGGTATGTTACGTCCGTTGTTATATTTATTATTATTAGATGCAGGATTTTGTTTGTTATTGTTTGAAATTGACTTTTTATAGAAATAACAATTTTCTTTAATATGATTAGAACGGCCACAGTAATCACATTTTGTATGTCGTTTTGTAATTGAATTTATTCTTTTTATAATTATTATTGAACATTTTTCGGTTATTTTTGTATTTATTCATGAAGGTATTATTGGGTTAGGCTGGATATGAAGCACTTTTGAGGAGGTATTTTGTTTGTTCGTAATCAAGCAGCCTTGTCTTCACAAATGCCAATGTCAAATCCCTTTCGGCCAGGGTTTGAATTGCAGTGACTATACCATCATAAGAAGGAGGCAGAGTTAACAATAACTGTGCTACCTTATTCATTTCGTTGACTTGAGCCCCAGCAGCCTCGAGTTCAGTTATCATCTCATCGAACTTCATAAAATGCTTAAAAAATGAGTGCAATGTCACCTTTAAATTTAAACGTTAGAAGTCTCTTCTGCACCGACAATTGTGTTGCTAAACTTTTTCTTTCGTAGATTTCGTCGAATTTTTGAAATATTTGCAAAGTTGTTCCTTCCTCTGCGATCATCCTTTCCATCCTACGCCATTCAGGTGAATGTTTAT
This sequence comes from Merodon equestris, assembly GCA_958301585.1. NCBI lineage: Eukaryota > Metazoa > Arthropoda > Insecta > Diptera > Syrphidae > Merodon > Merodon equestris. The sequence goes on along the minus strand of OY284417.1, from coordinate 50,148,726 downwards.
CCTTATTTGTGAATTCATCTAGAACCTCCAAACAGTTCTCTTCTGCTAATAGGGGTTTCAATCGATATTTCCAGATGCTATAATTTTCGCTATTGAAAGAGTTGATGTTTCTCTTTACTTTTGCAATTTGGTTTTGCATTTTCACTTATGAATTTGAACTATATTATTATTATATTTTTTTGTTTTAACAAATGGTTACTTTAATTTCACTGTGTATTTTTTTTTTTTGTAAGGAGCATCTGGGCCCATAACCTATAGCATTATATTTAAAAATATAAATATAAAAATACAATTTTACAACACAATTTTATTCGTGTGCTTCTCCATTGGAACCTCGTACAAGAGTGAGACGGGAAACAAACGAAATAGTAAAGTATAAAAGGCAAAACCCTTCAAAGGTGATTTCCCTTTTTATAAAATTCAAATTCATAGAACGACTACTGTTCCAAAATATTTGCATTTTGTGCTTTAGTGTGTGGTTACACCCAATAGAAAGTACATATTATTTCAAAAGGAAGGCCAAGAAAATTAAATAATAGAAACGAGCACTGTTTAACAAAGAAAATATTGTACATATGTATGTACATATGACAATTCTCAAATCTCAATTAGATCTTTGTCAAGTGACCTATAGCATAAACATGACATACAAATTTCCCATGAAACTGTAAGGTGCTGCTAAAACATAAGTATTTGTCAAGAGTTGCTTGGAAAAAACCATTTCTCCGACGAATACAGTATTCAGCCCATGAAATATTGGGATATGAGTGGTGCACCTAATAACGTTTCTTCTCGTACCAGGAGAATTATGGGCATGGCATTAGCTGATGATTCTGAAGAAGAATCGGATGTTGAACTGGACTCTGAAGATTCCTATGTCCCTAGTGAAGATGAATAAGAAAGGTAGAACATTCCTCTCACAGCGAACTCTCGTGTGATGAGAAAAGGAACGAACCTACAATTTCACCAACAGGTGATGAGAGTAGCTGTTCCATCGTCCAAGAGGATCTCACGGTAGAAGCTTCTTGCTCTTCGGGATTTATTTATAAGGGGAAGAACTTCAAGTGGGAGTCAGAACCGACCCAAGCCAGAAACAGCCGTTCCTGTAAAAATATAATATCCATAAGGACATCTCAAATCAAAGGACCGGCAAAAAGCTTACAAAATCCTTCCCCACAAGATGCCTGGAGACTCCTGTTTGCCGATGACATTCTAAACGACAGTCCAAAAATGAAACAGAACGTATGTGATGTTGGTGATGATGTTCGCCCTGGAAGGCGAAAGCGAACAGAGCGAATTAGATCGTCATTAAACCGATCTGTCAAACAGACAGCGCATGCAATAATTCAATTGGGTTTTTTGTGTGGTAGCCTTCGGTTCACTGTCCTCGCTCGCCGCAACCGCCTGCCAGGAGTCATCAATAAGTAAGTTCGTATTCACATTGTATTTCTAAACACATTTTATGAAAATTTCCTTTAAGAAAATAAACCTCCGAAACGGAGAACGCGTTTATTTTGAAGGGACAAAGCGGAGCGACGACAAGCTTTATTTTTTATTGTGAAAATAAATCCCGCAGCCAGCGAACAGAATCACGCCACAAGCTAACGGGACCATCCGACAGTTAGCGAAAGCCGTTCAACATCGCCGAGTATTCCCTCAGCCAGCGGACGGAACACTTCAAATCTCGGCATTCCCGCAGTCAGCGGACGGATCCCGTTGAAATACATCTGTGCCCGTTATATACTATTTCCGCAGCCAGCGGACGGAACACGTTGAACTACATCTGTGCCCGTTATATAATATACCCGCAGCCAGCGGACGGAACCCGTTGAACTACATCTGTGCCCGTTACCATAAAATAAAATAAAAAAAACATTGGAATTTTCCCTAACCCAAATTCATCACACCGAGTCAATGCCAATCGAGAAAAGGACAACAAGACAAACGTTGAAGACGCGCCAGGAGTCTGACGACCAAGCGGATTCCTTCGACGATTGTACTCCATTGGAAGAAGAAAGCCGTAGTCTAAGGGAAGCTGAAGCTCAGGATCCAACAATGGAGGAAGAATTAAAACAGCTTGAAGCGGCTAAAGCTGCAACGAACGAGCGCAACTGCTGATACCCAGTATCCCTACGTCCAATGGTGCGTAACGGATGCTGCCGAAACCACTGCAGTTACGTCAGCTATTCTTGCGCCTGTTTTAGCCGTTCCGACTGTCGCAACTGTGCCACATGCCGTTAGTCAAGACAACCCCACCTCACAACAGACCGCTACGACAGTACACGTGCTGTTTACCTCACGTGCAGCATATTATTGGCCACCCGTGACTTCGTCGTCGTTTTCACAGACAATACCGGCAAGCCCAGTCCACCGTCAACAGAGCAGTACGCCGACTTTCCTGCCACCGCTGAATGGTCTCCAGACAATGGAACGTCAATGTCAAATTTCCTCGTCAACCGCCAGGCAGCCACAACACGCCCAAGGGCCATCGTCATCATCACACCCAAATGGATTGCATCGAAAGCTCCACGATTTGCCGGAGTTTCGAGGGAGGCCGGAAGAATGGCCCATGTTTTGCACAGCCTTCGTAGAGTCTACGAATATGTTCGGTTACAGCCAAACAGAGAACATGTTCCGCCTACAGAAAAGCCTAAAAGGGGAGGCCAGGGACGTAGTCGAGTCTCTGTTTATCCACCCGAACAATGTGGACGAAGTGATGGCCAGCCTGGAGTTTCGCTTCGGACGTCCAGAACTACTGGTTCAGAGCCAGCTCAGGAAGGTGAGGGGATTCACGCCGATACCGGATAACAAACTGGAGTTAATAGTGCCGTTCGCCACAAAGGTGCAAAACCTAACAGTGTTTTTGGAAGCCAGTGGAATGCACCAGCACTTGGCAAACCCAAACTTATTAGACGAGCTGGTCGGAAAATTACCGATGAACAAAAGGTTGGAGTGGGCACAGTGCTGCGTTTGTATACAACCCTACCCCACCGTCAAGCACTTCAGCGAGTGGCTGAACCAAGTAGCTCGATTAGTTTGCATCGTAACATCGAATCAGTCGCTATCGTCAATTCAGAGCGACTGGTCGGGGAGGCCGAGGAGGGGAAATGTCCTTCATGCTGTTGAAGTGAAAGGGAAGATTGAAAACAAGAAGTGTCGTCACTGCGAGGGTACTCCGCATGCAGTCATAGAATGTGCCAACTTTACCAAATTGCATACGCCAGCTAAATGGGATTTCGTGAATCGAAATAACCTTTGTTTCGGATGCCTGAAGTTTGGGCACACCATAAAGACCTGTCGCACAAAACGAACATGTGGCATCGACGATTGCCGAAGAATGCACCACCAGTCTCTGCATGAAAGCGAAATCACCACGAAGTTACCAGCTGTAGAGAATGAAGGTTTGAGGTCTCAAAAAACTTTGCTAAGCTGCGACGACACCAGAAGCGTACGGATCCTCTTCAGGGTTCTGCATATCAGGATCTATAACAATAATGTGATGGTTCGAACATATGCCCTACTCGATGAAGGCTCGTCCGTCACAATCATGAGCCAGGAGCTGGCCTACCGTATGAGCCTTAGTGGGAAGCCAAAGGATCTTCATCTGCGATGGATCGAGAACAAGTCAGAAGCTAAGAAATCCTTTGCAGTCGATGTGGAAGTAAGCGCCGATCATGAAAATGCCATGAAGTTCAGACTGAGCGAAGTACAGACATTTGAGGAACTTTGCCTGCCAACTCAAAGTTTCACCGCCTCGGACTCGTTCTTGCGTAGCCATCCCAACATTTCTCTGCTATAACAACGCCAGACCGGAGATATTGATTGGACTGGACAACAGCCATCTCGGAGCGCCGATAGAGGTAATCTAACCTCAAAAAAGGGAACCGATAACTGTGCGTACGAAGCTTGGATGGGTCATATACGGAACACTGGCTTCGGGACAGGGAGAGGACCCGCAGGGAAATGCTCTACTTTGCAGTAATCGGACTGACGAGCAGTGTGCACAACTAAACAAACTAGTGGAAGAGTATTTCGGCATCGAAAGATTTGGAGTGAGAAAGCCGACGGAAAAACTAGTATCCCAGAGTGACAAAAGGGCTTATCAATTGTTATGCAGCACTACGAAAAGGTTGGGCAAGCGGTATCAGACTGGCCTGTTGTGGAAGGAAGATGATGTCCAATTACCGAGCAGCTACGAACTAGCCAAGAAAAGACTTCTTAGCCTAGAAGCAAAGATGAGAAGAGACCCCGATTTTAGTACCACGTACAAGGGTATCATGGCAAGTTACCTAAAGAAGGGGTTCGCAGTGAAGTTGACGGCGTCTGAAGCGGGTACATTGACTCCCAGGACCTGGTATCTCCCACATTTCGGTGTGAAAAACCCCAATAAGCCGGGGAAGGTTCGACTAGTCTTCGACGCTGCTGCTGAGGTTGCAGGCGTGTCTCTAAACTCGCTTTTGCTGAAGGGACCGGACGACTACGTGCCTTTGGTAAAAGTCTTATTCGGCTTTCGTGTTCGACCCCTCGCAGTCACAGGTGACATAAGGGAGATGCTTCATCAAGTGCTGATACGCCCAGAAGACCAACACTCACAGCGTTTCCTCTGGCGAGAGGAAGAAGGGAGGCCGGTAGATGCTTACGTCATGAGGGCTATGACCTTCGGAGCCGCCTGCTCCCCCTGCTCAGCAAATTACATAAAGTACCTCAACGCCGAAAGGTTCCGAAACGAACATCCGAGAGCCACCGAAGCCGTCGTGAACCATCATTACGTAGACGATTACGTGGACAGTTTTGAAAGTGTGTCAGAGGCCATCGCTGTCACAAAAGCAGTCATCGACATTCACCGTGAAGCAGGGTTTGAGTTACGTAAACTCTTATCAAATAGCAAAGAAGTTCTTTACAGCTTGCTGCAGGCCTCACCATGTCGGTTTTCGATCCTCTTGGAATGATAGCCAACTACACGCTGCCGCTAAAACTCATATTGAAGACAATCTGGCGCTTTGGGATTGGGTGGGAGGAACCAATACCAGATGAATCGCTCGCACGTTGGAAGATGGAAGTTGCAGACGCAAAGCTTAACCACACTTAAGATTCCCAGATGTCACAGCCACTACCTGTCAACAGCCACACAGATAGATCTGCATACGTTTGTGGATGCCAGCGAAGAAGCCTTCAGTGCCGTCACGTACCTTCGCATCGAACATTCTGGGGAGGTCCACGTATCTTTCGTCTGCGGCAAAACTAGGGTAAGTCCTAACAAACTTTTAACTATATCCCGTCTAGAATTGTCGGCAGCGCTGCTCGGGATGAGACTCTACAATTCCGTCGTTGAATGTCATACCCTGCTCACAGTTAGTCGAATTTACTGGAGCGATTCCAAAACGGTTTTACACTGGTTACGTACGGACCCTCGCCGCCATAAGGAGTTTGTAGCGTACCGCATAGCCGAGATCCTGCAGGACAGCACAATTGCTCAGTGGCGATGGGTGCCGTCAAAATCCAATCCCGCTGATGACGCTACCCGCGGCGGTCACATACAGCAGTTCCGTAGTGACAACAAGTGGCTAAAGGGGCCTGCCTTCCTGAGAATGTCTGAAACAGAGTGGCCCCAACAACCTAATGATATCTCCGACTACGTGTCAAGAGAGGAGATCCGTCCGAAGTATCTGCTGAGCACATTACGTACGAGCAAGCCACCCTTCGATGCCACTAGGTTTTCAAGTTTCTTAAAGCTGCGACGCGCTATGGCCTGGGTACTACAATTCATCAGCGCGTGCCGACGCAAGCCAACGGAGCGAGGTGAATTAACCGCAGTGGAGCTCAAGGAGGCAGAGGATCTGATATACCGTCAGGTGCAGGCCGAGGTTTATGGTGAGGACATCAAGTGCTTACGACGAGATTTATTAGTAGGGATAGTAGTAGTAGATGACCCCATACCTGGACGACTTCGGACGCCTATAGTAAAGTCCTTCTAACTATATAATATAATATAATAATTTCAAACTTTATTCCATTGCAACCTTAAAGCTAATAAAAAAACAAAATAATTAGATAAATTAAACAATGAAATAATTTTTAAATACATTCTGTTGTCAACCAGGCAAGAGGCGAATGTACTATCAATTCAAATATAGAATTACATAAAATTCAATAAAATGTTGATGGGAAAAACAATATGTTGAAATTTCGAAGACGGAATACAAAATGAAAAGCAGAATATCCAAACATATTAACATTTAAACTAACGGTGTAAAAGTTTGTTCAATAGCCGTGTAATTAAACGAGAAAAGAATTTTTGTAATAGCAACTAAGAAAACAATTTTCACTCTTTCACATCTGATGTTATCAGGAAGCAAGTTGAAAAGTCGAGGCGCAGTGACGAAATAAAACCTAGAAAAGTGCGATTTGCGGACTGCTGGCACTGTTACAAAGTTTCTGGTGTTGATATGCAAGTTGTAGTTATCATGTAGTCTAACCGCGTAGAATCCACATTTTTCAAAAAATATTTTTAGGACTTTAAAGCAGTATAAGTGCCTTAGTGGAAGAAATTCAAGATTTCTGAAAAGTTCAAAACTATGAGTGTTACGGCTTACTCTACAGATAACTCTAACTGCATGATTTTGATTATTTATTAAGGGTTTGATATGCGTGTAATAAGAACCTCCCCAGCCAGATAATCCATACTGTAATTTAGATTTTAATAAGCTATTGTAAACTAATTTCAAGACAGTTGTATTACAGTATAGACTTAAATGATATAGCTGTTTTACTACTCTATTCATGTATTGTTTCAAATAACAAGTATGATCCTTCCAACTGAGATTATGATCCAAAATTATGCCCAAATATTTAAAATGTTCAACACACTCTATTTCAAAACAGGATTCGCAACAACTGGAGTTACTGTCAAAGGTGACTGAGTTGTTCGGACAGCAGACTAAACTAAAACGTGTACAACTCGGGGAATGGTACATTAAGGAAAGGTCTTGATAGTGCTTATTTCTGATGTTGAAAAACATAAACTTAGTTTTAGTACTAATTACCAGTTTATGATGATTAAACCATAATCTCAGTAATTCAAGATCATGGTTTACATCCAGAAATATATTAAAATTGTTATTATTGGAGTATGAGATAGCGGTGTCGTCAGCAAATGCTGTTATTTTGCCTTTAAACGGTTGGACGAACAGAGAGTTAACATAAATCAAAAACAGAATAGGCCCTAAAACAGATCCCTGCGGAACTCCCATGTTTGGTGAGGTAATGGAATCTTTGATTTTAACCATCTGTTTCCGATTTGATAGGTAGGAGGCAAACCAGTCAAGAATAAATCCTCTAAAGCCTGCATGATATAACTTATAATAGACTTAGTAAAGAGTGATCCACAGTATCAAATGCTTTGGTAATATCTATAAATAGGGCTGCACATGTTTGAGATAGATTTAAGCTATCGTATATTTCCCCGGTGAATTTAAGTAAGGCACTTTCTGTCGACCTACCACTTCTAAAGCCAAACTGACAGTTATTAAAGAACTTTGTCCTACTAAAAAACGAAAGAATTCTGGATTTTATACCCTTTTCGAGTATTTTCGAAAAAAACAGATAATAGTGAAATGGGACGATAGTTGTTGATCGTCAAAGTATCTCCTTTCTTATGAAGTGGCACCACTATAGCTGTTTTCAGTGATTCAGGAAAATTACTCTGCTTAATATTAAGATTAAAAATAAAGCTCAGAATATCAGAGATATGAAATGAAATCTGCTTAAGGACGAAGCTAGAAACTAGATCAAAAGATGAAGAACTTGTTGATTTAAGCGACATTATAATCTTATGAACCTCAAGTCCCGTATATTCTTGAAAAAAAAATGTTTGGGTTTGTAGAAATTCTCTATTAAATGAATGTTCATATAGACAAGAAGAAACATTTACATTTGACAATTCTTGTGCAGAGGACAGATTAGAAAAAAAATCATTAAATAGGTTGGATACTAACAACGGGTCAGATACAAGTACATTATTTCTAAAATTGTATCATCATTCTTCTTTGTTCTGTTTAGTATCTCATTGACCACTTCCCATTCCTTTTTCGCATTACCAATATTCTTAGTTAACTTGTTCCCAAAGTACGAATCCCTGCAAATTGGTATGTCATTTTTCAATTCCATACATAATTTATCGTAATATTTTTTAAGCCTTGTATTATTGGGATGCTTTTTCACACGCGAATATAACATTTTTTTCTTTTTTATTTTCCTAAGTAAAGGGATAGTCATCCACGGTTTGATACATCTGAGCTTATTACACTTTTCATTCATACGATGACTACAACACGATAAGTGAGACTGAAATATTTTAAGGAATGTATCAAAGGCTTGGGATGGATCATGTGAGTTAAAAACATCATCCCAAAATTCAAAGCTAAGCCTAGTTTTAAGAGCATTAAAATCAATTTTATCAAAACCAAAATACGAGGAATTGCTAGTCTTATATTCTTTAGATCGAATTGAATACTAGTTAAATAATGATCTGTTATATTCAAATCATAGGCCATTACTTGGTATTCTATAAAATTGTTTCTATGAAGCCTTATGAAAATATGCTCTAGACAGGAATCTAAGCGGGTAGGTTGATTCAATAAGGACTCAAGACCATATGAGGACAACAGTGATAAGTAGTTGTCGACATCTATTGAATCAGACAGAATGTTTATATTAAGATCACCCCGGAGTACCATATTTTTACAAGTCTGCTTGTCTAAGAAATCGGAAAATTCTTCATAGATGAATGCAGCTACTGAAAACTTATGAAGTCTCTATATAGCTACTGAAAACTTATGAAGTCTATATACACAACAAAAACAGTAACGTGAGCCAGCAATTTCACAATATACAGTCAATATATCCGCACTTTCAATTTTCCACATCTTAACTTCACAACCTTTCAAGTTATTTCCGAAGAACACTGCAACACCCCCAGCTGAATAATTACTATTACAGTTTGCAGACAATGTGTAGTGTGGTATTGCATAATCTGAGATTTCTTCTTCGAAAATCCAAATCTCAGAAAGAAATATCAGATCCGGCAAATGGTCAAGATATGCGAGATGAGTGAAAAACGAATCAAAGCTCTCATGCTACGAATGTTCTGGTGAATGACTGAAAAGCCTGTACTATTATTATCACTGTTTGGATGTTCTATACAGAGGCAGTTAAATTCATTTGAATTAGTATTTACATTAACTTGAGGATTTTTAACTAAATTTAAATTATCGGTCATAGTAAGTTAAAAAATATAGGATAAATTACATAAATTTATTGTTTATCAAGTTGCAAAAAATCATCAAGATTACGAATTATAATTACTTTCTCGCCTTCCGTTTTTCTAATGAGCACAGAACCATTTCTCACCCAAACAAACTTACATTTTTTATTATTTTTGAATTCATTCGCCTTTTTAAGTAATATTCTTGAATAAGCAGTGAGAGAATCATTCATGTAGATCTTATTGTTGCTGTTGCTGCTGTTAGAGTTGTCAACATGTTTCGCAGGACATGTATTCTCTTGACGAAGCACCAAACTATCTCGTCATTAAATAACTCATCTCCATTGAGAGCCGTTAAGAGAGTTGTCACTTTCTCCTCAGCATTTTTGTTGGTAACATCCGGAATGCCGACTATAACAGAGCATTGCAGTTCTCTCTGCTCGAAGACATTCAGCCTAGACTCCAGCAGCATAACCTTCTTATTCAGGGAACAATTAGACTCCTCGAGAGAATTGATTTTCGCCATAGCATCAGCAACAATTTGTTGGAGCTTGACGATCTCCGTAAGTAACATTTGGTTTGTTACCTTGTCGCCTGAGTTGTTGATGTCATTTGTATCAACCGAAGGAATTGAAGTTGCTCTTTTACTTGCTGAAGAAGTGCTAGCAGAGCCATTGTCTAAAGTAGAGCCAGTAACTGGTGGAGTACTGATGATAGTTGTACTCTTTAAAATACTGTCAGTAGATCGAGTTATAGGCTCTTCGGAAAGAAACGATTTTCTCCTCAGAGAGACACAGCTATTACATCGAAATGTTTGACCGTTTTTTTTCAAAATACTCAATCTCTCTTTTTTCAAGTTTCGCGCACTTTGCATGAAAAAAAACCTTGCAAGTAGAACACTGAATTTTTTGTTGGTGTCTTTCAACCTTTAAATTGCATACACCACACGACATTATTTTTATTGTACTTTTAACCGTTACAAAGCACAGGTTTTCAAAAGTGGTGAAAATTTAAAAATTTAAAAAAAACGAAAAATGTAGGTTTAATGTAAGATACTGAATTAAACTTAAGAGAATTTATAGACGTGTGTTCCCATCAACACGACACTTACTTGTGTGGATGGTAGGGTGTGGAAAGTTTTTCCAAGTCAATCAGAGGCACTGGTGCATTGGTTCTTGCATTTATTCCTCTGGATATCCAATACGAACTTCGAGGCGGCGTGAATAGTGTCATGCCCCGACTGAAACCGAATTGGTTATCCGGAATGATTTTATTTGTCAATGATTTGTCAACCCATTTAGACAGGGCTCTATGAATCACCTTCACGAAGACCTTACTGATACTCGGAAGGAGACTTATTGACCGGAGATTTGTCGGGGTAGAAGCGTCCCCCCCCCCCCCCCTTGGGGATTGGTTGCACCACCGCTATCTTCCAGAGCACTGGATACTATGCATTATTCAGTGCATTGTTGAACAGATGGTGTACATCTCTACAACAACTGGTGAGAGGTGCCTGAACACAACATTAGATATTCCGTCAGATCCCGCGGATTTTTTTTCTTTTCAGTGACTCGAAGATTATCTGGAGATCCTCCATCTAGTTTGTTGCGAAATAAACCAGCTACTTCCTTAACATTTTTGTTTTTTTGTAAGACTTTCTTCTCGAGGTTGATACTTTTTCAAAGGTAATATTGGTATATATTTCACAATTTCAATTATTTCGTTAAATACGCTGCCAAAGGCGAGTCACACACAGTCACACAATTATAGAAAAGTCTTAGAGTCGATTAAGCAATCATTTTCGCCCGACGATGTCAGCAAAAAAAACTACATATATGCGAACTCATGATGAAAATTATATATCGGTCAACGCGATATCAGTGCTTGCAAAGTGATGCATTTAATAACAGGTGAACAATTTTCTATGTTAAGTCAATGAGAGCGTTTTTCGGTGATTATTCCTCCGTAGTACAGCAAAATTTTATTAGCCTATTACAGTCACCACCTTAGACTCTAGCAGATGTGCAGAATTTCATTTTGATTGGTCATACAGGGATAGAGGAGTTCGATTTGAAAGAAATGGCGTGTATTAGAGCTTCGCTTCAGGCGAATAAAGAAAACTAAACAAACAAAAACTCCAAGAACTCTATTCAGCTCCAAATATAGTCCACACAAACCTATAGTGACGTCAATGCATCATCAGCTGGTACTGTTTGGTCTGGTTTTTCCGAAATGCGACACTATTGACTCATATTTCCTCGAAGAATAAGATGGCAACAGCATTACGGTTAATGGAGAGCAATACAGCAATATGATAATAGGGTTTGCCCTGCATGCCATACGAACAATGTAATCCATGTGTTTTGATATTGTCGCTTGTCGAACGCGGAATTGCAGTTTGATGTCCATTTATGTGAGGCTGTTAAAGACCGCGGACAATCCAGAACGATTCAAACATTTAAGCACAACTGTAAATTGAGCTATTTATAAAATAGAGCTTTAAATTTTTTTCCAGGAGGCGCCATGGCAAAGCTAGTCGAGGAGTCATTTAAACAAAATTATATTCGACAATTAATTTTATTTATTTATTTATTTATTTTTTTATTTTATTTTTTATTTTTTTTATTTATTTCATTTTTGTTTTTATATATTAAGAACACACTTACCCTAGACAAAAATGCTTAAAACTAGCTTACATAACAACTAACATAAAATACCTTACTGGCCCTATACGGACACTCTAAAGCAAACAGAACAATTTAAGACTATGCCTTTCGGCCTTATGATTAATTTGCAATAATTAAAATAAATAAACAACTTAGGCTAAGAAAAGTGATATTTTTTAAAAACTTAGCATCAGATAATTTTTTTATAAAAAAGCTTATAACTAAAAACAACTTAACCCTACCTTAACTAAAATATGTGTATATACAAAAATACATACGTCATATACCTTTTGTATGTATAATATATCTTTTTTTCATTATTGTTTTGTGATTTTTTTTTTGTTTTTTTGTTTTTTTAATTACAGCTAAATCTAAAGTAAGCCTTCCAGCCACCCTTGCTTGCCTTAGCCTGTCCTAACCTACTCTAACCTCCTAACCTGTTTGTAAAAGACGTTCATTGTCTGACGTTCTCGAAAGTTTCAGATCCTGAATGTCATTCTGATTGTTTCTCCGAAATATTTTGTTAATTTGCGGGAACATACTTGCGTTGTTGGAATTTACAGCACGAATTCTGTTGTTCCAATACAAACTTACAGATATTCTGTAATTTTCCTTGATCAACTGTTGGATATTTTTAATCAGTGACTTCAGTAACCTGACCTCCGAGTTTTGTCCGTCGGTAAACCGCCTGTACAAGAGTTTGAGTCTTGTCAGTAGTCTACTTTTTTGTCTATGCAGTGCGTCGATTGTCGCGTTTCGGTATACGTTTGTGGTATCGTGCTGTCGTTGGCGAGGTATCGTACTGTCCATCGTCTGCTTAATTTTATCATCCATTTGTCTGAGGTACCTGTCGATCTCGCCGTTTGACAGGTTCCTATTGGATGGTGGGAAGGAATCACTCAAAATGAGCGATCTCGCCAGATTACTGGTAAAACGTGGCCAACGCGCCTTACGACGGGGCGCATTTGGACATACTCTGCCATCTCCGCGGATTCGTCTGGTATTGTGATCATGGCACTAAGTCCGCAGTGGTCACTGTCGTATACGAAGGTCCGTAGACAGTTAATAGACGATTCGTTCGCGTCAGCCAGTCTCATCGAGAGTCTATCAGCATGAGATCCAGATAGGAGCCGCTCCTTGGATACGACGGACTATCCGTTGCGAGCAATTTGACTCTATATTCAATGTTACGAAGAACCCACCAATGGTTTAGTAGGCTCCCCCTAGTGTTAAGAATGTTATTTCCCCAATTACTATGTTAAGCGTTCAAATCGCCGGTCAGGATGTAGTAGTTTTCCACCAAATTTAAGTGCAGAGATCGAAAAAGTGTCTCGAGCTCCGCAATGAAAATATTGGGTTGAGGTGCTTCAGGTGCATAGGCAGCTACAATGTACCTACAGTGTCCATTTCGGAGAGGAATGCACACAATGCAGGCCTCTAGCACCTGGAACCTCCGCACTTCACCGCTATATATGACTTCATGCTTTAAATTATTTTTAATGAAGATCGCGACTCCCCCGCCACGTGTGGCGTTGGGTCGGTCCCTTCGTATTATTTTATAAGAACTGTGCCAGATTTTGTGCTTCTGATTTAGCTTTGTTTCGCTAACCAAAAGTACATCGGGGCTTTCGTCCTGCAACAGGTTGAAAAGTACGGCTCTTCGCTCAATCCTAATCAATGAATTCACATTCACCGACAGGATCTTTAAGGGATTCTCTACCAGCGTACCCATTACGATTGTAGTTGCGCTAGGCCCGGCAGAAGCGAGTAGATTCTGTCCACTCGGGTCGCCGTCTCATGGATCTGCTGTTGGAGCTGGCCAATCTGCCCTTGAATGGCGAGCAGGATCGAACGCAAGTCCGCATCGGCTTTGGGCGCAGCCGCGTGTTTTTGTACCGTCTGTCCCAGACCTGCCGCCATTTGGGCGTAGGTCATTTGGGGTGTGACGGTTGGTGTTTCTAAGCGACCCGAGAAACGTTTCCCCTCAGACTTCTGCTTACGAGCCAGATTTGCTTTTTTCATATCTTCGAACTTAGGACATCCCCGATAGTTTGCAGGGTGTCCACGGTTCCTACAGAGCACGCACTCCTGGGTCAGATCGCATTCTTCGTTCCTGTGGCTCTTTGCACACTTAACACATCGAGGCTGCATTTCGCAGTTCGACGCGGCGTGCCCGAACCTTTGGCAGCGGATACATTGTAAGATGTTTCCTTGCCTTTTTACTTCTCATCTCATAAATTACCTTGTGGTTCTCATATGATGTTTCTAAATATAATAAATGATTATTTTAAAAAGATGCAGTTGAATTTTCATTAAAACTGTTTTCCGAAATGAAGTTCCTCGTTATTTTCGGACTTCTTATATTTGTCGTTGAGCTACGCGCAATATATTTTTTCTTCTCTTCTTAATTCTTTCTACCAAAATTGTGTTGAAAGAATTTTTTCATCGTTGAAGTTTTATGCTCAATTCTTTGGTGTCATTCAAACAGGAGGTGATCGGTGCGAATGGAGCAATTTTCATCCGTGAAATATCTGATATGAAATTACACTCCGACAGAGATTAAACACGTTGCACAAAAATCAAATTCTATGAGTTCCAATAAAAACACATAAGCTAACCAGTCCCAAGATCTTTCAATACAAGTTTGGAAAAATACATTTTTGATCCACAATCACAACCACAACCCGTTTTGATTAAGCCGATGATAAGTGACAGTGTATAGTTCATTTCTCTCCATAGATCGGTTATCTTAATAACCCCTGGGTAAAAATGACCTGGAATAATGTATTACAATAACAACTAATTCAGACTAACGAGTGTTTTTTTATTCTTTTACATATTATTATTTATATCTATATATACATATGTATTTTATATTTTATTTATTATGCGTAACATATTATATTTATATGTATTTTACATTGAACTCGGGCACGTTTATTTTACGTTTATTTTTTCTGCTTTTTCTGCTATTTTTTCGATCCACAACTTATTTTTTTAAATAAAGACCACCAGCAAATATAACAACCAAATCCTATAAAATGCTTTTCAAAGCTTTCACACACAGGGTGCTACCAGCACAGACAAAATAGTTACTTTTTTTTAAGTTTTGTTTTAAATGGGGCTTGATCGGACTCCGCCACCTGGAGGTGCATTGTGTTGCAGATCTGCAACAAAATGTTCGAACCGACTAATTGTATTGTTTTTAAAACCTACGTACGAAAATTTTAAATCACAAGTTTCTTGAACATACCGTCAATATACTTTTGCAATGGCAACTCTTATTGCAGAACACTGTGACAGTGACATTTGATGCCGAAAAAAAAGTGATCGTGAGTTCGTCGTGAATTATTTTTCCTGATATTTGTACTTGATTTTTTTCATTTCTATGGCAGGTAAGAAAACAAGAAAAATATTGTTAGGTACATGATTACCACAAAAACGTTATGCAATAACAGTTTTTTGGTAATGATAAAAGATTGAATAGAAAATGGAAAAAAAAGCTTTGTTGTAGAACTACAACATTATGCACTCAAGGTTATATTTATGAAGTCGAGAAAGTGACATTATTTTCCTTATATTTAGGCCTTACAGACAATGAAATTGAGAGTTTTATTAAAGAGCTGGATGGAACGGTTTCAGAGGATGATTGTGAAGCATCAATTGACGATGATGAAGACAATTATCGAACAAAAAAACGGTCAATCGACATTTTAGAGGACGAAGATCCACCCTCTAATCAAGATCCTCTTACTAATTGTGAAGATCCGCTACTGAGAACAGCAACCGAATCAACTAAAATGGATGAAGAGTTCGCTAATGACACCAAATCCAGTAGCAGTAGTTTCAGATCAGTAATTTGGAAAAGGAAATATTTTCCATATGAACCGAAACCGTTTCTAGGAAACTCTGATTTGCCATCTACATAGGTTTGAACAGGTGAGAAATTTGATTCATTTCAATAATAATGAAACTGCGCTCCCTTTGTCTGATCCAAATCATGATAAGTTGCATAAGCTGAGACCGTTCATCACTCACTTAAATAACAAATTTGGCAGTATACCATTGGAACAAAGAGTTTCAATTGATGAGCAGATGTGTGCCACGAAGATAAAGCATCATCTCAAACAATATTTACCTAATAAACCACATAAATAGGGTTTCAAGCTTTTTGTGATGTGTAGTCTTTACGGGTATGCTCACAAATTTGAAATATACGCAGGACAAGAAAAACATGACCGCCTTCCAGGTGAACCTGATCTTGGAATAACCGGCAACACAGTAATTAGATTAGCACGAGTCTTACGTATTGTACACAACAAAATCATATTATCTACTTTGATAATTATTATACGACTATTCCACTTGCAACATACTTTGCCAAAAATGGAATATTTTGTTTGGGTACTATTCAATCTAACAGGATTTTCAACTCTAAGCTTCCCAACAAAAAAGAATTTCAAAAAAAACCGAGAGGCTCTTTTGAAGAAAACGTGGCAACTGTGAATGATATACGTATTACAGTAATAGTTTGGAAAGACAGTAAAGTAGTTAATTTATTGTCTACATATGTTGGGTCTGAACCTGCTGAGACTGCAGTGAGATACGACAGAAAAGCCAGGTCAAAGATCGACATTCCTTGTCCCAAGATAATCAAGGAATACAATACACACATGGGGGGTGTTGACCTTATGGATAGTTATATTGGACGTTATCATATCTCAAACAAAAGTAGGAAATGGTATTACCGTTTGTTTTATCACCTTTTAGACATGACTATAATCAACTCCTGGATTTTATATAATAAAGTATGTAAAGAAAAGAATGTTACCAAAAAAGATATACTCAATTTGTGTGAGTTCCGCTTAGCTTTGGCTGAAACCTTATGTCGGATTGGAGATAAAGAAAAATGCACAAATAAAAGAGGTAGGCCAAGTTCTAGTATGGAGCGAGATGCCAATGCCAAAAAGAAGAGAGGACCTGCAAAAACGTTTCCCTCCAAAGACATCCGCTTGGATTCAGTAGGTCACTGGCCAGTGTGGGCTGATCGTGGAAGATGTCTTAAGCCAGGTTGCAAAGGATACACACAAACAAAGTGCGAAAAATGTAATGTCACACTGTGTTATAACAAGACAAATAATTGTTTCAGAATGTTTCATATAAATGCATAGTGTTGTAGATCTGCAACAAACCTCTTACAATATTAAAGAAAAGGGAAAAACGGAAAAACTTGTTTTTATTTATTCTACCCATCATTCGTGTCACACAAATGCTAAAAAAACATTAAAAAATTATGCAAATATAAATGTATGCATTTAAGGGTTAAACCGCATAAGAAAGCTGCAGAAAAAGAAAATAAAACGAAAGCTAGCATAGAAGATGCTGTGACGGAAATAAAAAAACAGGAAAAAAACTGCGATTCAGTTCAAGGGAAGATCCATGAGCTAGAGTCGATGTGTGCCCAGCTAAAAAATGAAATATATTTTTTGAAAGAGGAAAATAAAAAACTCAGACAAAAACTTGAGCATGAGAAAGAGCTAACTGAAATCAGGGAAAAAGATGCTAAAGAATATTGCACCGATGAAGAAGAGTTGGAAAAAGAGATCGCCAGACACTCAACCAAAACTTAACCAAAAAAAGGAAAATCGTGTCATCCCCTTAGATAACACCGCCCCAACCCAACTACCATGGGAAAACTTTATTAGTTACACCTGCAACTACTACCACTCATCACCGCCCCCCGCCGATTATGGTAACAGACGTCATGAACTACCAACAACTATACTCATTGCTCAAGAAGCATATCGAAGGAGACTTTATAATTAAAGCAACCAACAAAAATACCTATAAAATAAACGTATATGCTGTAGAGGATTATAGGAACCTAACTAGGGGGCTTAATGAGACAAAAACAACCTGGTATTCATACGAGGACAAACAAACAAGGCAGATTTAAGTCATAATGAAAAACTTACACAGCAGCTGCAAACCAGAGCTAATTACATCAGATTTACAAAGACAAGGCCTAAAAATTGTAAACGCTGTAAATAAGCTTAAGTGGGGAACGAAAGAACCACTCGACATGTTCTTACTTAGTTTTGAACCGACAGAAGATATCAAAAAGATATACGAAGTAAATAAGGTGCTAAATACTATTTAAAAATAGAACCAATTAAGACTTCCAGATTGATCCCACAATGTAAAAACTGCCAGTGCTTCGGGCACACTAAAAATTATTGTTCCAGATCACCTAAGTGCGTAAAATGCGCAGGTAACCACAACACACTTGAATGTACCAAGCCGAGAGAAGAAACACCGAAATGCAGCAACTGCAATGGGGAACACCCAGCCAGCTACCGCGGTTGCTTGGTTGCAAAGGAACTGCAAAAGAAAAGAAACACCGTTACGAATACGAATACAAATAAAAAAGTAAAGGAAATAGATCTCACGCACACAAGTGTAGAGACAAAAATAACGAGTGAAAAATCCGAAGAACCAACAGGAAAGCTCACTCCGAATTATGCTTACTCTTATCAATACTAACCAAATTAGATGAGCAACACAAATTTATCGCAAGCTTACAAACGCGCCTAGATAAAATTGACCAATACTTGCAAATTACAACCCATGGTTAGGTTTCTTAAAATTATGTTATGGAACGCAAATGGCCTACTTAACCATAAAGAAGAACTACAGGCCGTACTCCAAACAGAAAATATTGATGTGTGTTTAATTACCGAATCACATTTTACAGACCAAACTTATTTCAAAATTAAAAACTATGAAACATATTATGCAAACCATCCTTTCAATAATGCAAGAGGAGGAAGCGCAATAATTATAAAAAAATCCATCGAACATTTTGAAGAAGATATTTTACGTACGGAAGAGTTTCAAGCAACAACTGTGTCTATCTTAACTAAACGTCAACAACTATCTCTTACATCAGTTTACAGCCCGCCAAAGCATAAAATTAACTGTGAACAATACAAAAATCTAATCCAAAAACACAAGAACCGATTCATAATGGGTGGTGACTTTAACGCAAAACACAAAAATTTGGGTTCCAGACTAACCACAACAAAAGGACGGGAGTTACTAAAAGCAATTCAAAAGGAAGGATGTGATTTCATCTCCACTGGTACACCGACTTATCCATAGGCCAGGGATAAAGAAAAAATACCAGATCTAATTGACTTTTTTGTAATTAAACAAGTATCAAAAAACTTCCTTGTGATAGAAGAGGGAAGAGATTTGAATTCTGACCACTCTCCAATATATTTGTATCTTAGCGAATGCGTTGTTAAGTAAAACCCAAATGTACACCTCACCAACAAGCATACAGATTGGCAATATTTCAAAGTTCTTTTGGATCAAAATTTAAAATTTGACAAAGTAGTAACTACCAACACCGAACTAGAAAGCGAAGTACTAAATTTCACTGAACAAATACAAAATGCAGCCTGGAAAAGTACCCCTCTTGTCAGTAAAAAGCCAATTGAAGTTAAGTACCCAAGGCTAACTATGAAACTAATAGCTGAAAAGAGAAAGATTAGGAAAAAATGGCAACAAACGAGATACCCGCTCTACAAGTCACAACTCAATAGACTAACTGAATTGATAAGACGCCAACTAAAGGAGTTCCAAAACCAATCATTTCACCGATTTGTAAGTGAACTTACAGCCGATAAAAAAACAAAATACTCTCTCTGGAAATCCTTTAAATATCTAAAACGTCCCACACAACAGAACCCACCTTTAAAATCAAACAGCACCTGGGCTAGGACAAATGACGAAAAGGCTGACATATTCGCTGAGTATCTAATGGGGAATTTTCAACCCAACGAATCGCAAACTAATGAAACATGGCCAGAAGTGCAGCAACCGAACGAAAAAATTCCTTTCGTCACACCTAATGAAATCAATCGGATTATTAAATACCAACTGAAACGGAAAAAATCACCTGGCTTCGACTTAATAACTACTGAAGTCTTACAAAAGCTACCAGCAAGAGCTTTGATTAAAGTGGCAATTTTAATAAACGCATGTTTCAACCTAAACCATGTTCCCTGTTATTGGAAAGTAGCAGATGTCATAATGATACCCAAACCAGGAAAGGATCTTCACGAACCATCATCCTACAGGCCCATCTCTCTTTTACCAATTTTATCTAAGGTATTAGAAAAGGTTTTTCTAAAGAGGCTAACTCCTTTTATTACTGGTCAAGATATGATTCCAATGCACCAATTTGGTTTCAGAAATAGACATTCTACCATAGAACAGGTACATCGAATTACCGACATCATCGAAAAAGCTCTGGAGTAAAAAAAGGTATGCTCAGCTATATTTTTGGATGTGGCAAAGGCATTCGATAAAGTCTGGCATGAAGGTCTCCTACAAAAAATGAAATCACTCTTTCCCAAGGATTTAGACTTCCTAAAATCGTACCTTTCAAATAGATATTTCAGAATTAAACAAAGTAACTCTTATTCTCAACTGAAAGAAATTAATGCTGGGATTCCACAGGGAAGTATCCTAGGCCCAGTGTTATATCTTTTATTCACTAATGACATGCCAACACCTTCAAATTGCACAATAGCTACATTTGCTGATGATACAGCTACACTTACAGTTGCAAAAAACGAAAGCAAATCAACAGAAAGCCTACAAGGTGCTGTAAATGAAGTTCTCAACTGGACCAAAAAAAAATCGTATTCACCTAAACAGCTCAAAATCCGTCCACGTTGATTTCACCAACAAAAAAATTACACACAAGCCAATATTTATTTCAGATGCTCAAGTTCCTTACTCAAACACAGCTAAGTATCTAGGAATGAACTTAGATGCTAAACTAAGATGGAAGGAGCACGTGAAGAAGAAAAAAGACGAGCTTAACATCAAACTAAGAAAACTCAGATGGCTCATTGGTAGAAAATCGCGCCTATCACTCCATAATAAACTTTTAATATATAAACAGATATTAAAACCAGTATGGACATACGGTATCCAGCTATGGGGATGTACTTCCCAATCAAATATTGCCATCATACAAAGATTTCAAAATAAAGTCGTCAGGGACATTGTCAGAGCTCCATGGTATGTAAGGAATACGGACTTACAACGCGAAGTTAAACTCAATACTGTAGAGACGACAATCTCTAAATACGCGAGAACGCACTTCACAAAGCTGAGACACCACATCAACCAGGAAGCAGCAAGGTTAAGTGACAGCAATGGATTGACCCGAAGACTCAAACGTACTAAACGACACGAGTTATGGTATCAGTCACCTTAGATATTACACCCTTCTGGATAAATCATATCTAACTAAAATTTACTAAAAAAGTTTAACTTTATACTTACACTCAAAGATACTAAGATACTACATTTATTGATTAGATGAAAATTGCTCGTTAGTTCATACTAGTTGCAGTGTAATGAAATGTTCACTATCTATAACGTTTCAATAAAAAAAAAAAAAAAAAAAAAAAATTCTGCTAATTTTTTTTATAAAACGTTATTGCCAGTCTGCTCAATCCGCTTCAGTCTTGGAGTAATTTTTGTCGTATGGAAAAATTTTGATATTAACTGGATAATATGCCTTCTAAGCGGTAAACGGCTACAAATTAACGAATCGATTCTTCAACTTTCCTTGGACTTAAGTCATGATATAAGTCGGAGTTTCTGACATACTGCGCATCTTAAACCGTTATTTTCAAAGAGCAAAGTTACCACATAAATTATAGTTTGAGATCAGTCTAAGATTTTGATCACCAGATTTTCTAAAGTAACTTTTCAACACCTTAAAACTATACGATTTTCAAATTTCAGACCAAAGTATAACTTGGGTGCCTCACAGATTTGCGGCACAATTTACGTAAGACATTTTTCTGTCTTAGCAGGTACATCATATTTATTTATTTTTTTATTTTTAATTTTTTTTTATTTATTAATTTCATATCCAAGATTTTGACAAGATAACAGTATTAATCTGCGAGTTTGGGTAGCTATGTACATGTTTGTTCGTCAGTCATCGAAATAAGATAAGTTAATAGAAGTACTACGAAATTTTAGTTTGTGTTTTAATTTTGGAGAAATATAAGTAAAAAAATTATAATGATTTGGGAAAGAGTTTAGTTAATTAATTGTTCTCATTTATGCCCCCAGGTTATTGATTCTAGGAAATATTTTTTTATTTTTCTTGGGGAAGATTGTTGAGTACGTTTGGCACGAGGTAATCCTGTGTTCACCTGGTAAGTAATTGGCGTTTGGAGCTTGAATCATCTTAATACTCTAGAGCTGCTCTCATTTTGAAAATCTGCCTCACTCTAAGAACGCGCATGGTGTTGGTTATTGCGTGCCCCTTTGACATCAACCTTAACGCCCTATCTTGGATCTACTGTATCTTTTCGATGTACGTTTGCGCCACACTTCCCCAGGCTAATACGCCATACCGCAGTCCGGACTCTAAAAGAGCATAATACACAGTACAGAACCAGAGCATGGTGACGTTTGCTGAGGCTGGTATTGATGATATTTGCAAAATCGCCAAGAAGCTGGTTAGTGCTTCAACCTTTTGGAAACCGTACTGGCATTTGGTTATTAGATCATGTTTGTGGATTTGTGTCAAACGACATTAGCTACTACTATTAGCGACTATTAGCTACCTCAGTGCAGCTTATCTCTCCAAATTTTGTGGAGTCTCTTAGAACTGAGTTATGATGCGTAGAGTCGACAATGTTACACTTATGGATGCGGTCTGTCTCGAAAAGGGGTCACCAAGTTCATTCGCTAGTTGGATTGTGCTTACATTTGGCGAAAAGTTTCTAATAACATCATCCAGATTGAGTTTCTTTCGACCAAGAACTTCGTTTATTAACGCCCATGTTTTTTATTGTATCGCATCTTACCTCTCCGAACTTATTCTTGTAATACTGATTTCTAGTCATTGTAATTTTTTTGTTAGTTTGATCCCGTAAAGTTCTTTCTCTCTTTCATATGTTACGTTATTTCGGTTATTTTTTCCACCTACGATATAGTCTATCTCGTTCTTTACAAATGTCTTGGATTTCCCTAGTAATCCATGGACCATTCCTTCGGTTTTTTTTCCTATTCGTGCCTTTTGCATTTGAATAAATTTCACTTATTTTTTCATTTAAGGAGTTTAAGAATAATAAAAGGTCGGTTTTTTCTGGCACTTGTGTCCAATCAGCACCTCGTGTCAGCTGGTTAATTTGTAACTTGTATATTGTAATTTTAACCCATAAATACCATAATAAATAATTTTTAATAATATACATACAAGTATTTGAGCAAATAATACGGAGAAAAAAATGCCTAAAAGTTTAGCAGAAATAATTTTTCAAAACATCGAGAAACCCATTCTTGAGTCTTTTGCAAGCCAGAAAATATTTATCGCACTCAATTCTGCTACTATGGGATATATGTGCAACAGCAACTGGGTAGTTTGAATCTCTGGTACTTAGGAGCGTGAAAAAGCATTTGCTTCATGATTGAATTTTAGTGTAGAGGATAAACTAAAAAACATAATCTGAGTCTTAAGACTGATTAATAGGTTGGGTTTATAAAATCAAATTCTTGAAAGATTCAGGTTTCAATTCATATAAGGAAGTAAATCTAAATGACTATTCGAGCCATATGCGAAACCTACAACATCCTCAAATGCGATTGGCGTACCTTTAAAACTAAGAGTAAAATATGAATTGATGTAAATAAGAAATAGAATTATAGACCGAGCCCTGTGGTCGTCCTAAAATGAGGATCATAAGCTCGCTCCAGATTTCAAAAAAATTTACTATACGTGACCTATTCTAAAGGTACGACCTAAACCATTTTAACATCAACCCACGAATTCTACTTTTTCCGGTTTATTGATAAAAATGGGCTTTAATGATATGTATCAATAAATATCAAAATATATAAATACAGATCTGACTCTTTTTTGCCACTGACTATTTTGAACTGAATCTTCAGTCGATTTCTCTTTTTGATATCTAAATTAAGTTGGATAAAAAACGTAGTTCTTAAGATATCTCACTACTACGTGTTTTAAATAGTTTACTTGTCAGTGAAGTATTGCAACTCGTTCTTAAGGTAAATAATTAATAAAAGTTAAAATATCTAGGAGTATCAATTTTATCAAATTAGCTAATCAATTTTATCAAATTATCAATTTTATCAATTAAGAGAATCCTCTGATTTCACCTGGGTGAAATCTATGTGGTCCGATTCTTGTTTTAAACATAATCAGCAATCAAAATTTTGTATTTTTTGATAATAAATCTTAAGCCAATTGGCCTGTCAAATAGCTAAGCGCAAATAGGTTCTTACGTGAATCCGACAATTGCGCTATTGCTACCCATTAAAACAACACCCATCACAATACCTTGCACATTTAACGCATATGTTTTGAAATATATAAATTTCTGTGGATTACGATTTACGATATTCGTGGCGCCGGCTTTTGAAGGTGTTTTTCCTTTAGAACTCCATGAGATTAACAAAAATAAAATAAATACATTTTTTTTTGATATTTTGCTTTGTATGATAGAATTTTGACAGTATCTTGTTTAAAAGGGTTGCATACTTTTTAACTTATGTATGCAGTTTCTCAATACCTTACGAAAGACGGATATATATATATATGTATATATTAGATACACCAACACTATTAACAAAATTCCACCAAAATTTAGTCAGAATTCCATAAAAATTCCAGTGAAAAAAAACTAAAAATTAATCAATTTCAAAGTTTATTATCTTCACTTATTTTTTTTGTTAATCCTCTCGAGGGCGCGATTACGATTTGCGTGGCACCGGCTTTTGAAAGTGTTTTAGAACTCGGTGAAATAAACAAAAAAAATTAACTAACATTTTTTGATATTTTGCTTAGTTTTCGAGATAATTAGGTTTAAAATTGGTTAATTTTCAAGTTTTTTCACTGGAATTTTAATAGAATTACAATCCAATATAGTGAACACAGAAAATTTTACACAGCCTACTCTACAGAACAAGTAAACCTCTTTAGAGTGAACCCATATTTTTATGACGAATAAACCAGCTACAAAGAATGCACAATCTTTCAAGAAAATGTACCGCTTGTTTTGTCTGTCATCGTTCTACGTTTTGCATCCTGGGGTGGGTAAATATTCTCTTGAAATTTCTGTAAATGAGTTGCTAAGTCGCTGAAGTTTTAAAGGAGTTATTGCAGGAAGGATACAGTCCTTGCCGTGATCCATTCGAATTTTACAAAAAATAAAAACAAAATTCAAAGTGTTTCGGACACAGTATTGGCACAAAAATATAGAATAGCCAAATCGACTATATGTGCTATTAACAAAAAGAAGGCCGATATTACAGCAATTGGGGCTAATACTTACTTTGACGCTGGAAATAGAAGGACACTGAAAGCATCTGAACTACCTGAGATGGAAAAGATGCTTTAAAAATGGTTCCTAGAACAGCGGAGGACGAATTTATTTATAAGTGGCTTAATCCTAAAGCAAAAATAAATAGAAGCCTGCATGGCAATGAGTCCACCTTCATAGCAAGTGACGGTTGGGTGCAAAAACTTAAAAACTTAAAAAGAGGTTTGGTGTTCGGTATCTTAAAATATCCGGGGAAAAATTGTCTTCACAACCAGAACTTGTGCGTCCATTTAAGAGGCAATTTAAGAAAAGAATTCAAGATCTGGATCTGAAACCAGACCAAATTTATAACGCCGATGAGTCGGGGCTTCTACCAGGGAAAACGTATCAACTGAGAAAATTGCTCCTGGGCGAAAAACAGGGAAGCAGAAGAAAACTTTTTTAGGGTGAACTAATGCCACAGATCGGCACAAATTGAAGCCGCTAGTGATAGGCGAAATACCCTCGCCCATTCACGAACGTATGTTTACCTGTACTTTGCAGAAGCTCAAAATCAGCTTGGATGACTGCAGTCATTTTTAAAGACTGGTTCAGTTTTGTTCCCGAAGTTACAAATTTGCTTAAAAAAGACGGCTTATCCGTCAAAACTTTACTTATTTATTTTTCGTTATACACTTGTGGATTACCCGTACTATTGCACTAAAATTTGCACGTGGATCCTCCTCATCGTATAGCAAGTATGCGGACGATAGGAGCAAAATTGATTTGTCCTGTTGTTCGTACGTTACCACCGTGAAATCTCCGTTGCTATATGTTTTTTTTTTTTTTTTTTTTTTTCCGGCGTCGTTAAGGTCAGAAGTGTAGGACCATAACCTTCCCACTTAACTGCATTCCTACTGGTCCGCTTGTGGGGTCCGCCGGTTTGACCTCAGGAAGTAGCGGCAGGCTTCCCGGTTTGGGATTACTTCATCGCTGAGGCCAATCAAATGCTGGTGTTTTTGCATTTGTTTGCACGAATTGTTTTTCGGCCTGCCTTTTTTGCGTGTTGAAATTGGAACGTTTATTGACAACGCCTTTTGGACGGAGTTCAAAGGATCTCTCCTTTGAACATGGCAATACCAACTCAGTCGGTCGCGCTCTATCTTTCTTGTGATGGTTTCTTTTACGTGGAGACTTCCTCGGATCTTTGAACTTCTAATTCTGTCGCGCTTTGTTACTCCCGCTGTCATGCGAAACATCTTCATCTCAGCTGCCGTTAATTTGCTCTCATACTTTTTGTGCATTGTCCATCATTGTGAACCGTATGTGAGCGCCGGACGTACAACTGAAATGTAGAGCCTTCCTTTCAGCTTAGGGGGCATTTTTCGATCACAGAAGATGGTGGAGTTTTCCCGCCACTTCATCCACCCTACGCTTACGCGATGGTTGATGTCGTCATCACAAGTTGCTTCTTTATTAATCATAGATCCCAGATATTTAAACTTTTCATACTTGGGAAGCACTCTTCCATTCAACTAAATGTCTGGAATAGGCTGATGAGGGTCAGAGAACACACATACTCTGTCTTCTTTGAACTAATACGATACCCGTGTCCCTCAGAAATGTCCACACACAAGTGCTCGTTGTAGGGACGCCTGATCATCACTTATAATGGCTCCATCGTCAGCAAAGAATAGCTGGTGCACATTGGGGTCCGTCACTTTTCCTTCAAGCAAGCAATCGAGGACTGCTATAAAGAGCAGTGGGCTGAGGACGCTCCCTTGGTGTACACCGACTTTGATTGCGAACTCTTCGGTGACTCCTGCGGTGCATCTTACTCTTGTCGTTGCTCTCTTGTACATGTCCATGATCACTCGCACGTAGGTTTCTGGAACTGTGCTTCTGTTGTTTCTGGAGTAGTGCATACTTTTAGCTTATGTATGTAGTTTTTTACAAGTTACGAAAGATGGATATGAAGAAATATTGGATACACCCAAACTCGCACCCACTCCAAATCCTCTATGTTGATAAGCAGGGGGTTGCAGGGCAGCATGCGCACCACTTACGCGTTTAGATAATCTTACATTGATAACAAGGTACGCCAAAATGTATGCAACATTTATAACAAGATTGACCCCTGGCTGTATGTATGCAACACTTTTAGCAAAATTTCATCAGAATTCCATCCAGAATTTATATATGTGTAGGTATTTAGATGTCAAAAGCTTAAACGATGCGCTACAATTTTATATGCGGAGCGGCATGTAGCCAGCCGCCGTCACTGTGAGGTGCCGAATCGCCGAACCGCCTCAATTTCTATTGCAATAAAGCTCATCCGTTTTATCATTTATTGTTTTCCTCGACCAAATACATACATATGTACGTAGTTCAATAAATACGTATTCCGAACTTTTTTCGTTTTTCATTTTGTTTACTTCACACTTTTGTGTGATCTGTCAAAATTCTGCGCGGAATGTCTTCTTTCAAGAAGACTAAGCACAATTAAGTCAACGAAAACTTAACGAAACTGAACTGAACTCCATTAAGGTCATAACATACGATTTGCATGTAAGAAGACATTTCCGTAGGATGGCGTAAGCACGCGTAAGTCTATTATGGTTGGGCCTTTACTTTTGTGATTAAGTGTATAGGTAGTATATACCAGTATTTTGCTGCTTCGCTACGAAGGTGGTTTACTTAGAGGTAGTAAGCGCTTTAACAGCGGAGGTCCACGTTAAAAACGTATACTGTAGGAACGCTTTAACGTTGCTTACTTTAAATTGTTTCTCTTAAAATTGTGAGAGGCCCACAACAACGTCTGACAGTTTTTGTTGTTGTCGTCCTCTTTTGCATTGATGGACTTACAGCTAAGGGAGGGTAATAACGTCATGCTACTCGGTACTCTTACAGTTCGGCCGTTCTGATTACAAAATTCTTTTATCATTCGACACCCGTCGTTCGCCCATCCAAGAGTGCATATTTCCCAAACATCCTGATACGCTACGCGAGTCAGTTGAATATTCATATCCTTCAATATACTCGTATAACGTTCGTTTCGTAAAATCTTTGCTACTTGGTGGAATCCCTTGAACTTTGGTATTAGTTTTCGGGATGCCCCCCTTCGGGATGAGGAGACTCGATTGCCACCTTCACGTGCTGTATGTCCAAAAAATGTTTGAAGTCGTAGACGTGAAGAAACTTCCCCTTTCTGACACTAAACACTTTTCTGTTTTTATAATTCGTGCAGGTTCAAGAGTGTGCGCTCCTATGGTGTTTGTCACACAACCTGGATGGGGTGCAGATGGTTTGTGTGGAAGATGTTCGTTCACTATTCCCCGGGGATGATTGTCCTAGATAGAATTTTTTGAGAGATTTGACTGAAATTTCTAAGCAGCTTTTTTATTTCCATGTCACTAAGGTGTTATATTGGAAATGCACACACAAGGTATGATATTTGAAGTGATCATATATTGCGAGTGTTATGCCTTCGTCAACACTTTTTGATCATCTCTCATTCACAACTGATGTTGTTGCACAGTTTTTCCGTATAGAAATTGTTCTTGGCTATGGACGGACTTGAACTACTGACCTTCGGCTCAACAGTCGGTGATGATTACGGCGACCACTCCAACTTTGGACGACTTAAAATAGTCTGACAAAGCTCGCATTACTTCTTGTGTATTGTTTTGGTAATCTTGGTAGCATAGCTATTGTAACAAACTTTGTACAGGTATCTATCACTACCAACACGAACTTTTTAGTGTGTCTAATGCTACCATTCCTTATAATATGACCAAGAAATTTCACTTCTCGTTGGAGAAAAACACACTTTCTCCAATTTATAATAAATCCATTTTTTTGAGCTACCTCAAGGTTTTCTCTTAACTTCGTGATTCGCTTCTCCTCGGATTTCGAGGGTATTATCAAGTCGTCCATATAAGCCAGAATCAGCCCTCGACGCTTTAAATCCTGTAGTATGACGTTGACGTACCTTTGGAAAACGGCGGGCGAATTGCACAATCCAAACGGGACCTTATTGAATTCAAAGTGGCCATCTGGAGTAACAAAGGCCGTATATTTTTTGCTTGCCTCTTCAATGTCCACGTGGAAAAAGCCGTTTTCGAGGTCCAGTATGGAAATAATGTTGGCCCCATACAAATGCTCAAGCAACTCTTCGATTATTGGTAATTGATACCGGTCTTTCAGAACGTGTCGATTTAGCTGCCTGTAGTCGACGCAAAGCCGTAAAGAGCCATCTTTTTTACGTGCAAGAACTATGGGACTAGCGAAGTCTGAGTCGCTATTGCGGATTACACCCTCACGTAGCCAGTCGGCGAGTCGACAACTTATTTTTCAAGAGGAGCCAAACGACGTGGTCTTTGGTAAATAGGCTATTCATCATATAGGACGATCCTCATCTGTACACAGGTCTTTTCCGGACGTTTTGGGGAATACTGTTCGATTATCATATTGATTTCTCTTCGCATTTTTAGGTCCTTGATCGTGTTCAGGTTTTCAGCTAATTCAGACTGGTTGTTAGAAATCAAGTTGATACGTGCTAGCTGATCATCATTTTGAATATTCCTCTTGTAGATTTGCGCCTGACCATCCTCGATCGTCAAGCTTACTTCTGGCAATAATTTTTTTTTCTAGCAGAAATTCGTAAGATAACCAATCATTGGGTACTAAATGACAAATTAGATCGTAATACTCGCCTGAAATCTCTATTTTGATTGGTGAAGCGCTGAGAGTCTTGGTTGGTTGGCTGCCGAATGCTATGGCATCGGTAACTTCATATTGCATGTCACCGATCCCCAAATGATTACGCAGGCAGATTTGCCAACGTGAGATCACTAGCCGTGTCGATCAAGGCCCGGAATTCTCGTCCATACACCTTCACTGGGGTTGTGACATCTGGTACCATCAGCTTGTTCACCCTTGCGTGTTGTGTTCAATACGTGTTCGAATTATTCTCGGGACAAATCCTGGCAATGTGCCCGAATTTGTTGCACTTAAAGCAACGGCTGCCTCTTTCTTTATTTGGACAATCCTGGAAAAGATGAGAAAGTGCTCCACAATTTTTAAACCGAGATTGTAACTGTTGACTGTCCTTTTTTGGCGCAGACGCCGGAGTTGACCTGGTCGTGGCAGCGCCTCTGTAACGTGACTGATCGGCCTTCAACTTTTCATAGGCTTTAAGTCCCTCCTTCAATTCGTCCATAGTTTTCGCTTGATACAGTACACTTTTACTTAGGACGTCATCCGGAATACCAGCGACGATTTATGACAGGAGGTGCTCCTCGTCTATCGTTCCTCTTGAAGCTATTTTTTTCATCCGGTAGAAATACTCTAGAAATGATTCTTCCTTAGTTTTACTCGTTTTCTCTAACATTTTGTGAATATTTTCTCGTCCAGGCTCCCAGCTACAAATCGAAGTTTCGGATTCCAACGCTAACATAGCCGCACCAAATAACAATCGTCTCGAAAACAAGAATTTCTGGACATCTCCCCAGCTGCAAACTATAGACATCCAGGCAATCCAAGTTTCAGCGCACTTTCCACTTTCCCCACTGAATTTTTCCAAGGCTTCTTCTACATCCTTGAATTGAAAGGCGTTTTGTACGGGAACAGTTCGTTGTTGGTGACCGGAGAATTCTGCCGTTATTTGCTCTTCTTTAGGTGGAGTTGACATATTCTCGGGATCCGCGGTGAGATTGTTGACAAATAACGGATCTACGGTGCTGGGTACAAGTAAACCGGAACAATCACTTTCACTATTCGTCGCTCGACTGCGATTTTTTCTTAAAGATGTAATATTTTCTGGGTTTAGGATTCCTCGATTGTAAATGTTTCGAACGCGCACAACAAGATCTCTTTTCTGGTTGTATCGGATAGGTAAACCACTTTGCCTTAAGATCATTTGTAACTCTTTTACAGTAAGCGCCTCGAGTTCACGATCCTTCTGCATCGATCACACCACCCGATATTATCACGTGAAAATATAAAACACCGTTCTGTTTTCTTATATCGCTCCATCCCACTTCTGACACCACGTAGGAGTAAATTTTCTCAAGGAAAGGGAGTAAAAGAAACAAAGCGCACTGTGCGTAAAAAGTAAATGTATTTTTGTTTGGGGAAAATGAGTCGATTTGATAATTTTAACACAACTTTATTTAAAAAATCAATTCCTCGCTTCTATTCCTCCGTTCTTCGCCGTATCTACTTTTCGACTACTCTCTTGGCTTCTTTTCTGTGGCTTGCCCACCTTCACTTGTCTTCTTTTCTTACTTAGCCCATTTCTTCTCTTAATTATCTCCTTATTCAGCCTAACTCTCTTTATAGCGATACACTTGTCGTGTTGCCATTATTGTTTTCGTTACCACCAACATATGTATATATATGAAAAATATATCTATAAAAATATAAATATAAAAGATATTTCAACACGAGTTTACTATCAACCGCACCGCTCGATGTACCGAATAGATAAGGTGACAAAGAAACTGCGCATCGATTCGATTGATGATAGCGATACACTTGTCGTGTTGCCATTATTGTTTTCCTTACCACCCACATATATATATGAAAAATATATCTATAAAAATATAAATATAAAAGATATTTCAACACGAGTTTACTACCAACCGCACCGCTCGATGTACCGGATAGATAAGGTGACAAAGAAACTGCGCATCGTATTCGATGATTGTAAAATTGAGAGAAAAGTTTTGGCCATTTTGGTCAATTTTTGGGTTGACAAGATTGGTCTCATCGCAGATATTGATGATATATCCAATTCGTTCGTGACCATGCAGTCGAACAGACGTGTGTTCTAAACTTTCATTTGCTCAAGCATTGTTAATTAAGTGCGCAACTAATATCATATATGGCTTCATTACAATGCCCAAATTGTCGCCATAGTTTGATCGACTTTGATTTGTTTACTTCTAAAGTTTATCATTTGCATAAGGAAATCTCTGATTTAAAAGAATTTCTTTCGCGATTTTTTTCCAACAACAACCGGTAAGGTGGTTGCACGAATTATTAATTTAATGTCTCTCAATAATTAATAAAACAAAAGGCTTGAAATTATGGAATTACAACTTTATTTATTTTCCGAACTTGTCGCGTTGGCTGCTGCTAATCAAGTGCTCTCCTCACTCATTTTCCCGCCAGATCCCAGCTTGGTTTCAGTACATGAGCATGTACCTTCCGCTAACCCATGTTGACAAGATGGGCATCATGTTGCTGGTTGCTGGTGTACATACGTATCAGCACAGAATAAATAGTATACAGAAGTTGCATCTCATACAAAGCAAATTTTGTTCTAGGGTTCCAATATTGGCACCCTATTGAACAGAGAGTACAAGCATGAGAACATGCAAGAGAGTATACAAAAAATTGAGAAGCTGGTGCGAGCGAAAGAGAGTAGCATGTGCGTTTTCGGTGGTTTTGTTTTTACGAGAGCAAAGCAGCTTACGATGTGTATGCAAGTGTGTGTGCGTGTGTATGCATTGATAGCTTCTTCTATCGTAAGCTTGCATGCTGTTGTATTGCTTCTCTTGTTTTCGATTGTGTGGATTGGATTCGAAATCACTTGGGAATTGTACTTTCATGCAAATGGTTGTGTTTTCCTGTGTTTTCCATTTTTACTTTGTATTTTGATATTTAACTCTATTTTTGATTTTGAATTGTTGCTTTTATAATTGTTGACAACTTTGCATACGATTTGGATTATTCTTTGGACTTATTATTATATATTGATTGTTGAGGGGTTGTCATACGATTTTGAATATGAAAACTGGATTCTGTACCGGCTGTTGGTAAAATTTTCCAAAAGTCCGGCATTCGATGCTGCATAAAAACATGCGGTAAATCTAGGCGATATGGTGAAAAGATAAGAATGTTTAAGTTTCCTCCCTATGACTCAGCTATGGGTCAAATTTGGCGAGAAAAATGTAATATTCCAACAAAAGATTACACAAAAAAATTGTTGATTTGCGCCAATCACTTCTCAAGTTCTGACATTGGTAAAAAAAAGTTGAAATTCGGAGCTGTTCCGGTATTTAACTTAGAAGCTATTGAGGAAGATTACAAGTCGTTGGAGCTTGATTGCCCAGCTAAAAAGAGCCGAACAAGTGACTCCGTAGATGGATGTTGTAATGACTGTGAAAAATATCTGAAATCAGCTAATTTTTACAGAAAAAAATATTACGACATGGTAGCAAAATATAAAAAACTCCAAAGCTGCAAACAAATAGCAACAAAATCAAGCGTATTTCAAACCATCGTCTCTTTTCAAATAAGCAAGGAGTCAAAAACATTTTGCAAACTTCTTCTTAGTCCACGACTTAAAGAATATAAGCAAGATGTAAAAGATTTGGTTCAAAACATTTATTATGTCTCACAGTCAACGTACCAATTTTTGAAGAATAAATTGCATCTAAATTGCCACATATCTCTACTGTTTATCGATGGGCCCCTGTAAATTCCCTACAACCAGGTTTTAAAAATAACGGTTTAGAGTTAACAAAAAAGAAGAGCTTAGATTTGAACCAGTACGAAAAGAATAATATGATTCTGCTGATGGATGAAATGGCGATTAGAAGGGAATTGCGATACAATTCCAAATTAGATTTAGTGGATGGATTTGAGGAAAATGGGGTTGAAAGAACGAACCAGAGTGGTAAACAATTGTGCGTTTTTATGATTAAATCAATGTTTTCCAACTGGGCGCTTACATTTAATTACTTTGTTTCAAAAAATGGACTTTCTGCCGATTTACTAAAAAAGATAATATTACGAAATTTAGCAATTTTGAACAGTTTTGGCATCATAGTTAAAGTTGTAATTTGTGACCAAGGGTCCTCTAACAGGAAGTGTTTCTTGGAATTGGGAGCTACTTTAGAAAAACCCTATTTTATGTATAATGGTAGTAAAACTTTCTGTGTATATGATTTTCCACATCTAATCAAATCATTAAGAAATGGTTGGCTTCAATGTGACCTTACAACACCAAATGGAGTTGCTAGTTTTAAAGTAGTTAAGGAACTATGGGAAATGGAGTGCAAATCTAATACAAAAATGTGTCTTAAACTTACAAGCCAGCCATTTCCGAACTCTTTCGAAAAAATTAAAGTAAAACTAGCCACCCAAATTCTTAGTAGGACTTTTCAAGCAGCAATTAAAACTGTTATTGAGACAGTAGGCTTTAAAAGTTGCTCAAAAGAAGTTTGTTTATCTACGGCATGCTTCATAGGAAATATTGACAAAATATTTGACTGCCTAAATAGTGGTTCGCTATCTTCAAAGAATTGTTATAAGTCTGCAGTTCAACTTAACAGTCCATCACACGAATATATAAAATTCTTCCTTGAATACCTCAATGAAATCTCTTTTGTTGACAAAAAGAAAAAAGTATTTTTTTTAGATGGAATGAAATTTACCTTAAACGCCATATTACAATTAGTAGACGAGCTATTTAAAAAAAAAATCCCAAATATTTTTTTTAATGACAAGAGCATTAAACCAAGATAAGCTCGAAAATATGTTCTCGGTTCTAAGACAAAAGGGTGGAAATAATACCCCTCAGTTGCTGATATAAACATTTTATTAGCACGCTTAATGTCTGCAAATATAGTGCAGTTGAGTTCTTATAGTAACTGTGAAGAGCTGAGTGATACCACATTTGAAACGCTTTCAAATATTTTGTCAAATATGGACTTAGCTGATACAAATAATGAAGAACTCAGTCGAAACGAAAACTCTGAAATAGATATTAACATAGAAATCATTGATGATTTCGTATTAAATGATGACTTTCAGAAGTGTTCGGAATTTAGTATCGATTTGGCGTCTTTAAGATACTTCATAGGTTATATCGTCTACAAAATGATACCGAAAATTAACTGCGATATTTGTGTTTCTATATTGAGAAAAGAAGACGAAGTATTAACAGTTCCTAGTGAACTTTTCATATTTCATAAAAATTACAATTCTCTTAAAGATTTTGGTAACCTCGTTGCTCCTTCACAAATTTTCTTGGAAATTAGCAAGAAACATATTACAGTGTTTAGCAATATTTTTGACACACAACCACAAACTGTTGGTATAAAAAACTTGATAAAATCCAAATGCAAAAATGGCGGTGTGGCATTGGCAATGGTTTTCCACATGTTCTGATCATAAGGAAATAATATTGGACTTCATGATCTTAGTACTCTTGAGGAAGCATTGCTCGTGGGCTTCAGAGAAAAAAATTTTTACTAAAGCCCGCAAACTTAAAATCCTGTCGCACTAAAGTTTTTGGGTTATTCTTCCCTACATATATCAGATTGAAATTTGCACAAAAATCCCAAATAATGGAATAACGTTAATTGGTGTTACCCGGCCATTTTAGTTTACATTGAAAAAGTACGCGTACGAATATCAAGCGCAACTTTCAACTGAAGAAAACTAAATAAAGGGTCCGCCATTTAACGTTTTTTTTTTCAAGTAGTGCTTATTTCGTGAATGGTCACTTAGCTCATGTCTGATTTGACAGATAATTAGTTTTATCCTTCCGCTGAACGAATATGGTTGTGTATACGCTTGAACAACGCTGGGAAATATTGCGACATTACTTTGAAAATCATGGTAATGTTGCAGAATGTGTGCGAAAATTGCGTACGGATTTTGGAAGAAGAGAAGCACCGTCAGCTCCGTATGTTCGTTATCTTGTGAAAAAAGTGAATGAAACTGGCATCCTCATCGATAAACCAAAGCGTGAAAAGCCAAAAACAGTGCGTACACCCGAGAATATTGCTGCTGCGGCAGAAAGTGTGCGTGAAGCGCCATCAACATCAATTCACCGTCGTTCTCAACAATTGAACATTTCGGAGACATCATTGAGACAAATTTTGCATAAAGACCTTGGTATGACGCCATACAAAGTCCAATTGGTTCAGGAGTTGGAGGAGGAGGAGGAGTCGTGAAGCCATTGGTGAAATACAGCTGCACACAATCGATAATGTGCTTAAAAATTGGACCGATCGTGTAGGCTACTGCATGGCCAGCCGAGGCAGCCATTTGAATGAAATTATTTTCCATTATTAACCGGAAGGATTGTACTTTCAAATAAAAAAAGAAATTTGAGAAAATATTCAGTAGTTTTTTTTTATAGCATTTTCAAAAAAAAAAAATTATTTGGCGGACCCTTTAGATATAGAAATCTAAAACTTGAAACAAAATTTTGTCAACACCACGTGCATTCACGACGTTGGATAGCAACACAATACACACACACACATAAACATTTTAAGATTGCTCTCTCGTTGATTCTCTCTGATCGTGGCTGCTCTCTGGTTGTTACTCTCTGATCATGCTTGCTCTCTCGTTGCTTGATCTTCCCTTCAGTTGTTCCGCCCGCACCATAAAGTGAAAAATCATCGCAGGCCGAGATGCGACTTCTGTATACTATTTATTCTGTGGTATCAGGTAGGGTTACCAGTATGTAACTCCTCCCACCGAAGAATCGATTTTACCAAAAATCGTTTAATTAGCTTAATTATAATTAGGATATATATAACTTAATACAACTTATTATTATTACATAGATTCTGATTAAATTTGTTTTAATTATGATATGAATCTAACTTCAGTATAATAATTATACATCGAATTCTTCAAGCCTCAACCTCCACCGAACTAGCTTTGAATTAGGTTCCTTCAGGGAAAAGAGCCATGTAAGGGGCCTATGATCAGTTACGATCTGAAATCGCCTACCAAAAAGATAAGGGCGAAAGTATTTTGTGGCCCACATGATGGATAAAAGCTCTTTCTCTATCGTACTGTAGTTCTGCTCGGATTTAGACAAGGTCCGGCTTGCATAGCAATTTGGTCCGATCCGATAGAGCCTTGTGACAATACAGCACCTATAGCAACGTTGCTAGCATCCATAGTAAGGTTGAAATGTTTAGTAAAGTCAGGGTATTGTAATAGGGAGTCATTACAAAGGAGAGATTTGCAGGTCTCAAAGCACTCGATATATTTTGGGCCAATATCTATCGTATTTCCCTTTAGGTTTTATTCCTTCGGAAGTTACGAGGTGTCCTAAAAATGCCACTTCCTTTTTGAGGAATTCACATTTTTCAATCTGAATTTTCAGATTTGCCTCTCGTAACCTTTGGAAAACAGCTGTTAAGTTTCCAATATGCTCCTGGAGCGATGTCGAGTATACTATTATATCGTCCATGTAGACGAGACAAATCTTACCCTGAAGGTCGCTCAGAACGTTGTCCATGACACGCTGAAATGTCGACGGAGCGTTTCGAAGTCCAAAAGGCATTCGAAGAAATTCGAAATGCCCATTGTCTACAGACAAAGTGGTTTTTGGTATGTCTTTCGATGACACTTCAATTTGATGGAATCCTGAAGCTAGGTCTAATGTAGAGAAATACATACATTTTCCGAGTTTGTCTAGTATTTCCGTACTGTTCGGAATAGGGTACCTATCTTTGACTGTCTTTTCATTCAGTTTCCTGAAATCAATGACAAGTCTCCATTTTTCTTTTCCGCTTGAGTCTCTCTTTTTTGGCACAATCCAAATAGGAAAAGACCATGGTGAATAACTCGGACGTATAATACCTTGGTTTAATAAATCATTTATTTGTAGGCGAATTTCATCCTTAAGAATGTGAGGATAGCGATATGATTTTGAATATATAGGGATTTCATCTGTGGTTTTTATGCTATGTTTTATTTGGTTAGTGAACGTTAAGTTTTGGCCGGGTTTAAAAAATATCTGTTCATACTATTGACACAACTGGATAATTGCATGTCTTTCTTCATGATTTAAATGGTCGACTTTTATTAGTTCTGCGATACTGTTCCTACCTAGACATTCTTTGTTAGATGTAGTATAATTATGAATCCATGTATAAGTACTCTCATCAAAAACGTTAGCAGCAATAGGTTGCTCAATTATGAAACATTGTGGAGAATCTGCCACATTTATGACTTCCACAAATGAATGCCAATCCTTTGCTTTATAGATTCCTTCTGATATATGTAGATAAGTTTTTCGAAATCAAAGTCGGTTTAATAAATATACTTCCTACTTCAATATCTACTGGAAGATAACATATGGATTTACTAAAGGCGGGGATGATGTAAGATTTGGATATCAAATTAGGTTTATAATGCAAAGGTATCTTCCAACCTTTAGTTTCCAGACATGATTGTTTTAGATTAATCCCAATGCCTAATTCCTTCAAGATGTCGATACCAATAAGTCCATCGAAATAGTTATGAAACCTAAAGATGAGGAATGATGTAGGTTTTTTAATACATAGTTCTGGTATATTATTAAGTACAACTTTTTCATTTACAAATTGAGTACCAAAGTCAGTTTTAATTTGCACCGGCTCAATCAAAATATAAGATAAATTTCGAGCAGTATCGGGGCTTAGGAATGATCTGTTACTTCCTGTATCGATAAGGAACTTGCATTGTAAATTATTTATACTAGTTATTATAATATACGGTAGAACTGTCGAATTGTAATTGTTGATATCTATATATCCGATGGGTTTCTCGAGGCATGTGGGAGAAAATTTGCGTCATCTACATTCGCCTGATAGATTTGTGCAGATGTGGATGAAACATTCATATTTTGATAATCCTGAGGGTAATTGTTGCTGTTAGCACCACAATTAGCACAGGAAGTTTCTACATTGAACATCTGATTAGTATTGCCACTGACTACATCCATTGGTTCTGGGGGTACCTGTCTAAAATTCTTATTGTTGTTTTGGTTTGGTCTATTGGGGTTTTGTGTATGACTATTTTGACAGATTTGTGTTTGTGTTTCTTTAGTTTCTTTACTTTTCGTATGTTAAATTGGAATAAATGCAACCACTATAAATGTCTGGAACGTGGTTTCCATTAAAGAATTAAAATTCACCACTTCTTTTAGATTGTGTATGGATCGCTTTTGGTATTTTAGCGCCAAGTTACTTTATATTTCACAGAAGGTATTCGCGATAAAGAATGCCTTAGCCGATCCTACCGACTGCGCCAATTATTAATTTAATGTCTCTCAATAATTAATAAAACAAAAGGCTTGAAATTATGGAATTACAACTTTATTTATTTTCCGAACTTGTCGCGTTGGCTGCTGCTAATCAAGTGCTCTTCTCACTCATTTTCCCGCCAGATCCCAGCTTGGTTTCAGTACATGAGCTGTTAAATAACATGTACCTTCCGCTAACCCATGTTGACAAGATGGGCATCATGTTGCTGGTTGCTGGTGTACATACGTATCAGGTAGGGTTACCAGTATGTAACTCACGCACTCGCTCTAAAGTGTCTGAGATCCACATAATACATCTTCAAACAAATCGAAATCAAATCAAAGAGCCCGTGCACCCCGCGAGTTATCGCTGCGGAACAGAATTCAAATAAAAATTCATACATATGTGATAATACTGTGCATGTCATACCAGTCTATAATTCGGTTGCAACCGTTCCTTCCAACAATGAAATCAACACTCCAGCTGCTATTTATGTTGATGCCATCATAGAAGACGATCCACTGACTAGTAGTGTTGCGTTACTCATACAAGATGCACTACAAACGTCCCATACATCACTACAAAAATGTCCCAACACCTCAAAAAAAATATTTGTCCCACTGTTAACACATCAAAAGCTTTATTCATACTGGTAGAATTTTTGACATAATATCACAATAGTTTAAGTTTAGTACATTAAGTTTAGTAGTAAAATTGTAGTTTTAGTACAAAGGGTTATATTTTTAAGGTTTAAACAAATTATTCAGTAATAAGAAAAGTAATAGTTAAGGTTTATACATTTGGATTTGAATTGTGAAAATATGAATGTGTGGATGATGAGTTTTCTGAACATTCCGCCCGCCTTAATGACTGATTCCAGGCGTTGAAACTTCTTGATTTTGATTTTCGATGCGATTCTCGTTGATATTCGATGTTTCTGGTAATAAACAAAGTTTTGAAATAGGACGCTTTAGAGTACTTGCCTGAGTCTTGATGGTGACTACACGGACAAATCCGTCCACTCCGGGATGAGTATCGATCACACGAGCAAGAGGCCATTTGGATGGAGGGTAACGTTCGTCCATAAGTATAACAAGTGAGCCTACTTTGATGTTAGGTGATGGATGATGCCACTTTGTTACTTCTTGTAAACGTTGCATATATCCGTCGACCATCGTTTCCAGAATCGTTCAAGCATTTGACGTATCAGTTGAAAACGTGAAAGTCTTGACTAAGGTAGATGAGTTAAAGATGGTTCTGGAATTATATTTAATGGTTCTCCGATGATAAAATGACCTGGAGTGAGAGCTTCCAAATCATCCGGATCCTCAGATAGCGGGCAGATTGGTCAGGAGTTCAGAACGGATTCGATTTGGATCAATAGTGTTGAGAATTCTTCATATGTTAAGACAGCTTCCCCAATAACTCTTTTTATGTGAAACTTGACGGATTTAACAGCTGCCTCCCACTTACCTCCAAAGTGGGGAGCTCCTGCTGGATTAAACTTCCACTTAGTTCCATCGTTTGCGAGAAGGTTACTCAAAGTTTGAAGGGCATTAGATGCGGCGTCGAAAAGTTTCCTCAATTCAGCATCAGCTCCTATGAGATTCGAACCACAATCGCTTGATAAGGTGGAGCAGATACCACGGCGACTTGTAAAACGCTTATAAGCAGCTAAAAATCCTTCTGTAGAATAGTCGGTTTTTTTTTTTAGTTTTTAATTCATTTTTATTCATAATTTCTTAGATCTATCTTACCCTAGACAAAAATGCTTAAAAACTAGCTTAACTATCTTAACAATCTAGATATCTTACTGGCCCTAGGCGGACACTCTAAAATAGACGTAACAACTTAAATCTATGTCTTTCGACTACTATATCAACTTACCACTAACATTACTATATCAAGCTTAAGCTAAGAAAAATGTTTTTTATTAAAAACTTAGCATATTATAATTTTTTGTATTATATATAAAACTTAAGCCTACCTTAATGTAACTAAACCTAACTTATTCTAACTTAACTAAAATATATATATATAAACTATATACATAATATATATTTAATATATATATCTTTTTTTTTTTTTTTTTTTTTTTTTTTTTTATATACATACTACCCTACTACTATCTACCCTACCCTACCTTACCCTACCCTAGCCTATGTAAGCCTGCCATTGGTGTTAGGCAGGCCATGCCTTGAAGAGGCTGAAGCTCTCAAAGTGTCCACTGACGTAGCTCTCTCCAGCCACCAAAAGCGTTGATGCTGGCGGACTACGTCTCCTCGATCCCGGCGTGAGACCGATCTACAGAACCTGAGGCGCTCGGGCTCACGGAGCGCGACATCGGGTTCGTAGAGGAATCGCCGTTCCACGGAATTGCGACCCACGTGGAAGATTAGTGGCACCGCCAATCTATCCTGGATCAGCCCACATCTATCTAAATAGAGGAATGCTTCTGGCGGAACAAAGCCATTAAGGCGCACTCTCTCGTGATATAAGTCGTTGGGGTAGTAAGCCCCGAAAATCAGGCTATTGACCGAAGTCATTGCTCTCGCAACGTGGCTTCGAATCAGTTTGATCAAAAAATTATCTATCCGTACAATCCTGGCCCTATCGTATAGGACCTCGTTCGGGTAAAATTTTGTGTACTCAGATTCGGGTGTCCTATGTAGCCCCAGACACGTCCTGAGACATTGTCTCTCAAACACCCGAATCTTTTCCATTAAGCTGGCTCTCACATTGAACCAGACGGGACATCCATAGGCAACCATGGGCCTGATTAAGGCCATGTAGCAGATTACCTTCACCCTAGAATCAAGTTGGCTGCTATGAAACAGCCATCTTGTTAGAGCGAAAGCGCCCCGGGCCCTTGCCAGAGCAGCATCTACATGTTTGTCAAAATATAGATACTGATCCAGCACGATCCCAAGGTATCTGACTACACTTCGTCTCGCCAGTGGACGTCCGTCCGGTCCTAAAATTAAGAACCTGCGCCAGTTTTTTCTAGTGTCCCGAGAGGCCCTAGACAAAGGCGTTCTGAACAATATAGATTCTGATTTCTGGAAGTTGATTTTCAACTTCCAGTCATCACAATATTGCTTTTTTTTTTTTTTTTTTTTTTTTATAATTTGCGCGCGCAAAAGGGGTTATGACTACCCTTAAGTGTCCGGAATCAAGACACAGCACGGGCCGAAGGTATAGAGGGAGAAAGGGAGAGGAGGTACCTGTGCACATTGGTCCTAAATGTCTGTGGATTGTAGTGAGTAGGAAATATAGGGCTGGGAAGAGCATTCCATAAACGTGTTGTGCGGCTGAAGAACGAATCCCTGAACTTAACTGTACGTCCGAAAGCAGGCTTAAGGGTAAACTGATGAGCATTCCTGGCAAGACGAGTATTGCGGGTGAATTCATGGAGATGAGGAATGCAATTGGCTAACTCATTTGAGCAACGGTTGTTAAAATAGCGATAAAATAGTGACAAGGAAGACACATTACGTCGGTGTTCAAGCGAGTCAATTGACTTTGCGATATTAGTGTCTCCTATAAGTTTTATCGCTCGCTGTTGTATCCTATCTAGTAGGTGCAGTGAAGTTTTAGGGGCACCAGACCAGATATGAGCGTTATACTCAAGCTTGGGGCGGATGTAGGCCTTATAAATTGAAGCCAAATCAGAGGGGGTGAAATATTTCTTGCATCGTTTGAGGAAACCTAGACATTTTGCCGCGTTTTTGGCGATTTCAAATATGTGATCATTCCAATTAAGTTTGGTGTTGATACACATACCAAGGATGGAAAGTTTTTCGGTTTCGTCGACACAAGCGCCGCTCATGGATAATGGCTGATTATTATGGGTTCGCTTTAACGACAGTAGACAGCATTGAGTTTTAGAAGCATTGAATTCTACTCTATTATTTTTACCCCAATCGATTATGCTGTCAAGATCGGAATTCAATGTGCTTGACATACGCTGCCGTTCCAGTTCTACGGCCGAAGAGCAGGGACGTGAGTCCTGGAACGAATATGAAAAGCTGAGAGTACTGTCATCAGCGAAGGAGTGGATTGGATTAGAAGTAACAGATAAGAGATCATTTATAAAAATGAGAAAGAGAGTCGGAGACAAAACAGAGCCTTGGGGGACACCAGCATTTATTTGGTGAATATCAGACTTGAACCCATCCAAAACAACTTGAATTGAACGGTTCGAAAGGTAATTTCTAATCCATAGAAGCAGAGATTTATCGATGCCATAAGCACGCATTTTCGACAAAAGAGCCTGATGCCAAACTCTGTCAAATGCTTTTGAAATATCAAGCGCAACGATCTTGCTTTCGCCTTGATTGTGCAAAGATTGGTTCCACTTTTCGGTGAGATATGCCATCAAATCACCAGTGGACCTGTTGCTGCGAAAACCGTATTGCCGGTCATTAAGAAGCTTCCGCGATTCAAGATATTTCATAAGCTGACGGTTTATCAGCGTTTCCATGACCTTGGAAAGAAGGGACGTTAGTGCTATGGGTCGGTAGGAGGAGGGAGACGAAGATTCGCCCTTTTTGGGGACGGGCTGGACAAAT
The DNA here is from genome assembly GCA_958301585.1 of Merodon equestris. Taxonomy (NCBI): domain Eukaryota; kingdom Metazoa; phylum Arthropoda; class Insecta; order Diptera; family Syrphidae; genus Merodon; species Merodon equestris. Next base: position 50,104,809 of record OY284417.1, on the reverse strand, counting down.
GCTGTTTTCCATCTACTCGGAAAGAGACCCGAAGAGTAGGACAGATGGAAAAGCTTACGCAGAGGTTTTGCCAGCGCAGAAGAACACCTCTTCAGAAGTATTGGGGGTATACCATCCGGGCCAGCGGATTTGTGTATGTTGAGATCTTTTAGTACTCTTGCAACTGTACGAGTGCGAAAATGGATTTGTCCCATGGTGAAATCAACGCTCTCAAGTACAGGCGGAGACAATGTGGAATCTGGTAGCGTTGAGCTACACGCGAAATGTGCAGCAAGCAGATTGGCCTTGTCTAAAGAGCTGACAGCTGGAATGTCATTGTAAATGAGCGTGGGAATTGAAGACGAGGCTGAATTTTTTACGTTTTTCACGAACGACCAAAAGTTTTTGCTACCCTTGGGACATTGTAGCACTTTCTGCCTCAACTTTTGTTCGTGGAAGAATTTTACACGTCTAATTAATGCATTGCAGTCATTTCTGGCCCGTTTAAATTGTTTCCGGTTTTCCTCAGTACGGTTGTCCTTGTAATTCCGGAAACTCAACTCTCTCAACCTGATGGCCTCTTTACAGCTCGAGTCATACCACGCATTTTCTTTGGGTTTGATACTCTTCATTCTGTGAGGAATGAAGGATCTCATACCCAGAAAAAGAATGTTAGTGATCATATCAGCAGCGGCATCCACGTCACTATCGAGGAAACATAGTGACCAGTTAAAATTCCTAAAAAAGTCGTTAAGGCCGCTCCAGTTGGCTTTCTCGTACAGCCATACTATTCTTTTAGGAATTTGTTCTCTAACTGTGTGGGGTGAAGACGAGAAATTAGCTGATACGACACAGTGGTCAGACGAACCTAGGGGCGATAATATTGCAACAGAGTATTTGTCAGGATGAGAGGTGAGAAACAGGTCCAAGGTGTTGGGGGAATGATCTGCAATGTCAGGTATTCGTGTAGGCTCATTTACTAGCTGGGTCAGATTATTTACCTCAGCAAAGATCTCTACGTACCGTCCTTCGGGTGTTGTCTGGCATGAATGTCGAAGCCAATTAGAATTGTGTACATTGAAATCGCCCGCAATGGCAATCTCAGTGTGAGGATGTAGGGATACAATTCTTGTAATGGAGTCGGATAACATATCAAACTCATTGAAAGTTGAATTGCTATCCAGGTTTGGACTTCTATAAATAAAACAGTAGTGGATTAAATGCTTACGGACATGGATTTTTAGCCATAGGAAATTAAATTCCGGATTGGAACATTGGCCGTATTGTGGCTGAAGTTGGTAAGCTACATCACTACGAATATAAAGGGCGAGACCGCGGTGGAGAAAGAAAAGGGGCACCAAGCTATATCCAGGCAGGTTCAAATCCGATAAATCGGAATTCTCTCCTACCTGTGTTTCACTCAGTGCCAAGATAGCTGGTTTATACAGGGACAGGTGGACGTATACAGCGAATAGATTCGTTCTTAGGCCACGGATATTACTCACATCAACCCTGAATTTTTCCATGGTACAGGAAACCAAAGGAACCAACTCCGACGTTTGAAAGATGGTAAAGCAGAATTGAGAAGTGCAAATTTCAAATAGCTTCCCAACATCAAATCGATGTAGGTGTTATGCCCATACACCGATTTGGATTGGTCCACCAACAATTTGCACTCTTGGCTCTGCTACGTCAGATGCTACGCACTCTCGGTCATTGCGCTAACCCATTTGATGAAATCAAACGGGAGTTGCACCGAGAATGCGCAGCCGTGGCTTGTGAAGGGAGGGACGAGAGGGAGCGGGCCGTATGCACTCGATCCAAATCACTTCACTTGGCACTTGTTAATTGTTTTTCTCTTTTTTGTTTTTCCTTTTTTTTTTTTTTTTTTTTTTTTTTTTTTTTTTTTTTTTTTTTTTTTTTTTATTCACTCGCGAGGGGTGGTGGATCCGCGAGGAAAACAAAAAAACAAAGTAAACAAAGTAAAAGCGAAAAACACAGGCTAGTGCACGCGTCGGAGGATGGCACGGTACTGAATTTGTATTGCTGAATTTTTTCGAAGTCACGCTGCAGAAGAATAACAATAACGTCGATCGTTGGACCTGATCTGCACGCGATTAGGTCGTCTGCGTACGCTATTGAATGGTGAAGAGAAACTAGCAGATCGCTTAGGTAAATGCTGAAAAGGATCGGCGAATTTACCGTACCCTGTTGCAGTCCATTTTTGATTTCAAATGTTTGGGTAGAAGTCACGTTGGCAATTTTCACTACGAACTTTCTACCTGTTAACAAATGTCAAAAATCATATATAGCAGTGGTTTACTTATGCCCATCCGGCTGAGCTTGTAATAAAGACCTTCTAACCATACGGTGTCGAAGGCTTTTTCCAAGTCAATCAGACAGGCACCCGTGCATTGGTTCTTGCATTTATTCCATTGGACATCCGACACAAGCTCCGACGCGGCATGAATAGTGTCATGCCCCGCTCTGAAACCGAATTGGTTATCCGGGATGATTTTATTGTCCTCAACCCATTTAGACAGGGCCCTATGGATTACCTTCTCGAAGACCTTGCTGATACTCGGAAGGAGACTTATTGACCGGAGATTTTCCGGGTTAGATGTGTCTTTACCCCTCTTGGGTATTGGTTGCACCACCGCTGTCTTCCAGTGCACTGGATAATATGCATTATTCAGTGCATTGTTGAACAGGATGGTGTACCTCTCTACAGCCACTGGCGGAAGGTGCCTAAGCACAACATTGGATATACCGTCGACTCCCGCGGATTTTTTCTTCCTCAATGACTCGAAGATCATCTGAAGATCCTCCGTCGATATGAACAGGGTATTAACCCCCTCATTGGCGATGACATTGTTTGCCATGAAATCTTCATTGAACCTTGTAAAACCAAGGTTCTCTGATCGCCAATGATCGATATCATTTCGAAGATAGAAGTGATGAAGCAGGGTTCTATCTTCCAGGTGGTGGTTCGGGCGAATACTATCATTCACCTTGTACACCTCCTGGAAGACAGCTCCCACTGTCGCCACCTTCTCCTGAGGATCCTCGATCACGAAGAAGTCATCATCCAGGATGGCGCTCTCCGGATCGATGCTAACTGTTCGTAGCAAGCGTTCATTGTCTGACGTTCTCGGAAGCTTTAGATCCCGAATGTCATTCTGATTGTTTCTCCGAAATATTTTATTTATTTGCGGGAACATACTCGCGCTATTGGATTTTACAGCACGAATTCTTTTGTTCCAATGCAAACTTACAGATATTCTGTAATTTTCCTTGATTAACTGTTGGATATTTTTAATCAGTGACTTCAGTGTCCTGACCTCCGAGTTTTGTCTGTCGGTAAACCGCCTGTATAAGAGTTTGAGTCTTGTCAGGAGTCTACTTTTTTGTCTGTGCAGTGCGTCGATTGTCGCGTTTCGGTATACGTTTGTGGTATCGTGCTGTCTTTGGCGTGGTATCGTACTGTTCATTGTCTCTTTAATGACATCGTCCATTTGTTTGAGATACCTGTCAATCTCGTAGTTTGACAGATTCCTATTAGTCGGTGGAAAGGAGGCGCTCGAAGTGAACTCTCTCGTTAGGGAATTGGCAAAGCGCGGTCAGCACACCCTACTGTAATCGTAGGGGTGCGTTTGGACACACTCTGCCATCTCCGCGAACTCGTCAGGTACTGTGATCACGGCACATAGTCCGCAGTGGTCACTGTCGTATACAATGGTCCGCAGACAGTTAATAGACCATTCGTTCGTGTCTGCCAGTCTCAGTCGAGAGTCCATTAGCATGAGATCCAGATAGGAGCCGCTCCTAGGATACGACGGACTATCCGTTGCGAGCAACTTGACTCTATATTCAATGCTGCGAAGAATCCACCAATGGCTTAGTAGGCTCCCCCTAGTGTTGGGAATGTTATTTCCCCAATCACTATGTTTGGCATTTAAATCGCCGGCCAGAATGTAAAAGTTTTCTAATGAGTTTAAGCGCAGAGATCGTAAAAGTGTCTCGAGTTCTGCGATAAAAATATTGGGTTGAGGTGCTTCAGGTGCATAGGCTGATACAATGTACATTCTCTTTCCATTTCGGAGAGGAATGCACACAATACAGGCCTCTAACACCTGGAACCTCCGCACTTCACCGCTATATATGACTTTATGTTTAAAATTGTTTTTAATAAAGATCGCAACTCCCCCGCCTTGAATAGCGTTGGGTCGGTCCCTTCTAATTATTCTATAAGAACTGTGCCGGATTTTGTGCTTCTGGTTTAGCTTTGTTTCGCTAACCAAGAGTACATCGGGGCTTTCGTCCTGCAACAGGTTAAAAAGTACGGCTCGTCGCTCGATCCTTATCAGTGAATTTACATTCACCGACAGGATCCTCAAGGGCCTCTCTACCAGCGTACCCATCACGACCTTAGGTGCGCTAGGCCCGGCAGAAGCGAGTAGATACTATCTACTCGGGTCGCCGTCTCCAGGATCTGTTGCTGGAGCTGCCCAATCTGCCCTTGGATTGCGAGCAAGATCGAACAGACATCCACCTCGGCCACCGGTGCCTTAGAGACAGGCACTGGGGCTTTAGGAACAGTCATGGGCTTTTGTACCGTCTTTCCCGAACCTGCCGCCATTTGGGCGTAGGTCAATTGGGATGTGACGGCTGGTGTTTGGAAGCGACCCGAGGGACGCTTCTCCTCGACCTTCTGCTTACGGGCCAGGTTTTCTTTCTTGATGTCCTGGAACTTAGGACATCCCCGATAGTTTGCAGGGTGCCCTCGGTTCCTACACAAGACACACTCGAGCTGCTCTCTATCCGCCACCTTGTCTTTCCCAAGGTCGCATTCCTCGTTCTTGTGGTTCTTTGCACACTTAACGCATCGAGGCTGCATTTCGCAGTTCGACGCGGCGTGCCCGAACCTTTGGCAGCGGATACATTGCAAAATGTTTCCGCTCCTCTTTAATGTTTCCCAAGTGACAGTCTGGGACGCTAAGGTGGTGATAGTCCTTAACCTCTCCAGCTTGCTGCTGGGTGTGAGCTGTACCAAGAAGAAGGGAATAACTCGCTTCTCCCGTCGGGAGCTCACCGTAGAGAATGGCTTAACCCCCACGAATTTGAGGTCGTCACTCTCGAACTCTTTGAGCTCTGAGAGCATTTCCTCGGGGTCTGCGATCGACTCCACGCCTTTAAGGAGCATTGTCCGCAACCTCTCTGCCTTCGGCGTGAAGGAGAAAAACTCCGTTGTGGACTCCTTTAATAAGCTTTTAATCCGCTTATGCTGTTCCAGTGTCTTGCACTGAATAGCATAGCGTTTTTGGCCTAAACATTTAATTTGAAAATTACCTACACCAATAGCATACTTACAGAGATCGATGGTCTCTCGTAGGGCCGTGGTATAGGTGAAGATGGGTGGCACTTTCTCCTTTTTAGGACGTTGCTGCTGCTTCTGCTGTTGCGGCTGTTGTTGTTGCTGCTGCTGTTTCTGCTGCTGCTGTTGCGGCTGTCGTTGTTGCTGCTGTGGCTGTTGTTGTTGCTGCTGCTTTTTCTGCGGCTGCTGTTGTTGTTGCTGCTTTTGCTGTGGGGCGGCTGCTGCCTGCTCTAAATCCCTCTTCTTTATCTCCTTCAGCTTATCAACTACGGCCTGCAGCTGGGCACGTAGGATACGCTCTTTCTGTTCCAGTTCGCTACGCTCTTCCTCCGTAGCTGAATATAAAAGGGGGGCGAAGGGGTTATTGTCCCCCGTGTAGCGGCTTTCCCTACTATAGGAAAGGTAGGCAGTATCCGCTTCCACGGGGATCGCTGGTTTTGGTTGAGCTGCTTCGGACGTCGATGGTGATGGCGCCCCTTTCCTCGCTTCGACCTGCAGCTTTTCAGTCGAAATAGTGAGGGAGGGGCGCTTAGTTAGATTGGGCTTCTGGTTGGCCCTTCTGCGCCTCTTCATGACGACGGTCGGTGTTGCGAAATCGGACGATAAATCACCCGATTCCGACTCCGTACGACGTACGGGTTTTCCCCCGCCGTCCCCCGACATCTCCTCCTGCTACTTCCAACTAATTCAGAAGCAGCAGAAGAAACAGAGAAAAACGCACACGAAAAACTTTCCTCCCGACTTGGGATCCGAACCGGTAACCTTCCGACTGCGGGTCGGGCACTTAACCACTGGGCTAATTCGAGTTCCGCGAATACTTCGCCTAAACGCGCACTTATATTGTTTATAATTGTTTTTACACTTTTCTAGCCGAAACACTACCTACTCCTTCACTGGTCTGTGATCAACTGTGTAGAATAGTCGGTGGAGAGTTCTAAGTGAACGGCAGACGACGCGAAACATACGAAGACGATAAGGATCCTCTTATTTTGCACCTCGGCCTCTCCAAGTCTTGATGGTAAATGGTCCTGCATAATCTACACCTGCATGTAGAAATGGCCGACATGCTTGAGTTCTAAGAGGTGGTAGTTGACCCATGATTTGTTTTGTATTAGATGCCCGATGACGTATGCAGACTACACAGCGATTTATAAGGGACCTTACTGGAGTACGACCACCAATAACCCAGTATTGTCGTCTTAACGTAGTCAGCATGAGTTGAACACCACCGTGTAAAGTAGATTTGTGAATGTGGTCCAATAGCAATGTAGTCAATGGTGAGGTCCTGGGTAAGATATATATATCTGGATCGATTTTTGCATGGCGAAGCCGCCCGCCAACTCGAAGGATGCCTTGCGAATCGATGAATGGTGTTAGACGACAAAGCGGGCTCTTTGATTTTAGCCATATTGAATCCGAGAGTTGTTTGATTTCCTTGGAAAAATAGACTGACTGCGTAGCTTTAATCCAAAAGATTCTTGCTTGATCTAATTCCTCAGGTGATAATGAATTGAGCTTGATTGATGATTTTCCATTGATACGATTAAATTATGATACACCAGGCAGTTATACTTAAAAGTTTTGTGAGCGATGAGTACTTATGGATGAGGTCCCAAGTGTAAGTTAGGTTCCCGATTGTTGTCGAAGCGACGATATGATTACGTTCCTCAAGATCAACATCCTCATTGAGATTATGTGCAAGTTTAGGCCATTGGGTGGAAGAAAGACTGAGCCAGGACGGTCCATTCCACCATATTTTGTTTTCTGCTAACTGACGTGGTGAGAGTCCTCGTGATGTGTGATCTGCTGGATTGTCTCCGCCAGGGATATGGTGCCATTGCGCTTCTGGAAGAATATCTTGGATTTGAGAAACTCGATTACGAACGAAATCTTTCCATCTTGACGATTGACCTTGAATCCAGTAAAGCACTGTACTGGAGTCTGTTCCTAGATGAACGGGGATGGAATCAAGTTTTAGTACCTTTCTTATATCGTAAACAAGTTTCGTTAGGAGCAGTGCAGCTGTTAATTCTAGGCGGGGTATAGTGATACGAGCAGTTCTTGAACTTTTCGATGGGGTAGATTCTTTTCTGATTGGTGTTAATTTCGATTTCGATGATATGATAGTAACTTGACTGATATTATTTTTTTGCAGCACACGAAGATACACTACTGCTCCAGTTGCAGTTTGAGATGCGTCTGCAAATCCGTGTAACTCAACGGAAAGCGACGAAGGAGAAAGCCCAATCCATCGAGGAACAGATATTTTCGATAAATCAGCTAGCTGATTGATATAGTTTCTCCAGCGAGTATCCAATTGAGTAGGGATAGGTTCATCTCAATCCAGGTTGGATTGCCACAGTTCTTGGATAAAAATTTTATATAGAATGATAACAGGAGATATCCAGCCAAGAGGATCAAATAGTTGCGCTATTTGTGAAAGGACTATCCTCTTAGTATACCCTGAAACCTCTGTGAATTCAATGGGAATAAAAACAAATTTATCTAAATTCGGTTGCCAATTTAGACCAAGTGTCAGGTGAATGGGATGACCGTCTATACTATGTGATGTGGAAGGGGCTGATTTTTCGCTTGCCGGAACTTCTTCAAGCAGCGCTTCATTGTTTGCGGTCCACTTTTGCAGAGGAAAACAACCTGCCTTGAAGAAATTTATAATTTGGTTAACTTTCATTTTACCTTCTTCAATGGTGGAAGCGCCGGTATAGATGTCATCTACATAGATGCTTTCTTGTACTAAGTCCCTGGCGATTGGAAAATGTTGTCCCTCATCTTCTGCAAGTTGCCGTATGACACGATTAGACAGGAAGGGAGCGGATGTGGTGCCATATGTCACTGTTGTGAGAAGGAATTCGACTAGATTTCTTCCTTCAAGCCACAATATACATTGATAGGTCCAATCTTCAGGGTGAACTTTGATTTGGCGAAACATCTTCACTATATCTGATGAAAAGGCAAACTTGAATTGTCGCCAACGAGTCAGTACGTCTGGTAGATCGACTTGTAGTTTAGCGCCTTCGTGCAAGTGATTATTGAGGGAAGTGCCTCGATTGGTTTTCTACGATCCATTAAATACAACGCGAAGTTTCGTCCTTGTACTCGATTCACGAACAACGCCATGATGAGGCAGATAGAATGCAATATTTGAGTGATTGTCTGATGATGTTCTGCGCGTATGTCCAAGATCTTCATACTCTTGGATAAATTTAGTGTATTGTTCGAAAAGTTTTGGATTTTGCTTGAATCGATTCTGCATACGATAAAGCATCTTGAGAGCAGAAGAACGAGAATCTCCAAATGTTGGGGGGCGTGATTTGAAAGGCAGTCGCACAATATAACGACCTTCCGCATTTCGGAAATGGGTTGGTTTGAAGATTTTCTCGCACTCTTCTTCGTCTGGTGTCATCTGATTTGTTTCAGTGGTTTGAAAGGATTCCTCTTGCATCTAAAATCGCGTTAATAACTCGATGAGTTCTAGATCCAGATAGCAATGATAGATATGCGCTTCAGTAGATGGTGAAGTCGATGATACCACGCCTGATAAGATCCAGCCCAATAAAATGTTCTATGCCCTTGGCGTTCCTTCTTCGCCCTTTTTTAAACCTTCTTGCAATATAAGTCCATAGATTTGTACTCCTAGGATAAGGTCAACAGTTCCAGGTTAATGGTATTCAGGATCTGCTAAGGTTATTCCTTGCAGATGAGCCCACATTTTTGGCGAGATATTGGTTGTTGGAAGATGACCAGTCAGTTTCGGTAGAATATGTGCGTTGACTTTGCAGCTGAAATTAGAAACTAGTGACGACAGGTTAAATGAAATTGTACCTTTTGATTGATGGGTCGATGAGGAGTCTGCGCCGATACCGGTTATTGAAAGGGTTGAGTGATGTCTCGGAAGTTGAAGAACTTGAGTTAAACGCTCGGACACTAGATTGATTTCAGAACCTTGGTCTAAAAATGCTCGTACGGTGTAGAATTCTTTTGTACTTGATTGAATTTTGACTAAAGCGGTTGTCAAAAGCACTGATTGTGACCTTGGTGTGTTGATACAGGTAACATGAGAAGCTGCAACATTGTTGAATGATTCTTTGTCAGATGATGATAGTGGTAAAGCAGTCTCCATTACTGCTCTTGATGTGGATTGATGAATTGGATGAATGGATGTATGATGACGTTCATTACAAAATTGGCATCTCTTCTTAGAAAAGCACTTGGCTAATTGATGATATCCCAGACAATTAAAACACAATTTTAACTGCTTAAGGGTTTCAAGGCGCTGCTCGACGGTTTTTGACTTGTACATGGGACAAAAGGATATATAATGACCACCGTTGCAATTAGAACATGTTGCGCTCGAAGGTTTCGTCGTTACATGATGACTCTTAGCCTTAATTCCTATGGATTTATTAGATGATATTAAAGATGACTTACTTTGTGGATTTCGGATGGGTGAAGCGCGCTCGTAAGCTTGAAGTGAGCGAATGCGAGTAACAAGAAATTCCTTGAGTGATGCCCACGATGGTGATTCCGTCGAAGAACCCAGTGTTTTCTCCCATTCTTTGATTGAAATTTCGTCAAGCTTTCGCGAAACGATATGGACAAGAATATCGCCCCATTTGTCCACATCCCGACCGAGTCCCTCAAGAGATTTTAGAGCTTGATTAGTTTCATTGAAGAGAGTTTCTAGTTGTGAAGATGACTCGCAAGTAACAGGCTTTGTTTAAAATAATGATGTTAGGGCTGCATCTACCAAAACACGTTTGTTATCGTAGAATGATACCAATTCCTCCCAAGCGATTTCATAATTAGCTTCGGTCAAAGATATGTTCTGAATGTGTTGAGATGCTTTGTCGGTAAGGCATCCCTTTAAATACTGCAACTTTTCAACACATGTGAGGGAAGGATGATTACTAATCACAGCTGTAAATGAGTCTTTAAATGGCACCCATTGAGAGTATTCTCCGTTGAACGTTGGTAATCCCACCGCAGGTAAATGTACCAAATGTGATGTGAGCGCGCTGTTCACATTTTTGATTGGCGGCGAATTTGATGAGGAATTTGATATCGCACTGTCCAAAATGGTTGTCATCTCTTCTATAGCTTCGAGATAATTCTCTTCACATTCACAATACATATTATTCTTAAAATAATTTTCCTCCACGTATTCTAATTTGACATCTGGTTTTAGAGTTGCTTTTATGGTTCCAAGTGCATCGTGATTTTCTTTAAATTTTATCCAGTTTTCGGTAAGTGCAGCTTTCCTGGTTTCAACTCTTTGCACACTAATTTTCGGTACTGATTTCCATTTGTCAATGCTCCTCGCGATGATTTGAAAGAGTTCGTATTGTTGTTCTAAATGAAATTGCAATTGATTTGATTTTGACATATTGTGCAATGAGTTTCACTGATTTATTTGATTAGATATTAGTAGGAAGCAAAATTCACGATGTTAAAATGTTAAAACCCACGTTTCTTGGAAATTCTATTCTCACGCCACTGATGTACCGTTTGTAAACAATGTAACGGTAAACACCGGTGCAGTTGTATCACCCCACCGCGACGTGGTGAATTTGCCTAATACGTAAATATGTGCACGGGCGCTATGTACTTCAGGCGGATAGGATTGTAACTTAACACGAATTTACGTAGTGCATTGATTGAGCACGATTTCTTAGAAATGATTCCTACTCGATAATTAATTTGATGAGCTCAGATTATTATCCGGCTCGAAGGACCAGAATGTTAACACATCAAAATCTTTATTCATACTGGTAGAATTTTTGACATAATATCACAATAGTTTAAGTTTAGTACATTAAGTTTAGTAGTAAAATTGTAGTTTTAGTACAAAGGGTTATATTTTTAAGGTTTAAATAAATTATTCAGTAATAAGAAAAGTAATAGTTAAGGTTTATACATTTGGGTTTGAATTGTGAAAATATGAATGTGTGGATGATGAGTTTTCTGAACACCCACTCCAATTCTTGTCATAGTCAGACGCACCTCATGTCCTCATGTCCCATACACCAGTACAAAAATATCCCAACACCTCAAAAAAATTATTTGTCCCACTTCAATTCTTGTCATAGTCAGAGGCACCTTACGACCTCATGTCCCATACACCAGTACAAAAATATACCAACACCTCAAAACAATTATTTGTCCCACTTCAATTCTTGTCATAATCAGAGGTACCTCACGTCCTCATGTCCCATACACCAGAACAAAAATATCCCAATACCTCAAAAAAATTATTTGTCCCACTTCAATTCTTGTCATAGTCAGAGGCTCACCACGTCCTCATGTCCCATACACCAGTACAAAAATATCCCAACACCTCAAAAAAAATATTTTTCCCACTTCAATTCTTGTCGTAGTCAGAGGCACCTCAAGTCCTCATGTCCCATACACCAGTACAAAAATATCCCAACACCTCAAAAAAATATTTTGTCCCACTTCAATTCTTGTCATAGTCAGAGGCACCTTACGTCCTCATGTCCCATACACCAGTACAAAAATATTCCAATACCTCAAAAAAATTATTTGTCCCACTTCAATTCTTGTCATAGTCAGAGGCACCTCACGTCCTCATGTCCCATACACCAGTACAAAAATATCCCAACACCTCAAAAAAAATATTTTTCCTACTTCAATTCTTGTCATAGTCAGAGGCACCTCAAGTCCTCATGTCCCAGACACCAGTACAAAAATATCCCAACACCTCAAAAAAAATATTTTTCCCACTTCAATTCTTGTCATAGTCTGAGGCACCTCAAGTCCTCATGTCCCATACACCAATACAAATATATCCCAACAATTCAAAAAAAATATTTTTCCCACTTTGATTCTTGTCACCTCAGAGGCACCTCACGACTTTTGCAAGTCGTATCATCGTTAGTATTGCAAGCTATCAATGGGACATGTGACAAGATGTACCTCAATTGAGGTGGGACAATATATGTACCATTTCACTCCCCCAAAACCTCATACAAACTCAATAAAAATGCGTTTCCTACCCAACACTACTGACTAGCAAAATCATTACTCCTGCCGCTGATGCTTTGAACGCTCATACAAGTATTGCTTCTACTTCTCGACCAACGATGAAATCTAAACGACCTAATAGGCATGATAAAACAATCGTCGGACGAAATAGTAATTCTGTCATGGGTATAGAGCTAGAAGTGGTAAACCAACTCAAGTGGCTGCATTTGTCATCATTCAAGCCGTCAATCCATACTTTCATATTTCTCAGCTGTATTTGATGTAGACATCTCTAATATAAAATGTTAATTAAAGAAAACGCTAATGAGGTGGATTCATATCAATTTTAAGTTTCTGATATGTGGCTTAATGGTCCATTCAAATTTCTTCCAAAAAACGGATTGCGAATATCAAACCTAAGCGCTCAAACATAAAACGTATTCTTCCTCCTACTACTACCACTCTATACTACCAAATGTGAAATGAAAAGCAAAATTACGGATTTTTTTCTCACCGCGCTTGACTGTTCGTATGCATTGACGGAGCCGTGACTGCATAATGGATTTGTGTCTGCTGAATTATTTCCCAACAATTTTGAAGTTTATTGAGCCGATAGATGTCCCATTCAAACTGGTTGTGAAAGAGGAGATGGCGTATTATTTGCAGTTCGAAAAGCTTTAAAGAGTACAGAGGTCGCATTATGGCGACAAACAAGTACAAACTTAATTCACTTGTACTTTTTTGCTTTTTATATTCATTAGAAATATTGTTAATAGCTTTAGAGACTTATCGTATGCCGTAGTATTAGGTGATTTTAGTTTGCCAGATATTACTTGGTTTTTTTTGCAAGTGGAAAAATATGGTTTTCTTTTTAATGTTTCCAAAGAGAAAGAAATTCTAGTAATTGACAGTCTATCGTCTGGAAATCTATGCCAATTAAATACTTTTTGCAATACAATGAGAAATGTATTAGATTTAGTTTTTGTCAAGAAAGAACTAGAGACAACTTTAGATCGTGCTGATTTGCTACTGCTTCGTAATAGTATATAGAAGCTATTGTACTTTCTTGAAATGTCGCTAATTTTACCTCATTAAAGCTGATTTGACCGCCATGAACATCTTTCTAGATTCAATAAACTGGCTAAATGTTCTTAACTTAGAAAGTTTAAAAACTGCTTTTATAAAATTTGGGAACATAATTGACTGCGATTTACAAGTTCATATGTACCAACCAAACGAATAAAAAAGTCTCAAAAACCAGTCTGGTTTAACAAAGGTTTATCTATAGGTAGATTGAAAAATTCCATGAGCAAGCTGTGTAAATTGATTCCCCCGCGAAAAATGAATTTGTGTACAGAAATTTTTGTACAGACAATATGTTTTATCCATGGAAACAAGTATTAAACAGAATTCCAAAGCAATTTGGTTTCATATAAATACAAAGCGAAAGTCAATTGGTTTTCCATCCAATATGTATTTTAAGAACAACCAATGTAATAATTTAGACGAAATATGAGACTCCTTTGCAGAGTTCTTCCAATCAAATTTCGTAAATGAAGTGATAGATGCTAATTCAATCACAAACCATGCTAAACAAAATATGAATCTTGGTTCTTTGTTGCTGACAGAAGATGATGTCTTAAAAGAATTATCATCTCTAAAATCAAGCACCTGTCTCACACCTGATAATTTTCCACCATTGTTTTTTAAAATGTGCGAGGGTAGCCTTGTAAAACCATTAACAATCATATCTAATATTTCTCTTAAATTGGGTGTTTTCCTTGATTCATGGAGAAGTTCCTTTATCACACCTTTTCATAAATCTGGACCGAAAAAAATTGTATAGACATATAGCAAAACTACAATTGATTCCAAAAATATTTGAGGCAATTGTAAAAAAGAAGCTATATACCTTTGTCGCTAGTTGTATCTCGGAATGTCAACATGGTTTCATAACTGGTAGGTCGACCACCACTAACCTGGTCATTTTAACGGACTATTGTCTTCGAAATTTTGAAAAAACACTTGCAAACTGATTGTGTTTACACTGATTTCTCAACGTTTGAAACTTTTTTTTTTAATTTTTTTTTATTTAATATTTTGAATACATAACATCTCAAGAATATTGTATTAAGTTTTTAGGTCAATCGGAACAAAATTGACGAATTTATGATAGTTTGAATAACCGTTGCTCCAACTCAGTTTTGCGCACCTTTTAGCTTTTTAGCTACCTGCGCTGAGCGGTGAGCTGCAACTGTCTCTATTGTACGTATATTACATGTATCCCCTACCTAAGTCAAAATCTTTTCGGTTAAGAAAATTTGTAACGTACTTTGTGTATCTTCGATGTACAATATATAAAGGGTCCGCCAAATAACTTTTTTTTTTTTTTGAAAATGCTATAAAAAAACTACTGAATATTTTCTCAAATTTCTTTTTTTATTTGAAAGTACAATTCTTCCGGTTAATAATGGAAAATAATTTCATTCAAATGGCTGCCTCGGCTGGCCATGGAGTAGCCTACACGATCGGTCCAATTTTTAAGCACATTATCGATTGTGTGCAGCTGTATTTCACCAATGGCTTCACGAATATTGTCCTTTAAAGCGTCAATTGTCTCTGGCTTGTCGGCGTAACACTTATCTTTGACGGCACCCCACAAATAATAGTCCAACGGTGTCAAATCGTAGCTCCGAGGTGGCCAAACGACATCAGCTCTGCGGCTGATAATGCGATCTTCAAAAACAGGGCGCAAAACATCGAGTGTAGCTTCGGCTGTGTGGCACGTAGCGCCGTCCTGTTGAAACCAAATGTTGCCAATATCCTCCTCTTAAATTTTTGTGAACAAAAATTCGTTCAACATGGCCCGATAACGATCGCCATTGACTGTAACGGCCACTCCTTGCTCATTTTCGAAGAAAAATGGCCCAATTATGCCTCTGGACCAAAATCCGCACCAAACAGTGGCTCGTTTTGGGTGCACCGGCTTTTCAATGTATGCGTGCGGGTTTTCTGTGCCCCAAATGCGACAATTTTGCTTGTTTACATACGGAGCTGACGGTGCTTCTCTTCTTCCAAAATCCGTACGCAATTTTCGCACACATTCTGCAACATTACCATGATTTTCAAGGTAATGTCGCAATATTTCCCAGCGTTGTTCAAGCGTATACACAACCATATTCGTTCAGCGGAAGGATAAAACTAATTATCTGTCAAATCAGACATGAGCTAAGTGTTACCATTCACGAAATAAGCACTACTTGAAAAAAAAACGTTAGATGGCGGACCCTTTATTTCAGTTCAAAATTGTACGTTGTGAAGAGCAGTTGTGTGCATTATTCGATTTTAGCTTCGATTTCGTTTACTTTTTCTCCGTTGAGTTTCTGCTTTGTTTTCTCAGTGATTTTGCATTTATTAACAAAAAAATGTCGAAAAAAAGTGACAGTGAAGGACGTAATAAGGGTGGTTCAAGGTTAAGTCGATCAAGAAAAAGAGTAATGCGCACTGAATATAAGAACGATGAAGTAAAAGCGTTAAGTGCATCTGCCAAAGAAAATTAAATCGAATGCGTCTCTCGAAATGGATGAATATCTTAAAAAACACTTTAGAATTGTAGATTTTTTTCTTGTTTTTTTCAACTATTGCAACATTAGTGAGGTGTGAAACGTGTGATGGTAAAATATCTTTTCAATCCTGCAAAAAAGAAGATCTTGGCTTTAACATAAAAGTTACATGTGAAAAATTCCATCTAATGAAAGAATTAGAGGTAACGCATAAGAAGTAAATTATAGATTTGCATTTGTAATGCGAGTTTTAGGCCTTCTGACCTTCATGCAAGAAATGGGCATCACTTCAGGGCCAAGTGCTCATGAATGGGCGCGCGCAACAGACGATTTGTGGATCAGCAGAGCGTATGGGAAAGCTGCGCATGAGACTAAAGAAGGCAAAATCCAGCGTCGACAGGAGCAAAAAGATTCCCAAAAGATGAAGACCCATCTTGGATGATAGTGATATACTATATGAACTTGGCATCGATGATTCTATGTAAGTATTTTAAAAGAAAATTAATTTTTTTAAAGTTATTTTCATTTTCAAAACTTTAAATCGATTTTCCCAAACATGTAAGTTTGAAAGATGGTGACCACCATTCCGAAAAAAACTACTGAACCGATCGTTTTAAAAATTGGTACACATATTTTACATACAAATAACTATTAAGTGACGTCGAGTTTGTTTAAATTTTTCAATTAGTATCAATCTCACAACAACAAATATAACAAATACGTCGATTTGATTGTGAAAAAATCGACATTTAAACTTTAAAGTGATGCAAAAAATTTAAAAATTGATAAAAATAAAATAACTCGATGTCAATTGAATGAGAAACTAATTATTGTAACTAATCAAAACAATTTGTTTTTTTGATTTCAGATAATTCAGTGCTGAGGAATCGCGGTCACCGCAAAACAATTTTTTTCGAGGCACCAACGGAGAACTTCAATAAATCCGTTATTTCTATATATTTTTGTACCAATTTTTTTTTAAATTTTCTTCCAATGTTGTATTATAACATACTAATTTTCGAAATAAATCTATAAGAACAATATGTTATAAAAAAAAAATCTTGAAAAATCCCCTTTTTTGACCGAACAAACTGTGCCATATTAATACGGCATGTGTTAACTACAATCTAATTACAAATGAAATTGATTTCAACATCGCTTTGTAAAAGTATCATATTGGAATTTTCACAAAGTCACTTTACATTATAGTTAATATTATAGGTTTTTTGTATACTTATCATTATATTAGTCTAGCATAGTTTGTAATTAACAAGACGAATTAAGAAATAAATATTTTGGTATTTTGGCTCCTTTCACGGTAAGATTAAAAATTCTGTTTCAAAATATTAGGCGAAAAAAATTAGATTGGGATGAGATTTCGCTGTCGGATTTTTAAAATATTTGGGCTACCTGAAGGAACGAAATAAAAAAACTTAACGATATGGTAATCCCTAGGCACTTTGCTTCAAACGAACAGAGGACTTAAATTTACGTATTTACCGACACTAGGCAGTTCGCTTTTGGAGCAGTAGCTTACTCAAGGACAATTCATAGCGGATAAGTGTCAGTGAAACTCATTTGCGCCAAAAATAGAGTTGCCCCACTTAAAAATGAGGCTCAAAGCGAACTTACGGTACCATAATTGGAGTTGACTGCGGCACTGGTTGCGGCGCGGCCGATCGAGTACTTATAGAATAATCTTCGGATTAAAGTTGTCAATCTGTACTTCTGGACTGATTCCCAAATCACTTTGTACTGTATTATTTTAAATGATAAACGTTGGAAACCATATGTGGAGAACCGAGTTCAAGAAATAAGACCATTATCTAAAGTATTAATGCAGCGGCTCTTTCAAATTCATCCCTTTGGTTAAGAGGCCCGCAATGGCTTAAGGATGAGAAGTTACGATGACCATTATCAACTGAACCTATTACTCTATCGTTGTGTATGTTTTCTGTACACGAAGACAACAATGAACAACGGGACTTGGACGATGGAACGTTTGATCCTGGCGTGCCAATCATTAACAGCGAGGATTTCAGTACTTGGAGGTATCTTTTACGGATAACGGCGTATAGTCTTCGAGAAATTGATGCATTTAAGTTCAGATGCAGATTAACGGAACATTTATCAGCTGAGGAAATCAACCGTGCCGAAAAGTTCAATGAATGCATTTCGAAGGAGATTTTGGCTCTTCGAAAGAAAAAGAGTATGCCTAGGGAACGAGTTCTATCAGCTAGGCCGTTTTATGTAACTGGAATCGATTTACCAGGTCCCTTGTATTTACAGACAAGAACAATGATCACAGGAAAATTTATATTTTGTTATTCACCTGTGCAGCTTTCCGTGCTGTACACATTGATTGCACACCACATTTGATTATAGCGAGCTGTCTTTCGGCTTTGAGGCAACTTATTGCCAGGCGAGGAGTCCCTCGTATTATTTACTCGTATAACGCAACAACGTTTAAGAAGGCGCTATCAAAACTAAGTCAAATCAACAAAATGAGGAACTACGAAAAGTTTTTGGGATTTTTAAGCGGTTCCCAGATAAGATGGAAATTGATTGTCGAAAGAGGTCCATAGTGGGTAGGCTTCTGGGAACGATTTTTAGGCTTGGTGAAATGTTGCCTAAGGGCAGCTATCAGACGTGCAACTTTAAATTCGGACCAACTGCATATTTTACTCACGGAAGTTGAGTGCGTTGTAAATTCGAAGCCATTGACATATTCGGTAGATGATCCTTTTAGCCCTTGCACCACATTTGTAACGACTCTTCGGAAATCAAATAAGACAATGAGCTACACAAACAGTGGAAAGAGCACCTAAGGTTCCTGGCTATATTTAAAAGAAGATGATTCAGGGAGAACCTTCAACAACTGGGATCATTGCAACACACAAAGCTCGGATATGTGGTGCTTTTCGAAGATTCATCGCTGTCAAGAACCCCCTGGCATCTTGTCCACCAAACATTTCCTGGACGGGACGGTAAGACTCGAGCTTGTGAGCGGTTCAATGTTAAGAAGACCGATACAACGAGAATTTTGAAAATTCTAATACTGCGTTTTTATTACATTACTATTATTTCATTACTATGTATTTTTATTAGACTACTATAAATTATTATAAGTATAAGTTTAAAAGAGGCAATTGTTTTTTTTTTCTTTTTCCCTGGTTTAGCGGGCAACGGATTAGCCTTTTTTTGTATAAATCCTACAATAATTCTGTGAATTAAAACTACAATATACGAGTATTATAAGTTGAAATTTGAAGCGGCCTTTCATTTGTCCTTTCGGCAGTCGGATAAACGTCTTGAAACTTCTGAACTGGAACTTCATTATTTTTGTCAGAGATTAAAATAACCAAAATATCATCTCCGAACGTTCCTTGTACCTTTGTATCAAGGGGAAGGTGCACTTTAACGGCTTTTTCTCACCAGAGGCATATTTAGATCAATGTGGGCTGATCCAAGATAGATTAGCGTACCTTCCTTGTAATCTTCCACATAGGTTGCAATTCCGTGGAACGACAGTTTTTCTACGAACGCGATGTCGCGCTCCACAAGCCGGAGAAGGCATCATGCAACAGCATCAACGTGGTTGGAGTAGACTACATCAGTGGCCAATTCTGATAGGTCAGTCCCTTCAAGGCAAAGCCCTCCAAACACCAATGGCAGGCATACATAGGTTAGAATAGGTTGGGGTAGGCTAAGGTAGGCTAGTGTTGTGGGTAAGCTTAGTTAAGTTTTAGTTTTAGTTTCAAAAACAAACAAAAAAAACAAAAACATTAAACCAAAAAAAAATATATATGTGTCCCACGAGCAGTGTGCCAAAAAGCTAGAGCGTGTAGGTCTGGTCAAGACAAGAGAAAAATCGTACGGGAGGGGGGTCTATTTCCCCCCGTTTAGCCAGGAGGGCCAATTTTCTTAAAAAATTACTTAATTTGGAAAAAAAATTATTAAAAATCAACAGTTACATCCACAATGCCGTGATTATACTTTATTGTAAAGCCAGAAACCTCTTCTTTCATCTTGTTTTTAAACAAAGCTGTTTTAAGGAATAGTTTTTGAGAAATTAATTTTCAAACTCAAAATTTTGCAAAAAAAATTAAAAAAAAAAAATTTCGAACTATTTTTTTTCAAAATTGTATGTAATTAAGTACTAATTTTTTTTCAAAAATTCAATTCTCTTATTAGTTTTTAGTTAAAAACAGAAAACCGAATGCAAAAATGTCTCGTAGTTTTTGAGAAATTAAAAAAAAACCCGAACCATTTTTCTCTAAGAAAAACCTTTTTTTTGGTTTTAACGCGGCTGGACTTGTAGGCAAATTAATGTATGAAACATTGACAAATTCGGAGTTTTACTATAATAAATTTTCAATATGATCCCCATTTTTTAGATGGCAAAGATTATATCTCCTTCTTCTCCTAATGGCTGCACATATCTATGCTTGACAAATTTTCCTGCAATTTGACTCCAGCGACTTCAATCCGTTCTTTCAATTGTTCCAAAGATACTATTTCCACTTCGTAAACATAATTCTTCATGAATCCCCACACATAAAAATCTAGAGGAATTAAAAATGGTGACCTAGGTGGCCATTCCGAGGGGCCCCTTTTTCCGATCCAACGGTCACTAAAATGATCATCCAGCCAGTTTCTAACCCGTAAGCTGTAGTGTGCTGGTGCTCCATCTTGCTGGTAGATTATCTAAATTATCTGCTATGGCCAAAGGAACGTTGTCCATCAAATCGGGCAAAAGGTCTCGTAGGATGATTCTCCATTAATAACGGCATTCAAAAACCGGGGCCCGATTACAGTTTGTCCAACAATACCAAGCCAAACATTACAGCTAAAGCGGTGTTGTGATTTATTTTGTTTTTTGTTGTGTGGATTGGTGCTACTCCAATGATGCAAATTGTGGTCGTTAGTAACCCCATCTCTGATAAACTGTGCTTCATCCGTCCAGAATATCCTTGCAAAATAGTTTCGTTCAGTTTCATCTCGAAGCAGTAATGATCGACAAAATTCTGCTCTCAAAAACTGGTCGTTTGAGGTGAGGCCTAAAATGGTACGGGTGTAAATTTTCGGTATGAAGCACTCTCCATACTCTAGATTTGGGCACTCCAAGCATAATAGCTATCCTCCTTGTACTAAGGGAGGGATTACGTCGGACCAAATCCAAAATTCTTTCATCTAAGATTCCTGATCCATCTGTAACTGATCTTTCGCTTCTTCGATGCTCTAGCACTCCGTGCTCACGCAGACGTCGGTGGCTTCTTGAAAACATGCTACGACTGGGACACCTCCGATTGGGATATCTTTCAGCGTAGAGTCTTTCGGCTTCACGATCTCGACCATTAGCTAAACCGTAGCAGAAGTGCATGTCCGTTAATTCTTCTCGAGAGTATGAGTTTGACATCGTAATGTGTTGATGAGTTAACATCCAATTTGGAAATGGTTTTTTATTAAAAATGCGATGCCTTTTATTTACATTTGGGTTGCAAATATTTTGTTTTTCAATAAAGAAAAATTGCGGTTTTATTGTCTTAAGGTCCTAGCGGGTAGAACCCATCGGCGGCGAGCGGACCCAGACGAAATTGCCAGGTCAGCTTTCAGGCGTTATCAATGAAAAAAAAGGATTAATCCAGGGTTATTCCAATACTGTGTCACTTTATTGTATCCTCATAAAACTCCGAATTATTTAAAAATAATAAAAAAGAGGTCAATGTTTCATACATTAATTTGCCTACAAGTCCAGCCGCGTTAAAACCAAAAAAAAGGTTTTTCTTAGAAAAAAATGGTTCGGGTTTTTTTTTAATTTCTCAAAAACTTCAAGACATTTTTGCATCCGGTTTTCTGTTTTTAACTAAAAACTAATAAGAGAATTGAATTTTTGAAAAAAAAAATTAGTACCTATTTTTTTTTCAAAATTTTGAGTTTGAAAATTAATTTCTCAAAAACTATTTCTTAAAACAGCTTCGTTTAAAAACAGGATGAAAGAAGAGGTTTCTGGCTTTACAAAAACGTATATCGCGCATTGTGGATGTAACTGTTGATTTTTAATAATTTTTTTTTCAAATTAATATTAATAAATCCAAATAAAATTAATATTTTAGAAAATTCCCATACGATTTTTTTATGTCTTGCCCAGACCTACACGCTCTAGCTTTTTGGCACACTGCTCGTGGGACACCCTGTATGTATGTATGTATGTATGTATACAAAAAAGCATAAAAAAACAAAATTAAAAAAAAACATAAAAAACATAAAATAAAAAGGTACATGCTTATGTACATATTTATGTAGGCAGGCTGCCTTACCTTTATTGACCGTAATTAAAGACTAATAACTTAAGACCAAAAGCTACTAAATACTTTACATGCATTGGTACTGAACGTTAAGGTCAGCAAAGATGTTGCACTCGCTTCGATTGTTAACTCATTTTCATGTTGCACTCGGTTCGATTGTTTACTCAGGTGTTTGGTCGCAATGTGTATAGGACGGGAATTGGGTCGTGTCAATGAATTTTGCGCGCAATATAAAGGGTCCGCCATCTAACTTTTTTTTTTCAAGTAGTGCTTATTTCGTGAATGGTAACACTTAGCTCATGTCTGATTTGACAGATAATTAGTTTTATCCTTCCGCTGAACGAATATGGTTGTGTATACGCTTGAACAACGCTGGGAAATATTGCGACATTACTTTGAAAATCATGGTAATGTTGCAGAATATGTGCGAAAATTGCGTACGGATTTTGGAAGAAGAGAAGCACCGTCAGCTCCGTATGTTCGTTATCTTGTGAAAAAAGTGAAAGAAACTCGCATCCTCATCGATAAACCAAAGCGTGAAAAGCCAAAAACAGTGCGTACACCCGAGAATATTGCTGCTGCGGCAGAAAGTGTGCGTGAAGCGCCATCAACATCAATTCACCGTCGTTCTCAACAATTGAACATTTCGGAGACATCATTGAGACGAATTTTGCATAAAGACCTTGGTATGACGCCATACAAAGTCCAATTGGTTCAGGAGTTGAAGCCAACTGACCATCCAATGCGTTTTCGCTTCGCTAAGTGGGCCTGCGATCGACTTACCGATTTTGCCAAAAAAATCATCTTTTCAGATGAAGCTCATTTTGATCTTGGCGGGTATGTAAACAAGCAAAATTGTCGCATTTGGGGCACAGAAAACCCGCACGCATACATTGAAAAGCCGGTGCACCCAAAACGAGCCACTGTTTAGTGCGGATTTTGGTCCAGAGGCATAATTGGGCCATTTTTCTTCGAAAATGAGCAAGGAGTGGCCGTTACAGTCAATGGCGATCGTTATCGGGCCATGTTGAACGAATTTTTGTTCACAAAAATTGAAGAGGAGGATATTGGCAACATTTGGTTTCAACAGGAAGGCGCTACGTGCCACACAGCCGAAGCTACACTCGATGTTTTGCGCCCTGTTTTTGAAGATCGCATTATCAGCCGCAGAGCTGATGTCGTTTGGCCACCTCGCAGCTGCGATTTGACACCGTTGGACTATTATTTGTGGGGTGCCGTCAAAGATAAGTGTTACGCCGACAAGCCAGAGACAATTGACGCTTTAAAGGACAATGTTCGTGAAGCCATTGGTGAAATACAGCTGCACACAATCGATAATGTGCTTAAAAATTGGACCGATCGTGTAGGCTACTGCATGGCCAGCCGAGGCAGCCATTTGAATGAAATTATTTTCCATTATTAACCGGAAGGATTGTACTTTCAAATAAAAAAAGAAATTTGAGAAAATATTCAGTTTTTTTTTATAGCATTTTCAAAAAAAAAAAATTATTTGGCGGACCCTTTAGAAAGGTGATCGATTTTCCGTTTACTCTTCCCCCTCTAAATCTCTAAATGCGATGGTCCTCAATCGCTTAAAAGTATGGAAGATCGTGGAACCTTGTTCTGGGAGTGGTAGGATAATTTATTACTAATGTCATCTTTGATTGCGGATGAGTTTGAACGTCTGGCTGCTGAATAATTACTCTTGTATTCTCTCTTCTGGTAAAGATTTTGTAAAACGATAGGATTATAGTAGATGCTAATGAATGCCATTGTCGCATAGCTGATGAATGTTTGTGAATTGTGTTCGGCTTGGAGTAACTCAATTTGCTTTGTGTTATTGATGTGTAATTTGCCCATCATCTCCAAAGACAGAAGTTTGTGGAAGTTTTTCTCTTTAGAAGTTTGTTGTAAATGTGTTGTGACTGTGTAAAGGAAAATTTAGCTGCAAAGGAAACAAACGAATCTAAATTTTCTTTACATATATACATTTCGATTACCTCCAAAACAGCCACCAGATCACGAACAAATGTACACATAAACAAAACACTTTGAAATAAACATAAAATAAACATAACATATAAAAATCAAAACTAATAAAATAAAATTTACACCAAAACAAACATGCATTGTGGCATTTTTGCCCAAGACCACAGAGGTCAATGACATCAAACACAACGGCAGCGGCCACAGTCACCGTTGACAGATCCCGTAAATAGGGGAAATGCCAACGACGACTGGAAAGGCACCATTCACATCGTCACCCAGCCTAGCCTTATAAAAGGCCGGGGCGATTGACAGAAGGGTAATCAGTCCGCGAGTAGACAATCAGTCCGCGAGTAGAAGTAACGATCAGTCAGTGAAGTAACCAATCTGTGTGTCAAGTCAAGTCAAGTGACAGGTAACAAAAGACGACCAAGACAACGAGGGAAGACGAAGTGTCAGAGAAGAAGGCCAACTCATAGGGAGATAACGAGGTACGTTCACACAGTGTGATACTCAGGTGACATCACAAAAGATAAACGTACGTAGGTTAAGGCGTCATTATAATTAGATAATAAGAATAATAAAGTTACAAAAAAAAATTATTTTTATTATTTCAATAATAATAAAAATTCTCAGGGAGGAATTATCTTCAATTATTACCACATCGGGATAATAATTGGGATAATAATTTCGGCCTCGTCACCAAGGAGAAGGGACGAGCGTACGAGACTAGCTGGAGCGACCGCTCGACGAGTGAAACGGCGAGTAGAGCCTAATAGGGCGGACATCGGCTCTCCGACTCGGGTTTTAACCCAAAAGAGACCGACTAAGACCTGTCGGAGTCTACTCCCGAGGTAAGTGTCGTAGGGTCAGTTCCCGACTTGGGTTTTAACCCGTAGGGGTTGACCAGGCGGCACAGCCGTACTCAAGGGCGCACGTCGATCCCAACTAGGGCCTCGACCGGGTTCTTACCCAGACAGGCTACGTCTCGCACTGCTCCCGACTCAACCATCCGTCGGAGCTCAGACTCGGGTCTTCACCTGCTGAGAGATCGACGGGGTACTGTCTGCAGTACACTTGAGGTGACAAGGCGCGCCTACGACCTAGTGTCCCGAACGGGTCCCAACCCCAAGGGACAGCGTAGCGCGCGGGCCACTAGTACGTCTGCCGGTGTCACAAATAAAAATTTATGTGACGGATCCTGGTCCGGCGAGTATACCCCGGACCAGAAAGCTCGTTACATTGGCGCCCGAACAGGGACGCCGCAGACGGAACTATTAAGGTTACTACCAGCAAACCAACCTCAACAGCATGGTCCGAACAGGGTGGATCTACACCCTCACAAAGGATGAACTCCTCCTTTACCTCCGTGAGTTCAACCTAGAACTCGACGGTACGGTCGACGAACTGAGGCGTCGGTTGTCAACATGGATGACGGGGACGCGGCTTACACCAGCACAGGAGGAACCCTTGACGGAGCTAGAGGCCCGTCACCGACGAGCGACAACTTCCATCCCCGTCATCCAAACACAACCGCCGACGCCAAGGAAACCGAATGATGGGGACCTTCTGAGGGACCTATCAATGCCCACTCAAGGACAGACTCATTCCGGAGAATATGTAGGCCCGGAACCCCGAGCCTCAACAAGTTACACCACCGGACCGGTCAGTTACGCCACCGTGATTGACCAAGCCCGCAAATGGGCCCTAAAATACAATGGTGGCAAGGAACCGATCGCGTTCCTTGAAAGGGTGGAAGAACTGGCCGAAGGATACGGGCTCCCGCTGGATCTCATACCACGGGCGATGCCTGAACTCCTCACCGACCGGGGACTCATGTGGTATCGGAACAATAACCGCAAGTGGACCACATGGACGTCATTCAGGACGGATTTCCTGCAGTTCTTCCTCCCCAGCTCATACCTGGAAGACCTCGAGGACAACATCCGGCGTAGGAAACAACGCCCCAAGGAGTCCTACAAAGACTACGTCCTGGCAATGCAATGCAATACTCCGGAACAGCAACTATCCCGGATTTATAGGAATAGCCAAGCTGATTACCTACTCTACATCCGCCCAGGGGACTTCCTCACACTGGATGACCTACTGAGACATGCTGAGAACTTCGAGAAGATCCAGAGAGAACGCGATCCTCCAACACGACCACCACCGCAACGACCAACATTCGAGCAGCACAACATGGTCGCAAACAACGAAGGCCCAATCGACCCGCGGAAGGCATGTCGGAGATGTGGCCGAGAGGGCCACACGCAACCCGGCTGCCGGAACCCTCAGATCATCTTCTGCTGGGAGTGCGGGCGACGGGGCCGACGGACCATCGAATGCTGCCGACCAAAAACGGGAAACGGAGCAAGGCCTCACTCGGACCGCGGGACAGTGGGGCCGAAGCCAACCTCACCTCCCCGCAAAAACTAAACCCTCTGGCCCTGGAGGCCAACCGCATAATGGCCGCCGTCCTCTTAGGCCAACAGCAAACGACGGCGATCCTCGACACAGGAGCCACGAGGAGCTTTCTAAATCAGACTGCCGCAATCGACTTCGCCAAGGAAGGAACGATCATCCGGATCGACACCGAGGTGAAAATGGCCGACGGTTCCACTAGGCACATCGACAGATCACTGGAGGCTGACATCCGACTGGGTACGTCCGTAAGTCGGATCCCACTACTGGTCCTCCCAGAAGCCATCGATCCCCTAGTCTTGGGAATAGACTTCCTTACCTCGGTCGGAACCACAATCGAATGCGGCAACGAGTCCATCACCCTCCGCAAGGAAGACGACAACTACAAGAACCCAAGAACATCCATAGGGGGACTCATCGAACAACCCGCCAGACGCAAGGCTGCATCAACCCGGGGCGGTACCGATGAGTCATCAACGACATACACCAGCGAACACCGCGAAGAAGCCTCACAGGGAGCATACGACGAACAGCGCAACGAACGCGCCCACGACTCCGAAGCATCAGGACACCCCACAGACCCCGAAGTTCACTCCGCAGAACGACTCATCGAGCAACCGACCGAACGCAAGGCTGCACTACTTAAGGAACCACAGCGTTGCCCAGATGAGCCAACACAGCAGCGTGCTACGGGACACTCTCCGGACATCAAGCGGGAGACCGATGAGGAAGAGGCGAGGGCCGTCGCAGCATTCCTGGAGGACGAACTCCAAAAAATTCGACCAGATCCAAGGGACATCAAACATCACGTCCCACAAAATCAATATGAAGGATGACCGGCCGATTAAGCAACGGTACTACCCGAAGAATCCGGCAATGCAGGCGGTCATCAACAAAGAAATCGACGAGCTCCTGGAGAAGGGCTGTATAGAACCATCACACAGCCCCTACAGTGCTCCGCTGGTTCTCGTCAGAAAGAAGACTGGCCAGTGGAGAGTCTGCGTCGATTATCGGCAGCTCAACGCCCGATCTATCCCGGACGCATATCCACTGCCAAGGATCCAGCACATCTTGGACCGACTAAGAGAGGCAAAATACATCAGCAGCCTCGACCTGAAGAACGGCTATTGGCAAATCCCCATGGAAGAGGACAGCAAAAGGTACACCGCATTCACAGTACCGGGGAGAGGTCTTTTCCAATGGCGGGTCATGCCATTCGGCCTACACTCAGCATCAGCCACGTTCCAGCGCACACTTGACCAGGTAATAGGCCCCGAGATGGAACCACACGCGTTCGCGTACCTGGACGACATCATCGTAACTGGGAAGACACTGGAGGAGCACAAAAGGAATCTACGAGAGGTCTTTAGGCGGTTGAGGGCTGCAAAGCTAAGAATCAACCGAGAGAAATGCGAATTTTTCAAACAGGACCTGAAATACCTCGGACACGTCGTGAGCCGCGAAGGGATCCACACCGACCCCGACAAGGTGGCAGCCGTGAAAGACCTGGACCCTCCAACCAACGTACGACAGGTAAGACAGTTCCTGAGTATCGCATCCTGGTATCGAAGGTTCGTACCGGACTTCGCAAAACTGGCCATGCCTCTCACGAACCTCCTGAAGAAAGGGAAGCATTGGAAGTGGGGAAAGGACCAACAGGAAGCTTTCGAGTCCATCAAGCAGAAGCTCACGGAGGCCCCAATTTTAGCTTGCCCGGACTTCACTCAACGGTTCACCCTTCAGACGGACGCCAGCGATTACGGTCTGGGAGCGGTGTTAACCCAACACTTAGACGGCGCCGAGAGAGTAATCGCCTACGCCAGCCGACGACTCAACAAAGCGGAGGCAAACTACTCCCCCACAGAAAAGGAGTGCTTAGCTATCGTAAGGGGAATACGGAAGCTGCGACCATACCTCGAAGGCTACGAGTTCACGGTGGTCACCGATCACCTATCGTTGAAGTGGCTCAACTCCATCGAGAGCCCTTCAGGAAGGATCGCAAGGTGGGCTCTAGAACTCCAGCAACACAAATTCGACGTCCAATACCGAAAAGGGAAGTGGAACGTGGTAGCAGACGCGCTATCCCGACAGCCCCAGGAGACCCTTGCCCGGTTGGAGACGACGACAGCGGAGTGTAGCTGTTACAAGAGCAAGCTGAGCGAGCTCCAGAAGAATCCTGAGAAGTTCCCGGACTACCTTATTTCGGGAGGCCAACTATTCCGACACATACCAGGCCAGGCAAATGACGAGGACTGCGCATCCTGGAAGCTATGTGTGCCAAAACACGAGCGAGGAAGAGTCCTACGAGAGAACCACGACGAGCCTTGTGCTGGACACCCTGGAATTAGGAAGACGACCGCCAAGGTCTGTAGCCGATATTACTGGCCAGGAATGTCCCGTGATATACGCCAGTACGTGCTACGATGCGAGTCTTGCCAAAAGTATAAGGCGACCCAACAGCAAACCGCAGGGAAGATGCTGACACAGCTCGCCGAGGAACCTTGGGCAATTCTGTGCGCAGACTTCATAGGACCACTGCCACGATCCACACATGGCAATACGATGGTCCTAGTACTGTACGATAAGTTCTCGAAGTGGACCGAAATCGTACCTCTTCGGAGAGCAACAGGGGAAACCCTCAAAAGAGCTCTCCGAGAACGCATCATCAGTCGGTACGGAGTACCGAAAGTCATCACCACGGACAATGGACCACAATTCAACAGCAAGGAGTTCCAGAGGTACCTGAACGAAATCAGGGTAAGGCAGCAGTTCACCGCGCCATACACGCCCCAAGAAAACCCGACGGAAAGGGCCAACAGAAAAGTAAAGAGGATCATCGCCCATTTCACCAAAGACAACCAACGAAAGTGGGATGACTCCCTCCCGGAGATTCAATTGGCCATCAACACCATGGTATCAGATACCACAGGTTACACCCCAGCATTCCTCACGCAAGGCAGGGAACCCCGTCTACCCCGAGCTCTGATTCGACGATCCAGTCGCACTCAAGGGTTTAAGCCGACCCGGCCCAGGCCTCGATCGGGTCTCTACCCAGACAGGCTAAGTCCCGCACTTCTCCCGACTCAACCATCCGTCGGAACTCAGACTCGGGTTCTCACCCCCTGAGGGATCGACGGGGTACTGCTTGCAGTACAGTTGGGGGTGACAGGGTGTCACTACGCCCTAGTGTCCCGACCGGGTCTCAACTCCGAGGGACAGCGTAGCGCCCGAACACCAATACGTCTGCAGGTGTCACAACTACAAATTTATATGACAGACCCTGGTCCGGCGAGTATACTCCGGCCCAGAAAGCTCGTTACAACTGCTAGGAGGATCGTATGAGTGGACACTTCTTGGGCTATGAATACTCTGTTGTTAATGGTGATATTGGTTTTTTCATATTTGATGAGAAAGGTGCCAGTAAGATTGTGGTGTGTAGCTTCGAGAGTTCCATTGAACTCGGTTAGCAATATTATTCCTGGTGATATTTCCTCGATCGTGGCAATGTGCTGATTATTCATTACTTTACATGTTGCTTCTTTACTTTTTAACAAATTGGAAATACATGTGAAGTTTTTAAGATTTACAAGCTATTGTTTTTTACAGATTGAAATATGATTTACAAGTTTACATTCATTGATTATACCAAACAGTTCATCTTTAATACTTATAATTTGCCTATAATTAATTTCTATTGCTGTTCCTTTTCTTTATTCAGGTTTAAGTAAAAATTTTTCATATACATTATGGTCTGTTATTGGAATATTAACAATATATAAAATTGAAACTGAATTAGCTGTTACTTTAATTTCAGCGAAATTTAAGGCTTCTTCTATACTGGAAAAGGTTATATTTTCTTTACTTATTGTTTTAATAGCTAAGCTTATTTCTTCTTTTGATAAAATAAGTGAATTAACAGTGCCTAATTTTGCCCAATGAGTGGTTCGACTTATATTTTGCAGTTCTCCTTTTACAATTTTAAATTTATATTGGATTTCAGATATAATATTATTATTCGCCTTTTTGTTCTCTTTAATCATTGCTACAACTTCATTTGTAATTTTGTTAAATTATTAATTCGCTCGTTATGTAGTCTATTGATTATAATTTGATTATTGGAATTAGCAAGTAAACTATTAATTTTTTTTTATTGTCACGAAATCGTCCACGCAGAGCCTTTAAAGTTTAGTGATCTTTTGGTTTTTTGTGGTTTAAAGCTATGGATTAGATTTTGTATTTGTTGGTATTCATGTGAAAGGTGTTAACGGTAAGGCTATTTTGTCTCAACGAAGATAGCCAAGGTTCATGTACCTTGACTGGTTGATGTGGAGATAGCCGGTACTTGAACCAGTATCTCAGTAGTTTGATCGCAAGTAAAACACGTCGAATGAAGGTTTGACAATTTAGTGATTTATTGTTCCCTCAAACGGGAGTATTTATACAAGCTTATTGCTAACTAAGTAAAAAGTAACAAGTACACGCATAATGCTTAATTGTCTATTTTGTATCACTGACACCAACTACCGGACAATCGAATTTCGGCTATGCGAAACATTTTCGATTTCCAAATCCAGAAGATGATGGTTGATACCGTCAAGAAGAGCCCTATATATCCCACGGAATATTGATGGAGGTCATGCTTACTAAAGTTGTTTGGCAGCTCGACTTGTATTTGATTTTTAGTTTGCTGTCTCAGTTCCTCGATTTGCTCCAATTCAACTTGATCCAGTGGTGATGATTTATTAGCTAGAGTCAGGGTAGCTGGTACTGCTATGTCCGACAGTGTGCCCAATTTGGTATACGATCATTTTGTGTTGCTCTGGTATATCTGATGTCCTTGGAACGTTAGATCATCTTGTTTGATAACGCAGTTTGACTGAATTCTTAGAAGTCCTAATCCCTCTGGAAACCTTGATGAAATATTGTTGCCACATAAAGTATTGATGGTCATCTTGTTCTTGTTGGCGTAAATCCATTCATTGGGATGTGTAAGCCGGACCCAAATTTTATTTTTGGGGATTGTCGTTGTCTTGCATTGTGTTGATAATGGCAAGTTGTTTAGCAGAGAGACTTCGCATATGCATGCATTAGCACCCTTACGGTATAATGGACTTATTTGGTTAGTTTAGTTAAGTTCATAATTCATTTTTATTCATAATTTCTTAGATCTATCTTACCCTAGACAAAAATGCTTAAAAATTAGCTTAACTATCTTAACAATCTAGATATCTTACTGGCCCTAGGCGGACACTCTAAAATAGACGTAACAACTTAAATCTATGTCTTTCGACTACTATATCAACTTACCACTAATATTACTATATCTACATAGCTTAAGCTAAGAAAAATGTTTTTTATTAAAAACTTATGTAGCATATGATCATTTTTTGTATTATACAGGGTGTCCCACGAGCAGTGTGCCAAAAAGCTAGAGCGTGTAGGTCTAGTCAAGACAAGAAAAAAATCGTATCGGAGGGGGGGTTCTATTTCCCCCCGTTTAGCCGGGTGGGGCAATTTTCTAAAAAATTGACTTAATTTGGAAAAAAAAAATATTAAAAATCAACAGTTACATCCACAATGCCGTGATATACCTTTTTGTAAAACCAGAAACCTCTTCCTTCATCCTGATTTTAAATGAAGCTGTTTCAAGGAGAAGTATTTGAGAAATTAATTTTCAAACTCAAAATTTTGAAAAAAAAATTGAAAAAAAAAAATGTTCAACTACTTTTTTTCAAAATTGTATGTAATTAAGTAGTAATTTTTTTTCAAAAATTCAATGCTCTTATTAGTTTTTAGTTAAAAACAGAAAACCGGATGCAAAAATGTCTTGTAGTTTTTGAGAAATTAAAAAAAACCCGAACCATTTTTTTCTAAGAAAAACCTTTTTTTTGGTTTTAACGCGGCTGGACTTGTTGGCAAATTAATGTATGAAACATTGACCTCTTTTTTTATTATTTTTAAAAAATTCGGAGTTTTATTATAATAAATTTTCAATATGATCCCCATTTTTTAGAAGGCAAAGATTATATCTCCTTCTAATGGCTGCACATAAGTCTATGCTTGACAAATTTTCCTCCAATTTGACTCCAGCGACTTCAATCCGTTGTTCCAAAGATACTATTTCCACTTCGCAAAACATATTTTTTCATGAATACAAGTCTGCTGATCTAGGTGGCCATTCCGTGGGGCCCCTTCTTCCGATCCAACGGTTACTAAAATGATCATCCAGCCAGTTTCTAACCCGTAAGCTGTAGTGTGCTGGTGCTCCATCTTACTGGTAAATTAAATTATCTGCTATGACCAAAGGGACGTTGTCCATCAAATCGGGCAAAAGGTCTCGTAGGAACTGTAGGTATGATTCTCCATTAATAACGGCATTCAAAAACAGATTACAGTTTGTCCAACAATACCAAGCCAAACATTACAGCTAAAGCGGTGTTGTGATTTTTTTTGTTTCTTCTTGTGTGGATTGGTGCTATTCCAATGATGCAAATTGTGGAAGTTAGTAACCCCATCTCTGGTAAACTGTGCTTCATCCGTCCAGAATATCCTTGCAAAATAGTTTCGTTCAGTTTCATCTCGAAGCAGTAATGATCGACAAAATTCTGCTCTCAAAAACTTGTCGTTTGAGGTGAGTCCCTGAACTGGCCTAAAATGGTACGGGTGTAAGTTTTCGGTATGAAGCACTCTCCATACTCTAGATTTGGGCACTCCAAGCATAATAGCCATCCTCCTTGTACTAAGGGAGGGATTGCGTCGGACCAAATCCAAAATTCGGGTAGAACCCATCGGTGGCGGGCGTACCCAGACGAAATTGGCAGGTCAGTTTTCAGGCGTTATCAATGAAAAAAAAGAATTAATCCAGGGTTATTCCAATACTGTGTCACTTTATTGTGTCCTCATAAAATTCCGAATTTTTTAAAAATAATAAAAAACGGGGTCAATGTTTCATACATTAATTTGCTTACAAGTCCAGCCGCGTTAAAACAAAAAAAAATAGGTTTTTCTTAGAAAAAAATGGTTCGGGTTTTTTTTTAATTTCTCAAAAACTACAAGACATTTTTGCATCCGGTTTTCTGTTTTTAATTAAAAACTAATAAGAGCACTGAATTTTTGAAAAAAAAATTACTACTTAATTACATAGAATTTTGAAAAAAAAGTAGTTCAAAATTTTTTTTTTCAATTTTTTTTCAAAATTTTGAGTTTGAAAATTAATTTCTCAAAAACTACTTCTTAAAACAACTTCATTTAAAATCAATATGAAAGAAGAAGTTTCTGGCTTTACAAGAAGGTATATCGTGGCATTGTGGATGTAACTGTTGATTTTTAATAATTTTTTTTCCAAATTAAGTCAATTTTTTAGAAAATTGCCCCTCCCGGCTAAACGGGGGGAAATAGACCCCCCTCCGATACGATTTTTTTCTTGTCTTGACTAGACCTACACGCTCTAGCTTTTTGGCACACTGCTCGTGGGACACCCTGTATATAAAACTTGAGCCTACCTTAGTGTAACTAAACCTAACTTATTCTATAGGGTCTGAATATTTTCTCAAATTTCTTTTTTTATTTGAAAGTACAATCCTTCCGGTTAATAATGGAAAATAATTTCATTCAAATGGCTGCCTCGGCTGGCCTTGCAGTAGCCTACACGATCGGTCCAATTTTTAAGCACATTATCTCTATTGTGCAGCTGTATTTCACCAATGGCTTCACGAATATTGTCCTTTAAAGCGTCAATTGTCTCTGGCTTGTTGGCGTAACACTTATCTTTGACGGCACCCCACAAATAATAGTCCAACGGTGTCAAATCGCAGCTCCGAGGTGGCCAAACGACATCAGCTCTGCGGCTGATAATGCGATCTTCAAAAACAGGGCGCAAAACATCGAGTGTAGCTTCGGCTGTGTGGCACGTAGCGCCGTCCTGTTGAAACCAAATGTTTCCAATATCCTCCTCTTCAATTTTTGTGAACAAAAATTCGTTCAACGTGGCCCGATAACGATCGCCATTGACTGTAACGGCCACTCCTTGCTCATTTTCGAAGAAAAATGGCCCAATTATGCCTCTGGACCAAAATCCGCACCAAACAGTGGCTCGTTTTGGGTGCACCGGCTTTTCAATGTATGCGTGCGTGTTTTCTGTGCCCCAAATGCGACAATTTTGCTTGTTTACATACCCGCCAAGATCAAAATGAGCTTCATCTGAAAAGATGATTTTTTTGGCAAAATCGGCATCTTCTGTAAGTCGATCGCAGGCCCACTTAGGGAAGCGTTGTTCAAGCGTATACACAACCATATTCGTTCAGCGGAAGGATAAAACTAATTAGCTGTCAAATCAGACATGAGCTAAGTGTTACCATTCACGAAATAAGCACTACTTGAAAAAAAAAACGTTAGATGGCTTAACTACAATATATATATATAAATTATATACATAATATATATTTAATATATATACCTTTTTTTTTTTTTTTTTTTTTTTATATACATACTACCCTACTACTACCTACCCTATCCTACCTTACCCTACCCTAGCCTATGTAAGCCTGCCATTGGTGTTAGGCAGGCCATGCCTTGAAGAGGCTGAAGCTCTCAAAGTGTCCACTGACGCAGCTCTCTCCAGCCACCAAAAGCGTTGATGCTGGCGGACTACGTCTCCTCGATCCCGGCGTGAGACCGATCTACAGAACCTGAGGCGCTCGGGCTCACGGAGCGCGACATCGGGTTCGTAGAGGAATCGCCGTTCCACGGAATTGCGACCCACGTGGAAGATTAGCGGCACCGCCAATCTATCCTGGATCAGCCCACATCTATCTAAATAGAGGAATGCTTCTGGCGGCACAAAGCCATTAAGGCGCACTCTCTCGTGATATAAATCGTTGGGGTAGTAAGCCCCGAAGATCAGGCTATTGACCGAAGTCATTGCTCTCGCAACGTGGCTTCGAATCAGTTTGATCAAAAAATTATCTATCCGTACAATCCTGGCCCTATCGTATAGGACCTCGTTCGGGTAAACTTTTGTGTACTCAGATTCGGGTGTCCTATGTAGCCCCAGACACGTCCTGAGACATTGTCTCTCAAACACCCGAATCCTTTCCATTAAGCTGGCTCTCACATTGAACCAGACGGGACATCCATAGGCAACCATGGGCCTGATTAAGGCCATGTAGCAGATTACCTTCACCCTAGAATCAAGTTGGCTGCTATGAAACAGCCATCTTGTTAGAGCGAAAGCGCCCCGGGCCCTTGCCAGAGCAGCATCTACATGTTTGTCAAAATATAGATACTGATCCAGCACGATCCCAAGGTATCTGACTACACTTTGTCTCGCCAGTGGACGTCCGTCCGGTCCTAAAATTAAGAACCTGCGCCAGTTTTTTCTAGTGTCCCGAGAGGCCCTAGACAAAGGCGTTCTGAACAATATAGATTCTGATTTCTGGAAGTTGATATTCAACTTCCAGTCATCACAATACTGCTGAATTTTTTCGAAGTCACGCTGCAGACGAATAACAATAACGTCGATCGTTGGACCTGATCTGTACGCGATTAGGTCGTCTGCGTACGCTATTGAATGGTGAAGAGAAACTAGCAGATCGCTTAGGTAAATGCTGAAAAGGATCGGCGAATTTACCGTACCCTGTTGCAGTCCATTTTTGATTTCAAATGTTTGGGTAGAAGTCACGTTGGCAATTTTCACTACGAACTTTCTACCTGTTAACAAATGTCAAAAATCATATATAGCAGTGGTTTACTTATGCCCATCCGGCTGAGCTTGTAATAAAGACCTTCTAACCATACGGTGTCGAAGGCTTTTTCCAAGTCAATCAGACAGGCACCCGTGCATTGGTTCTTGCATTTATTCCATTGAACATCCGACACAAGCTTCGACGCGGCATGAATAGTGTCATGCCCCGCTCTGAAACCGAATTGGTTATCCGGAACCCATTTAGACAGGGCCCTATGGATCACCTTCTCGAAGACCTTGCTGATACTCGGAAGGAGACTTATTGACCGGAGATTTTCCGGGTTAGATGTGTCTTTACCCCTCTTAGGAATTGGTTGCACCACCGCTGTCTTCCAGTGCACTGGATAATATGCATTATTCAGTCCATTGTTGAACAGGATGGTGTACCTCTCTACAGCCACTGGCGGAAGGTGCCTAAGCACAGCATATCCAATGCTCGACTCCCGCGGATTTTTTCTTCCTCAATGACTCGAGCGTTGAACCTGTAGCAAGCGTTCATTGTCTGACGTTCTCGGAAGCTTTAGATCCTGAATGTCATTCTGATTGTTTCTCCGAAATATTTTATTTATTTGCGGGAACATACTCGCACTGCAAACTTACAGATATTCTGTAATTTTCTCTGATCAATTGTTGGAGATTTTTAATCAGTGACTTCAGTGTCCTGACCTCCGAGTTTTGTCTGTCGGTAAACCGCCTGTACAAGAGTTTGAGTCTTGTCAGGAGTCTACTTTTTTGTCTGTGCAGTGCGTCGATTGTCGCGTTTCGGTATACGTTTGTGGTATCGTGCTGTCTTTGGCGTGGTATCGTACTGTTCATTGTCTGTTTAATGACATCGTCCATTTGTTTGAGATACCTGTCAATCTCGTAGTTTGACAGGTTCCTATTAGTCGCTGGAAAGGAGGCGCTCGAAGCGAGCGCTCTCGTCAGGGAATTGGCAAAGCGCGACCAGCACACCCTACTGTAATCGTAGGGGTGCGTTTGGACACACTCTGCCATCTCCGCGAACTCGTCAGGTACTGTGATCACGGCACATAGTCCGCAATGGTCACTGTCGTATACAATGGTCCGTAGACAGTTAATAGACCATTCGTTCGTGTCTGCCAGTCTCAGTCGAGAGTCCATTAGCATGAGATCCAGATAGGAGCCGCTCCTAGGATACGACGGACTATCCGTTGCGAGCAACTTGACTCTATATTCAATGCTGCGAAGAATCCACCAATGGCTTAGTAGGCTCCCCCTAGTGTTGGGAATGTTATTTCCCCAATCACTATGTTTGGCATTTAAATCGCCGGCCAGAATGTAAAAGTTTTCTAATGAGTTTAAGCGCAGAGATCAAAAAAGTGTCTCGAGCTCTGCGATAAAAATATTGGGTTGAGGTGCTTCAGGTGCATAGGCTGATACAATGTACATTCTCTTTCCATTTCGGAGAGGAATGCACACAATACAGGCCTCTAGCACCTGGAACCTCCGCACTTCACCGCTATATATGACTTTATGTTTAAAATTGTTTTTAATAAAGATCGCAACTCCCCCGCCTTGAATAGCGTTGGGTCGGTCCCTTCTAATTATTCTATAAGAACTGTGCCGGATTTTGTGCTTCTGGTTTAGCTTTCGCTAACCAAGAGTACATCGGGGCTTTCGTCCTGCAACAGGTTAAAAAGTACGGCTCGTCGCTCGATCCTTATCAGTGAATTTACATTCACCGAAAGGATCTTCAAGGGCCTCTCTACCAGCGTACCCATCACGACCTTAGGTGCGCTAGGCCCGGCAGAAGCGAGTAGATACTATCTACTCGGGTCGCCGTCTCCAGGATCTGTTGCTGGAGCTGCCCAATCTGCCCTTGGATTGCGAGCAAGATCGAACAGACATCCACCTCGGCCACCGGTGCCTTAGAGGCAGGCACTGGGGCTTTAGGAACAGTCATGGGCTTTTGTACCGTCTTTCCCGAACCTGCCGCCATTTGGGGGTAGGTCAATTGGGATGTGACGGCTGGTGTTTGAAAGCGACCCGAGGGACGCTTCTCCTCGACCTTCTGCTTACGGGCCAGGTTTTCTTTCTTGATATCCTGGAACTTAGGACATCCCCGATAGTTTGCAGGGTGCCCTCGGTTCCTACACAAGACACACTCGAGCTGCTCTCTATCCGCCATCTTGTCTTTCCCAAGGTCGCATTCCTCGTTCTCGTTCATCGAGGCTGCATTTCGCAGTTCGACGCGGCGTGCCCGAACCTTTGGCAGCGGATACATTGCAAAATGTTTCCGCTCCTCTTTAATGTTTCCCAAGTGACAGTCTGGGACGCTAAGGTGGTGATAGTCCTTAACCTCTCCAGCTTGCTGCTGGGTGTGAGCTGTACCAAGAAGAAGGGAATAACTCGCTTCTCCCGTCGGGAGCTCACCGTAGAGAATGGCCTAATGGCCGAGGAATAGCATTTCCTCGGGGTCTGCAATCGACTCCACGCCTTTAAGGAGCATTGTCCGCAACCTCTCGGCCTTCGGCGTGAAGGAGAAAAACTCCGTTGTGGACTCCTTTAATAAGCTTTTTATACGCTTATGCTGCTCCAGTGTCTTGCACCGAACAGTTTTTTGGCTAAACATTTGATTTCAAAATTGCCTACACCAATAGCATACTTACAGAGATCGATGGTCTCTCGTAGGGCCGTGGTATAGGCGAAGATGGGTGGCACTTTCTCCTTTTTAGGACGTTGCTGCTGCTTCTGCTGCTGCGGCTGTTGTTGTTGCTGCTGCTGTTGCGGCTGCTGTTTCTGCTGCTGCTGTTGCGGCTGTCGTTGTTGCTGCTGTTTCTGCTGCTGTGGCTGTTGTTGTTGCTGCTGCTTTTTCTGCGGCTGCTGTTGTTGTTGCTGCTTTTGCTGTGGGGCGACTGTTGCCTGCTCTAAATGCCTCTTCTTTATCTCCTTCAGCTTATCAACTACGGCCTGCAGCTGGGCACGTAGGATACGCTCTTTCTGTTCCAGTTCGCTACGCTCTTCCTCCGTAGCTGAATATAAAAGGGGGGCGAAGGGGTTATTGTCCCCCGTGTAGCGCCCTTCCCTACCATAGGGAACCATCCGCTTCCACGGGGATCGCTGGTTTTGGTTGTTGTTGTCCAGCTGCTTCGGACGCCGATGGGATGGTGATGGCGCCCCTTTCCTCGCTTCGACCTGCAGCTTTTCAGTCGAAGTAGTGAGGGAGGGGCGCTTAGTTAGATTGGGCTTCTGGTTGGCCCTTCTGCGCCTCTTCATGACGACGGTCGGTATTGCGAAATCGGATGATAAATCACCCGATTCCGACTCCGTACGACGTACGGGTTTTCCCCCGCCGTCTCCCGACATCTCCTCCTGCTACTTCCAACTAATTGAGAAGCAGCAGAAGAAACAGAGAAAAACGCACACGAAAAACTTTCCTCCCGACTTGCGATCCCAACCGACAACCTTCCGACTGCGGGTCGGGCACTTAACCACTGGGCTAATTCGAGTTCCGCGAATACTTCGCCTAAACGCGCACTTATATTGTTTATAATTGTTTTTACACTTTGCTAGCCGAAACACTACCTACTCCTTCACTGGTCTGTGATCAACTGAAGGCCTTATTTGGTCGCACAGATAAGTGGACGTGCATGTTATTAAGCATGTTGCTAGTTCTTGTTCCAATAGCGAGTAATATTGGTCGCGATGTTGACTAATAATTAAATACGATGAGTCTGGTTGGATTACCACGAACGATTCGTTTTTAAATATTGGTGTGGGTATTATTCTGAATATATCAAACATGTCAACGCTGACAAGAGGAAATTTAATAAGAAATACAACATGTTTGTCCATGACTCTACCTTTCACGGACATTAGTTTATATAATTGCAGCGGTTCTGACGTCTCTACTGGCAAGCGAAGCGAGGACGGAATATGCCCCTTTATGGTGTTTATTTCCTTGCTTAACTGTTGTGGTGATAAAAGCAGATCTTTCCATGATTGGTGTCGGTTATCACGTTGATTAGGATGACTGAATTCATTGCGTATTAGAGATGATTAGCGACAGTTCAATGGTTGTTAAGTTTTTCTGGATTATTGTAGTTAACTATATGAGTAACCTGTTCGTTCAACGTTCTAATTTTTTTTCGAATTATTAGCTGGTTTCCTTAAATTAAGCTTACAGTGGAATCTATTATAGATGTATGATTCTTCAGCAGTCGTAAAACGTGATATTCATTTGTCTTGATGTTACTTATTGATTTCGAGAGCTGCTGTGCATGGTCAGCATCAAGGACTCCAAATAAAGAGTTTGCTATGCTCCCCACTATATTAAAGGCGCCTCGTTTCCGTCTTGTCTTAGGGATGTTATAAGTGAAGAGCTCGTTGCCCTCCTTTAATTCGTTACGTACATAAAGGAGCTGATTAATTATTGATGAACAGGAACTATTGTCTGGTATCGAATGGCAGAGTAGCCGCAAGGATTGAATTCCGTTGATAATTTCTGTGTACTCAGTCTCGTAAGGCTCCAAGTCGTTGTATACCATCAGCTCCCAGTCGTTCGATGCTAGTTTTGCTGATCCTAGAGCCTCGAAATGGAGTCCCAGTTGGGCTGAAAACTGGTTGACTTCTATAGGCTGACTACTCATTATTGGTATGGTCAAACATACCAACAAGAGTGACATTATTGCCGAGCCGTATGATTTTCGAGACATTCTTGTTGGGGGTTCATCGTTGTTTGTTCCATTTTTCGAGACTTGTGATGCTGAATCTGCCGCTCTTCGTTTGGGTTGGCCTTCGGATTGACGTGCTTCTTCTTTTATTAATGCTTCCTCCTCGTGTTTAGCGTTGTCATCATCGAGTGGAAGAGGCGCAAGTTTGTGAACTGATCGCCGCAGAATGCCGGTTGCCGTCTTTACATCTGCCACGCGAACTTGACCATCGTCTCCAGTGTGAGTTTTTATGACGCGACCTAGATGCCACTTCATTGGTGGGGTGTTATCTTCCTTGATTATAACTATTGCCCCAGGCTGTAGGTTCTGTTTGTGTTGTTTCCATTTGAACTGCTGTTGCAATTCATTTAAATATTCTCTCGACCATCTTCTAAAGAACTCGTTCTTTAGATGCGTGGCGAGTTTCCATCGTGTGAGCAGGTTGATTTGTGTAGTCTCAAAATTTGAATCCATCGAAGCGTTAATGCCTCACCGATCAAGAAGTGACCGGGCGTTAAAGCTGTGAGATCATTTGCATTGGAAGATAAAGGTGTTAGAGGCCGAGAATTGAGGATCGCCTCAATTTCAATCACGAGCGTCTCGAATTCCTCGTATGTTAAGTTAGCCGATGCCATACTTCGGTTTAACAAATGTTTCGCTGACTTCACAGCAGCTTCCCAAAGCCCGCCGAATTGTGGCGATCGAGGGGGTATGAAGTATAAATCGATGCCCTTTGTGCTGCACGAGGAGATGATAGAATCCCTTCTTTGAGGCGAATGTACCGTTTGACTTAAATCCTGGAGTTGATTTCTGGCGCCGACGAAATTTGTCGCATTGTCACAGTATAATTTTTTAACGTGGCCTCGTCTTCCTATAAAGCGTTTTAGCGCTCCTATAAATGCTTCCGTTCTTAGAGCGCTCACCACCTCTAAGTGAATCGCCTTCGTAGCGAAGTAACAAAATGGGGTATATATCAGCCCTTTTGTGGTCAACTTCCCCTACCTCCAAAGTGAATCCAAATTGGTCCGCAAAAGTCCACACCTGAATTCAAAAATGGACGGGCCGGTTGTATTCTGCTAGGTGGTAAATTTCCCATTATCTGGGAAAACATCTTGGGCTTGGTTTTGGTACATCGAACGCAGTGTTGCACTATAGATCGTGCAATGGTTTTACCCTTCACTGGCCAGAATCGTTGTCTGGTTATGGCCAAAAGTGTCTGTGGTCCAACATGCTTATTGTCGTGATGGATGTCCCTCATTATCATCTTTGTGTTCGTAGGGTAGTAAGATAGGGTGCTTTGTATCGTATGGTAAGACTGATGCTTCCAATCTGCCTCCGACGCGTATGATACCCTCCTTATCCAAAAAGGGGGCGAGACTACTAATGGAATTGGTGTTGCCGCATTCGTTATACCGTCGTAGATGAGAGATGTCGAGGCTGAATTCATCCTTTTGCATGACCCGGATTATTTTTTTTTTTTTTTTTTTTTTTTATTGGTGGAGGCTTCTGCTATCTGTTGGAGCACTCAGACACAAACACTGGTCCATTGTACTGCCAGACAGACACCTTAGATGGCGTTAGCCAAGCTTCTTTTTATTCACTTATGTTGTGTGCCATTTGTTTTTCCACACAAGTGAACGAAACCTAAAGCTTAATGCCGATTCCGAACGGCGAGAGCCGAGAAGCTTTTTCAAGGCAAGTGTACAACGGGAGGTTTTGCCAATACCCCGCCGAGGAGGGACGCCGCGAAATAATCATTCGATGGCGTTGGTGTTATCGGGATCCGAACTCGCTCACCTTGCGTCAGCGGCCGACACACTACCCACTGCGCCACGGCACTCCCCGGATTATAGTATGAAGTGCTTCCTGTAATTCTTGGCTGGAAGGAATTTCTCTTCGACTCGGCGTCTCGTCTCCTTTCTGTATTTGCTGTAATCGCTTGAATGAGTTTCCGTGTGAGATTTTGTAAATAAAATGTGTTGCCTCACTGCTTCTGGTCGTTATGTCTGAAGTGCTTTGCTTGACCTCCTGCTCGCACTCTGCCGATTTAACGTATGGTTGCGGCCAAGATGATTCCTGACCATGAATAATTAAACCAAAGGTTGCACCCCTTCAATTTTTCTGGAGTTATTCCCCGTGTCAATAAGTCAGCTGGATTCTCCTTAGATTTGATGTACCGCCATTGCTGCGGGGTGGTACTGGATTGAATTGAGGACACTCTATTGGCGATGAAGGCGGGAAATGAATTTGCATCCGAATTGATCCAGGCCAGAACGATTTCCGAATCACTCCAAAAGTATGTAGGGATTTCTTCAAACTCGATATCGCCTTTTACTCTTTTAACAAGGTCTACTGCTAACTTTGCTGCGTACAACTCTAAACGGGGTATTGTCGGTTTCTTAATATTGTTCCTTTCAAGTGGTGCTACACGAGATTTGGCACACAACAGGCGCACGACGTTTATGCCAGGTTTGACAACTGATCGAATGTAGA
The DNA here is from genome assembly GCA_958301585.1 of Merodon equestris. NCBI lineage: Eukaryota > Metazoa > Arthropoda > Insecta > Diptera > Syrphidae > Merodon > Merodon equestris. Next base: position 50,061,268 of record OY284417.1, on the reverse strand, counting down.
CACAGGCTCCAAATGCCTTTTCGGACGCATCGGCAAAAACATGTACTTGTACTTTTTCTGGAAGATTTTTTGCAAATACGTGTCTTGACGTTCGGATGTGGTTTATTGTCTTGAGGTCGTCACGAAATGTTGACCATTTCGAATGTAATTCCTGTGGTAGAGCTGCGTCCCAATCTAATTTTAACTGCCATAACTGTTGCAGGAAGATTTTTGCGGTGATTATCACTGAAGTTACAAGTCCAAGTGGGTCAAAGAGTCGGGCTATTTCTGATGAGACTATCCTTTTCGTTATTTTAGTTTCGTGATTCCAATGGGCCTTGATACAGAAGTCGTCCACATTTGGTAGCCAAGTTAAGCCTAAGGTCCTTATGGTGTCTTCTGCGTCTATTTTGAAGTCCAGTTCCATTTCCTTATCTTCCGGTGGGAAATCTTGTAATAATCGCGGGTGGTTGGCGCACCATTTACGCAGCTTAAATCCAGCACCTTGTAGTACGTCAATTAATTGCCTCTGTACCTCTATAGCAGTAGTGAGGCTGTTTGCACCCGTCATGACGTCGTCTTTGTAGAAGGCGCGCTGGAGTGCCTTACTGCCGAGGGGATGTGTTTTAAATGCTGACTGGGATAGATGTTGTAAGCATTTTACAGCTAGATATGGAGCGGCTGATGTCCCATAAGTGACTGTGTTTAATTGATAGCATTTAACGGGTGCCGATCCGTCCTCTGATACCTTCTGTCATCTTCGTGTACAAACACTTGCCTATACATTTTTTCAATATCGGCTGTGAACACAAACCGTGGTAGGCGGAATCTCAGCAAAATCGTGAACAGGTCTTCTTGGATCTTTGGACCGGTGTGTAAGATTTCGTTCAGGGATAGGTTTGGTGATGTTTTGGAAGACGCGTCGAATACTACTCTCACCTTTGTTTTGCTACTATCGGGTTTTAGCACGGAATGGTGAGGTAGAAAATAGTGTGCTCGGTGGGGCAGCTACCTCCTTCAAGTGTCCTAATCTAATATACTCGTCCATGAATTGGTGGTATTGCTGCTTAAGCTCCATGCTGGTTGCCAATCGTTTCTCTAATGCAAATAATCTTCTTAACGCTATTTTCTTCGATTCCCCTAGTTTAGATGGTTCGTCTGAGAATGGTAGCCTCACTGTAAAGCGGCGCTTTGTGTCACGCTGTACTGTCTGGATAAAGTGGGTTTCACATCTCCTTTCTGCTGTAGTGGCAGCTCCTTGTGATTCTTCAGGGTCTTCAATTGTCCAGAATCTTACTATGAGAGAGTTGAGATTTTCATCTTCGATACACATTCCGCAATTCACTGTTGAAAGCAAGGAACGCCCGATCCTTCCTACTGCGACCCACCCGAATACTGTGTTTTGCAAGGTGGGCACCTCTTTCTCGAATTTTACTTGTCCTATGGATAAAAGCTCGTGATAAATGTCTGCGCCTATCAGCATATCGATCTCCCCCGGACGATTGAACGTCTGAACGGCTAACTCGATGTTCCTTGGGATGTTCCAGTGTGAAATATCGATTAATTGCGACGGTTGAGATGAGAGTATTTTTGGAAAGACCATTGCCTCAATTCGTGTGGAGAACCCATTCAATCTAGATTGTAGAAGGATGTTCACTCTGCCACGAGTTTTTTGAGTGGTGCGACCGATGCCCCGGATTCGTAAAGTGTCATGCACTGCTGAGAGACCCAGCCTTGAAACTAGGTTCTCCGTTATGAAGTTCACTTGAGATCCCGAATCTAATAGTGCCCTGCATTCAATGAAGTTGCCATTCCTGGATTCCAACTTAATTCGAGTGGTCCCCAACAAAATGTATGCTTGTATGGTATTGGCTAGCTGCGCTTACAGCTGACGGCTGGTCGCTTCCATGACCATTGCTGGCGAGTCCTGAGTTAGAGGTCTGAATTGGCACCGATGGTTCTAGGTGGACTAACGTGTGGTGCTTCTTGGAGCATTTTGTGCATCCTCGCCGGGGGCACTTCGCAGCTTGGTGGCTCGTAGACATTTAGCGCATATATGATTTTTCTTCAGTATGTTTAGTTGATGGCCGGGTGTCATTTGCAGGAACTCATGGCATGCGTCCAACCCATGGTTGCCCTTGCAGATTATACATGATGGCGTTGCTGGTGCTGATTTTATTTATTTATTTATTTATAATAAAGTATCGCTGTACATGTAAGAAAATTTACTTATAGTTAGTACAGGCAGTGAAAGATAATAAGCATTTGTACATATAAAGAAAATAGCATTAAAGTTAAAATTAAGAATAGATAAAAATATATACATATATAACATATACTCGTAGATGGTTCTTGGACAGAATCCAGTCGGGAATCTCTAGAACTGCTGACAGAAACCCACTTCCCAGGCTGTAAAACCCCTGAAACCACAGTCTCCTTCGAGACGACGGTTCCCACGGTTCACACAACCGAAGAAGTGATAAACAAGATTATCACAGCGGATAAAGTATCATGGGCAATAAATTCGTTCAAACCCTTTAAATCTCCGGGCCCAGACGATATCTTGCCAGCGATGCTTCAAAAAACACAGATCCACACTGTACCCCATCTCGTAAGCATTTTTTCCAATTGCCTACGCACGCAATAAAGGTAATTTTCATACCTAAGGCAGATAAACCATCCCATACTGCCGCAAAGGTCTATAGGCCAATTAGTCTCTCGTCATTTCTATTAAAAACCTTGGAGAGACTCCTTGACCTATACATCAGAGGACTCACAAATTCACGAATCACGAAACTTATGCAACACTCAACACGCCTACCTCAAAGGCAGATCAGTGGAAAGTGCTCTGCATAGTGTTGTCCGTGAAATTGAGGGCTCGCTGAACTTAAAAGAGTTTACAATGGCAGCCTTCCTCGACATAGAGGGGGCCTTCAACAATGTAAACACAGAGGCCATAACAACAGCTCTTGAGGACATAAAAGTAGACAAATCCATTGTAATCTGGATTGAGAATATGTTGAAGAACAGAATTATCAATGCAGACATTGGACACAGTTCTATAAGGAAAGTGACAACTAGAGGCACACCACAAGGTGGAGTTCTCTCCCCCCTACTGTGGCTTCTTACAGTCAACAAAATCCTCAAATTCTTTATGGAAAAAGACACAAAGACCATAGCGTACGCGGATGACCTGGTTATCTTGATAAAAGGTAAATTTCTACCAACTATCAGTGAACTAATGGAATCTGCGCTGAGTGAACTCTCCTCGTGGGCAAGACAAAACGGTCTGAGAATAAACCACAGAAAACCGAGCTGGTCTTGTTCACCAGGAAAAGGAAAATTCCGATATTTGCTCCCCCAAAGTTAGAGGGCACTCCACTCAAACTCAAAGCGGAAGCAAAATATCTAGGCATCATTCTTGACTCAAAGCTCTCCTGGAAAAGGAACCTGGAGGAAAGGATGAAAAAAGGATTGAACGCTTTTTATGCATTCAAAAAGACCTTCGGAAAAAGATGGGGCTTGCAACCATACATCATTCATTGGATGTACACAGCAATCATCAGACCCATTTTAACTTATGGGGTCCTAGTCTGGTGGACTGCTAGCAGCACCAAAAGCTATATGAACATGCTCAACAAAGTACAAAGGTCAGCCGCTGTTTGTACAACGGGAGCCATGAGAGGCTACGCTGCAAAGAGCGCTCTCAGACTAAGAGAGTCCTCTCTGTAGAAGCAAGCCAACTATGTACATGCGGCCATACTTAAGATAATAGACGACCTGGGAGGGAAACATGGTTTTAGTAGCCTCGCAGCTACGACCGACTATATTCCCCCCCAAAATGACTTCTCTCTCAGTATACCTATCCTTTTCCCCGACAGAGAAGAGTGGCAATCAAACGCCGTAATCAACGACCATGAGATCACCCTCTTTGCCGACGGATCGAAAATGGACACAGGCACTGGGGCCGGGTTCTACTCTGATACCCTTCACAAACAGGAATCAGTCAGACTCCCTGATCTGTGCAGCGTTTTTCAAGCAGAAATCCTGGCAATAGAGAAAGCAGCCAAACACCTACAGGTAACCGATATTCCACCATCGGATATCACTATCTTCGTAGACAGCCAGGCTGCACTGAAGTCAATAGAATCCTGTATAATGAGATCAAAGGCTGTCATGAAATGTCGCGACTCACTGAAGTCAGACACCACAAAGTCAAACTCTGCTGGGTCCCGGGTCACAGCTCAATCGCAGGGAACGAAAGAGCAGACGAATTGGCCATGCAAGGGTCTGAACTGGACATCAGCGAAGCGGGCACGTCATTGCAACCACCGATCAGCGCATTATACCGGATCATAAATGACACAATCATCAAAGAAGCCAACTCGTCTTGGCTTACAAGAAACGACAGCTACACGACAAGATCATCGTGGCCAGAGCTCAATGTCGGAAAAACAAAGAAGCTCCTCGCGCTGGACCGTAACTCGATCCGTATGCTCGTCGGAGTGATCACAGGACACTGTCCCATTGGAGCAATGCTCCGGAAATGGGACTCGGGATCCAGCGATCTCTGCCGGAGCTGCGGCGGTGAGGAAGAAACTGAGACGATCCAACATCTGCTTTGCCACTGACCAGCTCTCCAGAATCAACGCCTAGTGTCGCTAGCCTAAAGATTCTTTACAGAGATTGCGGACGTGGCTAATGCAGATATATCGGATCTTCTAAGATTCATCAAGAGCACGGGGTGTTTTCAGCCACCACGAGATAGGACAGGTTAATTTTATGTGTACCCAGACAAACGAAGGGAATCACAATGGGCCCCTTGGCCTCCGAGTGGAAGTGATGTGTAACCATCACACTCCCTTTCTCAAACCTAACCTAACCTACTCGTAGATGCACCAGGTAGACTATGAAATGTTTATGTAGTGAGAAGATAGCAATTTCAGTATAAAGTAGAAAAATGAGAAAAACATGCCGATTGAAACTTTCTGTATTCGACTTTAGATTTCACCTGATATGGCAGGTGATTCCAAAGATTCACAGCATGAATGAAGAATTGATGTCAAGCAGGAATATAAGGCCGGTCTTATAGTAATATAGCGAGTAGATCGAGTTAAGGTGAGTTTATTATATAGATATGCAGGTTGTTTCTTGTGAATAATTTTGAAGAGTAGAACGCAGCATCGATATTTTAAGGCATCTAAATCACAGCCAAGGATTTTGCGTCGTTCCGCAGAAACATGCTTGTACCTCCGAAGATTGAAAACATAGCGAGCAGCTGAATTAAGTGCCCTTTTTAACTTAAGAAAAGAACTGTGCTCACAGTCAGCAAAAAGTTCACACCCATAGGCAATGATTGGTACGATAAGTGACTTCACAAGTTTTAATTTAACATCAGTGGGTAATACTGATCTACTAACAGAGAGTCCTCTAAGAGATGCATATATTTTATACACTACACTATTAATGTGGTCATTCCAGGTAAGCTGACTATTAAAAATGATTCCAAGATTCCTTACGTGGGAGACGTATTCAATACATGTAGATAGAATTTTTATTTGGGGAAAAGCACGAATATTGGGTTGGTGTCTTGCAACAGGTATAATTTTAGTTTTTTTCAGGATTGATCATAAGTGCATTCTGCGTTAACCATTTAATCACAGAGCGTATGTCTTCATTTAATCTGGCTACAGAATCTTCCACCAGCCCATTTGGAAAACTTAAGTAAAGTTGAACGTCGTCCGCATCTTCTTCTTTTCCTTTTTTCGGCGTTGTTATGGTCAGAAGTGTAGGACCATAACCTTCCTACTTAACACTTAACTGCATTCCTACTGGTCCGCTTGTGGGGTCCGCCGGTTTGACCTCAGAAAGTAGCGGCAGGCTTCCCGGTTTGGGATTACTTCATCGCTGAGGCCAATCAAATGCTGGTGTTTTTGCATTTGTTTGCACCAATTGTTTTTCGGCCTGCCTTTGTTTTTTTTTTTTGTGGGGCAGTTTAATGGTGGTATATGTGTCCCTAGGCTCACCTTGGTGTTTTCTAAATTGCCTAGATGTGATTTTTGTTTACCTTTGTTTTTAGTCGCCTTTTACGACAAGCGAGAGGTATCGCTGCAGGGATATTCTTAACCCGTCCCTGCACGGATTTGAACGTCGTCTGCATATATATGAAAATGGCAATGGGGCAACACAGTTGGGAGGTCATTGATAAACATTGAGAAAAGTAATGGACCAAGTATAGACCCTTGCGGGAAACCATTATTAACATCGCAAAAAGTGGATAGTTTAGAGTTATAAGAGACGGCATGGACGCGATTGGTAAGATACGAGAAAATTAGCTTGTTTGTTGGACTGGAAAAATTAAATTGTGTTAAAAGTTTATTACAAAGAAGTGTCGGATTTACAGAGTCGAAGACTTTCGAGAAGTCAAGTAATGCCAACAAAGTTGTTTTATTTTCGTCAATGGCTTGACGTTTGTCATCCGATACCTTCAATACCGCTGTTACACAGTTGTCCCCGATCGGAAACCCGATTGCATCGGGGTTAACAACTTTTTACTTTCAACATATTTCTTTATATCACTGCTTACAAGGCTTTCAAATACTTTACAGAGAAAGGGAAGAATAGATATTGGTCTATATTCTGGAATATTCGTTTTGAAGTGGATATCAGAGCCGTGGTTAAAGAAGTAAGGAAAGATCCATGTACCAGCGCCGTAAAAGTGGCTCAGGAACTTAGCCAAGTAAAAGGAGAGAATGTAAGTGCCAGTACAGTGCGCAGAGCACTTCACGCCAGAGGCTATTTTGGTAGAATTCCATGGAAGAAGCCGCTCATCTATGTAATCAACAAAAAAAAACGTTTGGAATACGCTCAAAAGTACAAGGAAAAGGACTTTTCCTTTTGGAAGAATGTTTTGTTCTCAGATGAGAGCAAATTCGAAATTTTAAAACAGCGGACACCACCGAAAATTTGGAGGAAAAAAAACTGCGATATACAGGAAGAAAATTTAGTACGTACCGTCAAACATGGTGGGGGATCTGTGATGGTGTGGGGATATTTTGCGGCTTCGGGGGTCGGCAGTCTTGTATTTATAGAAAATACAATGAAAAAGGAAGATTATTTAAAAATTTTGCAAACAAATCTTCAGCCTAGCGCTAAAAAGTTGGGGTTATGTCAGTCATGGATATTTCAACAAGACAACGACCCCAAACATACAGCCAAAATTGTAAAAGAGTGGTTACTGTACAGAACTCCTAAACAGCTAGATCATCCTCCTAGCTCCCCAGACCTCAATCCCATAGATTTTCTATAAACAACTTTTCTATACCCAACTGGATAAACAGATCAGGAAACGGAGTATTACTTCGAAAGATGGCCTTAAACGAATACTTCTTGAGGAATGGGAAAAAAATATCTCAAGAATATACAAAAACCCTTGTGGAGTCCATGCCCAGGAGATTGGAAGAAGTAATAAAAGCAAAAGGTGGTTCAATCTCATATTAAAATATTATGTTCAAATCTGTTAACTTTATATTGACGCGTGAATTCAGTGCTTATTTTGTTTTTATTGCTATGAACTTGTTGATTATTATTTTGTAAGTTAATAAAATTTATTTTGTAGAGAGAGTACATCCAGGTCTTTCAAAATTATCCAGAAATAAAAAACATAAAGCACTTATGTCGATGCTATTGAGCTCAAAATCCCAAAGTTCTTTGTGTTAACTTTATATTGTTGCTCATGGTATATATTATTCCACTCCATACTGATACAATCACCAAACAGGTTTTGTACATTAATGCTACGAAAATCACGATATTGGATAGATTGTGAAGATCTTCGACATACATTTACACTGAAAGTTGCGAATATAATACACTTATAGTTATATACACTTATATACATAATATAGTACACTTATCCTCACCGTTAAAAATTTCTATAAAATAAAATTGACTGTGTTTCTTACGTATATAGCAGCACCACCCCCTATTCTACCTTGGCGATCGGCACGGTAATGCTTAAATCCCTTAAGTGAGAGAACTTCACTATTTAATGCATGATGAAGGATGATACACAAGAGAAAAGTCGAGCACAGAGAGTATTCAATCAGCATTAAGGCAGCTGCAATTAACATGAAAAACTGAAATTGCTATTACAATGGAAAACAAAAATAAAGTAAGAATAACAAAGCGTGGTGAAAAGAAAGAAAAGAAAAGAAAAAAAAAAAGAAAATAGATGTAGAGAGATAATACAGAGAGAAATCAAAACAAAGATGGTTGTATTAAACGTTGCTTGTATTGTGATCATCTATGTATGTATATATTTGGTCTAATTGCATTTCTTAGATCAAAACAAAAACAAAAACAAAGATGGTTGTATTAAACGTTGCTTGTATTGTGATCATCTATATAAAGGGTCCGCCATCTAACGTTTTTTTTTTCAAGTAGTGCTTATTTCGTGAATGGTAACACTTAGCTCATGTCAGGTCTGACAGATAATTAGCTTTATCCTTCCGCTGAACGAATATAGTTGTGTATACGCTTGAACAACGCTTCGCTAAGTGGGCCTGCGATCGACTTACAGAAGATGCCGATTTTGCTAAAAAAATCATCTTTTCAGATGAAGCTCATTTTGATCTTGGCGGGTATGTAAACAAGCAAAATTGTCGCATTTAGGGCACAGAAAACCCGCACGCATACATTGAAAAGCCGGTGCACTAAAAACGAGCCACTGTTTGGTGCGGATTTTGGTCCAGAGGCATAATTGGGCCATTTTTCTTCGAAAATGAGCAAGGAGTGGCCGTTACAGTCAATGGCGATCGTTATCGGGCCATGTTGAACGAATTTTTATTCACAAAAATTGAAGAGGAGGATATTGGAAACATTTGGTTTCAACAGGACGGCGCTACGTGCCACACAGCCGAAGCTACACTCGATGTTTTGCGCCCTGTTTTTGAAGATCGCATTATCAGCCGCAGAGCTGATGTCGTTTGGCCACCTCGGAGCTGCGATTTGACACCGTTGGACTATTATTTGTGGGGTGCCGTCAAAGATAAGTGTTACGCCGACAAGCCAGAGACAATTGACGCTTTAAAGGACAATATTCGTGAAGCCATTGGTGAAATACAGCTGCACACAATCGATAATGTGCTTAAAAATTGGACCGATCGTGTAGGCTACTGCATGGCCAGCCGAGGCAGCCATTTGAATGAAATTATTCCCTATATTTGGTCCGATTACATTTCTTAGATCTTCCATGGTATTTACTAGAATGGGTGGTTGGCTCGATGAAGGGCGAACGTGAATTTGCCCATTGATTGAAAACACAGAGGACAAAAGAGATCTTCGCTTGAGTTTTAGGGCTTCCCGCTGCAGTTGGTAATTTCTCTTTGTTAAGCTATCGTTGAAGAAGAATACGTTCGGGGAGTTGAAACCAATATCGCTCAGTTTAAGAGAGCCAGTTTTAATTTTTCGATAACGGACGACCGCTCTCATCAGGTTCTCCTTCTCTCTCTTATCAGATAGTTTTAGAATGATCACAGAATAAATAGTATACAGAAGTCGCATCTCGGCCTGCGATGATTTTTCACTTTATGGTGCGGGCGGAACAACTGAAGGGAAGATCAAGCAACGAGAGAGCAAGCATGATCAGAGAGTAACAACCAGAGAGCAGCCACGATCAGAGAGAATCAACGAGAGAGCAATCTAAAAATGTTTATGTGTGTGTGTGTATTGTGTTGCTATCCAACGTCGTGAATGCACGTGGTGTTGACAAAATTTTGTTTCAAGTTTTAGATTTCTATATTTAGTTTTCTTCAGTTGAAAGTTGAGCTTGGTATTCGTACGCGTACTTTTTCGATGTAAACTAAAAGGGCCGGGTAACACCAATTAACTTTATTCCATTATTTGGGATTTTTGTGCAAATTTCAATCTGATATATGTAGGGAAGAATAACCCAAAAACTTTAGTGCGACAGGATTTTAAGTTTGCAGGCTTTAGTAAAATTGTTTTTCTCTGAAGCCCACGAGCAATGCTTCCTCAAGAGTACTAAGATCATGAAGTCCAATATTATTTCCTTATGATCAGAACATGTGGAAAACCATTGCGGTGTGGCATTTTTGCATTTGGATTTTATCAAGTTTTTTATACCAACAGTTTGTGGTTGTGTGTCAAAAATATTGCTAAACACTGTAATATGTTTCTTGCTAATTTCCAAGAAAATTTGTGAAGGAGCAACGAGGTTACCAAAATCTTTAAGAGAATTGTAATTTTTATGAAATATGAAAAGTTCACTAGGAACTGTTAATACTTCGTCTTCTTTTCTCAATATAGAAACACAAATATCGCAGTTAATTTTCGGTGTCATTTTGTAGACGATATAACCTATGAAGTATCTTAAAGACGATAAATCGATACTAAATTCCGAACAATTCTGAAAGTCATCATTTAATATGAAATCATCAATGATTCCTATGTTAATATCTATAGAGTTTTCGTTTCGACTGAGTTCTTCATTATTTGTATCAGCGAAGTCCATATTTGACAAAATATTTGAAAGCGTTTCAAATGTGGTATCACTCAGCTCTTCACAGTTACTATAAGAACTCAACTGCACTATATTTGCAGACATTAAGCGTGCTAATAAAGTGTTTATATCAGCAACTGAGGGGTTAATATTATTTCCACCCTTTTGTCTTAGTACCGAGAACATATTTTCGAGCTTATCTTGGTTTAATGCTCTTGTCATTAAAAAAAATATTTGGGATTTTTTTTGAAATAGCTCGTCTACTAATTGTAATACAGCGTTTAAGGTAAATTTAAAGCCTACTGTCTCAATAACAGTTTTAATTGGTGCTTGAACAGTCCTACTGAAAATTTGGGTGGCTAGTTTTACTTTCATTTTTTCGAAAGAGTTCGGAAATATGTGCTGGCTTGTAAGTTTAAGACACATTTTTGTATTAGATTTGCACTCCATTTCCCATAGTTCCTTAACTACTTTAAAACTAGCAACTCCATTTGGTGTTGTAAGGTCACATTGAAGCCAACCATTTCTTAATGATTTGATTAGATGTGGAAAATCATATACACAGAAAGTTTTACTACCATTATGCATAAAATAGGGTTTTTCTAAAGTAGCTCCCAATTCCAAGAAACACTTCCTATTAGAGGACCCTTGGTCACAAATTACAACTTTAACTATGATGCCAAAACTGTTCAAAATTGCTAAATTTCGGCATATTATCTTTTTTAGTAAATCGGCAGAAAGTCCATTTTTCGAAACAAAGTAATTAAATGTAAGCGCCCAGTTGGAAAACATTGATTTAATCATAAAAACGCACAATTGTTTACCAATCTGGTTCGTTCTTTCAACCCCATTTTCCTCAAATCCATCCACTAAATCTAATTTGGAATTGTATCGCAATTCCCTTCTAATCGCCATTTCATCCATCAGCAGAATCATATTATTCTTTTCGTACTGGTTCAAATCTAAGCACTTCTTTTTTATTAACTCTAAACCGTTATTTTTAAAACCTGGTTGTAGGGAATTTACAGGGGCCCATCGATAAACAGTAGAGATATGTGGCAAATTTAGATGCAATTTATTCTTCAAAAATTGGTACGTTGACTGAGACATAATAAATGTTTTGAACCAAATCTTTTACATCTTGCTTATATTCTTTAGGTCGTGGACTAAGAAGAAGTTTGCAAAATGTTTTTGACTCCTTGCTTATTTGAAAAGAGTCGATGGTTTGAAATACGCTTGATTTTGTTGCTATTTGTTTGCGGCTTTGGAGATTTTTATATTTTGCTACCATGTCGTAATATTTTTTTCTGTAAAAATTAGCTGATTTCAGATATTTTTCACAGTCATTACAACATCCATCTACGGAGTCACTTGTTCGGCTCTTTTTAGCTGGCCAATCAAGCTCCAACGACTTGTAATCTTCCTCAATAACTTCTAAGTTAAATACCGGAACAGCTCCGAATTTCAACTTTTTTTTACAAATGTCAGGACTTGAGAAGTGATTGGCGCAAATCAACAATTTTTTGTGTAATCTTTTGTTGGAATATTACATTTTTCTCGCCAAATTTGACCCATAGCTGAGTCATAGGGAGGAAACTTAAACATTCTTATCTTTTCACCATATCGCCTACATAGATTTACCGCATGTTTTTAATGCAGCATCGAATGCCGGACTTTTGGAAAATTTTACCAACAGCCGGTACAGAATCCATTTTTCCTATTCTAAATCGTATGACAACCCCTCAACAATCAATATATAATAATAAGTCCAAAGAATAATCCAAATCGTATGCAAAGTTGTCAACAATTATAAAAGCAACAATTCAAAATCAAAAATAGAGTTAAATATCAAAATACAAAGTAAAAATAGAGTCGATATATAAGCGCAGGAAAACACAACCATTCGCATGAAAGTACAATTCCCAAGTGATTTCGAATCCAATCCACACAATCGAAAACAAGAGAAGCAATACAACACCATGCAAGCTTACGATAGAAGAAGCTATCAATGCATACACACGCACACACACTTGCATACACATCGTAAGCTGCTTTGCTCTCGTAAAAACAAAACCACCGAAAACGCACATGCTACTCTCTTTCGCTCGCACCAGCTTCTCAATTTTTTGTATACCCTCTTGCATGTTCTCATGCTTGTACTCTCTGTTCAATAGGGTGCCAATATTGGAACCCTAGAACAAAATTTGCTTTGTATGAGATGCAACTTCTGTATACTATTTATTCTGTGGAATGATGCTGGTATCAGTTCTGCGCTCTTGATTAGAAGAGCGTGATTTGGTACGGAAAATTTTGTGTAACCGGTGAGGCTAAATATTTACGGTAGAGCAGATTTGATGAAAAAGATTCTCCAGATTTTCGTCAGCAGATTCTGGTATTCCAAATATGACAGCATCTGTACTAACCCTTTCCCGTTGGATTTCGTCAATCATGAGCTCCAACCGCTTAATATCTTGGCAATTTTTTTTAATTTGGTGGTTGACAGCCGTTTTTGTTTCACTAACCTGTGGTATCAGACGCTCTTCTAACGCAGACAGCTTAGCATCCATCAGGAGCGAGAAGTTCTCCGCCCATTTCTCAAGTTTCTCCTCAATTCGGTTATACAGTTTATCAGCAATGCTCTTAGAGTCAGTTATGTCGGGAGAAGCAATACTTTTTCGTTGTTGGGATCGACCACTGCCGAAAATCAGTAACCGAAAATAAGCAAAAATTATGAATAAAGATGTTAATAGTGAAACACTTGCGCGATTTTTTATTATTTAAGGTTTAACGAAGGTTTAAACTTTATAAACTGCGGATTTCCTGCGTATATTAAAGAGACTGTAGGACGATAATATAGACACGTCTACTCCATTTCCTGGTCTTCGTACTGATGGTGCTGCTACTGTCCTTGCTGAATGTGATTGTCGCTGCTCTTCTAGTGGCCTCACTTTATAGCCCAGAGCCTCCAATGATTGGTATCGCCTTTCCAGGAAGCCTTGCAGTTGCACATTTCGCGGATTTCAAGACCTTGTACTAGGTATGAGTATCCCTATCTAACTTCTTTAGTAGTATGTGACTCAGGATTGGATCCCATTGCTCAGTAGTAACACCAATATTTTTCAATCCCATTAGACACTCTTGCGTAGTGTCATGTAGAGTTCTTATGGCATTGGCTGATACCTTGCCAGGCATAATGGTTGGTTGATTCATTAGCTTGCTTATAAATGCCGATACCAATAGTCTGGTTTTGTCATAGCGGTCCACCAACGTCTTCCATGCAGCATCATAATTGTTGTCAGACGTCGTAAAATGACGGATTAGCCTCTCTGCTTCCCCTGACAAATTTGTCTTTAGGTACCACATTTTTTGACAGTTGGCCATAGAGTGGTTGTGGATCATGTTATGTGACCGCACATTACCCTATTATGTAACCGCACATTACCCGCGATCCGCTACTGCACTCAACAACAAGTGCCTTCGAATAAGTCATAAACACTTCCTGCTGAGCATGCAATTATGAGTGCATTTGCCTGTTGACCTACATACGCCAGCGCAAGCAGCTAAAACAAAACAAAAATAAAAACAACAAAATGACAAACGTTTCATATGGGATAAGTAACGCCCAATCAAATAGAACTTACTCCAATTGGCCAAAGCCAAATTCATAACATTGAGTGGAAATCGAGTTGAAGCGAAATTGGAAGGAGAAAATAAATATTGTAGATTTTAGGATAAGTTAGAATAGTAATAATATATTTTCAATCATTGTCTTACACTTAAAAAGTTAATGGACGACTCGGGATATAAAAACGCGAGCAGGCCACAATAAAAATCAGAATTAATTAGACAGCCAAACAAATATCGGCAGTTTTAATTCTCTTGCCTTCAAAGGAGTGCCGTATAAATAGGCACCCTGTCTGTCCAATGGCGTTCCACGCCGGACACATATTTTGAGGTCGACCCTTCTCTCTGGGAAGTTTTTCCTTTAGTACGTATAAAATAAGTACTACATATATAACATGGCGATCCTGCCAATACATAAAATGGCGATCCTGCCAAATCCACGATCCTGAGATGCTTCCTGAAGATGTACACCTATTGCTTCGTGTGTGAAACCAAAATCCCGCACGCAGAAATCATCGAAAGGACCAACAAAATAGATGGATCAAATTGAAGAATACGTCCCACAAGGCTCCACTGGAAACTATCCAACCTATACACCCATAAATACATCAAAACAAGGGCCAAAAAAACTCACTATAGAAGAGTATAAGAGAAGACAGATCAGAAAACTAGAAAACACAGCACCACAAATTCCGCAGACCAAAGCTCCACCAAAGCGACGCGGAGGCAAACTAGTACGCGATCGCAAACAATTAGCCTACCTTAAAACAATTGTTTCAGATGACAAGAATCCAGTCCCTTTGAAAATATCCTGCGAAATCTGGAACAAAATTGACGAAATAGAAAAAAGACTAAAAGAAAGGAAACATGGGAAAGCAACAAAGTAAAGAAGTGGTCGTCAATATCAACAACGGAGGCACGAGTACGATAACTTGGCCGCCAAGATTTGATAACGGGATCTTGAAGAGGGGTCAAAAACAAGCACTTTTTACTATGGGAGGGGGGGGGTCTATCTCCCCCCGTTTAGGAGGTAGGGGTACTTTTAGGGAAAATGGTTTAAATTTGGAAGAAAATATATTAAAAAACAACGGCAACACGTACAGTAAAGTGCTTTTCAGCATTTGAAAGCCAGAAGTTTGTTCTATAATCCTGCATTTAAATTAAATTGTTCATGGTAATGGTTTTTGAGAAATTCACATTTAAAATCCAAATTTTGATAAAAAACCTGAAAAATAAAAGTTTAAATTGTTCTCAAAATTTTGAAATAAAATTGTAAATTAGCTTATATATGTTCCATGTAACTATCAGTTCTTCTAGTTTATGAGAAAATCGAAAATAACTAAAACTACTTTTCTATGAAATTTTTATTTTTTGCTTACTTACATAAATAAATCAGTGCTAGCTTCCAACATTACAATATATAAACAGTAAAGTATGTAAGGGGGGGCATGCTGCCCCCCTGCAACCCCCCTGCTTGGCCGCTATAGGAATTGGGGTTGGTGCGAGGTTGGGTACATGCAAAGTTTCTTTTGCATTCACAGAATCTGTACTTAAAAAAAATCAAATTTATTCTATTTATCCAATGTCCACTAAATACATTGGAAAAAAATTTACTAAAAGGTATATCGTGGCATTGTGGATGTAACTGTTGATTTTTAATAATTTTTTTTCCAAATTAAGTCAATTTATTAGAAAATTGCCCCTCCCGGCTAAACGGGGGGAAATAGACCCCCCCTCCCATACGATTTTTTTCTTGTCTTGACTAGACCTACACGCTCTGGCTTTTTGGCACACTGCTCGTGGGACACCCTGTATAAGTAGCCCAAAGTTCCAAACTTACAATTTTCAAATATTAAAATGTAATGCATTATGAAAAATGCACATAAACTTGGCACTACTGCTCGACTGCAGCAAATATATATAATTTCTTAATATCAATTTGTACCGTTGGTTTTTGTTCGTTAATGGAAAGGTGGTACTAGTTATTGTTTATTAAGGTCATTCGTTGTTCAACTTTTGTAGGAGCGAAGTGTTTTTTTTTTCTCTAAATAAAAAATGCCGTTTAAACATCCACTACTCCATCCCAAATTGAATAATTTTTCAATATTTTCTTCTTTCGGTGATTTAGTGTCGACCAACGAAAAAAGCATTACTTTTTTCGAAGAAATTGGTTTAATACCAAATAAAAATTCAACTCCCCCATTGTGTTGCAACATTCTTATGAAAGTGGAAAAAAATAATAGTTGTAAGTTTAATTGGAGGTGGCGTTGTGCACAAAAAACTTCTAAAAAAAAGTTGACAAAAACTGTTATAATACAATAAACCCATCCATCGGCACATTTTTCCATAGGCCTCATTGTCGACTTGAAATTCGCGAAGTGCTAGCTATTATTATTTCTTTTGTAATGAAAATACCTGTGAATACGGTTTTTCAGGTAAATAAATAAAATCTGAAAATTAGGGATTTTTTAATTGTTATTATTGTGTTTTTTTTATTTTAAAATTAGCATTTAATCACTTGGCGCCATCAGGACCAAAAATATACTTTAAGTAAATCTACCATAATAGACTATTTCAACTATTGTCGCGAGATAGCCGAAGTGATAACTTCTCACGTTGAGGTAGACATTGGCGGCGAAGGCAAGACGGTACAAATTGATGAAACCTTTCTCACAAAAAGGAAATACCATAGGGGTCGAGTTACAGAACAGAAGACCTACGTAGTGTTGGGACTATTCTGCAAGGAAGACAAGGTCGGGCGCTTTTTTAAAGTAAACTCGAAATGCAAGCGAGATTTGTGGCCTTTCATCCACAAGTCCACAAGTACGTAAACCACAACACCAGTCGCATTTGTACCGACAGTGCACGCCAGTACATAGGAGTTGAAAGAATGTTTACTGCTTCAACAATCCATGCAGTGACGAACCACAGCATAGGGGAATATGTTGATAAAACCGATGCGACCAACACAATAAACGATCTTGAAAACCAAAACAAGCTTCTTAAAAAAAACATTATATGTCGCAAAACAACAGACCATATTCACCAATACATGGCACTATTTTTCTATCGAAAATACTGCCTAGAAAGGAAATATAAGGATGACTTGGGTTCGCAAATAATGGAGTTTTTATTAGATATAAAAAAAGTTTACCCTTGTTATACCGATGGTGATATAAGTGAGGGTTTACAATTAAAAGACATCGATCCTCCCACCCTTCAGAGCGAAAATTTAGAAAGTTTTTTACCGCCGAAACATCCTCGGCTTCTCACCATAAACGAGGAACTCAACGAACTCGACAGTAATAGTACGGACGATGACTTTATTGACGAGACTTACACACCTTTTTAATACATTTTGACCTTTTTTAACTAACTATGACTGACTAACTCCTGACTAACTGACAAAATGTCTGACCCAGACGCGGAATGCCTTCCAATTCTACCTCCTCGTGGTACATTCTGGGTAACGCTAAATGAATTGCTGTACTGAACTAACAAAGATACATTATGTCTATTAACATTAATCCTTAAAATGGAATCACCGTCACCAAAATCAAAAAAAGTAGTTTTGGTAATTTTCGATTTTCTCAAAAACTAGAAGACATGGAACCATGCGGTTTTCTGTGTTTGATTAAGAATTGATAGTTACATGGAACACATATAAGCTAATTTACAATTTCATTTCACAATTTTGAGAGCAATCAGTCTAAACTTTTATTTTTCAGGTTTTTTATCAAAATTTGGACTTTAAATGCGAATTTCTCAAAAACCATTGACATGAGTAATTTAATTTAAATGCAGGATTATAGAACAAACTTCTTTCAAATGCAGTATAACACTTTATTGTAAGTGTTGCCGTCTTTTTTATTTCTATTTTTTTTCAATTTAAACCATTTTTTCTAAAAGTCCCTCTACCTCTTAAACGGGGAGAGATGGACCCCCCCCCCCATAGTAAAAAGTGCTTGTTTTTGACCCCTCTACAAGATCCCGTTATCAAATCTTGGCGGCCAAGTTATCGTACTCTCCCCAACATTTCTATATAAATAAATGTTTGACATTAAAAAAAAAAAAAAAAAACGCTGATTTACTTTTTAAACATCAAAAATGCTGACCTTTAACAATGTATCCCAGGAATGGGTCAATTTGATACAAATATCCATTCTTAATGAATAGGTATTTCAAATTCAAATTTTTAATCCTAAAAATAAATTTGTCTAATATAAGCTAGTTAGAAAGTTACTGAATGAAATAAATACCATAGATTAGTATTATTCTCAATGTGGTGGCCTTTTTTGGGTCCCAAAAAAAAAAAAAAGTATCAAGGTGCCCCAATTCCCCCTACCACATTTTAGAAAGTCCTATTGATCGTCCGATTGTGCTAACACCGTTAACATCGAAAGTAGAGGAAGGAAGCATCTTCGAGAAATTTTAATCGTACCATAGACTTGTCAGAGTAATGGCATACAGCAGACGGTTTGTGTTCTAGAAGTACTATACCAGACAGACTTTCAGGATCACTTACAATATGTGAAGTCGAAGGGACAAGAAAAATATCATCCGAATAGTTCAATCAACGGAGTTCTCTGATGAAATAAAGTGCTTAAACAATGGAAACAGCATTCCGAAGATTAATAAATTGCTGTCAGTAGACCCCCAAATAAATGATGGAATCTTAATCGTGGGGGTCGTTTGGAAAATGCAAATCTCCAATATACTCAACGGCATCCTCACATCCCACCATACACCGATAATTTCATAAGATTTTTTTTTCAATTTTAAATTCATTTTTATTCAATGACACTCTAAACCAAACAGTATAACTTAAGCATATGTTTTTCGACTACTATATATAAACTTAAAATTAACATTATTATAACTAACTTAAGCTAAGAAAAAATTGTTTTGTTTAAAAAACTTAGTATATGATCCTGCATTTCGGAAGATTATTGTAGGTACATAATAAAACACTACATGGCAGAATAAAACTAACAATACAATGAGGCAATGCATTTAGGCAATCATATTGGATTCCCCATGCAAAGCCATTGGTACGGAGGTTTACACAATTGCGTTCGATACAATAGATTTAGAACATCTAGTAGGCAGATAATGGGAGTGTTGCCATTCACCCACACCACTAAAACCGGTCACCGGTGATACTATGCTCACATTTAAAGAATTCACTGCAACAAAACCCAGATCGAAGCTTGCTTGAACTCTTCCCCATTGACCAGTATTAACAATGACATCGATGATAATCCAATTTTAAATACGGGATACTTCTTAATTGGATCAGCACCAGATCCCATCGAAATAAGACTTATCGCTCCCTATGGTTACTGTTCCAAAAAATGGTTCAAGATTGTTGACAAACCCGGTCGCCAGAATATCTAACACTGCTGCAATATCGCTGCAAATGAAAACAAAAAAGAGAAAATATAAATGTTGGGGATATAGTACTGATCAAGGATGGAACTTGGGGAAAGTCACTGAAATACGTCCTGTAGCAAATGGGGAAGTTCGTGCAGTCATTGTGTACTCCAACAAAAGATTCGCAAAAGACCAGTAAAAAACTATGTCCTTTGCCCATTGAAAATAATGGCGAGACAATAACTTTGATGACAGTAAGGCAAGTTGAAAAAATAAAGCTGCTGTTTTGTTGGGAAGAATGAGTTTCAAGCCACTGCTTTTGAAATGCATGTTAGCACTGGCCATAAGTATTATATATATGTATCTGACCAACAACTTACCACAAACTACAAAGTCACAAGCTTCGAAACAACCCCAGGATTATATTTCGAAGATATTGGACATGCAAATACGATTGTTGACTCGTAGGAGAGCATATTGTTCTTTAATTTGATGACCTATTGGGCTGATGTCAATACATACCAGAAATTTAAAAACACATGAAAGAGTTCTACCTGAACAAAAATCTGTCGGAATCAAATACTCTCCTATGTGAGAGCATCTATTGAGCGGCAACTACAGCAAATTGAAGTAAACAATGATGTACTACGTCACGCCAACAACGAATCATCACAAAGGATGAACCGATCATCCTTTGATTTCATCGGAACAGTCAGCAACAAATTATTCGGTATACTGGATCAAAACTTCTCTTCAATATAAACAGACAATAGCAGAAATGACAGGAAATGAAAACCATCTGCTTAATCTATTGAAAAATCACACAAGTAGAATCGATTAAACCATCAACGTATTCAAGGATGATAGTGCAGCAACTCAAAACAGGT
This sequence comes from Merodon equestris, assembly GCA_958301585.1. Classification (NCBI taxonomy): domain Eukaryota; kingdom Metazoa; phylum Arthropoda; class Insecta; order Diptera; family Syrphidae; genus Merodon; species Merodon equestris. Next base: position 50,040,883 of record OY284417.1, on the reverse strand, counting down.
TCAAGACAACATATATAAAGTGATTTCCAAGTTTGAAAAGTAAGAGGACAATAAACATGCCTTCCAAATGTTCATATCAACAGCCTTCCCTGCGATGTGAACTATGATGAATTTCTACAATACGCAAAATACATTACCAGACATCATACTGACAACGCATGTTAGACAGATTCATCCGTTAATTTTGACAGTTAATCAAGTGAAAATGGAACTAGCGTGAAAATCAACCCGGACACTGATCTGACAAAACTGCTAGCAACACCAATGCCAGAAGAGTATAAAGCAGAAGAGGCTGCAGGTGTACCAATATACACACCAACACCAAAGACATCAGGCCCCAATAAGCTGACTATAGAACAATACAGAAGACGACAACAGCGAAACCAAAAAGCCCGAATAACTGAGATAAAAAAAAAGAGACTGCTACGTCTAAGAACTAGAGGGGAGGCAAGAAATATAAAGACCGCAAGAGGTTGGCCTACCTCGTGAAAACAATAAAAACCAAGAAGGAAGTACCAATACCAGAACAATACTAGAACAAGGCAACCGGGATCTGGGCAGAGGTCGAAAACCTGAATATGAACGTAATAAAATACAAACATCATGTGAAACAACACTACTAAGGAGAAGGTGAGTTTGTACGAAAAAGTAAACCCATTGACAACTGTCCTATACACAGCATTAACACTAGTAACTATATTATGTATCATGTTTAAAATAAATAATTATTATAAAAATAATGTAAAAGAAAAAGTAATAAGAAATAATGTTAGTAATGTTTAAATAAAAGAATGCTTTAAGTATGGAAAATCTATTTAAACTAGAAAAAATACTAAGTAACATTAAAGAGAGTTCATAAAGAGGTTATACCGATCATACGTGGCGTTTGAAATTAGAAGAGATAAAATCCATCAAACAAAATATTGTCTCACATACAGATAAAGGTAAAACCCCAAGTCTAGAAAAAGTTCTGGAAATATATACAATACAATACAATAACAAAAATCTAATAAATTCGAAATTAGAAGAATTAAACAAAATCGCAGATTTCAATATTGAAACTGCAATGAAAATAATTCCAACATTCACAGGAGCTTTCAAAGACCTTGATTCATTTTCATTTCATTTTCCACGTCAAACTTGCACAAAACGTAAAAACTGCGTTAGGCCTTGCAACAATATTCACAACGCTGGCAACATTATAAAGTGGCTTGAAAGAAAAATTCAAAAACACAATAACAATATGACAATTACACATCAGATTATCACAAATAACTCAAAAAATCAATCGGTAACATCATACAAAGACAAAGTATTGTCCCTCTTTGCCGATTTGAATAACCTGCAGATAGAAGAACTACCAAGTGAAACGACAGAGATCGAAAAGAAAGTAATAGAAAAAAAACTATGCACTTACAGTTTTCAAAAACGGAATAAATGAGAGCATAAAATCAACTATATTTTCGGCACAGCCTCAGTCTCTATCAGAAGCAATCAAATTGATTAAATCAATCTGGCTCTTTAGCTGGAAAGAGATTCAAACCATACTAATAACCAAATGTTGTAAGTAAGTAGAGGAAATTCATGGTAGTAACAGACCACACATCTATAATTTTGTTATTTGCACTTTAGACTTATCAGATTTCGATTTTGAGGTAGCTTACAAATAAGGAAAAATTAAAACAAACGCCGATGCACTATCAAGAATAGAAATTGACAGTGACATTTTGAAATCCGTGGTGGTAGAAAATACTAATATATGTAAGTCACAATGATGTTAATTCCAAGGAGCAAATCATGGCAACAACAAGGGGAATGGCACGAAAAATTGCCAATGAATAAAAAGGAGAACTACACATCTCAGCAGAAGACTGATCACCTTCACATGATGGGTTGTATGTATGTATGTCCAGAAAAGAAATTCCTCCGTGCAGGGACGGGTTAAGAATATCCCTGCAGCGATACCTCTCGCTTGTTGTAAAAGGCGACTAAAACAGAGGTAAACAAAAATCACATCTAGGCAATTTAGAAAACACCAAGGTGAGCCTAGGGACACATATACCACCATTAAACTGTCCCACAAGTGTACATGCAAATCAGTGGGTTGACACGACTGAGATCACCGGTGTTGTAAGAGTAAGATCAAACAAAAAAATGCCCGTGTCACAAAAAAAAAAAAAAAAAAAAGACAGGCCGAAAAACAATTGGTGCAAACAAATGCAAAAACACCATCATTTGATTGGCCTCAGCGATGAAGTAATCCCAAACCGGGAAGCCTGCCGCTACTTTCTGAGGTCAAACCGGCGGACCCCACAAGCGGACCAGTAGGAATGCAGTTAAGTGGGAAGGTTATGGTCCTACACTTCTGACCATAACAACGCCGGAAAAAGGAAAAGAAGAAGAAGATAAAAAGAGAAGAAATTGAAAGACATATATAATACAATACATTGCAACGAAATGGATACTCGCCAATGAATAGTGAAGCATGAAGAAAAATTAAACATTACAAACGAATATCACAACACAGCACATGGAGGACATTCAGGTATACGAAAAACGATAATAAAACACAAAAAAAAAACGCATGGAAAAATATGAGACAGATGGTCAAGAAATTTGTAAACGCTTGTGAATTATGTGGTAAAAACAAACAGACAAGACACATAAGAGAGATAATGGTCATAGCGGACACACCGAGCACTAGTTTCGAAACAATACAAATAGACACAGTTGGAATTTTTAGAATATCAAACGATTACAGATATATACTAACGAATTAACTAAATATATTATTGCACACGCTGTCGAAAGTAAAGACGCAAAAACAATCGCAATCTTAAAACACGGTTGTTTCAAAATACGCAAGTGGGACAACGGAACTGAATTCAAAAATGAGCTACTGAGGAACATGCGAATTGTTAAAAATCAATACCAATTACTCAGCTCCGTATCATCATCAAAGTTTAGGATCATTAGAAAGAAACCATAGAATTTTAAATTAATTTCTTTTATATTTCACTGAAGATGTGAATTTCCCATTCATATGAATGGGACATTTGGGTACCATGCTATGCATTTGCATATAATATAACACCACAAGTAGACACCGGTTATACACCATATGAACGCATTTTTGAAAAATTACCTTACATATGTACCAAGTGATGTAATAAATTACAATAAAAAAGTATATGATTTAGACAACTATGTGTATGTAAATGAAATAAGAATTAGGCTTAAGCATGCAATACAAAAAACGGGAACAACTATCAATAAGGTTAAAAATAAAAAAGATTAGAATATGATAAGATACAAATATTTCAGACTTTAACATAGGAGATTGAAAAAAAATTACAAAGCCCCTACCACGGACCATACAAAATAGTCGACGCAGACAATATTTATTCAATAATAGAAAAAAACGGAGAATGTAAGAAGTTCCACAACAATAGCCTTAAGAGATATATGTAATAAATGTATGATAATAAATTCTATATACCTGTACGCAATACATTACAATTACTTAAACTGATAATACAAACAAATTATTTTATTAAATTATTATTAAGAAATGTAAACATCCTACATAAGATAAAGGCCCCTATTGCGAGTGTCGATCATCGATCGTCGATTGCAGATGTTGGTATTGTGGATGTCGATTGTGATCGACAGTTGTCGATTTGACACTCGCTTGTAGTCGATCGCAAAATACTGGTCGTTGCTTTCGGTTAGAGAAATATATACATATATGTTGTGCGTACGAAATGTAGTAATTTTAATAAAAATAATGAATTTATGAGATATTTATGAAATTCCAATACAGGTCAAAGCAGGTTACGAACAAAAAACAATTAGTGCTTCTCGTTTCCTTCTTGGAAGCAAATCCCGATAAGTGAGTTTGTTTGAAAACACAAGCAAAACACAGATGGGAAGGATTAAATACCAAACTAAATAGTTATGGACCTCCTGTACGTTCATGAGAAAAATGGGTGAAAATAAGAAAAACAAGTCCTGTTCGAATGATTTGCTGTATTTTATTTCTTTGATGAAATAAATAAACGATAGTCAAACAACTGTCAAAAAACGAAGTATTCACAATATTCATGTTTTTATTCACAATATTAACGTAATTATTCACAATAGTTACACAATACCAAATCCAGAATGCAATCGACAATTGTAGAGTCGATCGCTTATCGACACTCACAATAGGGGCCAAAGTAAGACCTACACAATAATGTAATTAGTAACCTAAGAACCCCTGATGTGAAGCATCCGAAACATATCGATGTAAAGGAGTTTTGCAAAAATATTCCCCAAGTAGTTTTTCGCTTAAGGATAAAGGTGTAGTGTACCCACCAAATCAAAAACAAACACTTTTTACACACTGCATAATACACATATTAGTATCATGCGACACCAAAAAAGCTAAACACTGGACGGCACACGACAAAATGCTGACACCACAAGAATACAGGCAGAAAGAATGGGAACATAAACAATACATTGTTCACTGCCCAAGCATTCCGATAGATGTGGCTCATGAATGGCATTCAACATCACAGAGCATATTTTTTAATGTGTCATATGAGAAGTGACTCTTTGTGGGGACACAATGCAGGGTAGCCGAAATACGAACCCGCGACCTATTTGAGATCGATATGCATTGGAAATGCTAGTGGGGAAATAGTATATAAAGACCGGTAAATTGAAAATAAATTAAGATTCAACTACTCGTAGATATCCTATCGATTTGTTTCTCACTTCGGCAGGCTTGTATGGCACTCGTGCCCTGCTCTTCGATTACATTATTCCTTTGGCAGATGCCTTGGCATCCGTGCTCTGCTTGTTAGTCTAATAGAAGAACTTCTCCCAACATTCAAACTTTACATAGATTTGTTTTCTAGGTAATAAGGTCTGAAAAATCAACCTGAATAAAACGCATCAAAATGTCGATTGATAAGATAGTATTAAATTAATTACACAGAAATACAGTAAAATGACGAAAAAAAGGGCCAATCATTAATTCAAAGTGTATTCAAATATGAAACAAAAGAAGAATCACTAGCCTCCTAATGATACTTTTACTCCGGCCTAACATTTTCATCGATTTCTTTAATTTTCTTATTCTTGATCAATTAAAAGACGCTGATTAGGCTGTTCTTGAATATTCTTATGAAAATTTAATGATAATGTTCATATTGGGTCGACTGGTGATTCACGCTTTCCCTTTATTCTTATATGTTCTCCATACCAGATGTTCCATAATACGTACTTCTTTTAAACATATCGAATTATATTATATCCTTGCATCGGGCTTAAGTGAATTCTAATCAATTGATCGTGTCGATTGGCTTGGTGCAGTGTTCAAGTTTTATATTATTTTCTTATCATGGTTCTGTGTCTTTTATTAAAAGATTTATGGTATTACAAAGTTTAATTTTTTCTTGATCTACAGCCACACTCCTGATAGTGAAATTAATATGTAGTAGGCATAAAATGGCAAAAATGGCCAATTAAGAATTGGGACCTTTTCTGATATATTCTGCACTATAGTCGATTTTTATTTTCTGTAGAGATCTTTTGTATTTCATCGAGATTTATCGCTGTTGCAATATTTTAGATAATGTGCCTTGGTTGATGATGATCCTAAGTAGCTAAGCGCCTGGGCCGCAAATCGTGCAAAATTGCAATCGCCATTTATCGTTATCGATAAATTTACCCTGTCTAGTTTTTACATTTGTAATTATACGAGTACAAAGTTCCTTCATTATACCACAGAATAAATAGTATACAGAAGTCGCATCTCGGCCTGCGATGATTTTTCACTTTATGGTGCGGGCGGAACAACTGAAGGGAAGATCAAGCAACGAGAGAGCAAGCATGATCAGAGAGTAACAACCAGAGAGCAGCCACGATCAGAGAGAATCAACGAGAGAGCAATCTTAAAATATTTATGTGTGTGTGTGTATTGTGTTGCTATCCAACGTCGTGAATGCACGTGGTGTTGACAAAATTTTGTTTCAAGTTTTAGATTTCTATATTTAGTTTTCTTCAGTTGAAAGTTGCGCTTGGTATTCGTACGCGTACTTTTTCGATGTAAACTAAAAGGGCTGGGTAACACCAATTAACGTTATTCCATTATTTGGGATTTTTGTGCAAATTTCAATCTGATATATGTAGGGAAGAATAACCCAAAAACTTTAGCGCGACAGGATTTTAAGTTTGCTGGCTTTAGTAAATTTTTTTTTCTCTGAAGCCCACGAGCAATGCTTCCTCAAGAGTACTAAGATCATGAAGTCCAATATTATTTCCTTATGATCAGAACATGTGGAAAACCATTGCGGTGTGGCATTTTTGCATTTGGATTTTATCAAGTTTTTTATACCAACAGTTTGTGGTTGTGTGTCAAAAATATTGCTAAACACTGTAATATGTTTCTTGCTAATTTCCAAGAAAATTTGTGAAGGAGCAACGAGGTTACCAAAATCTTTAAGAGAATTGTAATTTTTATGGAATATGAAAAGTTCACTAGGAACTGTTAATACTTCGTCTTCTTTTCTCAATATAGAAACACAAATATCGCAGTTAATTTTCGGTATCATTTTGTAGACGATATAACTTATGAAGTATCTTAAAGACGCCAAATCGATACTAAATTCCGAACAATTCTGAAAGTCATCATTTAATACAAAATCATCAATGATTTCTATGTTAATATCTATTTCAGAGTTTTCGTTTCGACTGAGTTCTTCATTATTTGTATCAGCTAAGTCCATATTTGACAAAATATTTGAAAGCGTTTCAAATGTGGTATCACTCAGCTCTTCACAGTTACTATAAGAACTCAACTGCACTATATTTGCAGACATTAAGCGTACTAATAAAGTGTTTATATCAGCAACTGAGGGGTTAATATTATTTCCACCCTTTTGTCTTAGAACCGAGAACATATTTTCGAGCTTATCTTGGTTTAATGCTCTTGTCATTAAAAAAAATATTTGGGATTTTTTTTTTAAATAGCTCGTCTTCTTCTTTCTTCTTTTCCTTTTTCCGGCGTCAAATGCTGGTATTTTTGCATTTGTTTGCATCAATTGTTTTTTTTTTTTTTTTTTTTTTTTTTTTTTTTGTGACACGGGCATGCTCCAGATTTTGTTGTTTGATCTTACTCTTACAACACCGGTGATCTCCAGTCGTGTCAGCCCACTGATTTGCATGTATACTTGTGGGGCAGTTTAATGGTGGTATATGTGTCCTTAGGCTCACCTTGGTGTTTTCAAAATTGCCTAGATGTGATTTTTGTTTATTTAAATAAATAGCTCGTCTACTAATTGTAATACAGCGTTTAAGGTAAATTTAAAGCCTACTGTCTCAATAACAGTTTTAATTGCTGCTTGAACAGTCCTACTGAAAATTTGGGTGGCTAGTTTTACTTTCATTTTTTCGAAAGAGTTCGGAAATATGTGCTGGCTTGTAAGTTTAAGACACATTTTTGTATTAGATTTGCACTCCATTTCCCATAGTTCCTTAACTACTTTAAAACTAGCAACTCCATTTGGTGTTGTAAGGTTACATTGAAGCCAACCATTTCTTAATGATTTGATTAGATGTGGAAAATCATATACACAGAAAGTTTTACTACCATTATACATAAAATAGGGTTTTTCTAAAGTAGCTCCAAATTCCAAGAAACACTTCCTGAGGACCCTTGGTCACAAATTACAACTTTAACTATGATGCCAAAACTGTTCAAAATTGCTAAATTTCGTAATATTATCTTTTTTAGTAAATCAGCAGAAAATCCATTTTTTGAAACAAAGTAATTAAATGTAAGCGCCCAGTTGGAAAACATTGATTTAATCATAAAAACGCACAATTGTTTACCAATCTGGTTCGTTCTTTCAACCCCATTTTCCTCAAATCCATCCACTAAATCTAATTTGGAATTGTATCGCAATTCCCTTCTAATCGCCATTTCATCCATCAGCAGAATCATATTATTCTTTTCGTACTGGTTCAAAGCTAAGCACTTCTTTGTTATTAACTCTAAACCGTTATTTTTTAAACCTGGTTGTAGGGAATTTACAGGGGCCCATCGATAAACAGTAGAGATATGTGGCAAATTTAGATGCAATTTATTCTTCAAAAATTGGTACGTTGACTGTGAGACATAATAAATGTTTTGAACCAAATCTTTTACATCTTGCTTATATTCTTTAGGTCGTGGACTAAGAAGAAGTTTGCAAAATGTTTTTGACTCCTTGCTTATTTGAAAAGAGTCGATGGTTTGAAATACGCTTGATTTTGTTGCTATTTGTTTGCGGCTTTGGAGATTTTTATATTTTGCTACCATGTCGTAATATTTTTTTCTGTAAAAATTAGCTGATTTCAGATATTTTTCACAGTCATTACAACATCCATCTACGGAGTCACTTGTTCGGCTCTTTTTAGCTGGCCAATCAAGCTCCAACGACTTGTAATCTTCCTCAATAACTTCTAAGTTAAATACCGGAACAGCTCCGAATTTCAACTTTTTTTTACCAATGTCAGAACTTGAGAAGTGATTGGCGCAAATCAACAATTTTTTTGTGTAATCTTTTGTTGGAATATTACATTTTTCTCGCCAAATTTGACCCATATCTGAGTCATAGGGAGGAAACTTAAACATTCTTATCTTTTCACCATATCGCCTAGATTTACCGCATGTTTTTATGCAGCATCGAATGCCGGACTTTTGGAAAATTTTACCAACAGCCGGTACAGAATCCATTTTTCCTATTCAAAATCGTATGACAACCCCTCAACAATCAATATATAATAATAAGTCCAAATAATAATCCAAATCGTATGCAAAGTTGTCAACAATTATAAAAGCAACAATTCAAAATCAAAAATAGAGTTAAATATCAAAATACAAAGTAAAAATGGAGTCGATATATAAGCGCAGGAAAACACAACCATTCGCATGAAAATACAATTCCCAAGTGATTTCGAATCCAATCCACACAATCGAAAACAAGAGAAGCAATACAACACCATGCAAGCTTACGATAGAAGAAGCTATCAATGCATACACACGCACACACACTTGCATACACATCGTAAGCTGCTTTGCTCTCGTAAAAACAAAACCACCGAAAACGCACATGCTACTCTCTTTCGCTCGCACCAGCTTCTCAATTTTTTGTATACTCTCTTGCATGTTCTCATGCTTGTACTCTCTGTTCAATAGGGTGCCAATATTGGAACCCTAGAACAAAATTTGCTTTGTATGAGATGCAACTTCTGTATACTATTTATTCTGTGATTATACTCTATCAACTTTTGAAAATTTTAGTTTTAGGAATTTATTAATTTTTTCAATTCCTCATGAATAAATTAAATTCCCAGTAAATGGCAATTACGCTGCATGTTCTGAATTTCCATAAGTGAAAGAGAAAGGGAAGATGAGATGGAAAATCAATAACCCGGACAGTCGCGGGTAGATTGACTTTGCATGTTTTTGTACATTTTCATTGATTGGTGTCTTAGCTTGGTGTTTAATTTTATTTACGTTTTCTATCTCCAGAGTGTACACTACCAGACGAACGATTTTCGTTACTTCTTTTTAAAATTTTATTGTCTTTTCTGTTTTGCAAAATACAGTCACTGAACGGAAGTAAAAGAAAACAGCAAAAATAAATGTCAAACTTCAGTTACTGGAATTGCTATTGTGCGAACACGAATGATTTTATAGAACGTTCTTTGAGAGAGAAACGGTAAAGAAGACATGTACCGTGTAAAACTCGACATACATACTTCTCAAAAGTTTTGTCTCATGGATATACTCTTTATTATGACTACTACAGTACAATCTGCTAAACTCTTTTTTCAAACTAAAAATTTTCTTAAATTTTATTTATCATAAAAAAATGTATTCTTTATGTCCAAAATATTTATTTATTTATTTATTTTTACATCAAGTAGATTATCTCGTTTAGACTACAAAAAATAGATACAATTCAAATCAATAAGACTTAGTAAATAAATATAATTCAGGTATGATTTTCAGGTGACAGGCTAACAAGATATGATAACATTTTTGGCTTAAAGGCTTCTCTTGAGCAATATTCAAAAAAATCTAAGTGATTATGAGCTAAGTTTGCCTAACGAATGCAATGCGATAACGGTTCATTTTTACCATAATTAGTACGATGGATACAAGTACGAAAGAGCATACGATGTCGGGTATTGGTAAGATGAACATATAAGTCAATACTATTTAATAGAGGAGAACAATCAATTCGGGAAATAAGAATGTCTCGAATGAACATTAATGAGAAGTACTTGCGACGCGTATGAAGAGGAAGTATATTAAACAATAAAACAAATAAACGTCTAATAAAACTAAGCGTTAAATTAGCTTTTGTTGTAATATATTCGATGTGAGGAATGAAACTCAATTTAGAATCCAAGATTACGAAAATAACAATATTATTTTCTACTAGGTATTTTCTTTTGCTCTGGTACTATGGATGTTGTTGATTTCATTAATAATTTTTTAACCCTTAAACTTAAGCCGTAAAACTTATGCTGGAGGTTGAGGGCACAAAAAATGACGAAATCATCACTGCCGTGAGCAACGTCATGTATTGGATCAACTGCTTCGGTAGATAGCGTAAAAAGGTTGAAGTCGGGTGTAACCTACCCCAACCATGGATATCGGAGGAAAGATTAGTTTCAGTAAAAGCAAATATGGAGCGATTGTGAAGTGGGAGACGCGGTTTTAATAAATTTGACTGCTAAAGGTGGTAAATAAAGAGTTTGTAGAGAGAATCATCACTCAAACACCATTTGAGTTGGTCGCAGGGAAAGGGATAAAGCAGATTTATCCATCGCAGTAATCAGATATTTAGTCTATTCAATGAGGCTGTTCTGGACTGTTCTGGACAGAAAAGTACACGCTTTGCTGTTCAGTGAGAAAAATTTCTGTCCAAAAGTGTTCTGCTTGGTGTTCAGTGACGGTGTTTCGGACACTTCAGAACACGATTTCCTGCACCTACTCTGGAGTTAGAACAGATTCGTGAAAAGTGTCAAAAGCAGCTGTCAGCTAAATTTCACGCTAAAACATACATATCATCACTGAAAAATGTTGTTGACGAGTTACTAATCACAGTAATTTCACTATCAGTGCCCACCGCAACTCTTCCTAAGCATTTTCATGTGAATTCACTTTTGTTTATTATTTAATTCTAAAACATGTTTATTACAATCGGACATATAAGATGTTTTCCGCTTTTTGACAGCTAACATACTTTTCTGTTCTAACTTGATCTGACAGTTTTCACGAATCTGTGCTGTCCTGTCTTGTTCTGATCTGATCTTTTCGTCATTGAACATGGCTATTTAGTAGATCAATCAAGTGTAAACTTGAAATGGGTAGGTACAGAAGTTTTAAACTGCTCCGGAAAGAACCCGAGCTGCTTCCCCTGTTATAAAGGAACTGTTTCGCAAGCCTCGATGATTCACCTTATAAGAGGTTACTACCCCAACCATGGATATCGTAAGAGGACGGCTTCATCCACTCAAAAGCATTTCTACAATATATTTCGACCAACCAGGTCTGATCCAAGGCAAATTGGCAGTACTGTTAATCTTCCACTTGGCTCGGACAGCTGGATGTCGCACATAGTAATGGTGAGCTTATCCGATTTAGTAGATCGGTATATGACCGAGATACAAAATATGTACATATGTTTTAACATCAACAATTCTGATGGTTGAAAAACCACCTCGTTGATCCCTTTTGATCCGAAGTACATAGGTCTAACATTCATGGAATTTAAGGTTGAAGCAGCTTATATTTATATGAAAAAATATACTATAACATAAGCTTGTAAAAAAAGAATTCTTTCTAGAATGGGCGAACAAATTATTTGTATACAACAGAGTATATGTGGCGTTGTGACTGTAGTCTTAGCTATTTGACAAACCGAACATCTCCCGTAAATTCATCGGCGCGTCATCACACGATGAAACTACCGTTCGGCGTTACCTAACCGACGCGAGTCCCGTTCGTTCGAACAGCAGGCAACAGCCGATAGAAGCCAACTCTTACACACTTGCCGTACGCCACTGTCGAATTGCGAACGGCACGAGGCACTCGTGTTCCGGAGCCATTTAAGCATTACATTTGCCTTATATGTAGTTTGTTTGATGAAGCCGGAAGTTGATTCTCTAACTGGTAGTTTTCTTGTAAGCTCCAAATATATATGCAGTCAACATACATACATACTGTGAGCGTCAAAAGAAAGTTTACACTTCACTGTTTTATGTTTCTAATTCCACTACAGATTTTATTAAAGTTTTAGCATATAACTAATTTAACATATTCATTCATCTATTAATTCTTAATCGAACGATGTAAAAAGTTAACAAAAAAAATCAAAAACAAAAATTTTATAAACAAAAAAGGTAAAATACTTCATATTTTAGGCGTCAAAAGAAAGTTTACACAATTTGAATTGTGATTTGCGGAGCATGGAAACTACCGTTTTGTTCATTTCCCCGCTGTTCTTTGTTTCTCTTGCAGATCGTTCTAATAAAGGCCATCTTTCGATTTCATTTCTGTTTGTTTGTTTGTGAAGAAAGTTGTGTCAACTTAGTACAATCAAAGTTTTATTACAATGGGTAAGCAAGTGCCTATCGAAACCAGGAAACTCGTTTTGAAATTTTATGAAGAAGGAAAATCTTTAAGAAAAATAGCGGAAATAATTGGCAGAAGCCACCAAGGTATTAAGAAAATTATTGATAAATATAAAAATTTTAAGCAAGTTCAAGATCGCCCACGCACTGGTAGACCTAAGCGACTCTCCCATTCTGAAGCAAGATCCATTGTGCGAGAAGTGAAGAAAAATCCATCTGCTAGTGCTGTGAAAATATCCAGAGACATTGAAAAGGCGTCAGGTATGCCCATTAGTGCAAATACTATTAGACGAGTACTTCACGATAATGGGCTACATGGCAGAGTACCGCGGAAGAAATCGCTCATATCAGCAGCAAATCAAAAGCGGCGACTAGAATTTGCAAAAAAATACGAAGAAAAAGATATTTCATTTTGAAGGGTGTGGTATTCAGTGACGAAAGTAAATTTGAAGTTTCCAAATCCAGAAAACCACCAAAAATTTGGAGAGCCAAGAACAAAGCGTTCAATGAAAAAAACATTACCTCCACGGATAAGCATGGGGGAGGTTCGGTTATGTTCTGAGGATGCATGGCGGCGGCAGGTCTGGGAAACCAGGTGTTCATTGAGTCCACAATGAACAAAATGGATTATTTAAATATTTTGAGGGAAAACTAGTGTTGCAAAATTGGGTTTGGATCAAGCATGGGTATTCCAGCATGACAATGACCCTAAGCACACGGCCAAAATTGTGAAAGAATGGTTATTGTATAGGACGCCGAAGCTATTGGATCATCCTCCACAATCCCCATCGAACATTTGTGGGAACATCTCGACAAGCAAGTTCGAAAAAGGGTCATTACAAGTAAAGACTCACTAATGCCGTCCTGCTGGAAGAGTGGGAAAAATTCCTTCCGACTTCTCAAAAAAAAATGGTAGAATCAATGCCCAGGAGGTTGATGGCCGTTATTAAGGCAAAAGGAAAACAAACAAAGTACTGAATTAACCGTTTATTAATACATTTTTTTATTTTTTCAGTAATGTAAACTTTCTTTTGACGCCTAAAATATGAAGTGTTTTACCTTTCTTGTTTATAAAATTTTTGTTTTTGATTTTTTTTGTTAACTTTTTACATCGTTCGATTAAGAATTAATAGGTGAATGAATATGTTAAATTAGTTATATGATAAAACTTTAATAAAATCTGTAGTTGAATTAGAAACATAATACACTGAAATGTAAACTTTCTTTTGATGCTCACGGTATATACGCATTCTACTTAGTTTTTAAATTAAGTTAATATTTATTTTAAGGTAAACTTTTGTTTTATTCAGCCATAGGTAGAATAAAAGAAACAATTTCCTGCATTCAGGTTTTTAATAAATAAACCATTTCTCAATCATTATTGTCCTTAACACGTTCACGCCAGCACATACCACCGGTTGTTCGCACTAGACTAGATCGGGTGGCGCGTAGCACCGCTGGCCCGCACTAGATTACCTCATCGGGCGGTGCATACCACCAAGGTAATATTTCCCAAATGCTTTTATGCAAAAATCAATTTATCTATTGTTATGTTTATTTGTTTTCTCCATCTTTTAAAGAGCAACGAAGAAATTATTGTTAACTTGTTTATTTCGAGCACAGTATCTGATTGCTAATATTGTCATTTGATTAGTACATTAGTACACACTCATACGTACATAAGTGTGTTTCATAAACACATCAGACCCCACAGCTTAGAGCCAAGTTGATATGCTCAAACTCCGCACTTTGTTCTGAATCAAGAAAGAGAATCTCTTATATGTAATTGCTTTCCCCTTCGACTTTTTATCCGGGATTCGTAACAAAAAATGTAACCAAGGACCCGAATCGCCTGATGGTTAGTGGTTTTGATGCATCACGCATTCTATACTTGTGGATACCTCTATGTGCCTAAAATGAGTAATATATCTTTTATTACCAAAAGAAGAAGTTTTATTTAGTCAAAAAAATATTATTTTCCAAGACATAAGACAATATAACCACTTTTGTTTAAGCTAATGAAATGCGCTTGTTGGGGCGTCAAATAATAGTGAATGGTAACCAAATCGAGAACATTTAATTGAGCATTCGAATTCAAGATGAATCCCAGCATTTGTATTTTGAAGTTAAATTTGGAATATACAGGGTGTCCCACGAGCAGTGTGCCAAAAAGCTAGAGCGTGTAGGTCTGGTCAAGACAAGAAAAAAATCGTATGGGAGGGGGGGGTCTATTCCCCCCCGTTTAGCCGGGAGGGGCAATTTTCTAAAAAATTGACTTAATTTGGAAAAAAAAATATTAAAAATCAACAGTTACATCCACAATGCCGTGATATACTTTATTGTAAAGCCAGAAACCTCTTCTTTCATTCTGTTTTTAAACAAAGCTGTTTTAAGGAATAGCTTTTGAGAAATTAATTTTCAAACTCAAAATTTTGCAAAAAAAAATTAAAAAAAAAATTTTCGAACTACTTTTTTTCGAAATTGTATGTAATTAAGTAGTAATTTTTTTCCAAAAATTCAATTCTCTTATTAGTTTTTAGTTAAAAACAGAAACCCGGATGCAAAAATGTCTTGTAGTTTTTGAGAAATTAAAAAAAAAACCGAACCATTTTTTTCTAAGAAGAACCTTTTTTTTGGTTTTGACGCGGCTGGACTTGTAGACAAATTAATGTATGAAACATTGACCTCTTTTTTATTATTTTTAAAAACTTCGGAGTTTTATTATAATAAATTTTCAATATGATTCCCATTTTTTAGAAGGCAAAGATTATATCTCCTTCTTCTCCTAATGGCTGCACATATCTATGCTTGACAAATTTTCCTGCAATTTGACTCCAGCGACTTCAATCCGTTTTTTCAGTTGTTCCAAAGATACTATTTCCACTTCGTAAACATAATTCTTCATGAATTCCCACACATAAAAATCTAGAGGAGTTAAATCTGGTGATCTAGGTGGCCATTCCGTTGGGCCCCTTCTTCCGATCCAACGGTCACTAAAATGATCATTCACCCAGTTTCTAACCCGTAAGCTCTAGTATGCTGGTGCTCCATCTTGCTGGTAGATTAAATTATCTGCTATGGCCAAAGGAACGTTGTCCATCAAATCGGGCAAAAGGTCTCGTAGGAATTGCAGGTATGATTCTCCATTAATAACGGCATTCAAAAACCGGGGCCCGATTACAGTTTGTCCAACAATACCAATCCAAACATTACAGCTAAAGCGGTGTTGTGATTTATTTTGTTTCTTGTTGTGTGGATTGGTGCTATTCCAATGATGCAAATTGTGGAAGTTAGTAACCCCATCTCTGGTAAACTGCGCTTCATCCGTCCAGAATATCCTTGCAAAATAGTTTCGTTCAGTTTCATCTCGAAGCAGTAATGATCGACAAAATTCTGCTCTCAAAAACTTGTCGTTTGAGGTGAGTCCCTGAACTGGCCTAAAATGGTACGGATGTAAGTTTTCGGTATGAAGCACTCTCCATACTCTAGATTTGGGCACTCCAAGCATAATAGCCATCCTCCTTGTACTAAGGGAAGGATTGCGTCGGACCAAATCCAAAATTCGGGTAGAACCCATCGGCGGCGGGCGGACCCAGACGAAATTCGCAGGTCAGTTTTCAGGCGTTATCAATGAAAAAAAAGAATTAATCCAGGGTTATTCCAATACTGTATCACTTTATTGTATCCTCATAAAACTCCGAATTTTTTAAAAATAATAAAAAAGAGGTCAATGTTTCATACATTAATTTGTCTACAAGTCCAGCCGCGTCAAAACCAAAAAAAAGGTTCTTCTTAGAAAAAAATGATTCGGTTTTTTTTTTAATTTCTCAAAAACTACAAGACATTTTTGCATCCGGTTTTCTGCTTTTAACTAAAAACTAATGAGAGCATTGAATTTTTTAAAAAAAAATACTACTTAATTACATACAATTTTGAAAAAAAATAGTTCGAAATTTTTTTTTTTTCAATTTTTTTTCAAAATTTTGAGTTTGAAAATTAATTTCTCAAAAACTACTCCTTAAAACAGCTTCATTTAAAATAAATATGAAAGAAGAGGTTTCTGGCTTTACAAAAAGGTATATCGTGGCATTGTGGATGTAACTGTTGATTTTTAATAATTTTTTTTCCAAATTAAGTCAATTTTTTAGAAAATTGCCCCTCCCGGCTAAACGGGGGGAAATAGACCCCCCCCTCCCATACGATTTTTTTCTTGTCTTGACTAGACCTACACGCTGCAGCTTTTTGGCACACTGCTCGTGGGACACCCTGTATAATAAAAATTAGAATATGTTCGTGTTATTTATTAGTTGTAATGGTTGTTAAATTCATTTATAGAAAAAACATACAAACGTGTCTTCAAACCAATAGAAGCGAATCCCTAGCGGCCATTATTAATCCATGGTAGCATGAATTTTTTTGACATTCTCAAGACGAATTCGAATATTTATAGCTTGTAACAATTCGACATAACCAACAAATTTAGCGCCTTTCTATTGAACCATCTTGGATAATATACTATTTATACTTTTATTTATTAGTCATATATATACATATATATATATTAGTGATGAGTCGATCGTGATTGATTCGTTCGTTTTGACCGAATCACCGAAAAGTATTGATGATTGCAATCAAACAACTACAAACCAATCAATCAAAAAGTCAATACTTTTGTAATGACCGATTCAGTTGTCCCGGTCATTTGACCGATATGAACGAACGATATGAAACAAAATGACACATGGAACAAACGAAAATATAGTGTTGAAGAAAGAGCGAATTGTTAATTATGCTCTTTCGTATCTTTCGGTTATAGTGTTCTCACTCTATTTGTTCGTTAAATTCTTTGCCGTATCATTCATTTTCCGATGTGTTAGTTGTTTTCATATCCCAAGCAAATGCATGTAAGTCAAAGTGTTACTCATCCTTTTTGAATCAGATGTGAGTTACAATCGTTTAATTTGAATTGGAGTTTGAACATTAAAAGAGGAATTATCATTCTATTATCCCTTTAATATGCCACAAATTGATATGAATATTATTGTAGGAAAGGAAGATTTTATAACAACTACGAACAAAACACATATAATTCAATGAAAATAAAATCAAGAAACCAAATTCTAAACATACATGAAAACAACAAACAACATACAAAAAAGTTACAAAAACAAGAAACAAAACAGTTTTCAGTATAATAAATCTGATAAATTCTAATTAAAAAAAAAGACATTGTGTTAGTTATTCAATCAATTACAAATATATTTGCATTTTCAGATCGATCGCATTGAACCAATACAGTGAATTGGTTTCCATCTCTATTCAACGATTGATTGATTGGGGTATTGACCAATACAATGAATCGATCTCTATATCTGAACCAGAAACCACCAATGAGACGTACCACTTAAAATGGCCGCCGACGTTTGCCTACAAGCTCGGGTGAGCACATGGGTACCTCAAGTGCTGTCAAAATTTTGTAAACAATCACGCACATTGTTATAATTCCAAGAGTGTGTGTAGCGGGAGTACACTGCGGTAAAATGAAATGAGCTCACACGTATTCACGAATAGAGTTTGTTTGTAACGGGTTTTGTCGCTACGAACCTGAACTTCTTTCAAAATTTCAGGGTGTCACGGGGGAAGACGTACGAAAGACGCACGTATCATTCTGGTTTCTGATCTGAACGAACGAACGATTGTAATATTGAACCAGTCCAATATATCGGTCTCTATCTTTAAACGAACGATTGATTGATTGATATGACCGAATGAATTTTGAAACTAATACTTGAACGATTCGTTCGTTGAATTTGAACGATTGACCCATGGCTAATATTTATACGAAATGTTATTTGATATTGCTAACAGTTGGATTAAGGTGTCAAAGTTAAATCACTCGTCTTTGCACGGCAGCAATTTTCAGGGACTGTAACTTGACATTTGTTTTCGTTGTTCTGCGAGTGCACAACAGAGAACAACAACAAAATTCGAAGGAAGAGTAAAGGCCCAACCTTAATAGACAGGAGCAAGCAGAGGGGAATGTCTTCTTACATGCAAAGCCTATGACATCCCCATAATGGACAGATGTGACGTTTCGTTAAATGTTCGTTAACTGATGCGAGCAGAAGGAAGGTCTTCTTGAAAGAAGACATGACGGAAGGAATTTTTGACAAGCTCCATCTGCTTTATCATAGAGGCACTTATTGTCCTGCACAAATGAAATCAATTTGTTTACAAACGCGTACTCCATATTTATTTTTATCTTTTTTCTCTTTCCTAACCTCAAATGTCACTTGTCAAAAATTCCATCCGGAATGTCTTCTTTCGAGAAGGCCTTCCGTCTGCTCGCATCAGTTAACGAACTTTTAACGAATCCTCGTATATTCCCATTGTGGGCATATCATATGCTTTGCATGTAAGAAGACATTCAACTCTGCTTGCATATGCTTGCTCCTGCCTATTATAGTTGAGCCTTAAGAAAATCGAAAGCCTAACGGAGTCCACTCCGCAGGTAGAAAACGAAAATGAAGCGAAACTCGACAAAAAAACACGTCAAAAAACATTCAAAGTTTCCCTCTGTGTTCTTATGGAATTTCAGGCCAATCAAAGGAAAACACGCAGCGTGTAAAGCACGACTATCGAGATGCTAAATTGTGTTTTCGGATTTATACTTTGAAGAAAAATCGAATTTCATGTCACAACAAATTTATGATATCAACCGTCTTTTTAAGTTTGGCCTCTCTTTTGATTTCTGTCCTACATCGGCCGTAATTTTGTTGACAGAATTGGAAGTAGTTGTTTCAGTTTTGTTTAAATAGTTATGTTTGAGGTTGAGCAGATTCGAGCTGATCATAAGGATGTTATCCACGATATTGCGTATGATTATTATGGAATACGCATGGCGACATGTTCTAGTGACCAGAGCGTTAAGGTATAAACAACGTTATCAATTAAGAAATAACAGAAAGTATGTTTTACATAAAAAAAAATTAATAGGTATGGGATCAAGATGAACAAGGCAGATGGGTCGTTACTGCAAGCTGGAAGGCACATTCTGGATCAATTTGGCGAATCTGTTGGGCTCATCCTGAATTCGGACAAGTTTTGGGTACATGTTCATTTGACCGTACAGTTTCTATTTGGGAAGAGGTGGTTGGAGAAAAAAATTCTCCAACTATGAGCCCTGTGAAGCGTTGGATACGCCGTACGACGCTTGTTGATTCCAGGACAAGCGTGACTGACGTCAAATTTGCACCGAAATCGTTGGGACTTTTACTAGCAACCGCATCAGCTGATGGTATAATTCGAATATACGAAGCACCAGATATTATGAACCTATCTCAATGGCCCGTCCAGCATGAAATATCGTGCAAGTTGCCCCTTAGCTGCCTGACTTGGAATAAATCTATGTACATGATGCCTTCTCAGTTAATCGCTGTAAGTATAGAGTTAAGGTTCGTTCGCAATTTAACCCACATCCGTATTTTGTTTTTACATACGAATAAATTCTTGTAGTGTAAATTTTGTTTGATTGATTCTTATATGATTTCTTTCCGTCTTCTTCTTTTCCTTTTTTTTCCGGCGTTGTTATGGTCAGAAGTGTAGGACCATAACCTTCCCACTTAACTGCATTCCTACTGGTCCGCTTGTGGGGTCCGCCGGTTTGACCTCAGAAAGTAGCGGCAGGCTTCCCGGTTTGGGATTATTTCATCGCTGAGGCCAATCAAATGCTGGTGTTTTTGCATTTGTTTGCACCAATTGTTTTTCGGCCTGCCTTTTTTGCGTGTTGAAATTGGAACGTTGATTGATAACGCTTTTTGGACGGGGTTCAAAGGATCTCTCCTTTGAACATGGCAATACCAACTGAGTCGGTCGCGCTCTATCTTTCTCGTGATGGTTTCTTTTACGTGGAGGCTTCCTCGGATCTTTGAACTTCTAATTCTGTCACGCTTTGTTACTCCCGCTGTCATGCGAAGCATCTTCATCTCAGCTGCCGTTAATTTGCTCTCATACTTTTTGTGCATTGTCCAGCATTGTGAACCGTATGTGAGCGCCGGACGTACAACTGAAGTGTAGAGCCTTCCTTTCAGCTTAGGGGGCATTTTTCGATCACAGAAGATGGCGGAGTTTTCCTGCCACTTCATCCACGCTACGCTTACGCGATGGTTGATGTCGTCATCACAAGTTGCTTCTTTATTAATGATAGATCCCAGATATTTAAACTTTTCACACTTGGGAAGCACTCTTCCATTCAAGTAAATATCTGGAATAGGCTGATGAGGGTCAGAGAACGGGCAACTCTGTCTTCTTTGAACTAATACGATACCCGTGTCCCTCAAAAATGTCCACCCACACATCAAGTGCTCGTTGTAGGGACGCCTGATCATCACTTATAATGGCTCCATCGTCAGCAAAGAATAGCTGGTGCACATTGGGGTCCGTCACTTTTCCTTCAAGCAAGCAATCAAGGACTGCTATAAAGAGCAGTGGGCTGAGGACGCTCCCTTGGTGTACACCGACTTTGATTGCGAAATCTTCGGTGACTCCTGCGGTGCATCTTACTCTTGTCGTTGCTCTCTTGTACATGTCCATGATCACTCGCACGTAGGTTTCTGGAACTTCTTTTTGTCTTAGCGCTACCCATAAAAGATCTCTTGGTTGCCGGTCGCAGGCCTTCTCGAAATCAACCAACACCATATGCAAGTCCTTTGAAGAATCACGATGCTTTTCCATCATGACCCTTATACTTTGGATACCCGAGATATGTGGAGAATTTTTTCGTCTTCCACAAGGAGTTGGCCTTCAGCATTGTTAATAAACTTTGGCAAACGAATCTCCTGAGCATTTCTTCTTTTCTGGGCGGCTATCTTAAAGATATTTGCTCCTTTGTTCAAATTGCTTTGTCGAAGCTCCTGGGTAGCCTGGTTCCTGTCAGACGCGGAACACGATATTTCTTCCAACTCCTGATATAGGCCTTCTATGCTTTTCGCTTTGAATTCGGCGCACTTTTTCTTCGTGATACCTTTGCAATATCTATATACCTTTTCACGGCGAGCTTTTTCCTCTCTATTAGTAGAAGAGCACTTTGACCAAGCTTGGAAAGCCATTTTCTTTTCGTGTATCACTGCTTTGGCTTCGTCTGTCCACCACCAGGTTTCTTTTGCGTGTTGGCAGGGGCCTTTAGATGTTCCGAGCAATGATTTGGCTTTCTCCAGGCCAGATTGTTGTAGGGAATCCCACATGTCTTGTGCTCTGCACTCCTCATTACCGACCTCATCGATAATGGAAAAGAGGTAGTTTTTCATGCTGGTAATAAAAGCTTCGCCTTTTCTTTTATCCAGCTTATACGACTTGATTCTCTCAGACACCTTCGTTTGCTGCTTTGACTTCTTACTCGCCTCCATAAAAAATTCAGTCAGTTTTAGGGTAGGCCACCGTGCACGAGCGAAGGCGGGACAGTCACAGAGAAAATGTTCTGCTGTGTCATCCACCTCGCAACATGCAGCACAGGTAGGCGTCTTACTGATGCCAAGCACGTAGAGATGCTTGGCAAAAGTGTAATGGCCCGTAATGACGCCCGTAAGCCTTCTGCAAT
Source organism: Merodon equestris (assembly GCA_958301585.1). Lineage (NCBI taxonomy): Eukaryota > Metazoa > Arthropoda > Insecta > Diptera > Syrphidae > Merodon > Merodon equestris. The sequence continues at coordinate 50,018,604 of OY284417.1, read as the reverse complement.
CATTTCTCCTTAAGGATGAGAAAAATGTTGCGAACTTCTTGCAGACATCAGGGCGTACGCGCTAGGTCATCCTGCATCCTGGATATTCCCTCCATCTTTAAAGACCTAGTCGTTGATGTCAGATTTGGAAGCAAGTAGTCCTAAGGCGGGTTCAGGTCCTGAGGAACTCTCCTCTCTAGCGAGTTCATCGGAGATCTCGTTTCCTGGGATTCCAGAGTGACCTGGGACCCATACAAGCCTAATTTAGCCTTCCGACTTTGTTCAAGTTGGATACAGGGTTGGACACACCTTTAAGTGCAGCTTGTGACTCCAGACGCATATGCTTTTTCCCCTCCACCGGTGTTTCACAACATAGTGCATGGCCATTAGGATTGCGTAAATCTCCGATTGAAAGACAGACGCATATTTTCCTAACGAAAAGTACAGTCGAATGTTTTCGCGCTGGATCCCTGCCCAGTCCTGGAGTCATTTGTGAAAAGGCGTATCTGGCCAGTCCTGACGCCATGGAAATGTGACTGTGAAATTACAGCGCAGTAGGATGGCAGGTGTCAATGCCAGTATTTTTCCTCCTTCTCGTGAAGAGAACATCAGTCTTAAGAGGATTAACCGACAGCCCATTTCTCGTGCACCAGTCTTCGATTACATCTAGCGCCGCTTGCGCTTTGAGACAGACATTCGCTAAACATGAGCCGACAGAGAGAACAGCAACATCATCCGCATAGGCCTGGGCATAGATTCCAGAGGCATTGAGATCATCGAGCAGAGAGTCGACCACCATGCACCATAACAGCGGAAACAAGACGCCACCTTGCGGGCAGCCCCTGTTTACTCCAGACTCGACACATTGTTCGAAGCCTGCATCAGCGATCAATGTCCTGTGCACACGCATTGCTTTGATCCAAAAAACCAGTGCTTCATCTACGCCATGCCGTCTAGCAGCGTTACACATGCCGTTGAAAGTAGCGTTATCAAAAGCTCCCTCAATGTCGACGAAAATGCCTAGTACGTACTCGTTCCTTTCGAGAGCGTATTTAATTCTTCCAACTAGGTTTTGAAGCGCAGTCTCTCAGGATTTTCCGCGCTGATAAGCATGTTGCATGTCCGAGAGAGGATGCATTCGAAGGGCAACTTTGCGCACGTGCAACTCTACTAACTCTATGCTTTTCAGCAAGAAGGATGTTGGACTGATTGGTCTAAAACTCTTGACGAGTGAGTAATCTTCTTTCCCTATTTTGGGAATAAAGACCACTTTCACCGCGCGCCAAGGAATAGGTATGTAGGCAAGTGCCAGGCTAGCAGTGAAATTTCTTTTCAGAGTAGGAAGCAGCTATCTTATACCTTTTTGCAGCATAACAGGGTATATCCCTTCAGTGCCCGGCGACTTAAAGCCATCGAAAGATGCCACAGCAATGGCGTCAGTAGTAGTAGATGCAAATTCAATGGCTTCAGTAGTTGTCACGCGTGACACGACATACCAGCTACGCCGAGTTGTATTCATCGTTTCAGTTTCCAATGAGGGAGTGTGCAACGAGCCGATGACAGTCTGATTTCTCGGAAAATGGGTCTGCAACAGTAAACTAAGAGTTTCTGCTTTAGACTCAGTGAAGGTACCATCAGACTTTCTGAGTACATCCAGCTTTGTCGATTTTCCTCGTTTGAGAACGTTAACCAACTTGCTGGTCGCGCTCACGGATTTGATGTCTTCGCAGAAGGACTTATAGGAATCATTCTTCGATTTACGAATAAGCTTCTTATATTCCTTCTGCTTTGATCGATTTAAGCGAGTTCCGAGTTCGATTTAAACGATCTATTCAGGAGACTTCTGGCTTCCCTTCGAAGACATTGGAGCTCAGCGTTCCACCAGAAGGTTTTTTGACAGGACATGCGAGTTCGAAACAATTTGTGATGGCGCTGCTCAGGTTATGAACGGCATCCTCCACCAATTGATTTGTTTTGAGTTTAGGCAGGGCTTGAGTGGATTTCTCAAGCTCCTCCCTGAATCGCACCCAGTCCGTCTTTCTCGGATTCCGCTTGGGCTGCGAGGGAGAGATCCCACACTTCAATTCACACATCACAAAGGTTGGTTGAGAGCCAACATTGTTGATGATAAGGTCAGATGAAAAAATGAAGTTTAAAATATGGTCTCCTCTCCGGTTGCATTTGCTGCTGCTCCAAACAGTATTTTGAGCGTTAGCATCGCAACAAATGATGAGTCCAAACCTTCTGGCTTCACAGTACTCTAGGAGTTCAGAAATCGTCGTAGGGGAAGTAAGCAGACGCCACGACGAAGTGTTCAATTTCTCCGTGAGCTAACTTTCGCAGCCACCAGATCATGACCACAGAATTGACCAAGTTTGGTTGCCGATAGCGTGTTCGATATGATGAGGCAGACCCTGAGCCTTTCGGATCGCTCATCATAAAGGATCGTAGCATCACATATACCACCAAGACCATACACGCGTTTATTCCACACCCATGGTTCCTGAATGGGCACATTGTGATGATTTGTACTACTGCATGCAATTCTGCTACTGAGAAGAGCGGTAGCAGCCTTGCAACGCTGTAGGTTAATTTGAGTGAAAATCATAGATTTAGACTGCGGAACACGTTCCATCCTTCGACTACTTGACATCAAAGTGGAATAAAATCCTACCAAGGCCGAAGTAGAGACATGAGTCGTACGCGGATTTCAGGGTCTCGACAGAGCCGTTGTCCAATCCCACAACCAGAGTGAAGCCTTCTTTTTTCAGAGAGTTCTTTTTCTCCTTGTAGGAATAGACAGTCCAGGCCCTCGTATCGAGTCCTGGGTTCTGAGCACGTAGTCGCGTCAGCACTTTCAGCTTGTTTTCGGATTTTTCCGGAATCCAGCAGAGACTAACTACCTGATAGGTAATAATTCCCAGGGGAGGGATTTTCGGTACCATGCTGCTGATCCAGGCAGTTGTCTGCTGTGAGGAACAGCTCACCACGAAGGTACCATTCATCAAAGCAGACCTCTCAGCCTGAATACAGAAGCCTGTTGCTGAAGCTAGCTCCAGTATATGATCCTCGCAGTGTTGGCGCTGGTCAAGCTGCTGTCACTGCCAGCCTTCCCTATCCTGACCTTTTCAGAGGAGATGGCCACCTCTTTGTAGGAGAGGTGCTGGTCTTGACTCTTTACGGTCACCTGTGTTTCCTTTCCAGAGGACAGGGTTTTGTTGTGTGAAGTGCCCGCCTCCGATGAGCAGTCTTTGGTCCTCTCCGTCTTCAGATTTTTGCTTTGATCTTTTGTGGTCGGACAATGAGCCGCAGGAGTCGGTGTCGTTCTGCCGGAGAGTTACGAATGAGTGGTGCCTCCAGAATCCTTGCCCGATATTGCGGGTACCACCTGGAGTATTAATATCCATTTGTTTTTCCATTCATCCATCAAAACTCAGTTCTCCGGGTCTTAGTTTGAAGTCATTGACCTCTAAAGCCCCTCCGCCCCAACAAGGCGCCCGAAGAGCGAAGGGGAAAGGGTGAACGACCACGAAATGGTAGCAATTATTCATCAACTGTGATAAAATCTTCTGGTATACAGGGTGTCCCACGAGCAGTGTGCCAAAAAGCTAGAGCGTGTAGGTCTGGTCAAAACAAGAAAAAAATCGTATGGTAGGGGGGAGTCTATTCCCCCCGTTTAGCCGGGAGGGGCAATTTTCTAAAAAATTGACTTAATTTGGAAAAAAAAATTATTAAAAATCAACAGTTTTTTTCTTTTTTTGTATTTTGCGCGCGCAAAAGGTGTTAACTACCCTTAAGTGTCCATAATCAAGACACAGCACGGGCCGAAGGTATAGAGGGAGAAAGGGAGAGGAGGTACCTGTGCACATTGGCCCTAAATGTCTGTGGATTGTAGTGAGTAGGAAATATTGGGCTGGGAAGAGCATTCCATAACCGTGTTGTGCGGCTGAAGAACGAATCCCTGCGGTTCGGCACCTCACAGTGACGGCGGCTGGCTATATGCCGCTCCGCATATAAAATTGTAGCGCATCGTTTAAGCTTTTGACATCTAAATACCTATACATATATAAACTTCAATTTATAAATAACAAAATGATGCCACGAAAAGCAAAGACAAAAGTGTGTCGTCTCCTCTAACCTTTACGGTCGATAAAAATCAACAGTTACATCCACAATGCCGTGATATATTTTTTTGTAAAGCCAGAAACCTCTTCTTTCATCTTGTTTTTAAGCGAAGCTGTTTTAAGGAATAGTTTTTGAGAAATAAATTTTCAAACTCAAAATTTTGAAAAAAAAAATTGCGAACTATTTTTTTTCAAAATTGTATGTAATTAAGTACTATTTTTTTTTCAAAAATTCAATTATCTTATTAGTTTTTAGTTAAAAACAGAAAACCGAATGCAAAAATGTCTTGTAGTTTTTGAGAAATTAAAAAAAAAAAACCCGAACCACTTTTTTCTAAGAAAAACGTTTTTTTTGGTTTTAAGGCGGCAGGACTTGTAGGCAAATTAATGTATGAAACATTGACCTCTTTTTTATTATTTTTAAAAAAATCGGAGTTTTATTATAATAAATTTTCAATATGATCCCCATTTTTTAGAAGGCAAAGATTATAGCTCCTTCTAATGGCTGGACATAAGTTTATGCTTGACAAATTTTCCTGCAATTTGACTCCAGCGACTTCAATCCGTTATTTCAGTTGTTCCAAAGATACTATTTCCACTTCGTAAACATAATTCTTCATGAATTATCATGAATTATAATCACACATAAAAATTCAGAGGAGTTAAATCTGGTGATCTAGGTGGCCATTCCGTGGGGCCCCTTCTTCCGATCCAACGGTCACTAAAATGATCATCCAGCCAGTTTCTAACCCGTAAGCTGTAGTGTGCTGGTGCTCCATCTTGCTGGTAGATTAAATTATCTGCTATGGCCAAAGGAACGTTGTCCATCAAATCGGGCAAAAGGTCTCGTAGGAACTGCAGGTATGATTCTCCATTAATAACAGCATTTAAACCGGGGCCCGATTACAGTTTGTCGAACAATACCAAGCCAAACATTACAGCTAAAGCGGTGTTGTGATTTATTTTGTTTTTTGTTGTGTGGATTGGTGCTACTCCAATGATGCAAATTGTGGAAGTTAGTAACCCCATCTTTGGTAAACTGTGCTTCATCCGTCCAGAATATCCTTGCAAAATAGTTTCGTTCAGTTTCATCTCGAAGCAGTAATGATCGACAAAATTCTGCTCTCAAAAACTTGTCGTTTGAGGTGAGTTCCTGAACTGGCCTAAAATGGTACGGGTGTAAGTTTTCAGTATGAAGCACTCTCCATACTCTAGATTTGGGCACTCCAAGCATAATAGCTATCCTCCTTGTACTAAGGGAGGGATTACGTCGGACCAAATCCAAAATTCTTTCATCTAAGATTCCTAATCCATCTGTAACTGATCTCTCGCTTCTTCGATGCTCTAGCACTCCGTGCTCTCGCAGACGTCGGTGGATTCTTGAAAACATGCTACGACTTGGGCACCTCCGATTGGGATATCTTTCAGCGTAGAGTCTTTCGGCTTCACGATCTCGACCATTAGCTAAACCGTAGCAGAAGTGCATGTCCGTTAAATCTTCTCGAGAGTATGAGTTTGACATCGTAATGTGTTGATGAGTTAACATCCAATTTGGAAATGGTTTTTTATCAAAAATGCGATGCCTTTTATTTACATTTGGGTTGCAAATATTTTGTTTTTCAATAAAGAAAAATTGCGGTTTTATTGTCTTAAGGTCCTAGCGGGTAGACCCATAGGCGGCGGGCGGACCCAAACGAAATTGGCAGGTCAGTTTTCAGGCGTTATCAATAAAAAAAAAGGGATTAATCCAGGGTTATTCCAATACTGTGTCACTTTATTGTATCCTAATAAAACTCCGAATTTTTTGAAAATAATAATAAAGAGGTCAATGTTTCATACATTAATTTGCTTACAAATCCAGCCGCGTTAAAACCAAAAAAAAAGGTTTTTCTTAGAAAAAAATGGTTCGGGTTTTTTTTTTTAATTTCTCAAAAACTACAAGACATTTTTGCATCCGGTTTTCTGTTTTTAACTAAAAACTAATAAGAGAATTGAATTTTTTCTTGTCTTGACCAGACCTACACGCTCTAACTTTTCGGCACACTGCTCGTGTGACACCCTGTATAATATTTTTAGACGTCGTACCCGCTTATCCAAAATAATAATAGGTGCCAACTTATCACTTTGACGATCTTTTAGGTCTTTATCATGGAAACGAAGAAAACGATTTATTATTTTGAAAGAAGCCAAAGGCATAGTTCTGGGGAAAATAGGTCGACCATGCTTACTATCCCATAATTCTTAAAGGTATTCACCACTTAATCTATAAACACAAGCTGTGGCGGCCTAATCACACACAAAATATTCTCCTCTACTCTCCTCTCCACTCCTACCTTGTCTCATGCGTCAGTCTACGTTCTGATTTCATCCCGTCCGGTTCATTTTCGTCTGTCATTGGAAAATATAAAACATAAATTTTTGTCCTCCGTTAAGCATTAAACATTTTTGGTCCTTCGATCCAGCTAAGTAAATTAAAAAGAATCAGCAACAGTTTCCATCTTTTTCATTGTGTTATTGGGATTGTGTTGGTGCAAACCAGTATGAACTCCCTGTACCGTTACTCCGTGTATATACAGTTAATCACAAAAGTAAGTAAGCACCTGTTGATATCGCGTATAGTTCTAAAAATATAAATCCCCGTGAAGAATATTGCTGCCACCCTGTATTCAGAATATCATTTGGCATCTGCACAATGTTTATGGAGCAAAAATTACGGTAAATTTCGTTCACCATATGAACTCGATCACCGTTTACAAATATATGCATTTTTTTACGTCACAAAAGTAAGTAAGCACTTAGAAGAAACACAAGTTTAATGAACGATTTTTATTAATTAAGAAAGTATTTATTTTATTTAATATTTTGTTGGGTAGGCCTTAGCCTTTATAACTGCCTTCATGCGTGAAGGCATTGAATCCACCAACTTTTTAGTCACATTTTGATCAATTTTAGACCATTCCTCTTGAAGAACACGTTTTAATTCATCCTTGGTCTTTATATCATATGTTCTAATTTTTCGGTCAAGATGCTCCCATAGATGTTCGATTGCATTTAAATCCGGTGACTGTGGTGGTGTTTTCAGCTGCGTCCGAACGTTATATAACAGCCATTCTTGGACAACGCGAGAAGTATGTTTTGGGTCATTGTCCTGTTGGAAAACAAATGACCTCTCAACACCTAACTTTCTGGCGCTTTCTTGTAAATTGTTCTTTAAAATGTTTAAGTAGCCATATCTATCCATTATAGATTCAATAAAAACTAAATTCCCGACGCCAGATGCTGTCATACACCCCCATACCATCACGCTTCCCCCACCATGCTTTACTGTTCCTGACATATTGATAGGATCAAGCTCTGTATTTTTTTTCCTCCAAACTTTTTCACGCCCATCTGAACCGCGAATATTATATTTACTTTCGTCAGAAAAAATAACGGTGTTCCAGAAGTCTGCGCCATAATGCTGATGCCCTTTAGCGAACCGAAGTCGTTTTTGACGATTGACTTTGTTTATATAGGGTTTCTTCCGAACGTTTCGACCATAATAACCGGCATCATGAAGCACGCGACGAATCGTTTGGGGATTGCATGATTTACCCGTTTGATTAGTGATGTCAGTCAATATCCGTCGGGCACTAATTTTGGGATTTTTTTTTACTTTTCTAACTATAAGCCGATTTTCCTGTGCTGTAAATTTGCGAGGTCTTCCGGATCGTCTATTATTTTGAATATTGCCAGTGTTTTTGTATTTTGTTATTATTTTGTGCACTGTTGATGAACTTTTGTTTACAATTTTACTAATTTCGCGCTCTGACATGTCTTCCAAAAAGTGTTTTATTATTAATTCTTTTATATCTTTGCTCAACTCCTTTCCTCTTGGTGCCATTTTCTTTTTTTAAATACAAATAACCTGTGAACCATGAAAATATGAATGTAAAACGACTTAAAATGAAAAAAAGAAAAAAAATTACCAAAATTAGCAGAAGATGAGTACACCAGTCAGCGATAAGCTTCCAAATGCCGACAGTGCTTACTTACTTTTGTGACGTAAAAAAATGCATATATTTGTAAACGGTGATCGAGTTCATATGGTGAACGAAATTTACCGTAATTTTTGATCCGTAAACATTGTGCAGATGCCAAATGATATTCTGAATACAGGGTGGCAGCAATATTCTTCACGGGGATTTATATTTTTAGAATTATACGCGATATCAACAGGTGCTTACTTACTTTTGTGATTAACAGTATGTACATTAGAATTTATAAGCAGCAAACATCGCTTAATCAAGCTTCTATCAGCTTTTGTACGGTTTCGGCACAATAGGAGATGCCGCGTGTTTTCAGCTTAGTTCGGTTTTTCCTCACAACTGTATGAACAAAACGATTACTTTTACGAACATACATATACATATATCCTTGCCACATGTCTCTTTTACTGAAACGCGATAGTGCGCGAAATGCCATTAAGCGCAGCTTGATCGCGAGCAAAAAAGCTGAAATTTACGACGAAGCAACGTTGCAATCATTCTTTGTTCTGCTAGACCAGCAATGGAAACCCTTTTACACAGCGCAAGATGCAGTAGGTCTTTCTTGCAGCAGTGATACTTTACATACAAAAGAAGCTGAAATGGAATAGATCGAAGAATGGTATATGCAATATGCAAAGAATGTAAAAACCACGATTAAGTCAAGGGCAGATAACATACAGTGTCATACTAGCGGAGATATCAAGCTTTGCACTTGCCACACTTCTCCGGTGATCCAAGACCCTGGAGACCTTTTCGCGATGCTTTTACGTCATTAATCCATAGTGAGACAAATGTTTCTGCAGCTCGCAAGTTGCATTACCTACGGTGCAGCTTGCAAGGTAAAGCTCTCAACGTGGTACAAGTATTTCCTATAACCAACAATAATTACAGTGTAGCATGGGAGTTATTAAGAAGCTATGATGGTCATTGCAGACTCACACTTTCGGGCATTTTTTTCCATCCAAAAAGTGGAAAGTGAGTCCTTAGTTGGTTTAAAGGCTCTCCCCGAGAGCACAGACTATAAAGTAGCTAACTTCAAAACTCTCATATCTTTCTTGGAAGGGAGATGCCGCTCCTTAAATGTTGTCAGCTCTTACCAACTAACATCACCCAATATAAAACCACAATGGAAATAAAATAAAAACGAAGCTAAGTACACTTCAGGTGTTTTACATACTGCAACAACCGAAAGACAATCGGCACCAGTCGCGTCTTCTAAAAACCGTAGGGATATATCAATATACTGCTTAGCTAGACATAGAATATAAAGGGTGGCCCAACCATAATGCACGATGTTAATTGTGAGTCACACCTTAACGTCAAGTTTTTTTGCCCAACTTAATTTGACATTTCTTTGTTACAGTGTTTGACAAATTAAACCATGGAGAGGTACACAATTGAACAGCGCGTTAAGATTGTTGAAGCCTTTTACGAAAATGGTCGTTCAAATCAAAATGCATTTCGTGCACCTCGTGATTTTTTTGGTGAGAATAATCGATAAAATGTGTCCACAATCGGTAGAATTGTGCACAAATTTCAGCAAACCGGGTCTGTAGAAAATGTGAAAAAACCTGTGCATGCTCGCCCAGTTCGTTCTGCGGAAAACATTGCTGTTCGCTATAGTGTGGCAGAAGAGCCGTCAACCTCGACTCGTTGTCGTGCCCAACAATTGAACATCTCACGAACATCACTGATGCGAATTTTGAATAAAGATTTGAATTTACACGCTTACAAGGTTTAATTGACTCAGGAGCTGAAGCCTACTGACAATTTCAAGCGTCGTCAATACGCCAAATGGTTGGTTGAACAGACAGAAGTGAATGGTGACTTTATAAAGAAAATCATCTTCAGCGACGAGGCACATTCGGTGGATTCGTTAACAAGTAGAATTACCGCATTTGGGCAAATGAGAATCCACGAGTGATTGTTGAAAAGCCGAGTGACTGTTTGGTGCGGTTTATGGGCTGGCGGCGTCATCGGGCCGTACTTCTTCGAAAATGAGGTCGGCAAAGCAGTTACCGTGAATGGTGTTCGCTATCGCGAGATGATAACGGACTTCTTGTGTCCAGAAATTGACGATATGGACCTGGACAATATGTGCTTCCAACAGGATGGTGCCACTTGCCACATAGCCAACGAAACAATGGCTCTTTTGCGCGAGAAATTCAATAGCCATGTTATCTCACGTCGTGGCGATTTTAATTGGCCGACACGATCATGTGATTTGACACCGTTGGACTTCTTTCTTTGGAGATATTTAAAAGAAAAAGTGTACGTCAATAAGCCAAGCACAATTCAAGAGCTAAAAGATGAGATAATTCGGCACATTAACGACACTGAACCTCAATTATGTCTCAGAGTCATGAAAATATAGACCATCGGCTGGCGGCCAATGAAGCCGTGGCGAGCATTTTGCCGATATTTTGTTTCACACAATTGTCATAGATCCTTCTATCATAATATAAAATATTAAGATAATTCTCTGAAAACTTTTTGTTTTATTTACAATTATCATCGTGCGTTTTCGTTGGACCACCCTTTACATCTGCGACAATTATCGACATCTCGACGCTGGAGAACGCTCTAATTTCGTACAAAGGAAGAACTTGTGTACGAATTGCCTTACAGCTGGGCACGATCACCCTAATTGTCGTAGCAAAAATAACCGTCGCGTTTGTCAAGGACGCCACCACACGTTGCTACATCGCGAGGTGGAAATATCAGAAACCGCAACTGCAAAAATTTGCATTAAAAATAACATTCTTCTCGGTGCAGCTATTGTCAAAGTGATGGATAAAGCCGGAACAGTCCATGGCTGCTGTTTGACAATGGTTCACATCTAACATTCGTCGCCGAAAGCTGTGTACAACGACTAAAGCTCCCACGACAACCACAATCGAGGGAATGGACGGTACAGCAGCTGCAAACTCCAAAGGTGAAGTTCAACTTAACATCTAATTGTTCGATTAAAGCTTTGCAACAACTGTTCATGCGCAAATACTCCCCAAAATAACAAACAACATACCATCTGTTGCATTATGTGAAGTTCGTTGGCCTCACATCGAAATACTTCAATTAGCTGACCCTCAATTCCACACGCCAGCAACTATTGATATCCTGTTAGGAGCAGATGAAATAGGCCAATTTCTGCGAGCAGTCTTAATTAAAGGACCTATTGGCACTTCCTGCGCTCAGCTGTCAGTACTTGGGTCCTTTTCGGGAAGATCGCCGATTTAGCTCAGGTCTGTACCGCCAACACTGCTGTGTGTACGTATGCCGACACTGCTTTGACAAAGGCTGTATCTAAATTTTGACAAATAGAATCCATACCCGAGATTAAACACCTAACTATTGAAGCAAAATTCTGCGAGGAACACTTCAAGCAAACACATTATCACCAACAGGATGGTAGGTACGTTGTCAAACTTACGTTCAAAACTGACTGTCTCTTCAGTGAATCACGTCGAGCTGCTGTTCGTGCGCTACTTGGCATGGAAGCGCATTTCGCCAAAGCATTTCCCAGAGCCATCATCAAGGACACGAGCACAACAACGAAATTAAGAGCCGTTTTCACCGCATCTTGCCGCACAAGTACTGGATTTTCCCTAAACGACTGTCTAACGATAGGTTCACAGTTACAGCCTGATCTGTTTACAACACCACTATGGTTACGCACTCATCGTTTGGCAATGAGCGCCGATGTAGCAAAAATGCATCGTCAGGTACGAGTGGATCCACAACACCTTGATTATCAACGAATTGTCTAGCGCAATTCTCCAGAGGACAACATCAAAGACTCCCGGTTATTGACGGTCACATACGGAGTGGCTTCAGTTTCCCATCTTGCACTAAAGTCTCTTCAGCAAACGGCAACCAAAACCACCAATCAGCAACACAAACTACGATTTTTATATGGAATGTTTGCTAACCGGTAGTTTCGAAGAAGCCGACTTACATTGCTTACAAATCGAGATATCCGACATTCTAAGCCATTCCACATCCGAAGATATTTTCATCTCAGAAAATGGTCATCAAATTCCCCGCTTGTGCTCAACTCCATACCAGACGACCAACGCGAAGCAACCCAAGTGAAACATCTTTTCTTCGCACCTTGGGTCTTCATTGAGAACCTTCCTCAGACAAATTAAACTTCACTGTTCAAGTTCATGAAACAAATTACACAATTTTACTAAACGTTTATTGCTTGCAGATGCCTCAAAACTTTTCGACCCATTTGGATTACTATCGCTAAGCACAGTCATCCCGAAAATGTAATTCAAACGTTTGAGGAGACCGAAAGTAGACGGGTGAGGTTGTATCGCTCGACGTCAAACGATAGTGGTTTCATTACAGCGAGAACATCACTTGCCTCGCAGCAATCAAAGGGCCGAGGTAGGTCGGTACTAGAACTCCCAACTCTAACACCGAATTGCATGGCTTTGCGAATGGCTCGGAATCCGCATACGCAGTCGCAGTCGCTTCTGATGGTAACATCACCGTCTACCTACTTACAGCGAAAACGAGGATCGCTCCTTTGAAGTTCGCCACACTATCTCTACCTCGTTTAAAACTGTATGCTGCAGGGCTATTGGCGAAACTCGTCACACATATAAAGTCATCTTTACATCCTTACCTCTGCAACAAATACGGCTGAACGGATTCAAGTGTTGCACTGGCGTGGATCCGTCAACTCCCCGGAAAATGACGAACCTTCGTTGCAGACCGTGTGTCATAAATACAGGAAGTTATACCCTCGATAAACTGGTTTCCCGTTCCATCTCCGGACAACCCAGCCGACTGTGCAACAAGAGGCATATCACCACCACACCTGGTCGACCATTCAATTTGGTGAAATGGTCCGTTTGGTTAAAGCAATACAAGACATCATGGCCGCCACAATAACTCTTCATGACAAATTTAGATCAAAGAGCTCATTCGACCTATTTAGCGAACGTTTTACCTCACCTATATGGGAAGTAATCGATTGAAACTCGACATTGATAAGCTAAAACGTGTCACAGCGTATGTATTGAGGTTCGCCCACAACGTTCAAGTTGTTGTCGCAACGCTTAAGGATCGAACTGTAAAATATCGACAAAACGGTCTATTTCCCCATGAACTCGATGAAGCTCTTACTCTTTGGATAAAGTTTACTCAACGGCATTCCTTCGCCAAAGACATTCAACGTATTAGATCCAACAAGCATGTTAGCCGCCAAAGCAAAGTTCTACGACTGCACCCGTTCTTGGACGAAAAATTACTCCCCAGGGTGGGCGGAAGGTTGTGCAACGCGCCACTGCAATTTGACAAAAAGTATCCACTTTTACTTACGGCAAATGCGAAATTGACTAAGCTCATCTGTGAAGGCATCCATAAGGTAACATTGCATGCAGGGTCACATACAATGCAGGTAATGCTTCAAAGTCGGTTCTGGGTTATCGGAGCTCGCAGCGTTTTACGAAAAATGTCAAGGTGTGTGAAATGCTTTCGATATTCACATGTTCACATGTACATCAACAACTTATGGGCAACCTACCGAAACCGCGAGTAGAAATATCCAGGGCTTTTTATCGAACCGGAGTGGATTTTGCTGGGCCATTGCGACTCCATATATTTATTTGCATATCAACTGTTGCAATGCATTTGGAGCTTGCAAGCGATCTCTCTACAGCATCATAATCGTCGCATTCAAGCGTTTCATTTCTCGCCGTGGCCAATGCGGCGAGTTGTACAGCGACAATGGCATCAATTTCGTTGGCGCCGAGAAAGAGATTAGAACTTCTTCTTCTTCTTTCTTCTTTTCCTTTTTCCGGCGTTGTTATGGTCAGAAGTGTAGGACCATAACCTTCCCACTTAACTGCATTCCTACTGGTCCGCTTGTGGGGTCCGCCGGTTTGACCTCAGAAAGTAGCGGCAGGCTTCCCGGTTTGGGATTACTTCATCGCTGAGGCCAATCAAATGCTGGTGTTTTTGCATTTGTTTGCACCAATTGTTTTTCGGCCAGCCTTTTTTTTTTTTTTTTGTGACACGGGCATGCTTCAGAATTTTTTGTTTGATCTTACTCTTAAAACACCGGTGATCTCCAGTCGTGTCAACTGATTTGCATGTACACTTGTGGGGCAGTTTAATGGTGGTATATGTGTCCCTAGGCTCACCTTGGTGTTTTCTAAATTGCCTAGATGTGATTTTTGTTTACCTTTGTTTTAGTCGCCTTTTACGACAAGCGAGAGGTATCGCTGCAGGGATATTCTTAACCCGTCCCTGCACGGTGGTGAGAAAGAGATTAGAACAATGCTGGTTAATGCAATTAAAGACGGGAATTTGAGAGAACGAGAACGACGGCACTGACATTTTAATCCTCCATCCGCTCCTCATATGGGTAGGTATTGGGAGGCGGGGGTCAAACGTCTCAAGTATCATCTGCGCCGCACTTTGGAAGAAATTCTCTTGACATATGAAAAGTTCACAACGGAAATCACAGACGGAAATTGAGTCTTGTGTTAACTCAAGGCCTCTTTGCTCAATATCATATGATGTGAATGAACTCGCCTAGCTTACGTCTGGGCATTTCTTGGTCGGGGAACCGCTTAAAACGATACCTGAACCTGACGCGATTGACTTTAGGACTTTAGAGCATAAAAAACCGTTGGCAACTTATTACGAACCTACGGCAGCATTTCTAGAGAAGGTGGAGTTCGGAACCTAGTGCAACTGCAGCAACGCTCCAAGTGGTCTCCATCTTGTCCGAATTTCCGAATAGGTGATCTAGTTGTCATTCTGGACTGGCTACCTCCGACTAAATGTAAGCTTTAACGGATTACCAGCATTCATCCGGGAGCAGACCGCAAAGTACGAGAATGACATTGAAGACAGCCGATAGAGTGCTTATTCGACCAGTTGTTAAAGTATCACCACTGATGAATATCGACGAAGATATCTTTGGCCGCTGAATACGAAGGCAGTTTGAAAGAAATTTTGCAGTTTTTTCCAAGGTGGACTAATCACAAAAAAAAATTCTCCTCTCCTCCCCCCTCCACTCATAAACTGTTCACATGCGTCAGTCTACATTCTGACTTCACCCCGTCCGGTTCATTTTTTACCGCGTGCCATATTATGTTCGCATTGTTGTGTGTCAACAGAATTCCAATCGGTCTTATAATCCGAAAATCAAACAAGTTAGTCACTTCAACGATTTTCTTCTCAACCGGCTGTATAAATAGCAAAAATATTGAAACTGAATCATTGCATTGGGCAGCGGCAAATACTAGTATTGTAGAGTCTGAACCAACAAGTATATTACAATTAAAAAAATTGGAGAAATTAATAATCTAATATTGATGGTAAAAAGTGTACAGCTGGCTTATTCATTAGGTGTTTTTTATTATGCCATCCAGATCCTATCCGGATCATCGTTTACATGTATTACAATAACAACATGTGATCCAGCTCTTTATCTGGATCAATTTCAAGATTCGAGTTTGAGTGGAAGTAAGTTTACACTATTTCCCACTCGTTTCGCATTCAAATTAGGAGAATCATTGCCTGATGAACATATAAAATTGTGGCACTGGTTTGGTTAAGCAGTTTTCGCTTCCGTATCGAGTAATTGTACTCAAAATGCTATAATATGTGTATTATCTTACATTTCTAAAACTCTTGAGTCTATTTGGGGAAATATTACCCCCGATTGGTGTATATCGATAAAAAATTATTATCATCAGCATTTAAATCGATCGTATCAAATTTGAATGAAAAGAAACATTTTCTTTGATATGGCAATTCCACACTTAAATTTCAAAGATTGTTTTTATTGTGAAGTGGAAATGGAGCAGGTGGACAAAAAGAGGTAAACATGTAAACTTAATTTAAATTTCGACCGAGAAATCTGTTACTTTTTCATGCAGCAATGAATATTCAGGTGTGCTGCTTTCTTCACTGTCTATGTCACTTTCGAAATTATCTGTTGCATTTGAAACAATGACACTATGTTGCAAATCATACTCATTTACAAGTTATAAGTGACACAGAGTAATCGGAATTTTAAGGGTGAAAAAGTTTTTAAAATGGCGCGTAGGTTAGGTTAGGTTAGAGAAGGGGAGTGTGATGATTAGACATCACTTCCACTCGGAGGCCAAGTGGCCCATTGTGATTCCCTTCGTTTGTGTGGGTACACATAAAATTTACCTGTCTACGAAGATGGTGATATCAGATGGTGGGATATCGGCTACCTGTAGGTGTTTGGCTGCTTTCTCTATTGCCAGGATTTCTGCTTGAAAAACGCTGCACAGATCAGGGAGTCTGAATGATTCCGGTTTGTGGAGGGTATCAGAGTAGAATCCGGCCCCAGTGCCTGTGTCCATTTTCGATCCGTCGGTGACGAGGGTGATCTCGTGGTCGTTGATTACGGCGTTTGATAGCCACTATTCTCTGTCGGAGAAAAGGATAGGTATATGGAGAGAGAAGTCATTTTGGGGGGAAATATAGTCTGTCGTAGCTGCGAGGCTACTAAAACCATGTTTCCTTCCCAGGTCGTCTATTATCTTAAGTATGGCCGCATGTCCATAGTTGGCTTGCTTCCACAGAGAGGACTCGCTTAGTCTGAGAGCGCTCTTTGCAGCGCAGCCTTTTATGAATAGATCCAGGGGGAAGAGATGAAGAATCATGTCCAACCCTGTTTGCGGCGTGCTTCTCATGGCTCCCGTTGTACAAACAGCGGCTGACCTTTGTACTTTGTTGAGCATGTTCATATAGCTTTTTGTGCTGCTAGCAGTCCACCAGATTAGGGCCCCATAAGTTAAAATGGGTCTGATGATTGCTGTGAATGAATTATGTACGGTTGCAAGCCCCATCTTTTCCGAAGGTCTGTTTGCATGCAAAAAAAGCATTCAGTCCTTTTTTCATCCTTTCCTCCAGGTTCCTTTACCAGGAGAGTTTTGAGTCAAGAATGATGCCTAGATATTTTGCTTCCGCTTTGAGTTTGAGTGGAGTGCCCTCTAACTTTGGGGGAGCAAATATCGGAATTCTCCTTTTCCTGGTGAACAAGACCAGCTCGGTTTTCTGAGGGTTTATTCTCAGACCGTTCTGTCTTGCCCACGAGGAGAGTTCTCTCAGCGCAGATTCCATTAATTCACTGATAGTTGGTAGAAATTTACCTTTTATCAAGATAACCAGGTCATCCGCGTACGCTATGATCTTTGTGTCTTTCTCCATAAAGAATTTAAGGATTTTGTTGACTGTAAGAAGCCACAGTAGGGGAAAGAGAACTCCTCCTTGTGGTGTGCCTCTAGTTGTCACTTTCCTTATAGAACTGTGTCCAATGTCTGCATTGATAATTCTGTTCTTCAACATATTTTCAATCCAGATTACAATGGATTTGTCTACTTTTATGTCCTCAAGAGCTGTTATTATGGCCTCTGTGTTTACATTGTTGAGTCCTCAATTTCACGGACAACTCTATGCAGAACACTTTCCACTGATCTGCCCTTAAGGTAGGCGTGTTGAGTGTTGCACAAGTTGCGTGAGTTGATGAGTCCTCTGATGTATAGGTCAAGGCGTCTCTCCAAGGTTTTTAATAGAAACGACGAGAGACTAATTGGCATATAGTTCTTTGCGGCAGTATGGGATGGTTTACCTGCCTTAGGTATGAAAATTACCTTTATTTCTTTCCACTGTGTTGGGATGTACCCCGCGCGCAGGCAATTGGAAAAAAATGCTTACGAGATGGGGTACAGTGTGGGTCTGTGTTTTTTGAAGCATCGCTGGCAAGATATCGTCCGGCCCCGGAGATTTAAAGGGTTTGAACGAATTTATTGCCCATGATACTTTATCCGTCGTGATAATCTTGTTTATTACTTCTTCGGTTGTGTGAACCGTAGGAACCGTCGTCTCGAAGGAGACTGTGGTTTCAGGGGTTTTACAGCCTGGGAAGTGGGTTTCAGTCAGCAGTTCTAGAGATTCCTGACTGGATTATGTCCAAGAACCATCTGGTTTAAGGATGAATCCCGGGACGCAGGGGTCCTTGGATAGAATCTTCCTGAGCCTTGCGGCTTCTTTGAGATCCTCTTTTGATTCGCAGAACTCCCGCCAGTATTTAGATTTTGCTGCTCTTCTTTTGGTCTTGTATTCGTTGAAGCTGGATTTTTAGTTATTTCAGTCTTCGGATCTTTTGGTGATCTTTGCTCTATTCGGGTCCTAGAGTTCGGGTCCTGGTCGTGAGCTTTAGCTCTGTGGTCCACCAGACTACGCTGGTCTTCCTTCGAGCACGTTGCAAAAGACAGGATTTGTTGAAAGCCGCTTTCAGAATTCTCACAAGATTTTCGACTGAATTCTCAATGTAAGTTGGATCAGGATTAGTGGTGGCTTGTAGCGGTACTAACCTGTTGGCAACTAGGTTTGAGAAAAGATTCCAGTCTGTCTTCTGAGGGTTTCTGAAAGGTTTCGGTTTTTCTTTATTAACGTTAAGGTTGAAGAGTATCCGGCTGTGGTCCGAAAAGGAACAGTTAGTGGACACTCTCCAATTCTCTACTCGGATGGAGTCGGACTCACTTAGTAAAGTGAGGTAAATTACCTCTTCCCTAACCCGATTGCGAAGCGTGGGTGTATTACCTTTGTTGCAAATATTGAGGTTGGTGGTGATAATGAAATCGAAAATGGACTCACCCCTTTTATTGATGTCGCTGCTTCCCCATTGAGTGAGGTGTCCATTGGCGTCGCAGCCTATCAATAGACACAGTCCGCGAGACTTGGCGTGTCACACGAGTGCTCGGACTGCGTCTGAAGGTGGATCCTCCTCATCGTATGGCAAGTATGCGGACGATAGGACCAAAATTGATTTGTGCTGTTGTTCGTACGTTACCACCGTGAGGTCTCCGTTGCTGTATGTACCTAGGAGAAAAATGTTTAAGTATCTCTTGGCGACTATACAGGTTCGTAGCTTACCTTCGGTATGTGGATAGTATAAATTATACTTCATAGATCTTAATCCCTGAATTTTGTTCCTAAGGAGCCAAGGTTCTTGGATTAAGGCTATATCCACATCTTCCTGCAGCATGTACATCATCAAGTCGTCGGTGGCTGCTTTGCAGTGGTGTAAATTAATTTGCACCACTAGCAGCCTCCTTTGACTTGCCGCGTTCATTGGGGAGCCTTACCTTCAGGGTTCCCAGCCCGAACTTGATGCTGCCAGATCTTCTGCGGATGTGGTCGAGTGACTTTTGGTCAATGGTAACCATGAGGTTCTTTCCCACTCCGTTCTTACTCTTGGCTGAAGAAATTATTCTCCAGCTGAGAGTGTCAAGCTCTTTATTCTGCTTGTCAATTAGCTTCAATATGGATTCGTCCTTTTCGGGAACCGGTGGGGGGATCCATATTGAAGCCAACGTGCGAAGCGGAAGCATCGAACGAGGGATAACCTCGAGTTTAGCGTTCTGCCAGATTTCGCCGCAATTGTCGATTGTGCGCTTTAAGAAGTCTAGGGACCTCTGATTGTCACAACCGACAACTTTGACTCCTTTCTGCCAGCCTGCTCCGTCGAAGTTGATCTCATCGCTGCTATCTGCGATAAGCATCGCTTCCAGTATTTTGGCTTCAACCGTTAGCCAATTGTCGGATGTAATCTTCCCATCCGGGTTGGAACGATTGACAAAAGCTACTTGTAGACTCATGGGAAGGTTGAAGCTGGCTGATGTTTTCGCCTTTTTCGCTTCCCTAAGAATTTCTTCCCCGGAGCGCCCCCTCTTGACGTTCTGCTTCGATCCTGAGGCAGTGTGTCCCGGTTGTGTTGGCTGTTGTCGAGTCAATTTTGGGACGTTGGGTTTGATAAGGGCCGTGTTCGATGGCTTCTTATCTCGCCCTGTGTCCTTTTTGGAAGCGTGAGTGGAGGTGGGAGCCGATTTCTTCTCGAATTTGGCTACCTCTTTCTTGTGCTTCTTGATCAGGTGTTTTTCGAGCTCGGAGAGCGTTGAGGGGTCTCTCGCGCTCATCTACCTGATATACTGCACCGACCTCTTATAGCTGCTCTTTGCTTTTTGGGCCGGTGTTTTTGTGATCGTTTCTACAGGTTTGCCTGTGGCCTTAGGGGCGACCTTTTCTTCCAGCAGCTGGGCCTCAGTTTCAGAATCCACTTGCATGGTGTTGCTTACCTGTGATGAAGCCAACGATTCATCGTCGGTAGCGGTACCAATCTGTAGTCCTTGAAAGATCGCGCCTTCGGCGGTGGCAAACTGTGCTGTTTGCCTCTTCAGAGGCTGCGTTTTACTATTTTTGTCTGTGGTGTGTTTTTCCATATGTGATCCCACGAGTCGCGCAGGAATGGGTGGTCGACCTGTACAGAGCCCCGCAGTATACAGGCAGGGCTATTTGAAAATGGCGCGTAACAAAAACACCACCGAATTTAAACAAAAGGTTATCGCGGATTTTCATGCAGGGGAAGCAGTCAACTGTATTGCTTAAAAATATGGGATCCACCATTCGGTAATTTCTCGTATAATAAGCCGGTTTCGCAATACCGTATGCCTTGAAACTATTCATCGTGGCGGAAGACCTAGGAAAACTACCATGATCGCGCAATAGTTCCAGTAATTAAAAAGGATCCATTTATATCTGCAAGAGCGATAGGAAGTGAACTGGATTTGGACATATCCACCAGATCTATCCATCGAAGGATGGTGGAAGCCGATTTTCTTTCTTACCGGGCTCTAAAAAAAACATTTATTTCACCGAAGAATCAAAGGGCGAGACTTGCGTTTGCAAAGACGCACATTAATTGGACTATCGCCAAATGGAAGACGGTTTTATTCTCAGATGAATCCAAGATCAATCTGAAGGGTTCTGACTGAATGAAACAAGTACGCAGACCAAAAGGCAAATGGCTAAATCCATGCATTACAAGAAGTACAATAAAATATGGTGGAGGAAATATTTTGGTCTGGGGATGTGTTTCCAGTCAGGGAATTGGACCAATTCATAAAATAAATGGAATAATGGATCGTTTCATGTAAAGGGTGTTTTTTACAGAGGTATAGAACTTTGAAATGGAATAAAACAAAGATGATTTTTTTAAATTGACATGAAATTGACTTTATTCGAAAGATAATCTTCTGTCATTATAATTTAAATATAATTATTGGCATATGACCGCCAAGGCTGGCGGTGAATGGGCGGCCCAAAACAACGGCCCAATTGCCGTTGATCCCAATTTTCATAAGCGAATTTTGTTTAGCGATGAAGCTCACTTTTGGTTGAATGGATACGTCAATAAACAAAACTGCCGTATTTGGAGTGATGATAATCCTCAAGTGTATGTTGAGGCACCGTTACATCCACAAAAACTGATTGTCTTTCGAATAAAGTCAATTTCGTGTCAATTTAAAAAAATCATCTTTGTTTTAATCCATTTCAAAGTTCTATAAAAAAAACACCCTTTATAAAGATATCCTTCAGAACGTGATGCTGCCATATGTCGAAGAAGAGGTGCCTTTGAAATGGATATACCGACATGATAACGATCCTAAGCATACCGTTAAAATTGTGTATAATTGGCTTTCAAAAAATAGAGTTAACGTTTTGAATCGGCCAGCATAATCACCAGATCTGAATCCCTTAGAAAAGCTTGGGAGATTATAGATCGGCGGATTCAGCTTGAAAAGTGCAAGAACAAGGATTCTTTTTTTGCTCAAACGGGATGCCCCGGAGATGTGAAGCAATTATAAAAAATAATAGATTTGCCACAAAATATTGAAAAAAAAAATAAATAAAAATAAGCAAGTGCCATTGGGTGCTATTGTTTTGCCCGACACTGTATGTTTATTTTTAAGTATGTATTTTTAAGACCCGGTACTATTATTCTTATTATATATAATATATATATTTTTATGTAGTGATAAAGTAAAATGAACTTAAATAAACAAAACTCCATCTGTAGAAAAATACAATTTGTTTTCATGAGACATTGGCTTCTATTCACATCACGTAGCCCAATAATCGCCTGAGGTAATCGTGATAATTTGATGATTGTTGCCACATATTAATATAGTTTGCTATACGCAGCGAGGTAGTACATTTTTGCCATTTTAGTGTACTCCATAAGAAAAAAAATTACTATCACATATCTACATACTGCGAAGATTGAATAACACAAACGATGTACTTCAATTAGTCACAAATCAAAACAACTGCATCAAAACAAAATCAACCGTCAACAAACAGCTTTTTCACAAATGTTTTAAATACATATGTATACAGCTCTGCGCAAAAAATAGCACCAACTATTTATGAATTTTTTTTTTTAATTGACACATGCACAAGGGGGTGAGGTGTCAAGAAGTCAAGACACAGCGTGGGCCGTAAGTATAGAGGGAGAGATGGAGACGCTGTACCGGTGCACATTGGCTTTAAATGTTTGTGGATTGTAATGAGTGGGACAATTTGGTCTGGGAAGGGCCTTCCACATTCATGTGGTTCGGCTAAAAAACGAGTCTCTAAATTTGACTGTACATCCGAAGACAGGCTTGGGGGTGAACTGATTAGCATTTCGGGCGAGACGTGTGTTTCGGTTAAATAATTGAAGGGGACAAATATAATTGGTTGGCTCACTTGAGCATTGTTTGTTGAAATAACGATAAAACACAGAGGGAGGAGACAACATCGATGTTCGAGGAACGTGAGTTCCATAAAAGGAAAGAGTATTGGATTAGAAGTAGCAGTTAAGAGATCATTTATAAAAATGAAGAAGCGTTTCAGTGACAGAACAGATCCCTGGGAAACATCAGCATATATCCGGTGAATGTCAGACTTGAAACCGTCCAAAACAACTTGAATTGAGAGGCCCGATAGGTAATTTCTAATCCGTAGAGGAAGGTTCTCATCAATACCTCGGGGATCGGTGTTTTATAAATGACATTTCGAAATGTTTTTAATTTTGTGAACACCACATATGTATATGTTGATGACATACAAGTATGTAAAATGTTTCCAAAACTTGACAAAAGCCAAGCTGTAAATCAAGACTTATTAAATATATACAATTGGTCAAAAATAAATTTGCTTAACGTAAATCCGAAAAAACAAAACCCATTGCTAAAAATAGAGGACGAAATAAAGAAAATCTCCCTCCAATAATTCTCAATAACTCAGTTGTTGATTATGTGGAGACGATTAAAAACCTCGGAGTATATTTTAAAAGTTTCAGTTGGCATATACATACATGTAAACAGGTATAAAGTGCGCTTCGTGGGCTAAGCCCAACAACAAAATTTCTACCGACACATGTAAAACTAAAACTAATAACATCGTATATTCTGCCTTTGATTCTGTTCGGGTGTGAGATTTTTACCGACATGGATTATAAGTCTAAGCAGACGCTCGAGGTTGCATACAATAGATTCATTTTCGGCGTAAAAAAATATGAGCATACATATTCCCAACTTTACAAAACAAACAGCGGGCTGCTCCCTAACGGCATTAATGAAATATATATGTATCAGACTATCTTACCCATTACCTTTTTGACAAAATTAGATTAGCGAGTGCCCAAAGAAATTTACAGATAATTTTTTTCTTTTTACATCTACATATGTATATTAATAATTACGCGAAACCCACTCAGTACTTTTCCTGTCCATCTTCACTATCTATCCTTCCCGATCCAATATTTTTTTATTGTTTATTTTATTTATTAAGTAATTAATTTTTTATTTATTAAGTATTCAATTCTGTTCAACTGTATTTAGCAATACAACAACTACACCATAAGCCCTAGTATGTACAAATTTAATAATTGTAAACTTAACTGTACAAAATTATTATTAACTAGAAATAAGTAAAATAAATACAAATATCATAAGCAATTTCGTCAAAAGAGCCTGATGCCAAACTATCAAATACATTTTTTGAAATATCGACCGCAACAATGAGATTGGTTTCACTTTTCAGTGAGATATGCCATCAAATCACCAGTGGATCTGTTGTTGCGGAAACCGTATTCCGGTCATTAAGAAGTTTACGCGATTCAAGATATTTTATAAGCTGACGATTCATCAGCGTTTCCATGACCTTACAAAGAAGGAACGTTAGTGCTATGGGTCGGTAGGAGGTGGGAGACGAAGAGTTGCGCTTTTGGGGGACGGGCTGGACAAATGCCTTTTTCCATCTACTCTGACAGAGACCAGAAGAGTAGGAAAGATGCAAAAGCTTACACAGTGGTTTTGCCAGCGTGCAAGAACACCTCTTCAGAAGTATTGCGGGGAATACTATCCGGGCAAGCGGATTTGTGCACATGGAGATCTCTTGCAACTGTACAAGTGCGAAAGTGGATTTGTCCGATGGAATATTGTACTCTCTCAAGTACAGGCGGAGACAAAATGCAATCTGGGTCAGCGTTGCAAGATGAGCAGCTAGCACATTGGTCTTGTGCTGACAGCTGGGATGTCGTAGGGATTGAGGACGAGGCAAAATTCTTTATGTTTTTCACAAATGACCAAAAAATGTTGCTGCTTTTGTTGTGTTGTCTGACCCGAATGACGAAGCCAATTTGAATTGGGTACATTGAAATCGGCCGCAATAGCTTCTTCAGTGCGAGGAAACAGGGATACAATTCTTGTAATGGAGTCGGACCGCGCTTCGAACTCGGTAAAATTCGAGTTACTGCCCAGAGATTCGCTCTTAGCCTTAGAAAAATTTTAAAAGTTCGTCAATATTTGATTTTTTTTTTCTTCTTCTTTTCCTTTTTTCCGGCGTCGTTATGGTCAGAAGTGTAGGACCATAACCTTCCCACTTAACTGCATTCCTACTGGTCCGCTTGTGGGGTCCGCCGGTTTGACCTCAGAAAGTAGCGGCAGGCTTCCCGGTTTGGGATTATTTCATCGCTGAGGCCAATCAAATGCTGGTGTTTTTGCATTTGTTTGCACCAATTGTTTTTCGGCCTGCCTTTTTTGCGTGTTGAAATTGGAACGTTGATTGATAACGCCTTTTGGACGGGGTTCAAAGGATCTCTCCTTTGAACATGGCAATACCAACTGAGTCGGTCGCGCTCTATCTTTCTTCTGATGGGTTCTTTTACGTGGAGGCTTCCTCGGATCTTTGAACTTCTAATTCTGTCACGCTTTGTTACTCCCGCTGTCATGCGAAGCATCTTTATCTCAGCTGCCGTTAATTTGCTCTCATACTTTTTGTGCATTGTCCAGCATTGTGAACCGTATGTGAGCGCCGGACGTACAACTGAAGTGTAGAGCCTTCCTTTCAGCTTAGGGGGCATTTTTCGGTCACAGAAGATGGCGGAGTTTTCCCGCCACTTCATCCACCCTACGCTTACGCGATGGTTGATGTCGTCATCACAAGTAACTTCTTTATTAATCATAGATCCCAGATATTTAAACTTTTCACACTTGGGAAGCACTCTTCCATTCAAGTAAATCTCTGGAATAGGCTGATGAGGGTCAGAGAACGGGCAGCACAGATACTCTGTCTTCTTTGAACTACTACGATACCCGTGTCCCTCAAAAATGTCCACCCACACATCAAGTGCTCGTTGTAGGGACGCCTGATCATCACTTATAATGGCTCCATCGTCAGCAATAGCTGGTGCACATTGGGGTCCGTCACTTTTCCTTCAAGCAAGCAATCAAGGACTGCTATAAAGAGCAGTGGGCTGAGGACGCTCCCTTGGTGTACACCGACTTTGATTGCGAACTCTTCGGTGACTCCTGCGGTGCATCTTACTCTTGTCGTTGCTCTATTGTACATGTCCATGATCACTCGCACGTAGGTTTCTGGAACTCCTTTTTGTCTTAGCGCTACCCATAAAAGATCTCTTGGATACCGGTCACAGGCCTT
The DNA here is from genome assembly GCA_958301585.1 of Merodon equestris. Lineage (NCBI taxonomy): Eukaryota > Metazoa > Arthropoda > Insecta > Diptera > Syrphidae > Merodon > Merodon equestris. The sequence goes on along the minus strand of OY284417.1, from coordinate 49,992,644 downwards.
CTCGAAATCAACCAACACCATATGCAAGTCCTTTGAAGAATCACGATGCTTTTCCATCATGACCCTTATACTTTGGATTGCATCTGTCGTTGATTTACCCGAGCCAAACCCGCACTGGTCATCAGATAGCCGTATTATTTTCCGCAGTCGGCTATCTAATACCCGTTTAACGATCTTCATGGTGTGCGACATCAGCTTGACAGAACGGTAGTTATCACAATTTCGCGTATCACCCTTTCCTTTGTGCAAAGGAAGAAGATAGCTTTCCCTCCATTGATTAGGCATAGTGTCGCCTCTCATAAGTTTGGAGATAAGAACCATGAGCCATCTAGACCCGATGTCTCCCATCTTTTTCCAGAACTCAGAGGGTATCCCGTCCGGCCCAACCGCTTTTCTTTTCTTGGAGTTTTTAACCGCATACCGAACTTCTTCGACTGTGATGTCGGATATTTCGGCATGATTCGGGGCGGTGCTTGGAAAGTACACTCGGGGAAACTGTTCGTTCAGAAGTTCCGCGCAATACTGTCGCCATCTGTGGAGAATTTTTTCGTCTTCCACAAGGAGTTGGCCTTCAGCATTGTTAATAAACTTTGGGAAACGAATCTCCTGAGCATTTCTTCTTCTCTGGGCGGCTATCTTAAAGATATTTGCTCCTTTGTTCAAATTGCTTTGTCGAAGCTCCTGGGTAGTCTGGTTCCTGTCAGACGCGGAAGACGATATTTCTTCCAACTCCTGATATAGGCCTTCCATGATTTTCGCTTTGAATTCGGCGCACTTTTTCTTCGCGATACCTTTGCAATATCTATATACCTTTTCACGGCAAGCTTTTTCCTCTTTATTAGTAGAAGAGCACTTTGACCAAGCTTGGAAAGCCATTTTCTTTTCGTGTATCACTGCTTTGGCTTCGTCTGTCCACCACCAGGTTTCTTTTGCGTGTTGGCAGCGGCCTTTAGATGTTCCGAGCAGTGATTTGGCTTTCTCCAGGCCAGATTGTCGAGGGAATCCCACATGTCTTGTGCTCTGCACTCCTCATTACCGACCTCATCGATAATGGATAAGAGATAGTTTTTCATGCTGGTAATAAAAGCTTCGCCTTTTCTTTTATCCAGCTTATACGACTTGATTCTCTCAGACACCTTCGTTTGCTGCTTTGACTTCTTACTCGCCTCCATAAAAAATTCAGTCAGGAGGAGACGGCGTTGAGGGGCGATCGCGTCTCCCAGGATCACTTTGCAATCTTTAACTCGTGGCTTCATGAAACTGGATACCAAATGATAGTCTATCTGAGTTTCATTTCCGCCGCTGCTATAAGTGATCAGGTGCCGGCTTTGTTTGACGAACATGGTATTTAGCACTATAAGACCGTACGACTTGCACATGTTTAGGATATCTTCATCTGAAGAGTTCCTGGTGCCGTATCTCAGCCCTCCGTGGTAGTCTTCATAGTCTTCGCTTGTCTTCCCGACATGTCCGTTTTAATGTCCCCCAACAAACAAAAGCTCTTCCCTTGGGATGATTTTGACAAGGTTGTGGAAATCTAGCCAGAATGCATCTTTTTCTTTTTGTTCGCATCCGACTTGAGGGGCATATGCGCTTACGATGTTCCACACCTCACCATGCATCACCAGTTTGAGAGCCATCAAACGGTCACTGGACTTTGAAATGGTTAAGACGTATAGACGTTAAGACGGATGATGGCGATTCCGTTTTTTCCTTGTTCCAATCCATAGTAAAACATCTTGTGGGCTTTTGTTTTAAAGTCCAAGAATAGTGCCCAATTACCGGTGTTTCGCCATTTCGTCTCTTGTACGCACAGGATGTCTACTCGCCTTCTAACCATCATTTCTTCAAGCTCATAGCTGCGACCACGCATGCTTCCAACGTTCCAACTCGCGACTCTTAAGTGTGGCTTACGCCGTTGCATTACTTTGCTATCCCCCGGAAATCCTATAGCTCTGACCCGAGCATTGCTGCTCGTCTCAGGATCACGACCATTAGTAGTGCCTGGCGGGGTAGTGCTTGATTATATTTGATTTTTTTTATTCATCGAAATCGAAATTTTTGTATTTACGTACGAAAGACAGAGAATAATAAAAAAAAAAAAACTCAGAAAACCCCCAAATGTTATAAAATCATAAATTATAAACTGATCTACGAACACAAAGAAGAAAAAAAAGAAGAACTATGGCGTTTCACAAGAAGTTTCCAGAATTTTTTCTTCAGTTGGAGATTTTCGACGATGAATTATTTTACAAACTAAGTGAACTGTTGTTTCTAAAGAAAAGTAATGCCACCCGTGAGGCAATAATAAAGAAAATACAAAATTTTAAAAGTTGGGATCTGAACGATCGCGATCAAAAAATTTGTACAGAGATAATAAACACATTATCAAACAATAATTTGTTACGGATTGAGGGATTGCTTTAAGTTAAGTTAAAAACACCGATCCTGAAGAGGTAAAACAGAACATAGTCGACATATTAAAAAATCTAAAGACGGATGAGTTCAAGACAGCCATAGCAAAAAAAATACTTCGGTAAGTTCAAAAAATTCCATCCATAAAGAATTTTTAAAGAAACTGCTCTAGCTAGAGCTAAGCGACGACGAAGACAAAATTAAAGAAGACCACCATAGTCACGAACACTTAAACCATCAAAAAAGTGTTTCCGATTGGGTTGCAACAAGTCCAACTCCACCACAACAGCCAGATCTGTCAAAAACAATGTCCAGGCAATCCATCAGCACAGAGTTACCTCGATTTGGTGGTAACACCTTGGAATGGCAAATGTTTATACGTAATATCAGACAATCATCATTCATTTGTGGATTTTCCCCTCAAGAGAACGTTGCACGTATTCGGAAGTCTCTGTTTGGACCAGCTCTCGAGTTTGTTCGAATGATGTTACTAACAAGTGAAGGTTCGGATGAAATTCTAAGCGTTTTGGAAGAGAATCTCGATAGTCTAGAAATGCACGTAGGGTGTTTTAAAGAGTAAGTTAAGAGACTAACCACTGTTGAGGGTTAAATTTTATAAAATTTCCCAATAAGGTGCATTTATTCAAGTGTTTTGAGCGCTAAAGTAGATTTTAATAGTTGTAATGGTTTGATCACTTTGTTAATAAATAAACTTCCACCATTTATTTTTCTACCTTTACAATGGGGCAATTACTTGATGTCAAGCGAAATCGTCCAACCTAGTTTTTATCATTTTACCGAGTAGATCAAAACCATGACTTCTTTAGTAATGCGACTCAGTTTTTCTGCTAATCTGAATACGGACATGTTGCAAAACAGTGCAAAGTTAATTTCACTTTGCAACTAAGCACTACTCAGGTAACAGAAAATTCTTGCAGCTACAAATAGATAATTTTTTGAAGGGCAACCTGTTACTGCTTTAGTGGACCCTGGGAGTAGTAAAAATATTATCCATGAAGACGTTGTCGACGGTTCCAATTTCATGTTCGTTGGTTGGACTTCATCAGTCAAAATTATTTTGTGAAGCCGGAATCAACACTTGTGCATCTATCGACGGAACAGATTATCCACTCAATCTTGTAATTGTTCCTCAAACGGCCATCGAAGGCGAATTAATATTAGGTCAAGATTTCCTTAATACTTAACAAAACCAGGAACAGGAAGTCCATCCTGATTGAGCCTAACGAATTCGAGTTTAAAATTAATATAAATATAGAGTCGGAATCAGCCACAAAAATTCAGAATCTATAAGACGACTTTTCCAACTATGATCCAATGGTGTACCTTGAGCTTCTACATAAGATGAAAATAAGATTAAAAGATGACATCCCTATCGTTTAAACACATAGACGAGTATCTTTTTACGAGTAAGATGAAGTGGTCAAAATCATCGAGGATCAACTACAAAAAAATAAAAAATACGTCCTATTCAGTCCAAGTATACCAGTCCAGTTGTATTCGCCAAAAAGAAAACTGGTGAGATAAAGATATGTATAGACTTTGGGAGACTGAATGCAAAGACGATACGGGATCCATTCCCAATGCCATTGATGACATTATAGCAGGGCTTTCGGGATATAAATACTTTACTTGCCTCTACTTTAAAAATGGGTTTTACCATGTGAAATTAGACGAAACCACTATAAAATACACTTCTTTTGTTTTTCCGGATGCACAACTCGAGTGTTTGGTGATGACTTTTGGTCTTATGAATAGCCCAGCCGTATTTCAAAGGAATATATACCACATTTTTGCTGACTTAAAACGAAATGAAATATTACGAATATTTGTCGATGGCCTACTCATTGCAACAGTGACAGCCGAAGAGAACATTGAGATTTTAGAGATTGTACTTGCCAGAATGAGATCATACAACTTAAAGCTGCGTTTGGATAAGTGCGTTTTCCTGAAGGAGACGATCGATTATTTGGGGTATATTATTCGTGACGGCACGATTCGAATAAGTAATGGGAAAACGAGAGCAATTGACAACTTTCTTGCGCCTAACAATAAAAAACAGCTCCAATCTTTTATCGGACTTACGAATTACTTCCGTAGATTTATTCCTTCTTTTGTATTGAAAGCGGCACCACTAACTGATCTCTTGAGAGGGAATGCGAAGTTTGAAATGGGACAAGAGCAATTTGAAGCTTTTAAGCTACTTAACATTTTGTTGGTCAATAAACCAATTCTTCAAATATATGATCCAAATAAATCTATTGAAATGCATACGGACGCCAGCAACCGTGGCTATGGAGCCGTTTTGCTTTAGTGCAAAAACAACAGATGCGAAGCAAAATTACCACAGCTTCGAGTTGGAAATGCTAGCGATAATCATTCACCATCGTCACGGATTGCAATGCGACTAAACAACCGATGAATAAAAAAAGATATGAACGTGTGAATATGCTACTGTATACTTAAACTACAGGAATACGACTATAAAATCGAACATCGACCACCCGAAAGGATGCAACATGCAGATGCCCTCAGCAAATGCTTCGATGAAGAACAAAGAGCTCGACAACAACCTTTTAACTGTGGTGTGGTAATTGAGGAGTATGATTGGCTTTTGTTCGCCCAACAACAAGATCCTGAATTGGAGTATCTTCGCGGTGTTTTGGTGAAACAGAAAGACGATTGCGATGCAGAGGATATACGGGTTCGAAAGCAGTTTACTTTGAAAAACAATAGAATCTTCAAACAGAAAAAAATCAGGGTCAAATATTGAAACTTAATCATGATGATATTGGACATCCAGGAGTAGACAAAACGTTTGAAAGAGTTAATAGTTCTTATTGGTTCCAGCGGATGAGAAAATTCGTAAAAGGCTATATTCGTTCGTGCTCACAGTGTCAATGTCACGTTGTTCCATCTGGAAAGAAACTCGGTATGTTACATTCTTTCAAAAAAGTTACACGGTATGTTACATTTCTTCAAAAAGTGCATACAATACATATGGACCACTTGGGACCATTTATCAAATCTAAAAGAGGCAATACACATGTGATAGAGATGGTGGACAGTTTTAAAAAACTTGTTCTATTAAAAGTTGTCCAAGGTACGTCTGCTGAAGGTGCCACAAATCTCTTAAAGGAGATAATAGATCTGTTTGGGCCACCAACAAGTGATCCGGAAAACGGCGATGACTGGGACAAAAACCTAGGACGAATTCAATTCGGCATTAACACCACGATTCATCGTGCAATTGGATCAACACCTTTTCAACTTATGTTTAACTTTGTTCCTAGAGGTTATGACGGAGACTTGTTGAGTGATGAAACCAGGCGGTGGACAAGATTGGGGCAAACGGTAGAAGAGCAGAGGAGAGTGGCTCTTGAAAACATCAACGAAGATCAAGAGCATCAGAGAAAAAAATTCAACGCAAAAAGATACATAAGAAAATATAAGACTGAGGATTACCCGGAAAGTAGGCAGGACAAAAAGATTGGACATGTGAATTTTAAAGTTAAATAACATCAGGCAAATTTCAATATTTTATTTTACTAGTAATGTGTGCTAGCTCCTTTATTTTCTATGACTTCTAACATTCGCTTAGGCATACTTCTAAACAATTTTTGTCGATATTTTTGATCCATCTTGTTTCATTCTGTGCTAATGGATTCTGTTAATTCTGTTAATTCTGCAATATTGTTGTACTGCTTTCCACCTGCATAAATTGTTCGGGTGAGCTCTCCCCATAGTTCTCAGTAATATTCAAGCCAGTTGATTTTGCTGGCCAGTTAAGAATAGGCATGTTTTTGAGATGAAGTACTACTTAACTTGGCGGCAAGTATGGATTGTCGCATTTTCCTGTTGAAAAATAAGTTTTTCTCGGCTATAATTGAAGCAAACCTCTCAATTTGTTCACTAATTATTTCAATATATCTGGTGCTGTTTATTCTGCCACTCACAAACTTTATTTCGATCCTCCCGTTCTATCCAATTCCAGCCCATACCATTACAGAACCTCCTCCCATTTGACGGCGACTTAAAATTCGATGCTCCTTACGCAGGTCGTGCAAATAGTAATCCCAGCCATCAGGTCATCTAAATTAGACTTCTTTTCATCCGTGAATATGACTTTCCTCCACTTTTTCTTCCAATGACAATGACAGCGAGCAAGCTCCAAACGACATGTTTTGTGAAGTTCGGTTGAAAGTGGTTTCCGAAGCAGTTTTCGCCTTTGAAGGTGTCCGCATTGTTGTAAAACTCTTCCCACATTTTTAATGTTTGTTTGAACTCCCGCTTTAGCTGCAATTTGACGAGTCGTTAAAGAAGAATTTGAAGCTTCCCGCGAAATTGCACGTTTTTCTCTTGGAGTTAATGATGGTGGTCTTCCAGGAGACTTTCTTTTGGCATCATTTTTGGGATCGTTTAGTAAATTTGTCACTACTGTTCGACTTCCCTTCACTGACTTTGCTATTTTTGCAATACTCCAATCTTCAATCCTCAATTTCAAAACTGTTTGAATCTCAGCTGAATTTAACATTTTTCCGCGTCCCATATTAACTCTTTTTAAAAGAGGGGTTTATCAAATTTACAGTACAGTGATAATAAAACAAGGGCACAACTATTTTGATCAATGTTTACTTCAATACATCCGCTCTAAAACGAATGAACTCAAAACAATCGGCATGTTCTATCTTTTGTCCTACCTACTTTCTGCGTTCCTATATGATATGAACTGGAATCAGTTAGCTTTCCAAAATTGCATAAGGTAGAAATTGCACATAATTTTCCACCTTAACTTTACTTTAAACAAAAACTATAATTTACGAGAAACACACACTACAAAAACAAAACAGTGTTCTGAACAAATAGACGAATAGTGAAGTAACCCATATACATACAATCTTCTTTTCCTTTTTCCGGCGTTGTTATGGTCAGAAGTGTAGGACCATAACCTTCCCACTTAACTGCATTCCTACTGGTCCGCTTTTGGGGTCCGCCGGTTTGACCTCAGAAAGTAGCGGCAGGCTTCCCGGTTTGGGATTACTTCATCGCTGAGGCCAATCAAATGCTGGTGTTTTTGCATTTGTTTGCACCAATTGTTTTTCGGCCTGCCTTTTTTTTTTTTGTGACACGGGCATTTTTTTGTTTGATCTTACTCTTACAACACCGGTGATCTCCAGTCGTGTCAACCCACTGATTTGCATGTACACTTGTGGGGCAGTTTAATGGTGGTATATGTGTCCCTAGGCTCACCTTGTTGTTTTCTAAATTGCCTAGATGTGATTTTCGTTTACCCCTGTTCCAGTCGCCTTTTACGACAAGCGAGAGGTATCGCTGCAGGGATATTCCCAACCCGTCCCTGCACGGAGGTACCCATATACATACAATACCCTTTTTTAGACGTTAGTCATTTAAACATCTCTAAATCATGTGGGTCTGAAATAAGACTTCCTTGCATACAAATTAAACCTTTTTCGGAAGAGTTCGGAGATTGGTGCGAGTTTCATAATATATTTGAAAACTTAATAGATAAAAACTCAGGTTTATCTGATATTCAGAAACTGAAACATCTTAAGAACTCAGTGACTGGTGAAGCTGCGCGGTTAATTCAGCACCTTACTCTCGGTGGAAGAAATTAACAGGAACATTTTAACTGAAAGATTCGAAATTAAACGAAAATTAGTTAATACACAGCTAAGAATCCTAATAGAACAAGAATAACCCACCCATGAATCCGCCGCGTCGTTAAAATCGTTGCTCGCCCTTGCTAACCCCAACCTGGGACGCCATCCTCATATATATTATTTTCCATATGCTTCCCCCGTAAACACAATTGGGAAGCTGAATTAAGGATATCTGAAGCTTTGCCCGAATGGAAAACCTTTTTATCTTTTATGGAAGCTAGGTTTAGCTCATTGGAAAACATTTCTGAATTAAATACTAGTACTGCATGACATTCGGTATTGGAATTATTTTTAAGGATGGATGCGATAGCACGGTCTAATACTATCAGATTACTCTCTATTTGTGCTAATTGCTTAGGTTACGATCATCACGCATCAGGTTGTGCCAGCAGTAATCGATGTTACAAATGCGGCCTTAGCATCACATAATTATACACTTTGAACATCAAGTTCCAAGACAAAACAATACTCAACACAATACGCCACTTGTCTCAAAACACAAATCACTACAACTCGGCAACTATTGCACATAGTGATTTTCAAGTGCCCTCCATATCGCAACCCTTATCATTCAACACGCATTTCAAATGCGATCTAAAGCCTTATTAACTATCATACTAGGGATAGAGATTTTTGTTTAAAATGGAACACACATATTTAGGGCGCTAGTAGACCCTAGCTCTGAAAATACATTCATATCAGAAAATTCGACATAACTTTTAAGACTAAAGAGACACAAAACCTCGGCATATGTCACGGGCTTAGGTCAAATCCCTACCGGACTTTCTCATCATCAAGTTGAGTTCATCTTAGGTTCATTGACGAACGTAGAATTCAGTCTCGATGTCAGGGCATATGTCTTTCCGCAATTAATATCAATGTTACCAAACAATCGGGTGAAGTATTTGGACAAGTCTTACTATCCCTGGTCGATCCTTCTTATTTCCTCCCTGGGAAGATTGATATCCTAATACTTCAGGGTCATAAAAATGATATGCAATGATATGTATGTATAGTCGAAAAAAAGTGTTAAGTGGTTTGATTTTCCCGAAGCGCCTCGGATCGCTTTTTCATAGACGATTTTGTGTCCATTTTTTTGGCGAAAAATCTAACTTTTTTCAAGTTCTTTTTCAAAAAAATCATATCAACGTCACTAGTTTTTGAAATGTACTTTAAGTCACATTCGGCACAGCCTCAGCAAAGTATTTGGCAGTGCGAACACTACATCAGCTGGCAGCCGAGGTTGAAGCCGAATATTCTTATGTAGCCAAATTGCTCATGGAATGATTCTATGTGTGTTTCCGATTTGACGACGAAAGGAAAGAACCGACTCAAACCGAAAGAATAATCGAAAACATCAGATTTAAACAACAAAAAAAAACACTTTATTTTAAATTTGCTCGTTTGCAACCGGCTACATCCAAAATGAAAGTGTCGAGGAGACCATGAACCATCGGCCCTCAACAGCATAAATGCACCCACGCATCCACACACACACATGTATCAATGTTGATCATCCGATCGCTGCAACTGCATCGGGAGGCGTGTGATGGTGGGTGTGAATCGTACGATCGATGTTGTGGGTTGAATTCGGTGGATAGTGTGTTGGTGACGAACATCCGATGGACTGCAACTGCACTTTTATGGTGTGACATCGAGGTAATGTACAGTGAATAACAACATTGATGGACAATAGGAACATTGATTAAATTATTAATTAACTAATACTAAACATCCCGGCCCCCTGGAACAAGTTTCAGGACAATGGGAGAGCCGCAATTTTCGTTGCAGGACGAACAAGAAGTCCCCGTTGAGTTCTGATCGTTGCTACTCTACGTTCTTGTCTTGATCCGGATGGACGGCTTCTACTCTACCAAGCAGCCACTTTGTTTGGTTTGTCTGCGCTCGTTGCCATTTGGGACGCTCCTGAAGGCTGGTGATGTACTCCGCATGTCATCGCTTCCAAAATCCTTGCACCATGCTTTGAACGTGGAATCCTTTCCAAGATGGCAGCTGTACGGTTAGCGACAAATGTAGTCCATCGACGAGGGGGCGATGACAACCAATGGAGTACGATTTGTGAGTCGCACCACGCAAATACCTTAAGATTTCTCGTGACTGATGATTTAATTGCAGTAATTAAACGGCAAAGGAGTAGAGCTCCACAAAGTTCTAACCGAGGAATCGACACAATCACTATTTGAAACTGATTAGGTCCAATTTTACACCGAGCATAGACCACTGCTGAGTACGCCAATGATGAAGCATCTGAAAATCCGTGCAGTTCGACCTCTCCTGAAGCAATGAAGATAGCCCGGGGCACTTGAATCTGCTCAAAGCAATGCAACTCCTGCTGGTAGCGCGTCCACCTTTCACCTAACTGTGAAGGAAGTGGGTCATCCCAGCCAAGATTTAATTCTGATGACCATAATTCCTGAAACAGCATCTTAAACAGCACTACTGAAGGGGCCAGAAATCCTAAGGGATCGAAAATGCGAGATATTTCTGACAATAACGAACGTCGCGTTGGAGGACGCGATAAACGTGACTCAGACATGCGAAATGTATACTGATCTGATGTTGGATTCCAATTCATCCCAAGTACCTTTATCAGAGATTTTGACCGGTCAGTATCAACCAACTTAAACTCACAGACATCCTGAGGCAATTGAGTAAGTAAGGGCCCGCAGTTGGAAGTCCACTTACGAAGTTGGAGTCCGGCATTTGACAATAAGGATACAAGCTCATGGCCTAGACTTATAAGCTCCTCCGATGAATTGGCACCTGTAACAATGTCATCAACGTAGACATCGCTCAACAATACGCGCGCGGCATTTGGGTACTTTGTTTCATAGTCCATTGCTATCTGCTTTAAGACTCTAACTGACAACAAGGGAGCTGATGCCGTTCCATAGGTCACTGTGCGTAAACGAAAATGACTGATGTCATCTGGGGGACTCCGTCGCGAGACGATGCGCTGGAAATCAGTATGCTGATCATCCACCCAGATTTGCCGAAACATTTTTACTACAATACATCAGCAGTTAGCACGTACTTATGTTGTCGAAACCGTAAAGCAACTCCAAACAAATCTCGTTGAATCGGTGGACCTACCAATAATTGACTGTTGAGTGAATTTCCTAGCGAATCCCTAGCCGAACCACCCGTAGTTTGGTTGTAAAGCTATCTGGCCTCAAAACAACATGATGGGGTAGATAAAACACCTTTCCTGAAGCAGTTTCCAATTCGGCTGTAGATATGCCAACCATGTGGCCTAAATCAATGTACTCTTGCATGAATTTAACATACATACTATGCAGATTGGGGTCTTTCTGAATCCGACGTTCCATCGAATGCAAGCGATTTATAGCGTTACCTAGCGAATAACCAAAGACTGGTGACGGGATCTTAAAAGGAAGTTAAGCGACATATTTTCCATCGGACGAACGCAAAAATGTTGATCGAAAGTGTTGTTCGGCTTTATCATCGGCAACCGAGTCATCTTTCAATGGTGTTACCTCATCCAGTTCCCAAAAGCGCTGCAATAGAACATCGACATCGAAGATGGAATGAAAAGCTGATACTGGTAATTGTTGTTTGGCATCCAACAATTCTCCAGTCACTACCCAACCGAACGATGTATTTTGGGCAATTGGAATCCCTTTTGACCCTTGAAGTTTATCTCCCCTGAGGATGCATCATAGCTTATCGGCACCAAGTAAGATATCGATTGAACCAGGCACATTAAAGTTGGGATCGGTCAGGTCTAGATTCTTAATGTGGGGCCAGGCCGATGCTTCAAAGAACTGCGACGGGAGATTGGATGTCAGCTTATTTAGAATGAAAGCATCGACAACCAACGGTGTTTGGTTAAAACGCGAACACAACTCCAGTGAGATACAACCTCTTGTGTGACCTGCTTCTGTTGATGACAAACCGCGAACGGGAATTCTTGCATGTCTGCGGGAAAGACCTAGACGTTGAGCGAGAGATTCAGTAACAAACGCAATTTGAGACCCTGAATCGAGTAATATTCGACAGTAAATGAATTTGCCTGAGTTGTCCTTCACTTGAGCTAAAACTGTGGGTAGAATTGTTGCCTTTGCAGGCAAACATCGAATGACGAATGATTATTCACAGGTGAAGGCACCGATGGCGATGGTCTGGGTATAGGTTCTGGTGTTTGCTCCGAAGAAGTCGTTGCATGATTGGGTGCGGTTTGATGGTTTGAATCTGCATGCACTAGCGAAAGGTGTCGTGAATTACACGTACGACAACGATATGATGAGCGACATTTATTTGCAGAAGGTCCTGCACGAAGACAATTGAAGCACAACAGATTTGATTTCACGAACGCGCGACGCGATTCCACATCGAGGGCTACGAATCGTTCACATTGTGGTAAAATGTGGTTCTTTTTACACTTGGGACACTGCGAATTTAATTGCGAGGATGTGTATTCTACGAAATGGGTACGAATTTGTCCTTGTGGTTGACACGATTCTAAAGCATCACAGTGTAACTGAAAAAAATTCAAAAGCTCGTCGAATTTACAATCGTCCCGAGATCCGACGTTTTCAGCCCACGAACGACCTCATCGGCACCGCCGGTGATTTTACGTAATGTGACCGCATTACTAACCGATGTTGATGGAAGGGACAAAATCAGAAAGGTCTGAATCAGGGATTGCACGATGAGAGGGGCACGATCATACCGCTTTTCTAAGCGATCCCAAGCTTCCAAGTAATTATTCTCAGAAACTGGTATGTGCTTGATTTACTTAGCCGCGTCATCACAGAGAAACGATTTCATATAATAAAACTTTTGCGTTGCTTATTGTCCACTGTACCCGTGAATGTATCTCGAAACGAGGGCCAATCCTTATAGTTGCCTGAAAAGGATGGCACTGTTAATTTCGGTAACTGTATGGACGAGACACTATGATTCGGATTTTCGAGAGATTGTTTCTTCACGACTTTCTCAATCACAGAATTTTTTTGAAGTTCTAATTGTTTTTCGCGGATGTACTTTGAAATCGACAAATGTGCAATGAAAAACCGATTTTCATAATCTCCGAACTCTAATTCAAGTTGGTCCACTTCTTCTTTAGCTATCTCGGATTGCAGTATCTCTTCGTGCAAGGAAACGAAACTCGATCACGTAGCATCTCTAGCATTTCTAGAGTAGTTGCGGAATTTATGGTTTCTATAAATCCCACTGCACGAGTCAGACTGCCTTTCATGTTTCCGCGTTTAAGCTTTAACGAGTTACTTGCCATGATGAAATTACTTTCAAGTGATATAAGTTTACGACACTTAAACCGCACTTCACTTTCTATTGTTTATCACACGATTTTTTAATGATTTAAGCCAATGTTAATGTTAATGTTCACAATCTTTTATTTAAATGTCTTTTACAAATGTTCACAATATCCGGCTCGAAGGACCATTTAATGTTTCCGATTCGACGACGAAAGGAAAGAACCGACTCAAACCGAAAGAATAATCGAAAACATCAGATTTAAACAACAAAAAAAAACACTTTATTTTAAATTTGCTCGACTACAACCGGCTACGGCCAAAATCAAAGTGTCGAGGAGACCGTGAACCATCGGCCCTCAACAGCATAAATGCACCCACGCATCCACACACACACATGTATCAATGTTGATCATCCGATCGCTGCAACTGCATCGGGAGGCGTGACTTTGGTTTGGTGTGGATAGTGTGTTGGTGACGAACATCCGATGGAATGCAATTGCACTTTTATGGTGTGACATCGAGGTAATGTACAATGAATAACAACATTGATGGACAAAAGGAACAGTGATTAAATTATTAATTAACTAATACTAAACAATGTGGATGATTTAATTTACGGATCGGACAACGAAACCGAGGCAACGGAATGCAGACCGACATTCGTGATGTCTTATGTTCAGCGGGATTCCATGTTCGGAAATGGATTAACAACGGATGGAATATATCTCGGAAAATGAAAGAGAAATAAGAGAGTCGATGAAGACTGTGAATCCAATGGTATCCAGCAAGAGGTATTTTCAGATATGGTATAAACATACCTGAAATGTAGGTACCTAGGCATACGAAACGAATAGTACTTACAAACACAGCGCGACTCTTTGATCCCTTAGGATGGATCTCTCCATGTATTGTCAGGTCAAAGTTAATCTTGCAGCGGCTGTGGCTAAGAGAACTCACATGGGTAACGGCATCCTTCGAGACATTGAGAACCAGAGCTACGTAGTGGCTTATCGAATCTCGAAGTTTTTCAAATCCTTCGTTAGATAAAATTTAAAACGCCGCTCAGGTGCAACTACATGGGTCCAACGATGCATCCGAACTATCATATTTAGCTGTTGTATGTCCGAATTGTAAAAAAATTAGCGGGAGAGCATAAGCCTACCAGCGTCAAAGACACGAGTAAGTCCATCTGCCGTTAAAAGTATCTCCTTGCCACGTCTGGAACTTTGTGTAGCAGTACTTTTAGCAAAGTACAGAAAGTTATCATCTCTAGGCTCTTTACCAACACTGGTGTCTATTATGCTGCTCCCATAGGCATCAAATTATTATTATTTGTTTTTATACCATTTATTTAACAACTGTCTTTTTGACATCTAGTAAATGTTTTAACAAAATACAATTTACAATGTAGGACCAATGTCCTTTAAAATTGCTTTTTGTTTAATATGTTTTTTTTTGTGTCTTGGCACTTGTCGTCGGCGCCACCCGCCAAATGAAATAAACAATTCAAGTTTGTAGAGTTTATTTTCTGTAATAATAATATTATTAATAGGAATTCAGTTTATAATAGATACATTTGTTTCTTTGTTTTTTCTTACTCGATTTGGCACTCCTGGCAGGCAACCTCACTCGGTGGCTGACGATCTCGAACTTTCCTATGCGCAGTTAAAATTCAATATATATTTTTCAACGACAGGCGTAAGTTTGAGAGTCTGTGATGAGTGAAGTTGCCTGCCATGAGTGATGCCAATTTACATCTAACGAAATTTATCGATAGCAATTAAATTTATCGACACCCCACCCCCCGTGAGGCTCCTGAGCCACCGCTGGAAGCCTCACTTACATCCAACACAGCCGTCTTCACTTCAGCGGAGCGGATTTGTCCATCCACACCCGGAAACACTTTAGAGATCCTCCCTCGGATCCACTGACTCCTGGTACACTGACTTCGCAGTGACCAGGACCAGACTCCCGACTTCAAGCGGCGGCACCCGGTTGAACCACTTACATCTTCTGGTGAGTACCGGGAGGTATTCGCGAATCCATCGGTTCCAGAATCGGTCTTTTAGCTGCTGGCTCATCCTCCACTGCTTTCAAAGAGAGAGCGCGCGCTGTTCAACAGGACCAGGAGTTTGCGTTGAATTCGGAGTTCCCAGGAGGAAGTGGTTAGGTGTGAGGCGCTCCTCATCCTCGACTGAGACTGGCAGATGCGTTAGTGGTCGGCTGTTGACGATATTCTCCGCTTCGATTAGCGCGCTCTGCAGAAGTTCAATCCTCGGCGCAGTTTCTTTAAACGCCTGAGATAAAGCGCGCTTGACGGACTGAATGAGGTGTTCCCAGCATCCCCCAGCGTGCGGGTTCATTGGACAGTTAAACACCCACTCTATTCCAGTCGCCGAGAGCTCAGCCTTGATCGCCTCCTTATCGAATATGTCGTTTGTCAGCAATTCCTTACTAGCTCCGACGAAGTTCGTCCCGTTGTCGCTTCTAATACGTAGTGGGATTCCCCGTCGATTAATGCAGTTACGGATGCAGAGGATGCAAGCATCCGTCGACAAGTCAGCCGCTATCTCCAGGTGAACGGCCCCCACCGTTAAGCATGTAAACAGGGCGATCCAGCGTTTCTCCCGTTGGCGGCGTACGGTGACATTAACGGGGCCGAAATAGTCGAGGCCGGTATATGTGAACGGCCTAACAAATGGTGTAAGTCGATCTTCCGGTAGCTGTCCCATCAACGGCGGTAGCGGCTTGGCTCTTCGAATCCGACATAATTGACACTCGTTCTTGCATTGTTTAACAGCAGATCGGAGATGGGGCACCCAAAATCGTTGCCGTGTTTCATTTACGACGGTATCGCCATTTTGGTGTTGAAGTCGGTAATGATATTCCTTTATGAGCAGCTTGACTCATATGGTTTTTTGGCAAAATGAGGGGCCGTCTGGTCTCAATGGTCACTGTCGTGGCTGCGTCGATTCGCCCAAGGACTCGAAGGAGTTCGAATTCATCCAGATACGGTGTCATTCCCAAGAGTTGGCTACTTTTATCTACGGATAAGTCTTGGCGCAGTTTTTCGATGTCATTTCGGTAGACTTCCCTCTGGGTCTGGCGGTATATTAGGTTTTCAGCATCTCAGTTCAGCTGCAGATAACTCCCCACGTTCTGTTGACTTGCGCCGGCAAGTGTCGGCGAAACGAATAATCCAACCGACCGTTTTTTTTTAACTTCAAAAGGCTAGAGAATCTTGTCGCATCCACGATGAACTCGCAGGGTTTATTCACGGTGAGTAGGTACTTTGATCGTAGTTCTTCCGTACGGCCGTAGTTGGTGATCCGCTTGGCTACTCTGCAGGATTTCAGCTATACAGTAAGCCACAAATTGCTTATGACGGCGAGAATCCGATCGGAGCCAGTGAAGTACGGTCTTAGAGTCGCTCCAAAAAACTCTATCAACAAATCGCAAATTGTGGCATTCGGCCACGGAGCTGCAGAGTCTTATTCGAAGAATCGCGGCTGACAACTCCAAACGGAGTATGGATATCATCTTCTTTGGACTTCCTCTCGTTTTGCCGCAGACGAACGATATGTGGACCTCGTTATCGTGTTGGATGCGAAAATACGTTACGGCACTGAACGCTTCTTCGCTGGCGTCAACGAACGTGTGAAGATCGACTCGTTCGGCTCGTGTCAAAAGGCGGCTATGGCATCTGGGAATCCTCAGTTGGGCCAGAGTAGGCCCGTTCTCCATTCTTTCCACCGGCTGTAGCAGATGTCGGAATTGGCTTATCCCATCCAACACCTATTCTCCATATTGTCTTTAGCATGAGTTTCAACGGAAGGACGAAGTTTGATATCATTCCAAATGGGTCGAATATTGACATCGTCAGGCTGAGGAACTCCATTTTGGTGGGGCGTTTATCGCCCTGCATAATGGCTTGGTTTATTCTAGGGTTTAGACGGAATACAAACATATCTTCGGCGCTATCCCAACACATACCCATCTTTACGGTGTCTATGTCCATATTGACCATCTCGCTACGTTTTTTCCGACTCTTCATCATTTGATAAGCTGGATATCACTTCCATCACTTCCCTTGAATTGGACACGAAACGTCGTAACTCGAAGCCAGCGCTTTGATCGATCTTGACGACAGCCCTTGTGACTTCAATGGCTTCCGGTGCACTATCGAAACTGTCAACATAGTCATCCACATAATGATGACTTACGATGGCTTCGGCGGCTCTAGGATGATCCTCGGAGAACCTTGAGGCGTTGAGGTTTTTCACAAAATTGGCTGAGCAAGGGGAGCTGGCAGCCCCGAAAGTCATCACCTTCATCATGTATATACCGATTGGCTGGTCATCTTCTTCTTGCCAGAGAAACCGTTGAGAGTGCTGATCCTCTGGCTTTATTAGCACTTGGTGGAACATCTCCTTTATGTCACCAGTTATTGCAACAGATCGAATGCGAAAGTTGTATAAGACTGCGAACAGTGGCGCGTATTCATCTGGTACTTTTAGCAGAAAGGAGTTGAGAGATTTTCCATCAACTTCAGCTGCTGCGTCGAAAACCAGACGCATCTTCCTGGGCTTATTAGGATTCTTGACACCAAAATGAGGAAGGTACCAAGTCCTTGGAGACCAGTCTGGAAACGATCCTTTACCTTCATCGTGGTGTTTGCCAGGAGCTGCAGCGCTGCTTTGTCCCTGTCGGATAGTAATAGTATTTTTTCCTTAGGTCTTTTGACTCCAAAGTTTTCGATGCAGAAGTATTCGTCGACAAGCCGATCCAATGTCTGGATGGATCCATGGTCTGGAGATTGGCTACTACAGAATACGATCTTCCCTCGTGTCTCATCGTCAGGTTCCGCTGCTGATCTACGATAAGCAACCCAACCAAGCCTGGTAAGTGTAATGGTGAGCGCGTCTTGTTCACTGTTGATAACATTTATCGGGCTGTTGTCTAGTCCAATCAGCAGTTCCGGCTTCGCATTGGTGTATTCGACTAGACGAAGCCCAGATCGGGCCTGTACTCGGGGCTTCGAGGCGGCAAACGTTTGGATAGGCAGGCACAACTCTTCCACGGTTTGAACTCCCCGCATCGTGAATTTCTTCCCCTTTTTCTGTTCGGCGCTTATCTCAACGTCCACTACAGATGACCTTTTGAGTTGCGTTTCCCCTCCGAACCATCGCAGATTCAAGTCCTTATGCTTTCCCTTTAAACCCAGATGTATGGCTAGCTCCCTGCTCATGATTGTAACAGAAGAGCCTTCATCAAGCAAGGCGAATGTTCGCACCATCGTGTCACCATTATACACCCTAACGGGCAGAACTCGGAACTACGTCCTCGCAGTTCAATATAGGTTGTTGTAATTCCGCGGATTGATCCTTCTCTTTGACCGGCATTGATTTCTTCGTGGGTTCCATTTCATGGAGGGACTCGTGATGCATTTTCCTACAGTTGTCAATTAGGCATGGTTTTCTGGCACGACCATTTTGAACACTGTGCCCATATTTTAAACATCCGAAGCAGAACTTGTTACGTTTAACGAATTCCCATTTCGCTTGAACATCTAATCCCACGTAGCTGTTACATTCTGATGGGGCATGGCGTCCTCTTCCGCAGTACCGACACTTAACCCTTTCACCTTTCGTCTTCTCAGTCATATGCAATACATTTCCCGATTTTGTCTGCACCGAGATTCCAGTTTGCGACAATGGTGGCTGACATGTTGTTGTAACAATGCAAACGAGGCGGGCAACTCGGCTTAACCAATCATTAAAATGTCTAATCGTTGGGAAGGGCTGCAGATATACGCTACATTGCGCCCACTCTAGCCTCCTACTCATCGGCATTTTCCCGACTAACTCGTCCAATAAATTGGGATTAGCCATGTGTTGATGTAGCCCGCTCGCTTCCAGGAACACGCACAAATTCTGTACCTTGGTGGAGAATGGTACGAACAGCTCCTGTTTGCTGTCTGGAATCTGTGAGATTTCCCTAACCTTCTTGAGTTGGCTTTGTATTAGGCACTCTGGACGTCCGAAACGAATTAGCCATGACTTGTTCCACATTGTTTGGATGGATGAGTAGGGACTCTACCACGTTTCTAGCTTCTCCTTTTATGCTCTTCTGTAGTCGAAACATATTTTCCATCTTGCTATACCCAGACATATTTGTGGATTCGACGAAGGCTGTCGAAAACATTGGCCATTCTTCCGGATGTCCATGGAACTCGGGAGATCGTATAATTTACGGTGGGATACACTTACTGTTGATGGTGTAGATTGTTGAGTTGGTCGAGACTGCAAAGGGGCTGATGTAGTGTAGCGTTGACCTTCGAAATTCTGTAGGGCATTTAATTGTGGCAGAAATGTAGGAATTGTGGCGGTGGTCATTGAGCTATATGGTGCGGTATGCATTGGAAATGTGGGAGTGGAGTTCGTAAACGATGGGAATACTGAAGACGATGAATATGGTCTTAGCGAGTTGTGAAGCGTGTGAGGCATCATGTTGGCTCCTTGTGCTGCGATTGGGTAGTTGAATTTATGATTTGTGTTGGCGGCATATGCAACTGAGGCTGGAACAGTTACTGTGGCAGACATGACTGTTGTAACGGCGGTCGTAACTGTGGAGATTACGGGAGCAGCAGACGAGAAGGCACTATCGAAACCAGACGCAATGGCCAGGCGCTCTGTTTCGCTTGTCTGTTGTTTTTGCAATAATTGTTCCAGCTGTTGGCGTTTCATTTTTTCTTCTTGTGCAGTTTTCGTAACGGCTTCTAGCTGTGCACGTAACTGTACCAGCTGGTCGTCCTTTGTTGCGTCGGTGTTCGTATATTCCACTTCTTCATCTGACCTCCCGCCGGGATCTGACGGATGATGTTTTAAGGTTTGTCTCGTCGTTCTTTTGTTACTCGACATTACACTGATCGACTAATACACCCTTTGTTGGCTAATGACGACAAAAAATGCTCGGTTGGCTGTGAGCTGAACACCAGTTGTATCTCCCGTTGGCTACGGGGTTTACTGGGCTGCGGTAACTGTTTCGCTATTCACGAAATCAAGTCGAAAAATAAAGCTGTCGTCGGCGCCACCCGCCAAATTAAATAAACAATTCAAGTTTGTAGAGTTTATTTTCTGTAATAATAATATTATTAACAGGAATTCAGTTTATAATAGATACATTGGTTTCTTTGTTTTTACTTACTCGATTTGGCACTCCTGGCAGGCAACCTCATTCGGTGGCTGACGATCTCGAACTTTCCTATGCGCAGTTAAAATTCAATATATGTATATTTTTCAATGACAGGCGTAAGTTTGAGAGCCTGTGATGAGTGAAGTTGCCTGCCATGAGTGATGCCAATTTACATCTAACGAAATTTATCGATACCAATTAAATTTATCGACAGCACATCTACCCGAAGCATTGGGGGTTATATTGACTCCGAGCGCCCCTTGTCGCTCGTTGTGGTCGCCTAGTTTTGTTTCCTTTTTGCATTAACCATATTGCTTTTGGGACTAACCAGAAAACCCAGATTTTCAGAAATTCTATGAACTAACTGAGTTGGTAGAAATCGCTTTAATCGTCTGGTCTGTGTTTATTCGTCACTTGGGATTGTTCGTATTTCATCGTTTGTGTGTTGTAGAATTTTAAGTTGGTGTTTTTTGCAACAATTTTTTGCTTCTTCTGCAACGGTTGCTAGGTGAAGGTCTTTGTGAATTTCGTCATTTGGTATATACCACGCAGCGTTGACAATAATCCGTAGTATTTTGTTCTGTGTACGTTGTATTATTTGGATATTAGAGATCTTTGCTTGGCTTTGGCATTTCCTTCTCGCCATAACTTTATTCAATATATGTACTTTATTTCATTATACGAGTATTAATATTATAGTAGTAAGGTGAAAGAACCATATTTCTGTAAAATCAACATTGTATCGGACAAAGATTGTAAAATTTCTGCCACAATAAATAGGTGCAAAAAAGAGATCTGTACCCCACAGTTGTAATCCGTATGTCCCTATTGGTCTTATCATCGTCTTGTATACACTTGTTATCCATTGATAGTCTTAAGTTTCTGCCCAGCATCTAGAAACATTTTCGGAATGTATCTTTTATTTGGTTTCTTTTTTGTATTATGTGCTGTTTCCACGTCGATTTACTGCCAATAAACATTCCAAGGTATTTGGCGCAGTCGCTAGTTTGTATGGGTTCACCGTTAATTGTTAAAGCGGGTGTGTTGTCAAACCTTTTTGTACTATAGATCACCTCATCATTTGAAAGGAATTTTTGGCGCCTCCAAGTCAACGTTCAAGGAATATGCGACCCTGCTTGCTCAGATTGAGGCATATCTTAATTCAAGGACCTTTGGTCCAATGACGTCAGATCATGATGATCTTTCAGTCTTAACATCCGGACACTTCCTCATTGGGTCAGCACTACACAGTCATCCCGATAGGAATCTACAAATAATGAACATCAACAATCTAGATAGATGGAAGTACCTTCAACGCCTCACTCATGACTTCGGGACACAATGAGAACATCGTACTTATATTTTCTGCAGCAACGTCCAAAATGGATGTAACATAATCCATATCTCAATGTCGGAGACATCGTACTCGTCAAGGAAGACAATCTTCCACCTTCAGCGTGTGTGCTAGAACTGCATACCAGTTAGGACGGTCTGTCGCGCGTGGTGATAATAAAAACGAAAAACTGTTTTCAAATGTCCGATAGCGAAGCTTCCGTCTTGCCTGGTCCAAACCCGTCGACCGATTCGTAACGAAAGCAAATGCAAACAGAAAAAAGAACAAACTATGAATCATAAACTACCTATATATGTAACTATAAAAAAAAAACAAAAAACTACACAATGCATGAACAAATCCACGCAGCCTATAACAAGACCACAAGACGTTGCAAGTGCATTATCGGCACTCGACCAAGAAAAAAAAAAAAGAAAATAGTTGAGACGACGAATGAAGAAACCAAACAATCAATAACTCGAGGAACTCTATTCAACCCCAAGCATTGCCGGAGTATTTAAATCGCGAAGACTTATATTGGCAAGACACCTAGAACGAAAGAACAGTGGAAGAACAGTCAAACAAATAATGAGTGGAAAACCCGTAAAAAAAGACCGCCAGGACGACCGCGCCGTAGAGGGGTGGACAATATAAGGATGGATTTAGGAGATATGGGACCGAACAGCGAAATATGGAAGGAACTCACGCATGATAGGAAGGAAGCATTCCCGTTGGAACAAAATCACACCTTTTGAAGAAATCTACTAATTTTTGGCCTCTTTGAAAGTTAGTATTTGGATAGGACATCTTATTTCAGTGTTTCCTTTTAGGAACATCATTTTCTTGCCTTTGCTCGTATTGGTGCTCTTTTTTCTTAAATACTCGGTACAAATGCATTAGTTGTGTTCGGTACCCACCTCATGTGATGGTTCTATCCGGTTGCGATAATTCATAATCTACCGCCCCGAGCTGATACACCATGGCACCAAATACACAGCATATGCTTCGATCTATGAAAGTTTGTCTTGGCTGTCGTTGTTGATGCATGGCCGCAGCGCCCCCATCATTTGTACAGCCGGTCACAATACAATGCAGACTGATTACACTTCTTCGTCTAATTATATATTCGTAAACATATATAATAACAGTTATTAAAATTAATTAAATTCTTGAAAAATTCTTGAAAACTTAGAATTCAACGAACACATTTATCCTGTAAATGAATTTACTTTACAGGCCGGAAGTGATGATGTTAGTTCTTTGACTGGAAAAGTTTTTATATTCGAATACAGCGAACATGCTAGAAAATGTGTAAAGATTGAAACTATTAGCGAAATAACAGATCCAGTGCACGACATGGCTTTTGCCCCGAATGTCGGTCGAAGTTATCATGTCTTGGCCGTAGCAAGTAAATGTTTGTATATATTAAATCTTTCGTCTTCGTCGTAAGTGATGCTATAATAAATTAGTATGATATATGTAAAAAATATATATACTTACGCAGTGACGCCGCAGGATCAGCACGATTGAATATACAAACGGTTGCTCAATTTAATGATCACAACTGTCCAGTTTGGAGAGTATGTTGGAACATAACAGGAACAATGTTAGCATCTTCCGGTGATGACGGATGTGTGAGGATTTGGAGAAGTATAAAATATTTTTACATCAGTTTACATTTTAGGTAAAATAATATTCGAATATTTTTTGCAGTGAACTACGCAAGAAATTGGAAGTGTGCAGCAGTACTTAAAGCAGAAGGCTGCGTACCATCTATCGATTCTTTTCTTCAAACAGGCGCCAGCGGTAACACAGCTTCAGCAGCTACAACAAAATATTATAAACGGGGAACTATAAGTAATCCTAATCAAGTCCCTTGGCATTAACATTTTTATTTTTTATATTTCTTGAAAATAAAAAAAAAATACATATATAAATACTTTTCTATTTAATGAATAATTATACATAGTAAAGTAATAATTATTTTATCCTATAATATAATTATGCAAATTGTAACGTTCCAACTTATTTTGGCTTTTAGGGTCTTTTTACTACCCAATGTAGCATAAATCTAACTACTCTTGCAAAAACTTATATAACTTTATAGCAAGTCCAATTAACTTTTATTTTGAGAAGAATTAATCAATTATATCCACAAATATAATTTTCGAAAAAATATTTCCCTTACATAGTTCAATTTTGTGCCGGTCACCATCAGAAAAAAGGAGTCGAAATAAAAACTTGAAATAATTTTGATTGCAAAAATTGTTTCCATTTAATTAAATAGGTCATGTCTGACATAATTAATATTTTTTCTGGAGATTGACGTGACGATTCCATGGCATTGACGTTGTTTCCTCAAAAACATTGCTTTGCTTTTTTGTTGGTGGGTTTGGGGTCGTTATCTTGTTGGAGGACCCAAATCAACGGCATTTCGTCGAAAGCATGACTTCATTCATAATATGGGTATAAATGTGTTGGTCTAGTACAGATTTTATCCAATAAATGGGCCAACACAATAACATGAAAAACAACTCCATATCATTTTGCTGCAACCACTATGTTTCACCGTTTTTATGGTGTAAGGCTGTTTAAAAGCCATATTTGGAGGTCTCGTACAAAACAACAAAATTCCAACCTCACCACGATTTTGCTTTCATCTAACCATAAAATCGATATTGTTTCGAGCGAACTTTAACCTCTTAGTCACATGACATACTCTGAGGAATAGATCCTTTTTCGAAACTCTTAAAATAGGCTTCATCAAATGCCGTCATATAGCTGGCTTTTTACCGCAACTTCCTGTTTTTTGCTGTTATTTTACTGTGTTTTTTTATCATTTTGTTGGAGCATCCAAGAAACTTCCTGACTAGGATTTACTATCAGAAGAAATTTCATATACTCAGATTCAGTGCCCTTAGTAATCCGAATCAAGTCGGCCGCTATGAAACAGCCATCTTGTCAGAACGAAAGTGCCCCGGGCCCTGGCGAGGCAGTATCTATGTTTGTCAAAATACAGGTTATGGTCTAACCAGATCCCAAGGTATCTGACTTCACTTTGTTTCGCTAATGGAAGCCCGTCCGGTCCAAAAATTGAGAACCTGCTCCAATTTTTTCTAGTGTCTCGAGAGGCCCCAGTTTCTGAAATGATTTTGATTTTTGGAAGTTTGTCTTCAACTTCCAGTCACAATATTGCTAAATTTTTTCGAAGTCACGCTGAAGAAGAGTAACAATGCAAACAAAAACAAGAAGAGCAAAGCAAATTAATTGTCTGCGTACACTTTAGAGTGGTGAAGAGAAGTTATCAGATCACTGAATGGCCTACATCTGAGCCTGTATACCTATATAACGTCGGTTCCGGCTGATTTTTTTCTCTTCAATGTCTCGAAGATCATCCTTTAAAAAGAAAAATGAATTTATAAATAAAAAAACCAACACATTAGAAGCAGAAAAGAGCGGTTCATTGAAAGGACCGCGAGTGGGTCTATGGCACTTGGTGCCACTATCACTTATATATACGTATTTGGTTATTATATTCCTTAGTTTTTTGTGAACATTTATGTATACGTCCGTACACTTGAAAATACAATCGCAAGGTGAACCTTGGTTGAAATGAAGAGAGTTAGCCTCTTCACTGGCGACGGCATTGTTTGCCATAAAATCATTATTTAATTGCTTGATATGAAATCATCATTAAAACTAAGGTTCTATGATAGCCAATGATTGATATCATTTTGAAGGTAGAATTGATAAAGTAGGACCCTGTTTTCCAGGTTTGGGTGGATGCTGTCATTTACCATATACACTTCCTGGAATACAGCTCCCACTGTCGCCACCTTCTCCCGGGGATCCTCGATCAAGAAGAAATCATCATCTAAGACGGCGCTCTCTGCATCGATGCTGACTGTTCGCAGGAAGCGTTCATTGTCTGAGTTTATCGGAAGCTTTAGATCCTGAATGTCATTCTGATTGCTTCTCCGAAATATTTTATTCATTTGTGGGAACAGCAAATGTTTTGGATTTTACAGCACGAATTCTGTTATTCCAATACAAACTTACAGATATCCTGTAATTTTCCTTGATCAACCTTTGGAAATTTTTAATCAATGATTTCTGTGTCCTGACCTCCGAATTTTGTCTGTCACTAAGCCGCCTGTACAAGAGTTTGAGTCTTGTCAGGAATCTGCTGTTTGTGCAGTGTGTTTATTGTAGCATTTCGGTATCGTGCTGCCGTTGGCGTGGTATCGTACCTGTTCATTGACTTTTTAATGAAATCGTCTATTTGTTTAAGGTACCTGTCAATCTTGTAGTTTGACAGGTTCTTGTTGGAGATGGGAAGGAGGCACTCGAAGTTTACCGAGTTTAAGCGCAGAGATCAAAAAAGTGTTTCGAGCTTTGCGATGAAAACATTGGGTTAAGGTGTTTTAGGTGCATAGGCTGATATAATAAACATTCTCTTTCCAGTTTAGTTTTTTTAGTTTTAAGTTCAATTCATTTTTATTTAATATTTTTTATAACTATCTTACGCTAGACAAAAATGCTTAAAACTAGCTTAACTATCCTTACAAATTTAGAAATCTTCCTGACCCTAAAACGAATTGTATAATTTTAACTCTCTAATTCCCATGCCTAGATTAATCAGAAAAAATCGATTTTTCCTTCTCAATAGTAATTTTAGATGAGTTGTCGACCAAAAACAAAAATCGAAAAAAAAATCCCCTCCCCCTTTAGTTTTAGTCACCTATATGTGACACTGGGCATTGTTAATTCAGTTTTTCACTTTTTGTCTTTAAAACTAAAAGGTAACATGTTTGCAAAAAAATTATTTATTCATAAAAAATGTTATAAGTATGTACATAAGTATATAGTTTTAAAAAAATAATTATTTATTGTGAAACATGTACCAACACTTAAGGTGCAGGCCAATATTGCATTTAGAGCACATTTTTCTTGTTCGTTGGTGACAAAGTCCGCAGCGTCTCTGGGAACAATCCACTTCTTGGTGGTCTTCGGCTTCACCTGCAGATCTCACTTCACTGGAGACCCTTATTTTAACCGGAACTCCACAGGCAGAAGCATGGGTCAAAGGCTTACCATATTTTTGCAAGTACGTAGTAACTATATTTCGGCGAAAATCACAGTAGGTCCATTTATTTGTTGATTGCCTCGTGATAAGCCATGTGTTTTGACATTTTGACATGCAGCATCTATGCCAAATGCAAATAGAGGAAACCACCACTTCTTGCCACGAAGACCTACTCTCATGGAGTCGACATTCTCGTCAAAACGGTCAACTCCACCCATATACTTATTGTACATCTTTATAACAGCTGGGCAATCCACTTGAATTTTTTGTCGTTTTTTATTTATGAATCCCATTCGATCGACTTTGGTGATAGGAGTCAATCTGTGGCAGTTGGATGCAATGCTGACAACACTATTGTCATGCCACTTAGCTGCAATAATTTCAGCAGACATTTTGTGACACAACTCACCCCTCGACTTCTTCTTCATGTCTTTTGTGGTCGGAAGCGGACAATTTTCAAGCCGGTTCTCACGAACAGTTCCAGTACCTCCAACATTTTGTTCCCGCAAATACTTTAACAATGGTAAGCTGGTAAAAAAATTGTCGAAGTAGATATTGTACGGTCCTAATTCTTCCGGTAGTCTGGAATGGAGTTCCAAAAGAACTGCAGCTCCTAGACCCATATCAGGCTGCATCTTGAGGATAGGACCAGATGCATCTTGGTAAAGTTCGCAACTTACCAAATATCCATAGCGAGTAGCTGCTGACCAAAGCTTATAACCAAACCTTATTGGTTTTCCATGGATATGTTGCTTTGTTCCATGTCACCCAAAGTACGGCACTATGGTCTCATCAATGGATATATGCGACGAACCAGCTTTTTTGAAATTCGCCGTAAAGTTCGTGTTTAACTTTGTGAAGTAATCCCGAACTTTTGCAAACTTATCATGGGACGGTAAGAACGTGTTGTCACAAAGATGAACATATTGCTGAATTTCAAAAAATCAGTTTCGCCGCATGCTGGAAGCAACAAGCTCATTGTGAGTGTCACTCTTCATTTCCCAGAACATTCTCATGTACTTTGGCCTCAGGTATCAGCAGCAATATTGCAATATATACCCTTACCTCGTCCGTGGTAACACTTAGAGTGTGGTTTCTCTGAAGTGCGTATACATTGCTCATTTCTGTTATGAAGGTAACAATTTCATCGCTATACAGCAGTTCGAAACATTCAACGGGTGTCAGGTCTTCTTGTATATTGCTTATAAAGACTTCTTCGTCACAGTCCCCTTTACCACAAGTAGTAAATGAAGCGTTGTTGTGCCATTTGCTTATGGTATTTTCTTTCTTCTTTTTTTTCGGAGCGGGAACACATCAGTCACCACCCCATCATCTGGAGGGAATAAAATAATATCCCCTGGATCCGCCCCGACTTGCAACTCCTCAACAATCTCATCTAAGGTCAATCTGTAAAGTAAAAACAAGCTCAAAGTTTACATCACCATCAATTTTGAGTTATTTGTCTTTGTAGATGCCCAGTGTAACCCCTAGGTGACACGTCATATTTTTACTATTGTAACTATCATTTTATCTTTTATTTTTGTGATAAAATGCGTTTATATACAAGCTTTTATATTTATTAATCACATTCAGCAGCAAACAAAAACATACCTACAGCTTTGGGCAGGGATACGGCACCAGGAACTCTTCAGGTGAAGATATCCTAAACATGTGCAAGTCGTGCGGTCTTATAGTGCTAAATACCATGTTCGTCAAACAAAGCCGGCACCTGATCACTTATAGCAGCGGCGGAAATGAAACTCAAATAGACTATCATTTGGTATCCAGTTTCATGAAGCCACGAGTTAAAGATTGCAAAGTGATCCTGGAAGACGCGATCGCCCCTCAACACCGTCTCCTCCTGACTGAATTTTTTATGGAGGCGAGTAAGAAGTCAAAGCAGCAAACGAAGGTGTCTGAGAGAATCAAGTGGTATAAGCTGGATAAAAGAAAAGGCGAAGCTTTTATTACCAGCATGAAAAACTACCTCTTTTCCATTATCGATGAGGTCGGTAATGAGGAGTGCAGAGCACAAGACATGTGGGATTCCCTCGACAATCTGACCTGGAGAAAGCCAAATCACTGCTCGGAACATCTAAAGGCCGCTGCCAACACGCAAAAGAAACCTGGTGGTGGACAGACGAAGCCAAAGCAGTGATACACGAAAAGAAAATGGCTTTCCAAGCTTGGTCAAAGTGCTCTTTTACTAATAGAGAGGAAAAAGCTTGCCGTGAAAAGGTATATAGATATTACAAAGGTATCGCGAAGAAAAAGTGCGCCGAATTCAAAGCGAAAATCATGGAACGCCTATATCAGGAGTTGGAAGAAATATCGTCTTCCGCGTCTGACAGGAACCAGGCTACCCAGGAGCTTCGACAAAGCAATTTGAACAAAGGCGCAAATATCTTTAAGATAGCCGCCCAGAGAAGAAGAAATGCTCAGGAGATTCGTTTCCCAAAGTTTATTAACAATGCTGAAGGCCAACTCCTTGTGGAAGACGAAAAAATTCTCCACAGATGGCGACAGTATTGCGAGGAACTTCTGAACGAACAGTTTCCCCGAGTGTACTTTCCAAGCGCCGCCCCGAATCATGCCGAAATATCCGACATCACAGTCGAAGAAGTTCGGTATGCGGTTAAAAACTCCAAGAAAAGAAAAGCTGTTGTGCCGGACGGGATACCCTCTGAGTTCTGGAAAAAGATGGGAGACATCGGGTCTAGATGGCTCATGGTTCTTATCTCCAAACTTATGAGAGGCGACACTATGCCTAATCAATGGAGGGAAGCTATCTTCTTCCTTTGCACAAAGGAAAGGGTGATACGCGAAATTGTGATAACTACCGTTCTGTCAAGCTGATGTCGCACACCATGAAGATCGTTGAACCGGTATTAGATAGCCGACTGCGGAAAATAATACGACTATCTGATGACCAGTGCGGGTTTGTCTCGGGTAAATCAACAACAGATGCAATCCAAAATATAAGGGTCATGATGGAAAAGCATCGTGATTCGTCAAAGAACTTGCATATGGTGTTGGTTGATTTCGAGAAGGCCTTTGACCGGCAACCAAGAGATCTTTTATGGGTAGCGCTAAGACAAAAAGGAGTTCCAGAAACCTATGTGCGAGTGATCATGGACATGTACAATAGAGCAACGACAAGAGTAAGATGCACCGCAGGAGTCACCGAAGAGTTCGCAATCAAAGTCGGTGTACACCAAGAGAGTGTCCTCAGCCCACTGCTCTTTATAGCAGTCCTTGATTGGTTGCTTGAAGGAAAAGTGACGGACCCCAATGTGCACCAGCTATTCTTTGCTGACGATGGAGCCATTATAAGTGATGATAAGGCGTCCCTACAACGAGCACTTGATGTGTGGGTGGACATTTTTGAGGGACACGGGTATCGTAGTAGTTCAAAGAAGACAGAGTATCTGTGCTGCCCGTTCTCTGACCCTCATCAGCCTATTCCAGAGATTTACTTGAATGGAAGAGTGCTTCCCAAGTGTGAAAAGTTTAAATATCTGGGATCTATGATTAATAAAGAAGTAACTTGTGATGACGACATCAACCATCGCGTAAGCGTAGGGTGGATGAAGTGGCGGGAAAACTCCGCCATCTTCTGTGATCGAAAAATGCCCCCTAAGCTGAAAGGAAGGCTCTACACTTCAGTTGTACGTCCGGCGCTCACATACGGTTCACAATGCTGGAAAATGCACAAAAAGTATGAGAGCAAATTAACGGCAGCTGAGATAAAGATGCTTCGCATGACAGCGGGAGTAACAAAGCGTGACAGAATTAGAAGTTCAAAGATCCGAGGAAGCCTCCACGTAAAAGAAACCATCAGAAGAAAGATAGAGCGCGACCGACTCAGTTGGTATTGCCATGTTCAAAGGAGAGATCCTTTGAACCCCGTCCAAAAGGCGTTATCAATCAACGTTCCAATTTCAACACGCAAAAAAGGCAGGCCGAAGAACAATTGGTGCAAACAAATGCAAAAACACCAGCATTTGATTGGCCTCAGCGATGAAATAATCCCAAACCGGGAAGCCTGCCGCTACTTTCTGAGGTCAAACCGGCGGACCCCACAAGCGGACCAGTAGGAATGCAGTTAAGTGGGAAGGTTATGGTCCTACACTTCTGACCATAACGACGCCGGAAAAAAGGAAAAGAAGAAGAACTAGGTCATCCGCATATGGTCTTTGTGCCTTTCTCCATAAAGATTTTAAGGATTTTGTTAACTGTAAGAAGCACAGTAGGGGGGAGAGAACTTTCCCCTGTGGTATGCCTCTAGTTGTCACTTTCCTTATAGAGCTGTGTCCAGTGTCTGCACTGATAGTTCTGTTATTTCACATATTTACAATCCAGATTAAAATGGATTTCTCTACTTTTATGTCTTCTAGAGCTGTTATTATGTCCTTTGTGCTTACGTTGTTGAAGGCTTCCTCTATATCGAGGAAGGCTGCCATTGTAAATTCTTTTATATTCAATGAGCTCTCAATTTCACGAACAACACTATGCAGAGCACTTACCACTGATTTGCCTCTAAGGCAGGCGTGGTGAGTGTTGCAAAAGTTGTATGAGTTGATAAATCCTCTGGTGTATAATTCAAGAAGGCTTTGCAAGGTTTTTAATAGAAAAGACGAGAAACAAATTGCCCCTTTGCGGCAGTATGGATTGGTTTACCTGCCTTAGGTATGAAAACTACCTCTATTTCTTTCCATTGTGTTGGAATGTACCCCGCGCCCAAGCAATTGGAAAAAATCCTTACGAGTTGGGATACAGTGTGGGCTTGTGCTTTTTTGAAGTATCGCTGGCAAAATATCGTCCGGCCCCGGGGATTTAAGAGGTTTGAACGAATTTATTGCACATGATACTTTATCCTGTGTAATAATATCGTTTATTACTTCTAATATCCATCTGGTTTAAGGATGAATCCCGGGATGCAGGGGTCCTTGGATAGTATTTATCTGAGCCTTGTGGCTTCGTTGAGATCCTCTATTGATTCGCAGAACTCCCGCCAGGATTTAGACTTTGCTGCTCTTGTTTTGTGTTTGTATTCATTGAAGCTGGATTTTTAGTTATTTTAGTCTTCGGATCTTTTGGTGATCTTTGCTCTATTGAATAGAGTTCGGGTCCTGGTCCTGAGCTTTAGCTCTGTGGTCCACCAGACTACGCTGGTCTTCTTGCGAGCACGTTGCAAAGGGCAGGGTTTATTGAAAGCCGTTTTCAGAATTTTCACAAGATTTTCGACTGTATTCTCAATGTAAGTTGGAACGGGGTTAGTGATGGCTTGTGGCGATACTAACCTGTTGGCAACTAAGTTTGAGAAAAGATTCCAATCGGTCTTCTGGGGGTTTCTGAAAGATTTTGGTTTTTCTTTATTGAAATTAAGGTTGAAGAGTATTCGGCTGTGGTCCGAAAAGGAACAGCTAGTGGGCACTCTCCAATTCTCTACTCGGATAGAGTTAGACTCACTTAGTGGAGTTAGGTCAATTACCTCCCCCCTAACCCAAGTACGAAACGTTGGTGTATTACCTTTGTTGCATATATTGAAGTTGGTGGAGACTATGAAATCGAAAATGGACTCACCCCTTTTATTAATGTCGCTGCTTCCCCATTGAATATGGTGCCCATTGGCGTCGCAGCCGACCAATAGACACAATCCGCTTGACTTGCCGTGTCGCACAAGAGTTCGGACTGTGTCCGGAGGTGGGTCCTCCTCATCCTATGGCAAGTATGCGGACGATAGGAGCAAAATTGATTTGTCCCGTTGTTCGTATGTTACCACAGTGAGGTCTCCATTGCTGTATGTATGTACCTAGGAGAAAAATATTGAGGTATTTTTTGGCGACTATGCAAGTTCGTAGCTTACCTTCAGTGTGTGGATAGTATAAATTGTATACCTTAGACCTTAATCCCTGAATTTTGTTCCTGAGGAGCCAAGGTTCTTGGATTAAGGCTATATCCACATCTTTCTGCAGCATGTACATCATCAAGTCGTCGGTGGCTGTAAATTAATTTGCACCACTAGCAGCCTCCTTTGACTTACCGCGTTCATTGGGAAGCCTTACCCTCAGGATTCCCAGCCCGAACTTAATGCTGCCAGATCTGCTACGGATGTGGTCGAGTGACTTTTAGTCAATGGTTTCCCACTCCGTTCTTACTCTTGGCTGAAGAAATGATTCTCCAGCTTGTGAGTATCAAGCTCCTTATTTTGCTTGGACTCGTCTTTTTCAGGAACCGGTGGAGGGATTCATACTGAAGCCAATGTACGAAGCTGAAGCATCAAGCGAGGGATAGCCTCGTTTAGCGTTTGTGCGCTTTGAGAAGTCTAGGGACCTCTCGCTGTCACAACCGACGACTTTGACTCTTGGTATCTTGGATACACCGTTAGTGACTGGGCTATTATTTAAACTGGACCCCCAGCCTGGTTGACTCTTGGCACGGTACGGTTTACACCTTGGTCCAGCCCAGGGGAAGGGAGAGGAGTGTCGGGGATACACGGGCAAGGGAGGAGAAGGCGATGGCTGCAACTTAGCTTCATGTCTCGTCGTAGAGAGTGAATTGTCAAGACTCATCGACCTTTACTGAGCCTTCGCACCGCAATAAGGTGTGCAGCCACGCGAAGGTCCAGTGGAGCATTACTCCGAGATATTTCAAATGGTCAACGTTCTCAATATGAGACACTTTTCAGAACAAGGGTGTTGGGACTCAGCCCCAACAAAACAATTTCAATTATAAAATATTAAAATAAAAACAATCACTCACCCGCGAAACGTCACAAAATTGTAAACATATTGTAAACTAAATGTCAAGTATAAGGAAACAAATAGCATATGTAAGCACTCAATCTATCTCACTCTGCCGTCACAACATAACGATTGATATTAAAACGAGACAGATTGCGTGCATAAATAGCATAATAGTGGTTCTCATCCTCGCCCTGGGACATTGTCACAATCGGCAACATGTTGCAAAAAGAAGGACATTGACCCAGGGCAGTTACATTCAAATCCAAATGATATATAAGGCTGCTACTACTTACTGTGAGCTCTCTTTTGTCCTTTGTTAAGCAAGTGAAATAAATTGTAACAGTCTGTAAATATTAACAATTAAAGTCTTTTCTTCTGAGATCGCCTTATCTCAGAACATGGTCCTTCGAACCTTTTTAAGAACTTTAAATTAGTTAGTTAGTTTGAGTATAGCGAGTGATATTAAAAAACAAAGAAATATTAAAAGTGATACAATAAAATAGACAACCAGAACAAGGATAATTCCGTATACATAGCAGTGCAAGCAAGAAAGACCAACGGAGCATAAACGGAATCGAAGCTGGAACGGTTGGAAGAACCTGCTACAAGGAAACCAAACGGACATCACTTGGAATCAGTTAGGATTTCAAATTTGCATAAGGTAGGAATTTCACCTCCAATTAATTCCACCTTTAATTAAATAAAATACGCATTTACATTAAAACAAAAATATATTTTACAAGAAATACATATGTATTATAAAAATAAAACAGTGTTTGAAATAATTAAACGAACAGTGAAGTAATAAATATATACGTATATATAAATCGTAATACAAAAAAAAGAACCCTTTTATCCATTTAAAATACTGTATATAAATTATAATGGCCAAACTCGCAAAGAACATTGATCTACAAGATACAATTTTAAAAGAATTACAAGTGGAGTTCGATAAATTTCTAAACGCGACCGCGGCGCGAAAGTCAAGGGGATATGTGAAAGCATGCTTAACCGATATCGAAGAAACTTATAAACGCGCGAAAACTCAACACGGTGCAATTATAAGCAGTGCACCGGATCAGTTAAAAGATAAATATATAGAGGACGAAACATTCGCGAAAATAAAGCGAGTCTATTTTAAATTTAGTGGGCTTATAGACGATGACCTAGAAAAATTCGCTGACCAAACCCGTTCCTCATTAGATGTTAGTCACTTAAATACCTCTAGATCATGTGGGTCCGAAATAAGACTTCCGCGCATTCAAATTAAACCGTTTTCGGGAAAGTTCGAAGATTGGTGCGAGTTTTATAATCTATTTGAAAATTTAATAGATCAGAACTCAGATTTATCTGATGTTCAGAAACTGCAACATCTTAAGAACTCGGTGACTGATGAAGCTGAGCGGTTAATTCAGCACCTTCCTCTTGACGGAAGAAATTATATATCAGCGAGGAACATTTTAACTGAAAGATTCGAAAATAAACGAAAATTAGTTAATACACAACTAAAGATCCTAATAGAACAAGAAAAACTCACCCATGAATCCCCGGCTTCATTAAAATCATTGCACGATACGAGTGCAGAGTGTTTCCACGCCCTTGCTAACCTTAAGATCTCTGTAGACACCTGGGACGCCATCCTCATATACATTATTTTCCATAAACTCCCTCCGCAAACACAAAAGGATTGGGAAGCTAAATTAGGGACATCCAAAGCTCTACCAGAATGGAAAACATTTTTATCTTTTATAGAGGCTAGGTTCAGCTCATTGGAAAACATTTCTGAAATTAACACTAGTTCGAAACTACAAGGAACATCGTTCTCTTATCGAAAACCATCGGCTAGGGCATTTCATTTAAATCCTCAACAATTAAATAAGAAATTCCTTTGTCGGCTGTGCAGGGCTTCGCACGGCATTAGGCATTGCAAACAGTTTTTAAGGATGGATGCGAAGGCACGATCTGATACCATCAAAAGGCATTCTATTTGTGCTAATTGCTTAGGTTACGATCATCACGCATCAAGTTGTAGCAGCAGTAACCGATGTTACAAATGCGGCCTTAAGCATCACACGATGTTACATGTTGAACATCAAGTTCCACGACAAAACAATACTCAACCCAACACGTACAACCACTTTACTCAAAACACAAATCACTATGAATCGGCAACTAATGCACATAGTGACTTTCCAAGGGCGTTCCACATCGCAAACTGTATCAGTCAACTCGCATTTCAACCAAATGCGATCTAAGGCCCTATTAGCCACCGCACTGGTAAAGATTTTTGCTTCTAATGGAACGTATCACGTATTTAGGGCGCTAGTAGACCCTGGCTCTGAAGCTACATTCATATCAGAGAATGCGACTCAACTGCTAAGACTAAAAAGACACAAAACATCAGCATGTGTCACGGGCCTAGGTCAAACACCTACTGGGCTTTCTCATCATCAAGTTGAGTTCAGTTTAGGCTCATTGACGAACACAATTAACATCAATGTTACCAACCCATCGGGTGCAAACCAGTATGTGGAAACATCTTACCAAACTACCTCTGGCTGATCCTTCTTATTTCCTCCCTGGGTTGATTGACATCCTATTAGGAGCCGATGTTTATTCATCTATTATCCTGGAAGGCTTAATAAAGGGTAAAGAATGTTCCCCCATAGCACAGATGACGGAGCTAGGATGGATACTCACGAGAAACATAGGTAATTCAACTACAACCAAGCCCAAACAGGTCCGAGTTCAAACCCATTTCAACTGTTTGGAGGAACTGAAGAAATTTTGGGAAATAGAAGAAAGTTTCGACGACAGGAAACTCACACAAGAAGAAGAAAATTGTGAACTACATTATCAGCAAACCGTGCAGCGAGGCAAAGACGGTCGATATATGGGGAAATTGCCCTTTAAGAATGGTATACGACCATCTCTTGGCAATTCAAAAAACGCAGCATTGGCTAGATTTTATCAGATTGAAAAACGGTTAACAGCGAACGTTAACAGAAAACGGTTACGAATCGCATATCATGAATGCATAAATGAATATAAAACATTAGGTCATATGAAGGATATCACCGAAGAGGCTCAACTGACCGTAAGTAACCATTATTTTCTACCACACCATGCAGTGTCTAAAGAGTCAAGCACAACAACCAAATTGCGTGTGGTTTTCGACGCATCGTGTAAGGCCTCCAGTGGAACGTCTTTAAACGATCACTTGATGGTAGGCCCACGACTACAAAACGACATCATAGACCTAATCGCTAAATGGAGAAAATTTAGAGTTGCATTCGCTGCCGATATAAATAAAATGTATAGACAGATATCGATATCACCAAAAGATACCCCGTATCAACTTATGGAGAGAAACCCCCAATGACCCTATCAAAACATTCGCACTGAGAACAGTCATATTCGGCACAGCTTCAGCTCCCTATCTGGCAGTGCGAACACTCCATCAGTTGGCAGCCGATGTTGAAGGCAAATATCCTCATGTAGCCAAGGCGCTCACGGAAGGATTCTACGTGGATGATTTAATTTATGGATCCGATAATGAAGCCGATGCAATCAAATTGCAGTCCGACACTCGCGACGTCTTAAGTTCGGCTGGATTTCATCTTCGGAAATGGATTAGCAATTCTCAGAAGGTCTTGAAACAGGTCCCTGAAAATGAAAGAGAAATAAATCTTCCTCTCAAGTTCGATTCACCAGACTCAATTAAGACACTGTGAATCCAATGGCATCCAGCAAGGGATGTTTTCAAATTCAAAATAAACTTACCTGAGATACCCATACATACGAAACGAACAGTATTCACAGACATAGCACGGCTCTTTGATCCCTTGGGGTGGATCTCTCCATGTATTGTCAGGGCAAAGTTAATCCTTCAACAGCTGTGGCTAAGATAACTCTCATGGGACGAAGTCATCCCTCGAGACATTGAGAACCAATGGTTAGAGCTATGTAATGGTTTGTCGAATCTCGAAGCTCTCCAAATCCCTCGTTGGATACAATTTGAAACGGCCGCTCAGGTGCAACTACATGGGTTCAGCGATGCATCCGAGCGAGCATATGCGGCTGTTGTGTATGCACGAATTGTAAAAAAATGAGCGGGAGAACATAAGCCTACTAGCATCAAAGACACGAGTAAGTCCATCTGCGGTTAAAAGTATCTCCTTGCCACGTCTGGAACTTTGTGCAGCAGTATTTTTGGCAAAACTATTGCATCGCATTACGAAGGCTATGCAGTTCGACGAGGTCGAAATTTTTGCATGGTCGAATTCCATGATAACACTAGCATGGATTAAGGGAAATCCTTCAATTCGAACTACCTTTGTAGCGAACCGTGTCAGCGAAATACAACGCTTGTCCAACCCAAACGCCTGGCGGCACGTAAGCTCTCAGGATAATCCCGCAGATTGTGCTTCACGAGGAGTATCACCAGAAGAACTCTGCAAAAATCAAATGTGGTCATCAAAATTCTGCAAATTGAACAGTTTGCTGACGAAATCAAAGCACTGAAACAAAGGGGAACCATCTCCAAGAAAAGTGGAATTCTCAACTTGAATCCGTTTCTCGATGGTGACGACCTTTTACGTGTGGGAGGTCGCTTAGTCAATGCGACGATACCGTTTAACCAACGCCACCCCTTAATACTCAAGGATTCACACACAGTGGCAAAACTCATTGTCAGCGACATCCATCAAAAGACCCTTCACGGAGGACAACAATTAATGATGGCTGAGGTTCGCAACACATATTGGATCACCAATTTAAAAAGACTGGTAAAAACGACAATTTATAAATGTGTTCGATGTCATCGGTACCACGCCAAAATGCAACAACAACTTATGGGAAGCCTTCTTGCAGAAAGAGTTATCATCTCTAGACCCTTTACCAACACTGGAGTCGATTATGCTGGTCCCATAGACATAAAATTATGGAAGGGTAGGTGTAACAAAACCACAAAGGGATATATAGCCATATTCATTTGTCTAGCTACCAAGGCAATCCATATAGAACTAGTAAGTGACCTCAGTGCAGCAAGCTTCATTGCCGCATTCCGAAGATTTACGGCAAGAAAAGGAATGTGCGCGAACATATTCAATGACTGTGGGACAAATTTTAAGGGAGCAAGTAATGAGTTGCATAAAGATAGCAAATTCATAACGACTGAATGGTCGTCAGAAGTTGCCAAAACCCTTGCATCGCAAAATGGCATTTTAACCCTCCATCATCTCCACACTTTGGAGGCCTTTGGGAAGCAGGAGTTAAGTCCATTAAGCATCATTTAAAACGAACTATTGGCGCATCCAAGTTAACATTCGAGGAATACGCGACCCTGCTCGCTCAGATTGAGGCGTGTCTTAATTCAAGACCCCTTTGTCCAATAACGTCAGATCCCGCCGATCTTTCAGTCTTAACACCTGGACACTTCCTCATTGGGTCAGCACTACATAGGCATCCCGACAGGAATCTACAAGAAAGGAACATCAACAGCCTAGATAGATGGAAATACCTTCAACGCCTCACTCAAGACTTCTGGACGCAATGGAGCACATCGTACTTACATCTTCTTCAGCAACGTCCAAAATGGCTGCAACAGAAACCAAATCTCAAGGTCGGACACATCGTACTTGTCAAAGAAGATAACCTTCCACCTTCGGCGTGGTTACTAGCGCGAGTGCTAGAACTGCATACCGGTTCGGATGGTCTGACGCGCGTGGTGACCATAAAAACGAAAAACTCGGTTTTGAAACGTCCGATCGCGAAGCTTTCTCCCTTGCCGTGTTCGAATGCGTTGACCGATTCGTAACGAAATCAAACAAAAACATAAGGGGAACCTTAATTAACCCAGAATAAACAATGAACTAAAACAAAAAAAAAACAACAACTAAATGAACTATCACCATTTAATTTATTGAAGTTATAGGCACCAATCGAATCATTTGGCCCACTGCACTTAACCCGCCTGCAGATAACTATTATGAATTTATTAATAATAATTTATTATTATGCACACAAACTAATGCATTTTTATCATTTTATCACCACATCACACGCGAACGAGAAAAAGCTACGAGGATCTTTGGGCACCCATCTCGAAATCGAAGGAAGACAAGGGGTCGACAACAGAACGCAGAAACAAGGTCACGCAGCCGATGACAACACGACGACGACCACGGCGGCATCACCACAAAACGTTGCAGATTCATCACCAGCACTCGACACACAAAAAACACAAACTTTCAGTTGAGAGGCCGGGAGTATGTTGGGACTCAGCCCCAACAAAACAATTTCAATTATAAAATATTAAAATAAAAACAATCACTCACCCGCGAAACGTCACAAAATTGTAAACATATTGTAAACTAAATGTCAAGTATAAGGAAACAAATAGCATATGTAAGCACTCAATCTATCTCACTCTGCCGTCACAACATAACGATTGATATTAAAACGAGACAGATTGCGTGCATAAATAGCATAATAGTGGTTCTCATCCTCGCCCTGGGACATTGTCACAATCGGCAACATGTTGCAAAAAGAAGGACATTGACCCAGGGCAGTTACATTCAAATCCAAATGATATATAAGGCTACTACCACTTACTGTGAGCTCTCTTTTGTCCTTTGTTAAGCAAGTGAAATAAATTGTGACAGTCGTTAACAGTCTGTAAATATTAACAATTAAAGTCTTTTCTTCTGAGATCGCCTTATCTCAGAACATGGTTGCGTGTTTTTGTTTTTTAATTTTGATTTTATTAATTACTGGTGCTCTTGATAAAAATTGGAGAAAAAAAGTTGAACGCAGCCGGTTGAGGGAAACATGTTTAAGCGCTAGATTCAGAGCTACAAATAGTTTTACTGTGTCTAAATCGTTTGCGTTTCGTACAGTGGAAAAGAAAGGACCCATAATCTGTGTTGTCACTGGAACTAAAACACATAATTTTTGTTTAGTACTGATTACCATTTTATAATTAATGGAGACAGAAAGATTCAAAGAAGAATCAGCAGTAAAAGCACATACCATATCGTATGTAATTTGACCAAAAATATTTTATGATCCAAGGCTTTAGTAAGTTAATTTATATATATTTGAACAAAAATTTAGAAGGACATTTTTTGTACAACAAAGATTTTTGAAAAAACTGACAGCAAAAAATAGGCCTATAATTATTGATATCAGTCTTATTTCCTTTTTTAACAAAGGTATCACTTCAGCCATTTTCAAATAATCGGGAAAAATACCACATGAAACACTTTTGTTATATATAAAACGTAAAATATTACAGATACTTAGTGCTATTTTCTTAACAAAGATACTAG
Source organism: Merodon equestris (assembly GCA_958301585.1). Classification (NCBI taxonomy): domain Eukaryota; kingdom Metazoa; phylum Arthropoda; class Insecta; order Diptera; family Syrphidae; genus Merodon; species Merodon equestris. The sequence continues at coordinate 49,951,576 of OY284417.1, read as the reverse complement.
AAAAACCGTCAGTTGCTTTAGAATTTGAATTTTTAAGAGATCGAATAATCTTTTACGCTTCAAAATACGTTATGGGCTCAAAGAAGAACCTCCGCGGACATGACACTTCACTAGATAAACAGATACAATCACAGTAGAATCACAACTATTGAAGACAACCTTAGAACCTAGAGATGAAAAAAATTATTGAATTTATTTACTAAAACTTTGGTGTAAGTATCACAGCACTGTCTACATTCAGATTCTTAATTTGAATCTGTTGACTAGATATATTTAATATTGCATGTACTAACCCCCATTCCTTTTTAGAGTCGCCTTTGACCTCACGAAACTTACTCAAATGGAAATTGTTTTTGCACCATTTTACATCTTTGGTAATCGTTTTGCAAATGTGCTTGTAAACAGAGATGACATTATTATTATTCGGATTTTTAACCTTCTTCTTATATAATTTATTTTTCATTTCGATTTTCTTTAAAACATTAATATCCATCCAAGGCTTAAGTTTTGTTAACCTTTTCTTTCTTTTTACAGTTACTTTAGTGCTTTGTAAGACATAGTCTTTGAGTAAATTGATAAATATTGAAAAGGCTCCAGAAGGATCACTTTCACAGCGAACACTTTCCCAATCTTCAGAACGTAAATGATTGTTAGGAGACACAAAATCCGTTTTAACATAAGTACAATTAGAAGATCTTTTTTAAATGGAAAAAGAACTAAAGGGTCCGCCATCTAACGTTTTTTTTTTCAAGTAGTGCTTATTTCGTGAATGGTAACACCTAGCTCATGTCTGATTTGACAGATAATTAGTTTTATCCTTCCGCTGAACGAATATGGTTGTGTATACGCTTGAACAACGCTGGGAAATATTGCGACATTACTTTGAAAATCATGGTAATGTTGCAGAATGTGTGCGAAAATTGCGTACGGATTTTGGAAGAAGAGAAGCACCGTCAGCTCCGTATGTTCGTTATCTTGTGAAAAAAGTGAAAGAAACTGGCATCCTCATCGATAAACCAAAGCGTGAAAAGCCAAAAACAGTGCGTACACCCGAGAATATTGCTGCTGCGGCAGAAAGTGTGCGCGAAGCGCCATCAACATCAATTCACCGTCGTTCTCAACAATTGAACATTTCGGAGACATCATTGAGACGAATTTTGCATAAAGACCTTGATATGACGCCATACAAAGTTCAATTGGTTCAGGAGTTGAAGCCAACTGACCATCCAATGCGTTTTCGCTTCGCTAAGTGGGCCTGCGATCGACTTACAGAAGATGCCGATTTTGCCAAAAAAATCATCTTTTCAGATGAAGCTCATTTTGATCTTGGCGGGTATGTAAACAAGCAAAATTGTCGCATTTGGGGCACAGAAAACCCGCACGCATACATTGAAAAGCCGGTGCACCCAAAACGAGCCACTGTTTGGTGCGGATTTTGGTCCATAGGCATAATTGGGCCATTTTTCTTCGAAAATGAGCAAGGAGTGGCCGTTACAGTCAATGGCGATCGTTATCGGGCCATGTTGAACGAATTTTTGTTCACAAAAATTGAAGAGGAGGATATTGGCAACATTTGGTTTCAACAGGACGGCGCTACGTGCCACACTGCCGAAGCTACACTCGATGTTTTGCGCCCTGTTTTTGAAGATCGCATTATCAGCCGCAGAGCTGATGTCGTTTGGCCACCTCGGAGCTGCGATTTGACACCGTCAAAGATTAGTGTTACGCCGACAAGCCAGAGACAATTGACGCTTTAAAGGACAATATTCGTGAAGCCATTGGTGAAATACAGCTGCACACAATCGATAATGTGCTTAAAAATTGGACCGATCGTGTAGGCTACTGCATGGCCAGCCGAGGCAGCCATTTGAATGAAATTATTTTCCATTATTAACCGGAAGGATTGTACTTTCAAATAAAAAAAGAAATTTGAGAAAATATTCAGTAGTTTTTTTTATAGCATTTTCAAAAAAAAAAAAAAAAAATTATTTGGCGGACCCGATAGAATATTTTGAACTGAGACAAATCATACAGTGATCCGATAACTGCAAATCTGCAACAGAGCTACAAAACTGAACTATTTGGGAGTTAGAGAAACGCGTCACATCAATGCAGGTCAATGCAGGTACTAGTGGAATCCGTAATACGAGTAGGACTATTTATGCCTATACATGACTCAAAGCAATACGAAGAGAGCAAAAACAGATAGTTATCAACCAAAATTGTGCTTCGTAGAATGTCTAAGTTGATATCACCCAAAAGAATTACGTTATTCGATTAGCAAAGATTAGATAAGAGGGTTTCTAACTCTTCATAAATATCTTCATTATTAGTCAGATTTGGTTCATTAAATCTATGAACACAGAAAAACCTTAACTTCAAGTCACCAACTACAACTTTCAAGACATCACAACTGAACAGGTTGAAACCACAGGACACAAAATTAAACTTTTTTTGATAAAATTAGCTACACCACCTGATGCATAGCCATTATTACAACAAGCTATAATTTCACATCCTTCAATATGAAAGAGCGTTATATCTTTTCCATAAATCCATGTTTTCGATAAAAAAATGAAATCAAACTTATTTAAAAATGAATTTATTTATGTTTATTTCTTATGTTTTGGGGTATAATGAGTAAATTAGGTAAGTATGTCTGTTTAAAGAACAGATGGACTGCGTCTACGTTAATACAGTCTGCAGAGCAGGCTAGGTCATTGACTAGCTCAGTGATTCTCAACCTTTTTTTTGTAGCGGCATACTTTTAAAACGATTTCAAAATTTGGCGGCACACAAAGAAAACGGTAAAGTAACGGTTAACGCTAATGCATATGTAAATATGTCTGGAGAACGCGAGGAATTGCTCGATATTGGAAGATCAGAAAATCCTCGTTATTTTAAAAACATATCGAAGAAAAATTGTCTGTTAAATATTTTTTAACAAAAAGACTTGGATGACGACTCAGTTAATGGCAGAATGGTTAATGTATTTTAACCTTAAAATGAGGAGTCAGAACAGGAAATTCTTACTTTTCCCGGATAACGCAACGTCACATCCACATCTTTCGTTGAGTAATGTGAAAATCTTTTTTTTTTCCCACCTAACACAACTTCGATTTGTCAGCAATTAGATCGCATAATAAAAAAATTCAAAGATTTTTATCGTCAAGAGGTTCTTAGACGTCTAATCGACAAAATGGATCATGTTTCTAATGTAACAGAACTTTCATCCGCAATAAATGTGTTGAATGCCATTATATGGGCTGCTTCAGCTTGAAATAAAGTTACAGCTGAAATCATTCAAAACTGTTTCAAAAAATGTGGATTTATAAGGACTGAAAGCATTTCAAATAAAAACTTTGATGCAGACCTTTGTCTTGCTTAAGCAATTTGTCTTAGCTTATCGGGCAAATCGGATGCGACGAACGGACAGACTCTACGGGATATGCAACGTGTGATGCCAATGTATTCACAAACGAAGGGTAGAATATGGAAAATAGTTCAAGTGTTGATGTCTTAAGTGAATATGAGGAGTCGGAAGAATTGGAAACAGATACCGATATGAATTACCGAAGTGTTACAACTGCTTGTGAGTCTCTTCGAAACTTAGCTTTGAATGTTGAAGACCAAAAAGTCTTACAATTTTCAACCGATCTTCGATCACATTTTGAATAAGTTATGTTTTCTGGAGTCCATTCACGGCAGAGCAGAATTCAAGATTTTTTTGTATTAAATATAAACTTAAAGTCCATATGTACATACGTATTTTAGCTAGGCACAGTGGGCATACATACTTGTACATCAAAGTGTCCAAAAAATAAAAGTGGTTGGTCTTAAATAAAAAAAATATTCAAAACTGATATCTTAACATTTTTTTATTAAAAACAATGTCCTACATATGTTACTTTAATTTAATTATTTCAGCGTAAACATGTTTTGACAATTCCCATAAAGCGAACCCTATCTTAAGCGGACGAAAAATGTCAGTCCCGCAGGTGTCCGCTTTTGAGAGATTTCACTGTAATTAAAATTTGGCGGCACACTTTTAGAATTTCGCGGCACACAATAGTGCCGCGGCAAAGTGGTTGAGAATAACTCACTAGCTTATGCCGCTCCAGTGTGTTACATTGGATAGCAAAATATAAAAAAGGCAAAATTGCTACCAAAGTACTTACACAGATCTATTGTGTCGCGTAGGGTCGTGCTGCCATCTTCTCCTTAGTAGGACGTTTTTGCGGGTGTTGCTGCTCCTGTTGTTTTTCTTGTAATTGTTGTATTCCTACTTCGGTTGTTGTTGTTGCTGCTGCTTCTGCTACTGTTGTTGTTGTTGTTTCTGTAGCTGCGGCAGGCATCAGAAAGGCAAGTAACGTCCACTTTCAGAGATTGTTTGTACCGATTGTTGCCATTTTTGTTGTTGTTGCTAAATTGCCTTTAATGTTGATATTGATGGCGTCCCTTTCCTCGCTTCGACCAGCAGCTTTTCGGTCGAAGCAGTGAGTGAGGCGATAGATTGGGCCTTGCATTAACCCATCTGCGCCTTTTTATGACGACGGCCTGGCTTGCGAAATCGGATTACGTACCATCCGATTCCGACTCACCGCGTCACCCGACATATCTTCTAGTTTTACTTTAGAAGCAGCAAATAGAACACAAAGAAGAGAAAAAGAAACACGAAAATTACTATTTTCTGACTATCGACCGGGCATTGTACCGCCGCGCTAATTTGATTTCCGAGGATTCTTTGCCCAAACGTACACTTTAATTATTTAAATGTTTATTATTTCTCCACTAACATTAAAACAATTTCCAAAACTCCGATGGTCTGTGATCGAATAAGGTTCGAACTCATCTTGAGAATGGCCATATCGAAAACTGAAACAGTACCATATTCATATGAGAAGTCACAAAGAAATTACATAAAGAATTACAGAAGAGGTGAAAACATAGAAAAGTTCATACTCGTATCATTATTAATAATTAAATTCATTTAAAAAACCACTCAAAATAAAAGCTGAAATACAATTCTTGAAATGTTATAAATCAAGAGTATTACTAAAGCAGTAGTGAATCCACAAGGTGATACATTGGTAACACTTGATATCGTTGAAAATAAAAAGACATAAGAAATGTGAAATGGACATGTGAGAATTGACTCAGATAGTAAAGGGCTAACCATAATAGGCAGAAGCTTATGTCAGATCCGAACGAAATTCTCCCCTCTGTTTCAACGAAAAATCAAGATACCCACAATGAACAGATGCAAGCAGAAGGAAAGGAGCTGTCAAATTGTTTTCATTCGATTTGTTTATTTTCGGTGTGGCTTTGGCTTTTTCCTTTTTATTGAAATAAAAGCCATCTGCTTTATTATAGAGACACTTATTGCCCTGCACAAGTGAAATCAACTTGTTAACAAGCTCGTATTCCATATTTATTTTATCTTTTTTCTCTTTCCTAACCTCAAATGTCACTTGTCAAAAATTCCGTCCGGAATGTCTTCTTTCAAGAAGACCTTCCGTCTGCTCGCATCAGTTAACGAACATTTAACGAAACGTCGTATCTTCCCATTGTTGGCATATCATATGCTTTGCATGTAAGAAGACATTCCCCTCTGCTTGCTTCTGCTTGCTCCTGCCTATTATGGTTAGGCCTTAAGAGAAATGAAACAGCGACAGCATCTTCAGTTTCAACTTTTACGGGTAAGATAGCAACGGTTACATTTTAACACAGCTGATTCAAGGAGAGTGGGTGTACGATAGAGATCAGTTTAAGCGCGGGTGATTGCGTGACAAAAACTCTCCCGTTCCTTCACGTACTTTAAACGCCGTTGCCCAGAGCTGCTAGATAAGTGATGAAGCACAACAAAACGCAATATCTAAATGTTAACACCACTGATATGCATTCAGTTTACAACGATTACCGTAATTAGTTTTTTATTATTGCTCTCTAAAATATTTTCTTTTATATTTATCAATGGCCATAGTTTATCTATTTTCTCTTCTAAATTTACTTTGTTTACTTTGCTTTTCGTCATTTTGCTTGTGTTTTCGTTTCTCCTATGTCAACTTAAACTTTGATTTCCTTGTGTATAGAAGTCAATAATCAAGGTGGCTTCACTTTGAGGGCGAGTGTCAGGGATGGTAATTTATATCAAATGATTCGGGTTTTGCACTCGCAGAAACAAGGAATTCATGTTTGCCGTATTAATGCACAGACCCTGAAACCTAAGCTTAGGGAATTTCGCATGCTGTTCATTACCTCTGGTGTGGACATTGTTTGTGTATCCGAAGCCTGGTTTTCTCTTATTGTTCCTGATGTGTTTTACAAGATGTATGGAGCTTATCAGAAGTGATCGAATCGGTCGAATGGGTGGAGGCGTGGTTTATTATTTGCGCGACGATTTACGAGGCAATATTATTTGCAAATCAAATGTTAACAGTTTAATAGACTATTTGTTCCTCGATGTTACATGCGGCCTCGTGCACTTGCTAGTCAGAGTAATATACAAACCAAATGAGCATCTAGATATTTCATCAATTTTTAATATTCTGGAAGCAATCAAACTTTCTACTCCTAACATTATTATTTCCGGTGACCTAAACTGTAATCTGCTTAACACCCGGGCTTCTGCGCAGTTAATCGATAGTTTTAAGAGCATTGACCTAGCGCCTGTCAATGTATTGTATGCGACACATTTTGCATACGATCCTACTACCCTCCTCCATGTGTTTTTTTGTAATTCACAATAGTAAAATCATGTGTTACAGTCAACTCTAACTTATACATACCAATAGATGCAACTGATACTGTTATTACTTAAAGAGATTTTAAAAATATTAATTACCAAAGTTTAAGATCCGTTGTTGTCCAAATTCAGGGCGACGAAATTTATATGATTGCATCAGTTTATCAGCAGGTATTATTCCTGGAAAATAACATAATCAAATAAATTACTTTTTGATAAATATGTTCCCCTCCGACGAAGGATACATATATCCAATTCTCTGCCCTGCCTTAGTAGACATTTATTAGACTTGATAGAAAAACGCAATATTGCTTATGCTCGTTGGAACCGATAAAAACTACCTATTCTTTATAATTCTTATCGATATGTATGCAATTTGATAGTTCTTCGTATAAGGAAAGAAAAACGGAGTGCTTACAAACACTCCCTGAATCCGGAAACAAGGACTGGGAAAGCGCTTTGGCAAAAAGTGCACAAAAAAGGTAATGAATGAAGCAGCTATCATTTGCCCCTGCTGATATTGACTGTAATATTCTCATTTCGTAGATTGTGTCAGTTGCTGTACCGTCAACATAAAATCATAATTATCCATGGCCTAATAATCAGGATAGCCAAACTAATGACAATGTAAGTGATTTGAATTTTATTCGCTTAACTGAAGAAGATGTTATTGAAGCATTGATTTCTGTTCAGTTCAATTACCTATGTGCTTACGAAACGCACATAAGTAAATAAAAATAATGCGGCTACAACATTCGCGTATGTCGGTCAAGCCAATGACCTATTGTGCTGATGGCACATTAATGGTAATATTGTAACGATAACTAGTTGTAAGCAATTAATCTAAAGATAGAGTAAGCTAGTTTTAAGTATAAAAGACGAAATAAAAGTGCTTGTTTTCACCTACAACATAATATCAAGTTTATGTACTTGATACTCCCAATTCAGAAAAACGCTTCTGAACATTTTGGTGACCCCGACGTGATCTCTTACGGATCATATAGTAAAAGATTCTTCTGCTCTCATCAAGGAAAGATGGACCAGGATACCCAATCCCAACGAACGTCAACTTCTTCCGGAAACAAGATGACATAATTTGAGGAACTTATTGTGGTACAGTTGGCAACAGGCCAAGAGATTCAAAAATTAATAACCAACTTCAAGAAGGATTCCGTAGACAGAAAGAAGCCAAGGACCTACTTTAAAGTACGACTCCAGCGCCTACAAGAGCACTGGACCACATTCGAACAAACAGATTCGAAAATACGTTCATTGCCGAATCCTCGTACCGGACGTGATTACTTCGTCAATAAATACTTTTCAAAAATATCAGCGTTAGCTGCAGAATACAAAGGTCGATTCCAAGATAGTATAGGGTCGATATCGGAGACAGACCAACAAGCAACTACGTCAAAGGTTGATTGACTGCCGGTACAATTCAACCCAGTGGAAGAAAATCCACCAAAGATCATTGGTGCTATTCGAAGGCAGAAGGCAATCATGTGCTCCCTCAGAAGATTGATCGAGGAACTATCTTTAAGGGGAGATGAATCCATGCAGTACTACGATTTGAAACGTAGAACGATTGAGCAATTCTGGCAACAGATTAAAAGCTTAAACTACACAATTTGGGAGTTGGCTGACGACCCAACAACAGTTGGGTATAGTCACTCAGAATTTATTACCATGGACACAATGGTACAAGAAAATCTTGTTGCCTTAGCAATAAAGCTACAACCACAGTATAGTGAAAATATTCAAGATGCCTCACCTAATGGCATTACAATTCAGCAGTCCTTAAACCTACCAAAGGTTACAATTCCAAAATTTGATGGCGATTACCTGAAGTGGAGACAATTCTTTGATCTGTTCTCACAATTGGTTGATATGCAACCGATACCTAGTGTGCAAAAAATGTGGTATCTTAAAACTCATCTCAGTGGAGAAGCGGAGATTCTCATCCGTCATCTAGCACTATAGCAACATTCGATTTCTTACGTCAACCCTTGTGCAGAAAATAATTGGACAACCCAGGCAGACACAAGCTCAGCCATCAACACTGGCCATTAAGTCCCTTCATGATACAACTCATGAATGTTTGATGGCATTAGGAAACATTGGGATACTTTCACGTGGGATCCCCTTCTTCAAACTAAACAAACTAGATCAAGGAACCAGAATTCTATACGAACAATCACTCAAGAAGCCGAAGGAGTTGCAGTCAATTAAGGAATTTCTAACGTTTCTTGAGAACCAATTTCAATCATTGAAGTCAATTGGACAAAGGAAGAAAGATGCGTCACCTCGAGCTTGTGCATCATTAACCTCAATTCAGATTAATAAAGGACTTTAGCGTTTACGAATAGTGCAAAGGCATAAGCTTTGCCTAAATTGCTTAAGAAGTGGCCATGGGATGAACAATTGTGTTTCCCGAAATTGTTCAAGGTGTAATCAAAGGCACAACACGCTACTACATATTGAAAGAAACCTTAACACTTCGGCCATCAATAAACAGCCAACTATAACAGCGAACAGCAACAACAACCCTCAAGATGAGATCAAACAGTCAGTAACGCTGGCAGCATCCAATGGCCCAGAAGAGCATCATTACGTACTCCTTAGTACAGCCATCATTGAGCTGGTGGCACCAAATGGACAGAAATTGACATGCAGAGCCCTTTTAGATTCCATTTCTCAAGTGAACTTGATTACTGCTCGCCTAGTGAAGAAATATGGCCGTCATACAAGGAACACTTTCATGAATATCCAAGGAATTGGCGATGGAAGAAAGGAATCCCATCAAAGTGTCAATGTACAACTACAGTCGAGAATAACTGCTTTCAATACTCGGCTAGAGGCCTCTGTTCTGCCACATATTATAGCGGCACAGCCTGCTCATCATATAAACATTTCGTCATGGTTAATACCAAAAAATATTCCATTAGCAGATCCCAGCTTCAATCGCCCAGAGAGACAGAATGTATTGTATTTGTATTTAGAATATTTAATAAAGATTACAATAATTTATAATTGCTTAAGAATACGAAAGTTTGTGACATTCTGTATTTTGATTACAAGTAATTAAAAATAGTGTCGAATGCCACTTCATGGTATTTAAAACTTAGAGATATTTTAACATGTGGGGTAACATTTAAAAGATTACAAAATATGGGTATATTATAACAATTGAACTATCATAAATTTAAAACTAGAGCTTACATCAACTGAATTGGTTTAATGAAAAAGTAACAAATGTCTTAGAATATTGTAGCTACACGGTTAAATTATAATACAACAAAGCCAGATAAGAAAATTTACAATATATGGAATAAATTCGAGAAAGCAACAAATTATTGATTTTGACAAAATAGAACGATTAATATTTCGTCAATAGCTAAGTTTAAAGAAGTGTATATGTCATTAGAGATTCTAGCCTAGTATAGTCAAAGTTAAATAGCCAACATTTTACTTTTTTTAAAAACAAGCCAGATATTGAAATTGTCCTGAGTGACTGAGGGAGTTTATTAAATAACCGATAAGATGTGATGCTATAAAAATTACGATAAGCAGTGGTATGAAAAGTTGGTACAGATAACAAATATGTGTAATTTCCACGTAAATTATAAGCCGAAATTAAACGGTAGTTACGATTTCCCGACCTCATATAGAAGGTTTTTAAGACCTTAAAGCAATATAGATGACGAACAGGAAGAATTTTTGCGTCACAAAACAATGGATAACTAGGATATCTACTGGGTTTCCGACATATTTTTCTTAATACATTTTTTTGCAAATATAATAGTGGCTGAATTCTATGAAGATAGACACCTCCCCAGCACGCGATACCGTATTGTAGCTTAGAATTGAAGATCCCATAGTATATTGTTCTAAGGAGTTGTTTAGAGCAGATCTTGCTAAGGTAAAAGAAGTATCTGAGAGTGTTTCGGAGATACTTTCTTAGGGAATCTACATGATTGACAAAACTCATTCTTTGGTCAATAATAATCCCCAGATATTTAAACTCATCAACTCTCTCAATCAAGAAACAATTGTCGTTACAATTAGAGTTGCTACAAAAAGATGGGTGAGAATCAATACAGTTACACAGGGATAATTTATATCTTTGACACTCAGGCGCATGGAAATAAACATAGGGATCAAAATTATTTGCTGACAGACTGTAGAACATTATTTTAGTTTTCGAACTTATTATCAAATTATGATAAGCAAACCACTTTCGCAATAAGTCAAGGTCCCAATTTAGGTCAGAGACCAGATTTAAGGGACTGTTGCAGCCATAAGAAAAACCGACATCGTCGGCAAAAGCAGTAAGCTTGCCTTTAAAATTGAGTGAAAACAGTGAGTTTATATAAATTAAAAACAAAATGGGACCCAGCACAGAACCTTGGGGTACTCCTAAATTGAGATATTTAATTTCACTCCTTATATCATCTAATTTGACTCTCTGGGATCTGTTTGCAAGATATGATTTAAACCATTCCAGCATAAATCCGCGAAAACCTGCTTTTTCTAATTTACTTAGCAATATATTATGGTTAACCATATCAAAGGCTTTGGTGATGTCTATAAATAGACCTGCAGTACATTTTTTTTGATCAAGGTTAGACATTACATGTGAACAAAATTGCAACAGTGCATCTTCTGTTGATCTACCTTTTTGAAATCCAAATTGGAAATGACTGAAGAACTTCGTAGAAGAGAGAAAGCTTAATATTCTATTTTTCATAAGTTTTTCAAAAACTTTGCTCAGAACTGGAAGAAGTGATATTGGCCTATAATTTGATATTACGGTATTAACGCCTTTCTTAAGCAGTGGTATAACGTCTGCACATTTAAAAGCTTCCGGGAAGACCCCTTCATAAACACAACAATTAAAAATATACGCCAACACATCCAAAACATAGCAAGCAATTTTTCTGACAACACGACTGGTAATACTATCTACACCACAAGAATTGGATTCTTTTAGGGTGCCAATTGCTTTAAGCACTTCTAAAGGCGTTATAGGCTTGAAGAGAAAACTATTACTTTGTGACTGTTCAGGACAAAGGTACGAAGACTTGCACAGAATACAGGATGTTAGAGTTGGATAAGGCAATAGACCACTGGCTATATTGGTAAAGTAAGAATTAAATTCATTCGCAATTACGAATTTATCAGATACTTCACATTGACCAATTTGTATAATAGAAGGTTTATTAATGCAAGAAGATTTATTAAGAATAGTATTTACTAAATGCCATTCATTTTTTAAATTACCCTTAACTGCATTAAACTGATTACGGTAATAGACATTGCGACATAACGGAATTTCCTTTTTAAGTTCAGAACACAATTTATTATATTTCAACCTTAAACTAGTGTTATTAGGGAACCTTTTACATTTGAGTCTAAGTTTGTTTTTATATTTTACTTTCTTTAATATGTTCGTCGTGATCCATGGTTTAAGTCTTTTACATAATTTTTTTCTGGTCACAGAGAATGTACAATTGGAGATATATTTTCTTAGAGAATCAATGAACATCGTACAGGCAGTAGAGGCATCACCACAAGTAAAAACATTTTCCCAACATTCAAACATTAAACATGTATTCAATTTCCCAAAGTTGATTTTCATTTTTTTAGTATTCGACCTAGTAATTTTATTAATTTGGGAATTTATTTCCTTTACTACAAGTCCTACCATTGAATGATCAGTAATCATTAGGTTTAGAATACAGTTTTCACAATTGTTCAAAGAGATATTTTTGAAACGAGCAAAAATATGGTCCAGGCATTTACCAGAAATAGGCCTAGTAGGTTCATTGATAAGGCTGGCTAAGCCGTGGGATGCTAACAGGGCCAAGTAATTTGAAATGGAATCATTTATTTCCAAAATATTCAGATTAAAATCCCCTAGGATGATTAAGTTTTTGGATTTTTCTTTATCTAACAGACCAGCAAATTCTTTTAAAAACAATGAAACATTGAACATAAGTAATCTATACACGCACAAAAAGACATATATTTCGCATTTAATACTGACTGCAATTTTTATCACGTCAGCACTTGAGAAATCGGGACATACAACATCGAGGACATTGTATATATTTTTCACGAAACAACCAACACCACCAGCAGCGTAATTTTCATTCGTGTTAGCAAAAAATCTATATCCAGGAATAATGTAATCGTTTTTTTCAAATTCATATATCCAAATCTCTGAGACAAAGACAATATCTGGGCTGAAATCAAAAGAGTCAATATGGGTGACCAGGGCTGTGAAATTTTCTCTCAAACTCCTGATGTTTTGGTGAACAATACAAAATTTATCATGGTTATTTAGAAATATATTTACGTCGTTAGTAGAACTACTCGTATAGTGGGAGTGGGAGGTAGAAGAATCATCCATTAAATAAGTTTTGTCATTCATACTTAAACACTACTAAATAAGTGCAAGGTCATTAAAAGATCGAATTGAAATGACTCTTCCACCTTCCACTTTCCTGACTAGAATTTTGTTATTGTTGTACCATACATATTTTGCCTTCTTTTGTTTAGCTGTCTCCTTCGCCTTCATGAAGAGAGCCTGCGTGTACGCCGTGAGAGAATCGTTTATGTAAATCTCACTGCTTTTGCGTGAGCTGTTGTCTCTGCCGTTGTTGCTGTTGTTATCGTCGACGGCACCCATTGTTACTGCGCTGAGGTTTTTCTTATAAATCCTTTTGGCGCTCATTATTCGTTGCTTCGTTGTAAGATCCGAAAATTGTACACAGATGATGGAACGCAATTTTGAAGATTTAGATTGCATCTTCTTCACGTAACAATTAGCGATTTTGTCATCGGTGACGTCAATGCACAAGGCGTTTTTAATAATTTGTTTTGCCTTGTTTGAAGCGTTGTCATTGTTACCAATAGGAACACCAACAATATCAATAGAATTACTGAGAAGTTGTTGTTGCTGCCAGTTCAGTTTACTCTCTAAAGTATTTAATTTTGATTTTAACTCGGCATTCTCAGTACGTAATTGATTTATTTCTTGAAGGAAGCGATTATTAGTATCCTCCAAAACCGACAATTTTAAATAAATCATTTCCAAAGTGCATTCACCACCGCTGTTTGCTGATTTCATGGTGGATTTTGATGTTGAGGATTGTGAGTTCGCAGAATTTCCTTCTTTGTTGTTATTGATGGTAGTTGACTGAGCTTTGATATTGTTTGCCGTATTGTTTGGGGAAGCCGCCAAATGAAGTGAACGGCGTCTTAGCATTACGCATTTGTCACACCGGAATGGATTACCACTAGCTTTAAAGTATTCCGCATCTTGATCAGTGATATTGACACAGGAATAGTGAAAATAATGTTTACAATCACTACAATTAATTTTATTTGAGCAGTTTCGGTCAATTTTTTGCGCGCACACAGAACAATTCATTTTATAAGTTTAAATAATAAAGATTATGTTAGACAATGAAACTTGTTGGTTTAAATTTGAAAAAGCTCCCGATATGTGTGTACCCCACAACGTCTTAACTGGAACGTAGGCAATCGATATACTTCTAGGTACAGAGAATCGTAGACGTAATACGTAATACGTAGAGAATCGATATACTTCTAGGTACAGAGTTCTATCATCAACTACTCTCTATTGGACAGATGGCCTACCCATCCTACAAAATACAGTTTTTGGTTGGATACTGGCAGGTAAAATAGCTGAAACCAAATCATTTACAGCAGCGTGTGCAGTCTCCACATACGATTACATCGACATACATCAAATGATTGAACGCATGTGGAGCCTCGTCGAAGTTCAGCCAACACGAAGCAACTTATCAAAAACCGAATAATTGTGCGAAGCTCATTTTGCACAAAATACACACAAAAATAGTCATGGTCGCTTCATTGTCAAACTACCCTTCTATGAGAGTCCAGAAGCTTTAGGCAAGTCCAAGGAAATAGCCGTTAACAGATTCCTGGCCCTGGAGCGACTGTTAGAGAAAAACAAGAAAGTGAAGGATCAATATATTCAATTTATGAAGGAATACGAAGAATTGGGTCACATGACAAAAATCGATTTCCCTCATCATTGCGTATTCAAAACTGACAGCAGCACCACCAAACTTCGAGTGGTATTGGACGCTTCGTGCAAAACATCATCCGGAAAATCGTTAAATGATATTATGTACACCGGCCCCAAGGTGCATGATATAGTTCAGTATAAATTCAAAGCAACGTCTTTATTCAACGTCTTACAAGCTAATGATACAGGCTACGAAGTGCTTGCAACAAATAGCAAAGGAGAATATCAAAACATCGACATTAGGTGCTCACGCCCTGCTCAACGATTATAGTTTATCAACTGCACTAGAAATACAAAATCAGCTCACGACCATATTGAAAGGTGCAGGTTTCAAACTACGAAAAAGAATGTCTCAATTAAGGCATTAGGATTGATATGGCAACCAAAGAATGACACATTTTATGTTAAACCAAATTTAAGTGCGACAAGGAAAGTAACAAAACGGATTGTCACACCAGATCTTGCCAAATTATTCGATCCACTGGGCGTGATGGCTCCAGTAGTTGTCACAGCAAAAATATTCGTACAGGAGTTATGGTCATTGCAGCTATCGTGGGATGAAGCACTACCAGCCGAGCTATACACAAAATGGTTCATTTGTGGCAAATCGGGTTGCAATTATACAGGAACTAACACTTCCCGAGCAATGGCGACATGTATCGTCAAAATACAACCCGGCGGATGTATTATCAAGAGGTCTTCAACCAGCCAAGTTGCCATCATGCACACTGTGGTTTCATGGTCCTCTGTTCCTTTATGGTCATCAAGATATGTGGCCAGCGAAATATATCAAGGAACTTTCAATCCCAGAAGACACAGAAAGAAAGCGAAAATTACCAACTGTAACAACAGCGACTTATGCTTGCGATCAGGAATTCATCTATAAAATTAACCATCGCAATTCAATCAAGACACTTCAGAGGATAACTGGATATATCCTATGTTTTTGTAATCATACTAGATGCGCCAAGGACCAACGACAAGATGGCATTTTACTGACGCGAAAAGAGTTAGAAGCTGCGCTCGTCGTGATAGTCCGAGCAATGCAGGCATTTGATTTTAAGGAAGGAATTAATGACCTACAGATCTACAAGGAATCAAGACAGAAGAGTAATCTCAACAGCCTCGCTCCATTTCTGGATGATAAGGCTATTATTCGAGTTGGAGGTCGATTAGAGGCCGGAACACTTCCATTTGACACCCAATGCTCCTTCCTTACAATAATTGTCTTGTAAAACTTTTAATGCAAGAATTCCACGAAAAACATAGGCACTGCGGCACACAAACACTACTGGCGCATATGAGGCAACGATTTTGGCCCATTAAGGGCAAAATTATGGCTCAATCAAGTCACAAGACCCTTTATAAATTCAGGAGTTGATTACTGTGGACTATTCTGGATTCACTACAAAATTCGTGGTAAACGACCTCAAAAGGCATATGTGGCAATTTTCTGTTGTTTTGCCACGAAGGCGGTGCATATAGAACTCGCAAGCGATTTGTCTACCGAATCCTTTATTAGAGCATTAAAACGATTCATTGGTCGCATAGGACACTGCCAGCATTTATAATGTGACAACGCCACAAATTTTGTGGGAGCAAATAATCAACTCTCCGAATTGGATAACGCTATTTATTCCCAAAGGGCGCGTACATTATAAAAGAATGCAGTAGCAATGCCATCCAATTCAATTTTATTCCTCCTAGGGTTCAACATTTTGGAGGTCTTTGGGAAGCAGCTGTAAAATCAGCAAAACACTTGCTAAGAAGGAGTGTATCAACAGCGTCATTAACATATGAAGAATTAGGATTGGTATTAGTTGGCATCGAAGCTATCTTAAACTCCAGACCACTAACACCTCTTTCAAGCGATCCCAATGATCTAACGGCATTAACACCAGGACATTTTCTTATAGGAGAACCTCTTACTGCCCAAATTGACACAAACGCTATTCCGATGAAACACACTTTGCTGACTAGATGGAACTTGGTTTCACATCTTAAGCAGGAATTTTGTATGAACTCCAATATCGCCATAAATGGAAGGAATCTTCTAGAAATATCAACCTGGGCGACATGGTCATTATCAAGAAAGACAATATTCCAGCGCTTGGAAGAATTACAAAAACCTATAAAGGTGATGATGGTGTTGTTCGAGTAGTTGATGTAAAAACAGCATCTGGGATTTGGAAACGCAAATCACTATCACCACTGCCCATAGAGCATGAAGTAAGCTATGACACCGCAGCTACGAATGTCGATGAACATTTAAAACTTAGTACTCAAGCGCCAGAACCAAGGTATACAATACCAAACAAAAGACGAAGGACATCCAGTGCCATTGGAATTGTGTCATTATTAACATTTGGTATAATATTGCCGATAGTATTTGGCAAAAATATAGAGATCAACAAGTTTAATTCCAAGCTTGGAATATATTTTGAAGCATTTTTCTCAGCAAAAATAGCGACAAGCGAATGGAAATTCATCGTACATTATAATCTTAATCCGTTGATAGAAGAACATAAGGTATTATCTAACGGAACATCAACGCTTAACCATTTATGTAAAGAAATACAGCAAGGGAGTTTTTGCACAAACGTACTTAATCAATTTCAGCATATAACAGCAGAACTACAATCGGCAATTATGGTTTTACCAACAAAACGAACTAAAAGAGGAGCAATTAACATAGTTGGAAAAATTGCTACTTCTCTATTTGAAGTATTAGATTCAGAATATGCAGAGCAAATGACAAACACAATCGATCAAGTCAACGCAAACGAAATCCACTTGTTAAATTTACTGAGAAATCAAACATCAGTTATCGACTCAACAATCAACATTATAAAACAAGATCAAACATTTATCAAGAATAGATTTGATCAGATTAACAACAAATTAAGCGAAATAAGAGCAAGGATACGTGACAATGGTGAAGAAGAATATTGAGCCAAAATATCTCAGATCGTCTCATCCATCTCATCCCAACTCAGATTTATAATACTCAATGTTATTATCAACGCAGCAGCTAAAAACCATCAAAGGTCATTCACCAGCATTTTTAGAAATACCAGCAGACGAAGTAGATCTATTTCAGTTATACAAGCTGATGATAGTAAAAGGAGTGACTAATAATCGAGCCATATTTTGGATCACACTTCCGTTAGTAAATCAAGAACAGTACGACCTGTTTAGCATGACACTGATCCCAACCTTCATAAAGAACACCATGCTAACAATCACATCCTGTGAGCCAATACTGGCCCTGAACGCACATCGCGATTAATATTTTCTAATTCAGTCAGCTTCTATAGAAGGATGCATCAATTTAAGTAATGAGCAATATGTATGCCTCAATGTACAATCAAGATACAACGAGGCAGCAGAGGTCTGCTCTTGCGAAATGGGTCTTTTCAATAATGAAACAAGACCTACTTCTGTACTTAACAAATCTGGAACAAACTGAACTTGGATTCAGCTCAAGCACAAAAATCTCCATCCCGACTTACTGCAATCTGCGGAAAGGAAAACATACAATCGTTCTTAGAAGGTTCCGGAATGTTAACAATACAGCCAGGATGTACATTGAGACAAAACTTTATCACGATTCAAGGTCATAACACATTCTCCGCTAACTTACAAGAGTCTTATACAAGCTTCAGAAATTTCAACGCCAAAGAACTACAAATCATTGTTTCAAGAGTTCAGTGCTACGCACTACGATATCCAGCTTAAAAATGTTACGGACCTACAGCGTATTATCTTACAGGAAGAAGTTCTCGACCTACCTCACAAACTTCAAGTTCGCAGCCATCACAGCTTCGCAATTAGATAATTGGCCCTCGTATTGTTGAATATGTTAATCATCTACCTAGTCTGGAAACACAAAATAATCAGCAGTTATTACGAATACACAACAGCCCTCGCCTCGACAAACACCAACAAATTCGGAATTCGTTGTCACAATTGCTTAGTTTGTTGAATATTTAATTCAACGTGGGGGAAAATGTTCAGTTCAATTACCTATGTATGTGCTTACGATGCGCACATAAGTAAATAAAAATAATGCGGCTACAACATTCGCGTATGTCGGTCAAACCAACGACCTATTGGGCTGATGGCACATTAATGGTAATATTGAAATGATAACTAGTTGTAAGCAATTAATCTAAAGATAGAGTAAGCTAGTTTTAAGTAAAAAAGACGAAATTAACACTCAGATTGTGAGTTCCTATTCAGCAACAAAGTGCTTGTTTTCACCTACAACATAATATCAAGTTTATGTGCTTGATATTCCCAATTCAGAAAAATGCTTCTGAACACTTTCAGTTAAATCGCATGCGATATCGGATTGGATGAAATAAAACCTAAATTTGTAAAGCTTTCTAACCCTTTCCTTCTTAAACATATCACTCATATTTTTGATAAAATATTAACGACTTGGGATTACCCATCCTCGTGGAAAAAGAAAATGATAATTCCCATACCTAAGTCGCAAAACGGGACTAGCTCTGAATATAGACCTATCGCAATATTACTGTTCTTATCTAAAGGATTTGAGGAGACGAGCTTGAAATAGATGCAAGCACATCTTATCAACAATAACCTTCTGAGTTCCGCTCAATCCGGCTTTCGCACAAGAAGAAGAAGTTGTAAGACTACACTGTTACTCGTTGTGGATGACATTCGCAAAAGTCTGCACGCAAACAGCCCTACGGACTTCTCAAAAGCTTTCGACACGGTGGACCATTCTCTCCTCTGTCAGAAGCTGTTGTATACGTTTTCATTTTCATATCAGTCAGTCAAGTTCTTGCATTCCTACTTAACGGACCGTCAGCAGTGCGTGGCCGTAGGAAACGTCATCATTTCGTGGGGTACCTATCGGAGTTCCACAGGTCTCTATTCTCGGCCCCATATTATTATCAATCAATGTGAATAAACTTTCACAGCCTACACAAAATTCTACGGTCCACATGTTTGCTGATGATGTTCAGTTACTCATGCTCTGCTCGTTGGATATGATTAGTAATTTTATTCAGCTAATAAACGAAGATCGAGAGGTCATTCAGGAGTGGGCTCTTAAACACAACTTGTCGCTTAACCCTTCAAAGTCAAAGACTCTTTGTATCTGTAAATATCAATTATGTACATCCATTTTTCCGCCGATTTCATTAGGACAGTCAACAATTGAATATGTTCATAAGGCTAGAAATCTGGGGATAGTCTTCAACGACACACTCACCTGGACCGATCATAATGCAGCTACAATCGGAAAGATATATAGCGGTATCCGACTTCTACGGTCTACACAAGATTCCTTAATCACTAAAACTAAAATGTTACTTGTTAAATCCCTTTTATTACCTATCCTGTTGTATGGATGCGGGTTTTTTTGTCATGTTAACTACTACACTAAGCGTAAATTATATGTCACCTACATTAGCCTAGCGAGATATGGCTTTAAAAAAACCTTTTACAGACCACATATCTTGTTACTCCCTGCAGATAATGGGCCTAACCTTCGATGATATATAAATGCCAAAGATATGTTTAACAAATTATATCAATCCATTTTAAATTAAATAAATTAAATAAATTAAATTAATTAATTTATGTTAATATTGTTTTCCATTTAATGTATGTAATTGCTCTTATTGTACTTATTGTTAAACATACCTAGTGGTAAATTTTAAGGCTTTTACAAATATTTATATAGCCTTCGCCAATTATGAGATTTCATTTTAATGCGAAACAATTGTTATGATAAATAAATGTGAAACGTGAAATAAATAAATATGAAATATGAAAATATGATAAAATAAAAAGAAGATGAAACAGTAAAAATAATAACAAAGTGAAAGGAAAGAACAAATAGCACGAAGACGAACAACATAGCCATCGCTGATAAATCCCGCAAGCAGGGAAAATGCTAGTGACGAAGAATTACCGCTCACATCGCCGCGCCGTTCAGCTTAGCCCTATAAAAGGTCGACGCATTATGACCGAGGTACGGGTGGGCATTGTCGCTCATCCGTGACGTACCTCTAGCTCCGTCACGCCAGGCGTTCCTCCTGAGCTGTGGTAAACTTTGTCCCCCTGATCCACATTGACAGTCAAGCCTTAGTTCGTCGACCGTGCTGTTGAGTTCTAAGTTAAACTCGCACAGGTAAAGTAGGAGTTCGTCCTTGGTGAGGGTGGAGATCCACCCTGTTCGCACCGCTGTTTTGAGGTTCGTTTGGTGATATCAACCTCCTCTAGTTCAGTCTGCGGCGTCCGCTAATGTAACGAGCTTTCTGGGCCGGGGTATACTCGCCGAACCAGGGTCTGTCACATAAAGAACCGTGCCCCAATTTGGGCCATGGTGCGTCCGTTAATAAATTGCATGGGGGCTTACGAGTACAGTCACGAAAAAATAGTTTTATTGTTATTCGAAGTGGGCGTATAATTATAGGCAACCCAACAATGGTGAGTTAATAGACGTTTACATATGTGAAGTTTCTTTATCGGTACTGTCAAATCTTATAAATATATCTCACATTTAGTTGATGGAGGTTTTATTAACTGTGTCAGATGCCTTGCATACCCTTAATACCAAATAACAGTTGCTATGTGAGCCCAACAGCCTACGGTTCGAGCCCCATTTTTCCAGGTACAATAGTAGTATTTTATTGAGTCTTTTCCTTCCATGTTTTTTTCAGTCAGGACGTAAACGTAATATTTTGTTTCATCTACATATCTAGATTGAATCCTTCCTTTAAGAAGTATTGATAAGAAACCAAATCAATGTTGTAGTGTTGTAGGTGTCTGTACATACATACTTCAATTCGAAACCTACCGTCAGAAGCAATGTGTTCAGCATAATAAGATTTCGCTTCATTGATTTGGTAGCTTCCAAATGTAATTAAGTATACACCTCGTTCTGTCAAAATCGGAAAATCAATCAAGTTTTGGTCAGAATTACAGCAAAATCGCCTCAAGCTCCCATTAAGATTGTTTTCTGTTAGAATTTTGCAAAGGATGTATCTCTCAAGTAATCTAGGAAACATTATTTGAGATATTTCCTGAACATAATTTCCAATTTCTGAAATAAACCACGCTACGAATTCATTACGCATCGCTGCTGCATTTTTGAAGTCTTGCATTTGATGTGGTATCAGTTGTATTTGGCACGTATGGTTGAAATATTTGAAACAAGTCTTTAGGTGCCCTTTAATGGATTCCACAACATATCTCACCTTAGTCACAAAACGTGTACGATTTGCACTCGGATCACTTAGTTGACTTTTTCCCCTTGCTATTAGTTGAAGCATTTCAATAATGAATCCTTCATTCTGAAGATATGTTACTGCATTATGAAACAATAACAATTCACACACAATAACAACGTCACAATTTTTGAAGGAAGCTCTCACTTCAGGCTTATTTTTTAAAATATCCACCAGTAATAGTAATAGTAATAATTGCCTCTATTTCATTAAAAATGTTACAAAAGAAGTATTTCTTAATCTATTTTGGTTTGGCATAAAGCCGTCTACCAGATTGGCATTGGGTTGTTTATAATTACAACTATATATATATATATATATGATATTGATACACATATACATACATTAACTATATACTGTACGGATGGTTTAGAAGCCTCCCTCAGTTATGCATTTTCTGTATCGAAGCGCATTCACGGTGTAGTTATATAACAAATCTCAGCCTTGTTCTCCATTTAAGATACCCATTGCAACATTTTCTTCCAGACAATGCAAACCGAAATGAAATCTCCAGAAATTTCTTAAAATTGGGCATATTGCTAGAAAGTGTAATATATCTTCCCTTACTTTCATATTACAGATATTACAAAATTGGTAGATCTGGGCGGTGAGTTATATAGTTCAGTTGGACCAACTCTCCTCTCATTTTGAAAATAGTGCTTATTTCATCTGTGGTGAAACACTTTAAGAAGTAGGTCCTCTCTCGAGTTGATATTCCATTTTGCTGTAGTACATTCTATGTTGGGAAGATTGAGCTTCGTTGACATATTTCTGGTATAAAATATTAACAGTGTTGTTTAGTAAGGTGTCCAATTGCCTTCTTAAAGAATCAGCCTCTAAGTCTGGTGTAATGTTGAGTACTACCCCACATCCTGATCCAAGACTCTCCCATTCTTGCACCAGTCTTTCTCTTGTTTTTATGGCGTGCATGAGTACTTTTTTAGGTAGTCTTTTGTAATCCATCGCAAACACTTTTACTATAAAATTAAAATGCATTTTTATTGTGAACTAATTTAAAAGCATATATACATACACACTTTCAACTAAACTTAACGAGTAAATGTATAAACACGGTTATCTTGTAACATATACTAAAACAAACATTGTACATAAAAACGTGTATAAAAATCGTAGAATATGGTGAATAAATTCTTCTCGTTGTTTGAAACGTCTTCGAGGTATTTCTATTGTAAACCCAACAAAGGTTATGGGCCCAGAGCCTAATGCGCGAAAATGAGTTCGAGTTTATATCAAATAGAAAAATTAGATGACGAAAGCTATGACAATTGGAAAGTGCAGATGCGGTCAAACCTTGTCCACTGTGAACTATGGATGTATGTCTCCGGTGAAATTCCCCAGCCCGCAGCAACTGAAATGGAGGATTTAAGGAAATGGCGGTTGAATGATGGCAAGGCGCTGGCAACGATAATGCTATCAATCAAAAGTTCGCAAGTATTACATATTAAAAATTGTAGCACATCATTATCTGCATGGAAAAATTGGAGGAAGTGCATGCATCTCAGGAACCGGCGCGAAAAGTCACGCTTTTCAAACAATTAGTGAACTAGATATAAAAATGCAGGATGAGTTAATATCAATAATATTATTGTCCAGCCTACCAAAAAGTTTCGAAAATTTTGTCGTTGCAATAGAATCGAGAGACCATTTACCAACTCCACATATACGGGTGAATCTGCATTTTTTTTCAAAGCAGAGCAAAACAGAAAAAAGGGCAAATGCTATAAGTGCCACAAAAGGGGACACTACGCATCATCTTGCCGATTTTTGTCCAGTTCTCCAAAACCGACAGCATACTTTGCCGCATTCAATGCAGTAAATAACACTCACATTCATCCATTTCTTACCAGGAACACTTGGGTGCTTGACAGCGGATCTACGAGTCAATGTGTTATGATCGAAGCATGTTTGTCACTCTCTCAGCATATAGAGAGAGAATTGGGTGCATAAAGTGTTATTCGTTCCATCGCTCGAGACAAATTTTATTTCAATAAGTAAAGTCGCGGAAAACGGACTACAGTGATGTTTGACAATGAAGTCGCCTTAATTAAAACAAAGTACGGTAAAACAATTATGAGAGCTGTGAA
Organism: Merodon equestris; assembly: GCA_958301585.1. Classification (NCBI taxonomy): domain Eukaryota; kingdom Metazoa; phylum Arthropoda; class Insecta; order Diptera; family Syrphidae; genus Merodon; species Merodon equestris. The sequence goes on along the minus strand of OY284417.1, from coordinate 49,927,378 downwards.
GTGCGGTAGTCTTTTCACGCTTTGCAAGAAATGGTCGTTTATTTCGCGGACGTGTGAATATAATTTAGAGCGATGGCATAAAAGATTCGGTCACCTCAGTGAGAAAGATTTGGGGCTAATATACAGAGTGTCCCACGAGCAGTGTGCCAAAAAGCTAGAGCGTATAGGTCTGGTCAAGACAAGAAAAAAATCGTATGGGAGGGGGGGTCTATTCCCCCCGTTTAGCCGGGAGGGGCAATTTTCTAAAAAATTGACTTAATTTGGAAAAATAAATATTAAAAATTAACAGTTACATCCACAATGCCGTGATATACTTTTTTGTAAAGCCAGAAACCTCTTCTTTCATCTTGTTTTTAAACGAAGCTGTTTTAAGAAATAGTTTTTGAGAAATTAATATTCAAACTCAAAATTTTGAAAAAAAAATGAAAAAAAAATTTCGAACTAATTTTTGTTCCAAAATTGTATGTAATTTAGTACTAATTTTTTTTTTCAAAAATTCAATTCTCTTATTAGTTTTCAGTTAAAAACAGAAAACCGGATGCAAAAATGTCTTGTAGTTTTTGAGAAATTAAAAAAAAAACCCGAACCATTTTTTTCTAAGAAAAACCTTTTTTATGGTTTTAACGCGGCTGGACTTGTAGGCAAATTAATTAAAAAATGGTTCGGGTTTTTTTTTAATTTCTCAAAAACTACAAGACATTTTTGCATCCAGTTTTCTGTTGAATTTTTGAAAAAAAAATTAGTACTTAATTACATACAATTTTGAAAAAAAATAGTTCGAAATTTTTTTTCAAAATTTTGAGTTTGAAAATTTCTCAAAAACTATTCTTTAAAACAGCTTCGTTTAAAAACAAAATGAAAGAAGAGGTTTCTGGCTTTACAAAAAAGTATATCACAGCATTGTGGATGTAACTGTTGATTTTTAATAATTTTTTTTCCTAATTAAGTAAATTTTTTAGAAAATCCCGGCTAAACGGGGGGGAATAGACCCCCCCTCCCATACGATTTTTATCTTGTCTTGACCAGACCTATACGCTCTAGCTTTTTGGCACACTGCTCGTGGTACGCCCTGTATACACATAATATGGTACATACATGGATTGAATTTATCAAATAAAGAAAAATCATTAAATTGTGAGACCTGTTTAAAAGCAAAAATGTGCACTTTACCGTTTTCCGTTAGCAAGAATCGAAGCAGTGGCATACTTGACCTTGTACATAGTGACATTTACGGGCCAATGCGAATATCGACTACAGGCGGATATCGGTACTTCTGTCTTTTCATTGACGGCTATAGCAGGAAAACATATGTGTATTTATTAAAGGCCAATGGTTTTAAACTATTTAAAGCATGTGTAGAGAGCGAAACTTCAAAGAAAATTAAAACACTTCGAACAGACAACGGGTGTGAGTACCTGAGTAAATCCTTTTCGGACCTTTTGCGTCGGCGTCAGCTAACAGCGAGCTACACACCCCAGCAGAATGGTGTTGCCGAACGAGCAAATAGGACGGTAGTGGAAATGGCAAGGTGCATGCTGCTTAATACTGGACTTCCCGAGATGCTGTCGGGCGAAGCGGTGAAGACTGCTGTATATATCCGAAACCGTGCATGTGTGGTATTGTCAGGTTATACGAAACACGTGTGTCTTCTTCAAGAGCGCTTTATTGACTGACTGTTCTGTTCGATTGTGTTATAAATGGCAGACAATGCACAGCAGTTATACTTATCAATACCACATCTCCCCCCTAATTCACAAAATTAAATAAAAAGTAATAACAATTCATACAAATTTAAAAAAGAGCAATAAAAATAATAATTCAGTATTTCCCTTCGAAATTCTTAGTTCATCTCGTAATTCATTTCAAACTAGCGGATTTCCGATACTAATAACAATTGGTTAGGGTATATAGAACTGTGGTTTCTTACTAATTCGCCCAGAACGAGCTCTGTAGTGATATCGCTGTTCGAGGGATTGTGATGGGTTAACGGTTTGGCAATCTTTGTTACTTGGCATTACTATCTCTTCCTGAATTGATCCTTGTTCGCTTAGGCTTGAATTAATCCCATTGTCACTACTCTCTTCTCATATAATTTTGTTAATATTTGGGGAGTTTGATGTCCTACGCAACACTTCTGTGTTTCTTCTTACCAAATTATCATTTTCCGTTCTTATGACGTAGGACCTCGGTGCTTTGTGTTTTGATTCTACAACAGCACGTTTCCAAAACCTGCCATTCTTGTGCAAAACATAATCGCCTGGATGGAACTCTAATTCTTTGCGATTAGCCCGGTTGTCGAAGTATAACTTTTGTTTTGTTTTTGCCTACTGCATCCTGTCAAGAGCATCCTTTCCTACTACTTTCGGGTATAAATTATGTCTAAGGATGGGTAGTTTGGAACGCAAGAGTCTACTCATGAGCAACTGAGAAGGTGTATAATTCGAATGTGAAAGTTTAGTGGTACGGTACTCCAATAATGTTGCAAAGATATCTGTCCTACTTGTCAATGCCTTTCTCAATATGGTCTTGGCTATACCCACTGCTTTCTCTGCCATGCCGTTTGACCGCGAATGGTATGGACTGGTGTAAGTAAACTTGAATCCCCACTCCCTTGCAAACTGCTGACATGTATATGAATTAAAGGGCCGGTTATCGCATATAACCTCCTCTGGTATCCCGTGGACCGAAAACACTTCTTTCATTGTTTGTACCACACTCATTGACGACTTTGTGGGTAATTCTTTCAGGTCAAACCATTTAGAAAAGTAATCTACGATAACAAAATAGTTTCTCCCTTTAAACTCTAAAATATCACACCCTACTTTTTGGTACGGAAACTCGGGAATGCTATGTGGGAGTAATGGATGTTTAGCATTGCTGGGTCTAAACTTCTCAGAGATAGGGCAGCTACTTATAAGATTTTCAATATCACGGTTCATGTATGGCCAGTAAAATAAACTCTTAGCACGTTCGATAGTTTTTGTAATACCAAAGTGACCTTCATGTAACGCACTTAACGCATGCGATTTCAATGAGCTTGGTACGAATATTCTGTCTTGGTAAAAAACTAGTCCATTTTCCTCGTATATGTCATTCTTAATGCTCCAAAAATATTATGTATTATATATAATAACTGGTTTCAAGAGACTTGTTCAGAATGGAGATTAAGGGTTTGTGATCAGTATGAATTACCACCGGTCTGCCATATATGTAGCTATGAAACTTTTTGCAAGCGAAGACTATTGCTAGAAGTTCCTTTTCAATCTGAGCGTAACGCATTTCCGCACTTGTTAGACTTTTCGATGCATAGCAGTTTACCCTGCTGCAGAAGACAACACCCTAGTCCATCTTTGGATGCGTCCGATTGGATCACCGTGGGAAGCGCGGGGTTAAATGTATAAAGGGTAGTGGCTTTCTCAATTGCATGCTTGATTTCACATAAAACCCTAGAATAATAATCGTTCCAAGCAAATGTTGTATTTTTCTTCAAGAGTTCTCGAAGAGGAGGCGTGAGCTTAGCTAGGTTTGGAACGAATGATCTGAGGTAGTTAACTGTTCCTAGTATTTTCTGCAAGTCCTTCTGATTTTTTGGATCATTAATGCCTTCTATAGCCTTTACCCTTTCTGGATCCGGGGTAATCCCACTAGATGAGAATATATGCCCTAAATATTTTACGCTTTCCACTCTGTATTGTATGTTATTAGGGTTAAATTTGATATTTAACTTTTTTGCCCTCTCAACTACATTTTGTAAATTTTCATCGTGTTCCTCAAGAGTCTTGCCACCTACAATCAAATCGTCTATGTATACAAATTTACCTCGAAGCTGTCCAAAATATTTGGTGTTTAATTTCTGAAATTTTTCTGGTGCTACCTTGATGCCAAAAGGTAAGACGTTGAACATGTACGTACCATATGGAGTGCTACAAACTACTAGCTTCTTCGATTCATCATCGAGTTGCACCTGCCAGAATCCTTCTTTGAGGTCTAAAACCGTGAAATATTTGTACCCTCGCATCTCATGCCTAAAGTCTTCAACTGTAGGTATCATGAAATGCTCTTCCTTGATGCTCATGTTGAGTTCTTTGGGATCTAAACAAATCCGCATGGATCCATCGCTTTTCTCCACTATTACCATATTATGAGACCAATCACTCGGTCCCTCAACTTTAGATATGATTCCTCTTTGTTCCATTTTGTCGAGCGTATCTTTCACCCTTTCCCTAATGCTTAGTGGTATGCGTCTAGGAGGTTTATTTACAGGAGAAGCTGTATCTTTTAGTGCCAAGTGACATTTATCTGAAAAATGTCCAAACCCTTCAAAAATGTCCTTGTTTGCCTGAATAAATTTAGTTTTGTGATTTTTGACTATGCTATCCACTGGTTAGAGAAGGCCTAATTCAATGCATGAAGCTAAACCTAGTAAAGGTTGGCAACCTTTATCTATTACCACGAAGCTTAGATGCTTCCCCTGTACTTGACCATGCATTTTGCCGATCCTGACACCGACAGCCTAAACCCACCATACGCTTCTAATTTCGTCTTAAATGGCTTCAAATTAGGACGAGGCTCCAGGCCATCAAACACACTTCTTGGTATTATGTTTACTTGTGAACCACTATCTAGCTTAAATTTGACTTCTACGTTTTCTACAACCAAGGTCTCAATCCAGCAAGGAATGTTCTTTGAATTCTTATTTGTATCTACTGAGTCAATAAATAATTCCAAATCCTCATCACAATCATAATTAAATTGTGGGGTTGCAGTAGTCCTCGAAACGTTTCTTTACTTCTTTTATATCCTTCCGTTCGGTTTCCGTTAGCTCAAACGTATAGAACAGCTCTATCGCCTCAGCACCCGCGCAACTCAAGAACCTGGCTACCTGTATGTCTCCGGACTCTCTATCCGTTTTCGTTGCAATCGAGTAGATATCAAAATGACTTTTGAATCTTTCCCAATTTTCTTTCAGATTTCCATCCAAATTTAACGGCTCCGGTTTAGAAAAATCCATGATCTATTCGATTTCATATGATGAAATAATATACATATACTCGGTAGTTTTTAATTTTTTTTGATTAGTCGAATACCGGCTGCGCAATACCGGCTGCGCAATGCACAGCAGTTATACTTGTCAATACCACAGCCGTTTTGCTTGATAAAATACCAGGTAAGTCGAAATTCAGTGCCAAGGGTATTTCTTGTTTCATGGTAGGATATGCTTTGGAGTCAAAGGCCTACAGGTTATATGAACCAAAATCAAAGCGAATATTCCAGAGTCGCGATGTTCAGTTCTTAGAAGACATAGGGGAAGAATTGCTATTGTAAGAAGGAACAGACGGCTGATAAAACTGAGGCTCAGGATATTGCAGTAGTTAAGAAAGGTGAAATTGACAACAAGAGTGAGGAGTCGGTTGCTGATGAAAAAACGACGAGTGACTACGAGCTAAGTGAGAGTGACAGAGTTGGGCAAACTGTGGATGATCTCAATAACGATGATGTTGTTCCCAAAGCCCGCATAGCTTACTCACTTCGCCCACGTCAAAGAATTAACATGCACCTGAGTAAATCAAATTTGTCCAATCCATTAACGGTTGATGAAGCCCTGAAGAGAAGTGATGGTAAACGATGGTTAGAAGCGATGCGAAGTGAGTACAACTCACTTTTGGCAAATGACAGGTGGGACCTAGTAGACATGCAAGAAAACCGACAAATCGGAGCAAAATGGATTTTCAATATAAAAAGAGATCAAACAGGATGAATGGAACGATATAAATGTCGTTTTGTCGCAAAAGGTTGCAGCCAAAAATTCGGACTTGATTATACTGATACATTCTCTCCTGTGGTCCTTTTTTCTTCGCTTAGATTAATACTAGCTTTGGCCTCTAAATTCAACCTCAAGGTTCATCAAATGGATGTCACGACAGCATATTTTAACGGTGACCTGAACGAAGAGATTTACATCAATCAACCAGAACATTTTGTTGTGAAAGGAAGTGAGGAAGAGGTGTGCAAGCTAAAGCAAGCTTTGTATGGGCTAAAGCAGGCAGGGCGAGAGTGGAACTCAAAATTGGACAGAACGTTAAAAGAAATGGGTTTCCAGCAATGCAACACCGACTCAGATGTCGATGACATCTTGTTAGCATGTTCAAATACAAAGGCGATGTTGGATATTAAGGAAAGTCTAAATGGAAAATTTTATGTTGTCGACAAGGGACCCGTTGACGTTTTCCTCGGAATGGAAACGGTGCAATAACCTAGGAGTCGAAAAAAACTAAATTCTGTGGCACAGTAATGAGGCCGGGTATATCATCACAGAACTTGGATTCCACGAACTAGTTAGCGGACCTACCATGTTAAGAGGCGGTAATTTGAGTGCGCAAGCACTTGTCAAAAATCCTGTATACCACAGTCGTAGTAAGCACATAGACATTCGGTTCCATTTCATACGAGAAATGTATGATAAGAAAATAATTGAATTTAGTTATTTAGTTATTTACCAAAAAAGAGACATTGTAAATTAACTGAATATCTTTGATTAAGAGATTGATTTAACAGCTTTGTAATCTCTAATATTTTTTCGATTCTTATTAAGTTGATATTGATAATTTGAACTGTAAATTATACTAGTTAGTTTCGAGGGGAAGTATTGTGAACTATATTAAAAGCATATACATATACATACATACACACTTTCAACAAAACTTAACGAGGAAATGTATTTATAAAAACGGTTTTCTTGTAACATATACTAAAACAAACAGAACGTGTATAAAAACCGTAGAATATGGTGAATAAATTCTTATTGCTGTCTGAGACGTTTTCGAGGTATTTCTATTGTAAACCCAACAAATTTTAATGTGCTCAGAAACATAGGGGGCGTACCTGTTTCGAGATGTAGCATATAGTTGGGGGTAGAACTGGGCAATCTAAATATCCGTTTAAGAAAGTACCTCAGAAACTTCTCGACAACTGTATAAGAACGAAAACCCCACGCTTGAGCTCCATATAGAAGAATTGCGGCTGCAGTTGAACGAAATATTTTTTGCTTGGTTTACTTGTTTGTTATTGATGCATTTACCCCAGATTGAAGTAATGGCGTGTTTAGCTTCAGACAGTTTGTTTTGAAGGTGCTTATTCATGTTTAAGTTTGGAGTGATCAGAACTCCAAGGTATTTATATTCTCGTACATTTTCAATCGCTTCCCCTTTTCGTCCACTTTTCACTTCGAACGTCCACTACCTTCTCTAAGTATCATCATCTTTGACTTTGATAGGTTTATCGTTAAGTTCCAAGTTTTGCAGTAGCTGCCTAACTTGTTTATCATAAGTTGCATGCAGTTGACTGTATCTGCCAGAAAGACAATGTCATCTGCAAACATGAGAACTGGGATGTTTGTTCGATATAACCACAGAATAAATAGTATACAGAAGTTGCATCTCATACAAAGCAAATTTTGTTCTAGGGTTCCAATATTGGCACCCTATTGAACAGAGAGTACAAGCATGAGAACATGCAAGAGAGTATACAAAAAATTGAGAAGCTGGTGCGAGCGAAAGAGAGTAGCATGTGCGTTTTCGGTGGTTTTGTTTTTACGAGAGCAAAGCAGCTTACGATGTGTATGCAAGTGTGTGTGCGTGTGTATGCATTGATAGCTTCTTCTATCGTAAGCTTGCATGGTATTGCTTCTCTTGTTTTCGATTGTGTGGATTGGATTCGAAATCACTTGGGAATTGTACTTTCATGCGAATGGTTGTGTTTTCCTGCGCTTATATATCGACTCCATTTTTACTTTGTATTTTGATATTTAACTCTATTTTTGATTTTGAATTGTAGCTTTTATATGCTTTATGCAACTTTGCATACGATTTGGATTATTCTTTGGACTTATTATTATATATTGATTGTTGAGGGGTTGTCATACGATTTTGAATAGGAAAAATGGATTCTGTACCGGCTGTTGGTAAAATTTTCCAAAAGTCCGGCATTCGATGCTGCATAAAAACATACGGTAAATCTAGGCGATATGGTCAAAAGATAAGAATGTTTAAGTTTCCTCCCTATGACTCAGCTATGGGTCAAATTTGGCGAGAAAAATGTAATATTCCAACAAAAGATTACACAAAAAATTGTTGATTTGCGCCAATCACTTCTCAAGTTCTGACATTGGTAAAAAAAAAGTTGAAATTCGGAGCTGTTCCGGTATTTAACTTAGAAGTTATTGAGGAAGATTACAAGTCGTTGGAGCTTGATTATCCAGCTAAAAAGAGCCGAACAAGTGACTCCGTAGATGGATGTTGTAATGACTGTGAAAAATATCTGAAATCAGCTAATTTTTACAGAAAAATATTACGACATGGTAGCAAAATATAAAAATCTCCAAAGCTGCAAACAAATAGCAACAAAATCAAGCGTATTTCAAACCATCGACTCTTTTCAAATAAGCAAGGAGTCAAAAACATTTTGCAAACTTCTTCTTAGTCCACGACCTAAAGAATATAAGCAAGATGTAAAAGATTTGGTTCAAAACATTTATTATGTCTCACAGTCAACGTACCAATTTTTGAAGAATAAATTGCATCTAAATTTGCCACATATCTCTACTGTTTATCGATGGGCCCCTGTAAATTCCCTACAACCAGGTTTTAAAAATAACGGTTTAGAGTTAATAAAAAAGAAGTGCTTAGATTTGAACCAGTACGAAAAGAATAATATGATTCTGCTGATGGATTAAATGGCGATTAGAAGGGAATTGCGATACAATTCCAAATTAGATTTAGTGGATGGATTTGAGGAAAATGGGGTTGAAAGAACGAACCAGATTGGTAAACAATTGTGCGTTTTTATGATTAAATCAATGTTTTCCAACTGGGCGCTTACATTTAATTACTTTGTTTCAAAAAATGGACTTTCTGCCGATTTACTAAAAAAGATAATATTACGAAATTTAGCAATTTTGAACAGTTTTGGCATCATAGTTAAAGTTGTAATTTGTGACCAAGGGTCCTCTAACAGGAAGTGTTTCTTGGAATTGGGAGCTACTTTAGAAAAACCCTATTTTATGTATAATGGTAGTAAAACTTTCTGTGTATATGATTTTCCACATCTAATCAAATCATTAAGAAATGGTTGGCTTCAATGTGACCTTACAACACCAAATGGAGTTGCTAGTTTTAAAGTAGTTAAGGAACTATGGGAAATGGAGTGCAAATCTAATACAAAAATGTGTCTTAAACTTACAAGCCAGCACATATTTCCGAACTCTTTCGAAAAAATGAAAGTAAAACTAGCCACCCAAATTTTTAGTAGGACTGTTCAAGCAGCAATTAAAACTGTTATTGAGACAGTAGGCTTTAAAAGTTGCTCAAAAGAAGTTTGTTTACCTACGGCATGCTTCATAGGAAATATTGACAAAATATTTGACTGCCTAAATAGTGGTTCGCTATCTTCAAAGAATTGTTATAAGTCTGCAGTTCAACTTAACAGTCCATCACACGAATATATAAAATTCTTCCTTGAATACCTCAATGAAATCTCATTTGTTGACAAAAAGAAAAAAGTATTTTTTTTAGATGGAATGAAATTTACCTTAAACGCCATATTACAATTAGTAGACGAGCTATTTAAAAAAAAAATCCCAAATATTTTTTTTAATGACAAGAGCATTAAACCAAGATAAGCTCGAAAATATGTTCTCGGTTCTAAGACAAAAGGGTGGAAATAATATTAACCCCTCAGTTGCTGATATAAACACTTTATTAGCACGCTTAATGTCTGCAAATATAGTGCAGTTGAGTTCTTATAGTAACTGTGAAGAGCTGAGTGATACCACATTTGAAACGCTTTCAAATATTTTGTCAAATATGGACTTAGCTGATACAAATAATGACGAACTCAGTCGAAACGAAAACTCTGAAATAGATATTAACATAGAAATCATTGATGATTTCGTATTAAATGATGACTTTCAGAATTGTTCGGAATTTAGTATCGATTTGGCGTCTTTAAGATACTTCATAGGTTATATCGTCTACAAAATGATACCGAAAATTAACTGCGATATTTGTGTTTCTATATTGAGAAAAGAAGACGACGTATTAACAGTTCCTAGTGAACTTTTCATATTTCATAAAAATTACAATTCTCTTAAAGATTTTGGTAACCTCGTTGCTCCTTCACAAATTTTCTTGGAAATTAGCAAGAAACATATTACAGTGTTTAGCAATATTTTTGACACACAACCACAAACTGTTGGTATAAAAAACTTGATAAAATCCAAATGCAAAAATGCCACACCGCAATGGTTTTCCACATGTTCTGATCATAAGGAAATAATATTGGACTTCATGATCTTAGTACTCTTGAGGAAGCATTGCTCGTGGGCTTCAGAGAAAAAAAATTTTACTAAAGCCCGCAAACCTAAAATCCTATCGCACTAAAGTTTTTGGGTTATTCTTCCCTACATATATCAGATTGAAATTTGCACAAAAATCCCAAATAATGGAATAACGTTAATTGGTGTTACCCGGCCCTTTTAGTTTACATCGAAAAGTACGCGTACCAAGCGCAACTTTCAACTGAAGAAAACTAAATAGATATAGAAATCTAAAACTTGAAACAAAATTTTGTCAACACCACCTGCATTCACGACGTTGGATAGCAACACAATACACACACACACATAAACATTTTAAGATTGCTCTCTCGTTGATTCTCTCTGAACGTGGCTGCTCTCTGGTTGTTACTCTCTGATCATGCTTGCTCTCTCGTTGCTTGATCTTCCCTTCAGTTGTTCCGCCCGCACCATAAAGTGAAAATCATCGCAGGCCGAGATGCGACTTCTGTATACTATTTGTTCTGTGATATAACTCAATTTCACCTTTGACGGTCTCTGTTATGTCGTTTATATATAAGATAAACAGTAAAGTACTTAATACGCAGCCTTGCTTCACGCCCATTGTGGTCTCAAAATCTTCGGACAGGTAGTTTCCGTCCCAGACGGAAATTGTGTTATTTGAATACATTGCACGTAAAATGTTTATTATTTTGGTGGATATTCCGTATTTCTAGAGCTTGTAGAACATAATCAAACGCTGCCCGGAAATCTACAAAAAATGTGTAAAGTTTTTGTGGTTCTTCTTATAGATTTCAGCAATGTTTGCTAGTGTAAATATCTGGTCGATTGTCGAGTAATTCTGCCTGAAGCCCGCTTGGAATTCATGGATGATTTTCTTGTTGTTGGTCCACTGGATAAGTCTTTTAAAAATTACTGCCCCAAAAAGCTTCGTTGAAGTGTTTAATAGTGCCATTCCTCTATAGTTATTCGGGTCGTTGTGGTCGCCTTTTTCGTACAATGGAAATATCATTGATTTCCGAAAGCTTCTTGGTATGTCTGCATTTTCAAAAATTCGACTGAACTCTAACACCAGCGCTGATAGAAATTCAGGTGTTCAATTCTTATAAAACTCATATGTAATACGGTCGTCTCCGGGAGCTTTCTTATTTTTCGCCTTCTCAATTACATTTTGTACCTCATCAACAGTTATCGGCGTGTCTAGGAATTCGTCGAAAATCCACCGCGCTGTATGTTGAAACGATTGGGAGATTTGTGGTACATTGAGCAGATTAGAGAAGTGGTTTTTCAATTGATCCGCTTGCAAGCTTAATGCTATAGTGTTTTTTCTGCCATTAATAAGTTTAGTAGCTTTCCAAAAGTCAGCCGAGTTTCGTGTAGTCCATCATTATATCTGCATCATTTTTGGTCGCTGGAAAAGGTCCAATGCCATCCAATGTGAATCCCTTCGGAAAAACACATAACATAGGCTTTACTAAAGCATTTGTCTTATGAATCTCTAGCTTTTGCGTTGAAAAATATTATTTCTACTTTTATTTATGAAAATATATGTACAGTCCCAGATTGTAATAAGCGCATCTGAATTATTGTCACCTTTAGCAAATCCCTTAACAGTTGTGTTTGTTGCTCAGCTTCTTGATTCCTTGTTGATGTAACAGCGGTTTAAATGTTTTTTACATTTTGAATTGTCTTACTTGACATTAGCACTGAAATGTAACCTCCCCTAAAATGTCATGTAGTAGGGCAACCCATCTTCATCCTCTTCCTGTTTTTGACTTCCCAAGCGCGCTGTGTGTGTCTCCGTGAATTAAACACTTGAATAATAATCTCAATAAATCTGTACAATCCGAATTCATTTCAAATAATCTTTTAATTATAACAACTGGCGACGAGGAAAAGAAACGAGCCGCATGAGTATGGACCCTGAGATTCTTTAAAGTATTTTAAATAGGCTTCAAGTTTCTAACCAAGAATTTATAAAATCGGTGCTGGAACAAAAACCAGTCAAACAGACCTTTGTGTCTTCCTTCAAAAGTTTTGATAAATCAAAAGAAAATTGGACTACATATCTTCTTCAATTGAATCAACATTTCATCGCAAACAACGTGCTTGAGGATGACACCAAGCGTGCATGCTTGCTTAGCTGGATTGGGGGCGAATCCCTGGAATTACTCCAAAAATGATATGGAGAAAATGTTGGGCAAGTACCATTCAATCAATTAATTGAAAACTTTCTAATCACTTTGAAAAAAAGCCACACATGCTTGCTTCTAGATTCAAGTTCTACAGAACATTTATGCAACCTAACCAAACATATTCCGATTGGGTAGCAGAGCTGCGTGGAAGGGCTAAAGAATGTGAAAACGATGGTTGCAGGCAGTCGTATGTGAACTCTAAAATTAGGGATATGATCATCCTTTATACTCCACATGATAAAGTGCGATCCACAGCGCTACAAAAAAAAATCCAACACTGGATGAAGTTCTACAAATAGCACAACTCTTCGAAGAAACAATGAAAACCTGCAGGGAGCTTGAGGGAGAGGATAAGATTCAAGGGGAAGTAAATGCCGTTCAGCAGACAACTATTCAACCAACGAAAGGTAGGCGGGTGAATGACAATAGTACCGGATTTAGGAGTGTACCAGGAGAAAGCAAAAAATCGTGCCTGGGATGCAATATCGCTCATCAACGGTTTCAGTGTTTTCATTATAAAAACCAATCGGTGTGCAAAAAGTGCAAAAGAGCGGGACACATTGCAGCAGTATGTATGTCAGCAAAATCCCCAGATTCAATTAAATCGTTGCGAACATCTCAACCGTTTGGCCAAAGACAAGACACTTCAAAACGGCATAGTAAGAAATATGAAAGTGTAAATCTGATCAAACGCTTTGAAACTGTAAGTACTGTTGATTTATTTGATTCAGAAGTGTCACATATTGAAATTAACCATAGCAATGTCGCAGCAGACAGGCTATTCATAGATATAAGCGTTAATAAGAAAGTGCTAAAATTCCAAATCGACACAGGCGCGCCCTGTTCTCTTATCGGTCTCGAAGGATATAAATTATTGAATGAACCGCCTTGCACACCCACATCAAAAATCTTAAGAGCCTATGGTGGGAGTACTTTGTCATTGAAAGGCACAATAACCGTTGACGTAGAGCTAGGCGAGCATAAGAAAAGCTTAAAGTTGATAGTTGTCGATAATCAACACGCATCAAATATCCTCGGAATGGATTGGTTCCAGAAGATGAAGTTCGGTATACAAATGCCTATGAAAGTCACAGATGTCAGTGAGCGTAACACCTTTAGTGTCCCCAATGTTTTAAGGTTGACCAAAATTCGCTTAAATTAGAACTCGATGCTTTAGGAAATGAATTCAAATCCGTATTTTCATCAGATCTTGGACATTGTTCCACATACAAAGCGCATATCGCATTAAAAGCAAATGCTCATCCGAAATTCCACAAGCCATACAGCCTACCATTCGCCCTTTATGAAGACGTACGCTCCGAAATCGTTTGGTATCCCAGAATGTCCTTAAGCCAGTGAATGCTAGCGAGTGGGCGGCGCCCATTTTAGTCGTGAAAAAACCAAATGGAAAAATACGCCTTTGTGCTGACTTTAAAGTCACTGTGAATCCTCAAATGGAAATCGATCGATACCCAATTCCTCGAATTGAAGAACTTTTTCATAAGCTGAGGGGTTTCCAATTGTTTACTAAAATCGACTTAAGTGACGCATATCTGCAGATCGAACCCACAGAATCTTCCAAAAAACTAATGGTGATCAACACCCCCTTTGGTCTTTTTCAATACGAGAGAATGCCATTTGGAGTAGCTAGCGCACCGGGCATTTTCCAAAGGATAATGGAAGGGGTTGTAGCTGATATACCTGGGTGTGCAGTATACCTCGATGACGTTATAGTCACTGGAAAAACTAACGAAGAACACCGAAATAACGTCAAAATACTTTTCGAAAGGCTCTCCACACACAACTTAAAATGTCGAAAGGAAAAGTGTCGCTTCGCACAAGAAAAATTGGAGTATGTGGGTCACGAAATCGACGCAAGAGGAATCACACCATCTGAAAAGCGAATTGAAGCCATTAAATTAATGCCGAAACCGAAAAACCTAGCAGAATTAGAATCATTCATCGGGAAAATCAATTATTATAACAAATTCATACCCAATTTTTCTTCTAAGGCCTCAGATTTAAATCAACTTAGGAGACTTAATAGAGATTTCAAATGGGGAACAAGACAAAATGTGGCATTTCATACTTTAAAGAACGACATAATTAAAGCGGTGCAATTAGTTCACTTCGACGAAAAGCTTCCTATCATCTTAGCAACCGACGCATCAAAAACCGGAATCGGAACTGCACTCTCACATCGGTACCCAGATGGTTCAGAAAAACCCATTTCTTTTGCATCAAAAATCCTCAATGAGAGCCAGGCAAAATACTCACAAATAGAAAGAGAGGCATTATCAATAATCTTCGGTGTCACTAAGTATCATCAGTACCTCTATGGCAGACATTTTGAACTTCTCACGGATCATCAGGCACTCGTTACTCTTTTTCATCCATCAAAAAAGTTACCTGTAATGACACTTCACCGGCTACAGCGCTGGGCAATTATTCTCCAAGCGTACACCTACTCCATCCGCTACAGGAATACAAAACATCATGGGAATGCCGACGCCTTATCTCGCCTGCCAATGGAAGATGATGTCGAATTCGATAAAAAAGAGGAAGAAATGCAGACAGTTGATCAGATCTATGAGTTAATTATCGCAGAGTTCCCTATTAGTTCCGAAATAATCGCAGCGCATACCAAAAAGGACAAAACTCTCAGTCTCATTTGCCATTTTGTTGAAAGTGGATGGCCGAATACGCCACCCAAAACCCAGGTAAATTTATTTCCATACTTTAACCGCAAATGTGCTTTTTTGCTTCAGAGAGGGGTCTTGCTACTGCAAACGGACCACACCCGTGTTGTTATACCCAAATCGCTACAGGACAAGGTTCTACAAATGCTCCATGAGGGTCATTGGGGGCAAACGCGTATGAAGCAGCTCGCGCGCCGTTATGTGTGGTTCCCCAACATCGATCAAGCAATCAAGAATACTTCGGAAGCGTGTGCATCCTGCAGTCTTAATGCAAGCCTACCCAAACAACAATATTCATCCTGGCCTGAACCAACCGAACCATGGGAAAGGAACCACATAGACCTTGCCGGTCCGTTTTATTCTCACATGTGGCTAATAGTTGTGGATTCCTTTTCCAGCTTCCCGTTTATATTTGATCTATCATCAACAACATCCGCATCCACCATTTACGCATTGCAAAAGATATTTGCAATCGAGGGATTACCAAAGACGATCGTCAGTGACAATGGTCCGCAATTCTCATCAACCGAATTTAAGACATTCTGCGAGTTGAATTGGATTGAACATATCAGAACAGCTCCCTTTCATCCTGCGTCAAATGGTTTAGCTGAGCGCACTGTTCGCACCTTTAAAGACTCATTCAAAAAAATAATGTATGAAGAGAATGATCGTGAAAAAGCATTATTTAAGTTCCTGATCACATTTCGAGCGACACCAAACCAACCATCAATGAAGTCACCATCGGAATTGCTGCACGGACGTCAACCGCGAACCATATTTTCAGCTATGTTTCCAGAAGAACGACGAAGTCAGCAGTACCCAATCAAATTTAGAATCGGTCAACAAGTCCTTGCAAGAACCTACTCAAGAGGGAATCGTTGGATCGCTGGACGGATCACCAAGACGCATTAACTATCTCGTACAAACACCTAAAGGTCATATTAAGCGGCATCAAAAAGAACTGCGAGTGAGGCAGCATAAAGAAGCAACAGAAGAAGATTTTGATATTGACTTGGAAACAGGACTATTATCATCACCCACTGCAGTTGACGGTCCTGATTTATCTTCAGCAGTAACCTCCCAAGAAGGAAGTACTCCGCCTAACACCCCTAATGTTCACTGCCAAACAAGACAGCAGACACCAGCCAGTCCAAAAACTGCATCAGTAGTCAGACGCACCACCAGACAACGAAAACAACCTGAGTTTTTCCAGCCGACGTGGGACAAATCTGGTCGTAGGGAGATGATGTAATAGCGGTTTAAATGTTTGTTTACATTTTGAATTGTCTTACTTGACATTAGCACTGAAATGTAACCTCCCCTAAAATGTCATGTAGTAGGGCAACCCATCTTCATCCTCTTCCTGTTTTTGATTTCCCAAGCGCGCTGTGTGTGTCTCCGTGAATTAAACACTTAAACACTAATCTCAATAAATCTGTACAATCCGAATTCATTTCAAATAGTCTTTTAATTATAACACTTGTAATATTAATAAAGCCGAAACATGTACCTATAAAATCTTTTTGAAAAGCTTCTCTAACTTTCTTTATAAGGTCAAAAGTCACGTGTCGCGATTTGTTGGCGTATGTATGAGCGAGCTCGTCATCCGTGTTTACTGTTTAGAGTTTACACAAATATATTGGCAGAGCTGTCTCTGGATGACTCTTTTCAGTATTATTGAGACTAGGTAGCTGTTCAAATAAATGTCTGAAATCGTTTTTACTTAAACCAGTATAATGCAAAAACGTCAAAATTAATTATCTGCTATCTCTCTGTACTAATCAACCCTCGCAATAAGTCTATCATATCACTTACCTGGTTTGCATTGAAAGTGTTTCCAGATTCTGAAGGAATTTCATCCCAGTAAAACTTGTTATGATCGGAACATACTCTAGCATCATGAGGAATATAAAATGTGAAATCATTGAGCACTTATGCTCTTGTCTGTGGATTCACAGGGAAATGACCAGAATGACATCCAAAAATGTATCTAGATTGCGTCTGGGATGTTCGTGGAACTTTAAGTTAGATACATAGATTGAGAATCTTCTTCAATATTTTCTTCTGGGATAACATTACTGCTTTGTTGTTTCGAACTTCGTATAGAACTTTACCAACACTTGTGACATACCTTGTTATTTGAAGTTACTGGTGGAATAGTACTAGATGAAGGTTTATTTTGGAAATATAATAAAGCTTCTTTGTTTTTCTGAGAACCAGTTAAAGCAGGTTGCTTGTGACTTGTCAGTGACATTGCACAAGAACAACATTTCAGATTTGTATGTACATATGCCAGTAGCATCCTTGGGTCGCGCATCTTGTCGCTCGCATGTCTTCCCTCCAGGACGGACTCCAGAGGCATTAGAACGCAATGAATCACTAAATCACCTTGCCATGACCGCATAACATATATCCAGAAACTTTGCCGGTCAAAGTTTAAACTTCGATTCGGTCTAAATTTAAGTTTTGACCGTTACCACCATCACGACGAACACGAGGAGGTGTTCTGGTCAGAAGAAGAATTTTGGAATGTCAACTTAAAGCCAACTTAAAGAAAAAGAATTAAGTAAATCTTTAAATTTGAAGAAAGAATCAATAAAAACTAATAACTCTTTGTACTTCTTCTTTTTATCTTGACCACTGAGCAATAAGCATCGCAATAAAGAACCCCTTAAGAATAACCCAGTGACCTTGACTTAGTAATTTAACAGATGTCACATTGGCAATTTTCAAAACACACTTTCTACCGGTTAACATGGCAAAATCATATATAGGAGAGGCTTACTTATGCCCACTTGATTGAGCTTGTAATAAAGACTTCCTAAACATACGGTGTCGAAAGCTCTTTCCAAGTCAATAGGACAGGCAGTCGTGCATTGGTTCTTTCATTTGTTCCATTGGATTTCCGATACCGGAATCCAGAATGATTTTTTTTGTCCTCAAATCATTTAGACATGGCCCTATAGATCACCTTCTGGAAGACCAGTTAACACTTGGAAGGAGGCTTATCGACCGGAGATTTAACGGGTTAAAGGTATCTTTACCCTTCTTAGGATTTGGTTGCACCACCGCTGTCTTCCAATGCACTGTGTGATATGCATTATGAATAGGATGGCGACATTTTTAAATAAGATGATGTACATCTGTACAGCCACTGTTGCTAGGTCCACAACATTAGATATTCCGTCGATTCTAGTGGAATGAAATGACGCCCCCTTATTGGTGACGGCATTATTCACCATTTAATCGTCACTGACCCTGGTAAAACGAAAATTCTTTAATCGCTAATTATCGATATCATTTTGCGGGCGAAAGTGATGACCTTGGGTTATTTTCCAGGTCGAGGTTTGGGCAAATGCTGTCGTTAAACTTATACACTTCCTGAAACACGGTTCAATTTGTGGCCACTTTCTCCCCCTGCGGATCCTCGACCACGAAGAAATCCTTATCCAAAAAGGCGCTCTCCGGCTCAATGTTAACTGTTTGTAAAAGGCGCTCATTGTATGAGGTTCTCTCTAGCTTCAGATTCTGAAAATTGAAACTCGCGCTGTTGTGTACAAATTCTGTTATTCCAATGCAAGCTTACAGATATTCTGTAATTTTCCTTGACCACCTGTTTGAGATTTTTAATCAGTTACTTCAGTATCCTAACATTCAAGTTTAGTCTGTCGGTAAACCACAAGATTTTGAGTCTTCACAAGAGTCTACTTTTCTGTTTGTGCAGTTTCGGTACATGTTCGTGGTAATGTGATGTTTTCAGTATGGTATCGTACTGTCCATCGTCTCGTCTTTTAACAGGTTCCTATTGGACGGTGGGAATAAGCCGTTCGAAGTAGGCGATCTCGTCAGATTTCTGGCAAAGCGTAGCCAACGCCCCCTACTATAATCGTTGTGGCGCATTTAGACATACTCTGCCATCTCTATGAATTCGTTTGGTACTGCACTAAGTCCGTAAATGTAACTGTCATATACGAAAGTCCTTACACATTTAGTAGACCATTCGTTCGTGACAGCAGACAGTCTCAGTTAAGAGTCAAACAGCATGAGATCCAGACAGGATCCGCTCCCAGGATTTATTTTTTTTTTATGCTTCTACTATCTGATGGAACACTCACGCGCAAATTATTTACCAGACAGACACCTTTCTTTATTTTGCGAGCGAAGGCAGGACAGTCGCAGAGAAAGCGTTTTGCTGTGTCATCCTCTTCACAACATGCAGCACAGGTAGGCGTCTCTCTGATAGACGTAGAGAAGCTTAGCAAAAGTGTAATGGCCCGTAATGGCACCCGCAAGCCTTCTGCAATCATTTCTCCTTAAGGATAAGAAGAATGTTGCGGACTTGTTGCAGACATTACTGTCAATGAGTAGTTTTTAAAATTCAATTTTAGGAAATTCAATAGAGGAAATAGGAAATTTAAAAAAGAAACGGTGTATGTGTATTTTTTTTTATTATAAATATATTTATAAATAATTACGTGAAAACAAAAATGGTAAGGTGTGGAAACTGTGAGGAAGACATAGTCAGCGATAATGGCTGCTATTTTCACCATCACAGCGCGAACTTTGAGGAGGATGTCAACCGACCAACAGAAGTTCTGGAAATGCCAATACTACGGTACATGCCCCACAGGTGATCAATTTCCCCGAGTAGATAGAACCTCAGATAATAATTAAACTGGTGGTCCCTCAGAAGTACTCAGCGCAGATATTGTAATGATTGCACTACATACACTACATTCTCCATCATACGCATTCCATCCCACCGTGAGGTGATGCCGCTATCACTCGCATCATCGGTCTACCGCCGCTAGGTCCCCGCCAACCATAATCATAGCTGTACGTAAAGTACATAAGGTCAATGTCAGCACTCCGGCGCCGATTCAATCTTCATATTTCAGAAACAATTTACAATTTCGAGAAATATGTAAACAATGACGAAAAAAAAAGGGAAAAACTCCAAACAGCGTGAAGTGCTGAGAATGCATTACATAGGTTGGCAAGTGCTATGCTAGAGATATGGGGTGAGGATACTTGGCGACATATTGATGATGCTGAGTATTTCCTTTGTTAGGCTAAGAAATGCCTTTCAGCACTTTGTGTGTTGGAGGGGATTGCGATTGGATAGCGATTGAACCAAAATCGTCCTATAAAAAGGACGGTAGTTTTGGTTACAAGGTAGAGTAAAACGGAGCAAGACCAAGAGCTAAACAAAAGATAGTAAGAGTAGGAGTAAAATTATAATTAAATTAAGCAAATAGACTCAAAGAGTCAATAATAAATAATTAAATAAAAATTAAATTGCGTTGTACTCTCCGTTCGGCACTCTTCCCTCCAATCGCGAGAAAGCACGGTGTCCGAGCGCAACATGTTGGTGGAAGCGATGGGATTTTACCTAAAAAGGCTATCCCTACTACCAAACACGAGTCTTGAAATCGAAGCGTTACTGGGGCTATACACAAGTAAAAAGTAATAATAAGTGTTAGTAATAAGTGACCAAGCGTCTCTGGGGCTGTAACACCAGATACAATGAAAAGAAAACAGAACAAAAGGAGACCTCAGCTATACGGAGCAAGCTTACCTGGCACAGAAGGCGATCAACAGCGACCGGGAGGAGGGAGCAATCAAACTTCAACACAAGCAGCAGCGAGCAGTATAAAAACAACGGTAGTCTTATTAATTTAAGTTATATAAAAAAAATAATTTACTGTTAACGTAAAACACCACCACACGCACCAGCTTCACTTAGTCGATATTTTTTTTTGTGTCTCTCTCGCATCTAAAAATGTTCACTCGTTCAAAGAAAACTGGGGTAGAGCTATTCGCAGCCCTACCTTTCCACGAACCTTTACCAGAAACTCGTGAACCCCCACTCCCCGTCATGGAGGTAAAAATCAGATTGGCTGACGTCAACATGATTGTCCCTGTGTTGGACGGCAACCCGAACGAACTATCTAAGTTCATCTCTTGTGGAGACACTTCCTTCTCTTTCATCAAAGATGAAAACCAGCGCGCGCTTTTTCTGGCTATTATTAAAACCAGACTACAGGGGCCAGCATTTGTGTTGGTCCAATATAAAACCCTTTCAAAATGTGCAGACCTGGTAGTACCTGAGTGGACCGCTTCGCGGGACTAAGGGATTTAAACTCTCTTTTCATATGCGGCAACTTCGTTGCTCCGCTCGGGGTAGGTGTTTTTCGTCAGGCAGGCGCCTATATCAACAGTCAAAATATAACAAAACAAACGTTCAAATCAAAGCGAAATATAGCCGACTCGCCTTTATTTCACACTTGAAAGCGAAATAAGGCCGAATCACAAAATTCGGCTTTATTTCCAACTATGAACGCGAAATAACGCCGAATTTGAGAATTCGGCGTTATTTCGCTCGGCGTTATTTCACGGCACCGTGAAAGAGCTTACTAGGCTGCAACCTCCTATAGCAGGAATAACAAACATTTTGGCTTTGACATTAAACAGCTAATTTCGAAAATGAGACTGAGTGCGTTCAACGAGGCAATGCTTTTTTCGATTAGTTCGGAATGTGTAATATCAATTTTTCGCAATTCGTATCGTAGCTCTGGTTCGGAGACGTACTACGAACGGAATCTGTGATTGGGGCCATTGTATTTCTTCTACTAATTGTAAGATATCTCCCATAAACATTGACCTTTCCATGCTATTCGTTGGGCCATCAAAGATTTTATAGCGGCATTCATGTATCGTATTTGAGATATCAGATTAATGTTTTTTCGTAAATTCATTTGCAAGATCTTGTATATTTAAGCTTGCAAAATTGTTTGTCAAAACATCGTCAAGATTCATACACTTTTTACCTAAGATCGAATTAACAATCTTCTATGTATGTATGTCTCTTTGGGGTTTTTATTTGCCCTTCTGAGAACCGTGGTCTATTTATGATATTTTTACAGCTATACATAATTAAATACGTATGTACATATATTTATTTTTATAAAATTATCAATCGAATCCGTCAAATAAAAAGTGTTAATAACAATATACAAAATTCCACTTGTATGAACCATCTTATACATGGTCTTTGAATACATTTATTTTCGTATATCTTTTAATAGTTAGTACTTGTTAGGTAGAATTTCTTGTAATCCGCCGAAGTCTGGAAATAAGACAGCTTTACCGCAGCCACACGCCTCACAGTTTATTTGCTGAATTTCTCAAAAATGTACACCCCATCTATAAAAAAAATTTAAAATGATTAAGAGAGGTTTAACATCTTCATCGATTTTTTTCCTCAGTTTCATTAGTTTTATTTATTTATATTTTTATTTATACTTACTTTCGCAGTCAGTTTGACTATTCTGAAAGAATAAAATTCAATTTGCCCGTACATTTTCGTTAAATGAACTCACTGCGTCGAAATTAAATCAGCTCACTCGTATTCATGGATTAAATTTCTGTTTCTCGGGCTTGGTCGCTTGGAAACGGAACACAAAATACATTGATGTAAATAGATAATGTTTAAGGTTCGCGTACTTTCTGAAAATTGGACCATTGTGAAATTCCAAGGACCGGGAATAAATTTATATCAGAGATACATAAAAAGAGAAGTAAAACCCATAAAATATGTTTTTGACAGACTTCATACATATATTCCGAAATAATTACAATATTTTTCAATTCTGGTTTACAGTGCTCCAAAACATACATTTTACAATGAATGTACGACCCTCACAAAAGTATTCGGAATTATGTTTTTTCTGGATTTGAGTGTTGTTAAATAACAAATAATTAAGCAATAATAATAAAAATCAGTGTCAATTCAACATTTATTCCCAATTAACAAATAATTAACGAAAAAATGAACATTTGCACTCTACAACAACAAAAAAGCAAAATAAACAATAACGGAGCGAATTGCATGTCACAAAAGTATTCGGAATTGCTACCATTTGCGGTTGAAATCAAGTGCCGTTTTAAATTCTTCTTAAAATAAGTTGTTCGCTTTCCTTATTAGTACATAATCAGCATTCGCAAACATCAAAAGTATATCATACAATATTTTCTTGTGGTTAAAGCATCTTACTAAATTTATATTAAAATGGGTAGAAAATCAAGGGAAATTACAGAAGAAGAAAGAAAAATAATTTTTCAAATGCACAGTAAAGGGAAAAAACCAAAGGATATATCGTCTTATGTAAAGAGAATTCTAGAATTTCTACAATTCATAGCATTTTACAGCGCGATAGCATTCAATCACAACAATGACCTGGCCGTCCTATAGAATTAAATCTACGTGATAAATCGCTTATAATAAGAAGAATTAAACAAGATTCAAAAAAATCAGCTCCAGAAATAAATAGGGAAAAGGCTGAGTATAGCAGTGTTAATGTTTGTGATGAAACCGTACGTATGGTGCTCAGAAGCGCTGGCTATAATGGTCGTACTCCACGCTGCGAACCATTGATAAGTGAAGTCAACCGGAAGAAAAGGTTAGAGTTTGCAAAAGAGCACTTAAACTGCACTGAAGATTTTTGGAATAGTGTAATATTTAGTGACGAAACTAAATTTAACATACTTAGACCCGACGGGGGGAGAAAAGGGGGAAAAGAAATGCATCCCAGCAATACTATATCAACGATAAAACACGGAGGAGGTAACCCACGTTATGCTGTGGGGCTGCATGAGTGCGAATGGGGTTGGAAATATGCAATTTATTGAAAAAACGATGAATCACTATCAATATATTGACATATTAAAAAAACAATTTAAATTAGAGTGCTGAGAAATTGTTGCTTTCGGGTCGTTATTTATTTCAACACGATAGACCCAAAGCATACAGCGCACAATACAAAAATGTGGGTTTTATATAACACCCCAAAACAGTTGAAAAATCAACCGCAGACCTCCACAGTCTTCAGACCTTAACCCCATCGAACATTTATGGGCCATCATAGAGCAAAAAATCCGCAAGCATCCAATAACAAGCAAATCGTCACTAAAGGAAGCCATTTCTCAAGAATGGAGTAAAATAAGTCCTGAAACGACAAAAAGGCTTATAAAATCAATGCCAAATAGGCTTAAAAAGTTGTTAAGCAAAAAGGTTTTGCCACACGATATTAAAATTTTAGTTTTACTTTTTGTTTTGAAATTACGAGGGTGGTCCGATAAGTACTTAGCCTCACCGCCAGATGGCGCCAGTATCGCAAGAGCAACTTACTATCGTGTAGTACATTCTAGTAGACGGCTACTGTCGAAATTTCAGCCGGATTGGACTCGTAGTTTTGTTTTGACCGCCTGCGGAAGCGGAAGTGTCCGCGGATTTTAGAAAAATGGAAAAAGAGCAATATCGGTCGGTGATTCGATTCTTGTTTTTGGAAGGGAAATCAAAGAGCGTTTAGATGCTATGTACGGTGACTCTTCTCCTTCGATGGCGACCATCAAAAATTGATTTAACGAGTTTCAACGTGGTCACACATCGGTTTTTGATGAGCCACGTCCAGCACCTACCACGGGGGTTAACGTGTCAAAAACGTGTTAAAAATCCACGATCTCGTATTGGCAGACCACCGATTGAAGGTGCGCGAGATAGCTGAGACAGTAGACATTCCAAAAGATCGCGTGGGTCATATCCTGCATGAAATTTTGAGCATGAGAAAACTGTCGGCGCGATGGGTGCCGCGTTTGCTCACTCCGGAAAACAAGCGCAACCGTGAGACTACTTCAGAGCAGTGTTTGACGCTATTTAAGCGCAATCCGAAGGAGTTTCTGCGTCGTTTCGTGACAGTCGACGAAACATGGATCCACTGGTACACACCAGAGACTAAGGAACAGTCAAAACAGTGGATTTCACCCGGCGAACGTGCTCCGAAGAAGGCGAAGACTGTCCCATAGGCCGGAAAGGGGATGGCCACCGTTTTCTGGGATATACAAGGTGTGATCCACATCGACTACCTGGAGAAGGGCAAAACGGTCACAGGGCTGTACTATGCCAAATTATTGGGCCGATTCGACGCCGAATTGAAGAAAAAAGGGCCCCACTTGGCGAAGAAAAAAGTGCTCTTCCACCATGATAACGCGCCAGCTCACACTTCCGCCAAATTGGTCGAATTAGGCTACGAACTGCTGCCCCATCCACCTTATTCTCCAGATTTGGCCCCGTGCGACTTCTTTTTGTTTCCAAACTTCACTCCAAAAGTCATTCGCCGGCAGAAATTTCAGTCGAATGAGGAGGTCATCGCCGTCACGGAGGCCTACTTTGCAGACCTCGAGAAAACATATTTTTCAGACGGGTTAAAGAAGTTGGAGCATCGCTGGATCAAGTGTATCGATCGAAAAGAAGACTATATTGAAAAATAAATGGCCATTTCTCCAAAATTTTTGTTTTTCTTTTGTAGGCTAAGTATTTATCGAACCTACCTCGTATATTTGTTAAAAGCTTTGTTGTTTGTTTTGCTTTTTTTGTTGTTGTAGAGAGAAAATGTTAATTTTTTTTTTGTTAATTATTTGTTAATAGGGAATAAATGTTGAATTGACACTGATTTTTATTATTATTGCTTAATTATTTGTTATTTAATAACACTCAAATCCAGAAAAAAACATAATTCCGAGTACTTTTGTGAGGGACAGTAACTTCTTAATACAAAAGTCGCATATAAGGGAATGACTTTAACAAAAAAATCATACGCAATGGGAGTCCCGTTTTTTGACAACAGAAAGCCATGATTTGTGAACATAAAACGATGCAAGTAGGACCCATGTTGACCGGTAAGTCAACGTACTGGCGTTAATTGATAGGAAGAAAAAATCTGACTTTTATTCCAAAACAAAAATATATTGTATTTCCAATTATAATAAAAAATACGTCTTGCTCCTTTCCTTGTCATTCCAAGATTTACTCTGTTTATGAATAGATATATATGTATATATAAATATAAATATAGAGGGCACATTATGTACATACTAAACCTTTTTACGTATTGCTTATATCAGTTCCATATGGCTAACCTGAGTCAACAAACTTCAATTTACTCAGCACAATAACAAAACACTGCTCCAGCATAGTCATCATATATAGACGATAATATGAAAACAATAATAAAAATTAAAGAACATTACGACAAAAAGCTGGATATACGAGACCTCTCCCCAAACAAAGTAAAGGTGCACCTTGAACAATTGTACAAACAAAATGGTAAACAAGTGCGGCAGTGGATATTGTTTCGCATAGCCGAAATTCGACCCTCCGGTAGTTGTTGTCAATGAAACAGAACAGAGAGCTAAGCATTATATTCAAATTTGTTATTTCCAATTAATATTTACATAGTAAGTAGTAATTTTACTCCCATTTGAGGAAACAATAAACTAAAGGGTCCGCCAAATAATTTTTTTTTTTTTTGAAAATGCTATAAAAAAAACTACTGAATATTTTCTCAAATTTCTTTTTTTATTTGAAAGTACAATCCTTCCGGTTAATAATGGAAAATAATTTCATTCAAATGGCTGATTCGGCTGGCCATGCAGTAGCCTACACGATCGGTCCAATTTTTAAGCACATTATCGATTGTGTGCAGCTGTATTTCACCAATGGCTTCACGAATATTGTCCTTTAAAGCGTCAATTGTCTCTGGCTTGTCGGCGTAACACTTATCTTTGACGGCACCCCACAAATAATAGTCCAACGGTGTCGAATCCCATCTCCGAGGTGGCCAAACGACATCAGCTCTGCGGCTGATAATGCGATCTTCAAAAACAGGGCGCAAAACATCGAGTGTAGCTTCGGCTGTGTGGCACGTAGCACCGTCCTGTTGAAACCAAATGTTGCCAATATCCTCCTCTTCAATTTTTGTGAACAAAAATTCGTTCAACATGGCCCGATAACGATCGCCATTGACTGTAACGGCCACTCTTTGCTCATTTTCGAAGAAAAATGGCCCAATTATGCCTCTGGACCAAAATCCGCACCAAACAGTGGCTCGTTTTGGGTGCACCGGCTTTTCAATGTATGCGTGCGGGTTTTCTGTGCCCCAAATGCGACAATTTTGCTTGTTTACATACCCGCCAAGATCAAAATGAGCTTCATCTGAAAAGATGATTTTTTTTGGCAAAATCGGCATCTTCTGTAAGTCGATCGCAGGCCCACTTAGCGAAGCGAAAACGCATTGGATGGTCAGTTGGCTTCAACTCCTGAACCAATTGGACTTTGTATGGCGTCATACCAAGGTCTTTATGCAAAATTCGTCTCAATGATGTCTCCGAAATGTTCAATTGTTGAGAACGACGGTGAATTGATGTTGATGGCGCTTCACGCACACTTTCTGCCGCAGCAGCAATATTCTCGGGTGTACGCACTGTTTTTGGCTTTTCACGCTTTGGTTTATCGATGAGGATGCCAGTTTCTTTCACTTTTTTCACAAGATAACGAACATACGGAGCTGACGGTGCTTCTCTTCTTCCAAAATCCGTACGCAATTTTCGCACACATTCTGCAACATTACCATGATTTTCAAAGTAATGTCGCAATATTTCCCAGCGTTGTTCAAACGTATACACAACCATATTCGTTCAGCGGAAGGATAAAACTAATTATCTGTCAAATCAGACATGAGCTAAGTGTTACCATTCACGAAATAAGCACTACTTGAAAAAAAAAAGTTAGTTTACTAAGTTTTCCAACTTTGACACGACGTGTTTAATTTAGATCAGAACTGAGATACTGGTACAAGTACCTGCTACCCCCACATCTATAAATCAAGGTACATGAACCTTGGCTATCCTCGTTGAGGCAAAGTAGTATCACCATTAGCATTTGATGACCCCGACCTGATTGAAATATTTGCGTCCTTCATCAGTCTTAAGCAGCAAATAGTAAGTCACAATTGTTTAGAAGTGCCACCAGGGCTCAAACATTGGTAAACATGCGACTCGTCACGATTAAAACTTTCGTCAATAAAAGCGCGTTTTAGGGCTGTACACTAGTACCAATGCCGTCAAGAGCTTTGCACCAATCCGGCCCTGACAAAAGAAGGGAAGAACCTACACACATCATGGATATCGACAAGTGGGCGAAGCAACAAGAAGTCCACGGCCAAAAAGTGTCAAGAATCATAGCAAAGTACAAAAAGGATTCGAGCGCTCGAAAGATAGCCAAGGCCTAGTATGAGAATAGGTTGCTTCGGTTGGAGGTCGCCTGAAGAATATTCGAACAAACAGACTCCAACATTAGGGCGTCACAATTGATGAAAACTGACAATGAATACATTGTTATGAGTATGTAGGATATAACTTTAGCAAACTACTCTACATTCAAGGAACAATAAAGGTTTGTTTCGTTTTCCAGATTAGAAGCTGCCAAGACGACAAAGCACCAAAACATATCGATAATGGTACACCAAGTACCAACCAATCAGAACCCGAAAACTCGTCAACAAAACCGCCAGACGATTTAATGAAGCTGTTGATGCGGCAAAGAAGGGTAGCAGATTTCCTACGTCGAACCTTGGCCGGCATTAACATTAACACAATCTCAAATCCGCAACACACAACAGAGTATTTCTGAGAAATGGTTAAAAATAGCTCTTTTTATTTAACTATAATTTAATTGACTCTTTTTTTACTCTGATGGTCTAATTTTATTATTACTTATTTTTAATCTCCTTTGTATAATGTATGTCACAAATTCCCCATCAATAGTCTATATTTATTGCATGTTAATTTAACTTGTTAAGTACTCTCGTCACATGTCTTTTGACAATACATAGCTATTCCGATCGAATATTCCTTACAAGAAATTGTATAATCCTTTCAATTATGTAACTTACATTGTAAACTATATAAACATTAGTATTATTATTATATAAGTACTATATATCGAACGCAAATCGAGGAAACCAGAGAGGTACCGGAACCAGTTAGAGAAACTGCATAATTCCATATGGGAACTCAGGGATGATCCAGTTACCGATGGATATGATCCAGATGCATATTTGGAGCTAAAAGTGTTGGTGGAAAAACATATAATAACCTTAACTACCAATATACAGATTAGCATTGGAGGTGGTTCGAGTAACTTTGTTGCTGGACTATCAATTAGCAATATAGCGCTGCACCTTCCAAAGATCATAATGCCGAAATTCGACGGCTATCACTTAAAATGGCAACAGTCCCACGATTCAGTCCAGAAGATCCACAACGACACTGTGGCCAACTGTCAAATAATGTGGTAACTAAAGACAAATTTGTCAGGGGAAGCAGGGAGGCTAATAATCCATTTTAAGATGTCTGACAATAATTATGATACTACATGGAAGACGTTGGTGGACCGCTATGACAACACTTGACTATTGGTATCGGAATTTATAAACAAGCTAATGAATCAACTAACCAATTTGTGGGATCCATTCCGAAGTTACATACTATTAAGGAAGTTAGATAGGGATACTCATACCCTTTATGAACAATCACTTGAAAATCAGAGAAATGTGCAAACAGTTGCTCAACTGCTAGGATGCCTGGAAGGCGATCCCATTCATTGGAGGCCTTGGGCTATAAAGGGAGGCCATTAAAAGAGCAGCGAAGATCACATCCAGGGGTGGAATCGGCTTAGCTGATAATCACTTTGGCGACAGTCATTTGTGACTATCATCATCTTTCGGTATCGGGTAAGATTATCACAAAAAAATTTCAGAAAAGGAGCAGCACTTGCTTTTTCGGAGTTGATGACAGATAAGAGCTGTCAAATTATCCAAGAAAAAAATTCAAAAATTAAAAACAGAGCAATAAATTGAATTTGTTGCAAAATCATTGCTTTATTTTATTTATAATTTTATAATAGATTGTCTCTAAGAGCATCACAAATTTTCGGTTTCTCTGTTGGATGGTTAGAGGTCTTCTTGCATGTTGGATTATTGGATAAGATTGGTTGGTTGTTGGGGAAGGTCACTTTCATTCAACGGCACCTTCAATTCACAGCAAATGTAGTGCAGCGCAACACAAACATGAATCTAAGAAAACAATCATTTAGCATCATTTTAACAATATTAACTGCGAAATTATTCCTACTTACATATCATCTGCAAGCTCGTGAATATTAGACCGATTTCTCAAATTCTTCCTCAGAATTCTGACTGTCATCACTGTCTCTTAATCTTTGCTTAAAAATAGCTCGAAAGACTTTGTGATAAGTGACAGTCACATTCTCGTTTTCGGTATCGTGTAAGGTGATAGTCACTATGATTGTCACATTTGTGTGACAGTTTTCGGCTAAGGTGATTTGTGATAAGTGACAGTCACATTCTCGTTTTCGGTATCGTGTTAGGTGATAGTCACTGTGATTGTCACATTTTTGTGACAGTTTTCTGGTAACAGCTATTTAGCTATCACTTTCATATGTTTTGTGCTTTTCTCTATTATTTAAAACCAAAAAAATAGGTTTTCGTGTTTCGAATTATTTTTAAGCGATGAAGAGGTCAATGAGACAGTGATGAACGTGAACGTTAGAATTCTAAGAAAGACTGAGAGATCGGTCTAACATTCTTGAACTTGCAGATGACATGTAAGTGGGAATAATTTCACAGTTCATATTGTTAAAATTATGCTAAATTATTGTTTTTTTTAGATTCATGTTTGTGTTGCGCTGCACACGATTTGCTGTGAATTGCAGGTGCCGTTGAATGAAAGTGACCTACCCCAACAACCAACCAATCCAATATGCAAGAAGACCTCCAACCGTCAAACAGAGAAGCCGAAAATGTGTGATGCTGTTAGAGACACTCTATTATAAATAAAATAAGGCAATGATTTTGCAACAAATTCAATTTATTGCTCTGTTTTTAATTTTTTTCTTGAATAATTTGACAACTCTTATCTGTCATCAACTCCGAAAAAGCAAGTGTTGCTCCTTTTCTGAATTTTTTTGTGATAATCTTACCCGATACCGAAAGATGATGATAGTCACAAATGACTGTCACCAAAGTGACTATCACTTATCACCTTAGCCGATTCCACCCCCAGAATGGAAGGTATGAACAGGAGAGGAAGACCAAGAAAAACGTGGAACAATGCGCTGGAGAGAATTCTAAAGCATGATGGAGAGAGTTGGAACTCGGCAAGGAAATTAGCAAATGACAGGAGCAAGTGGTGAAAATTCGTTAAAAAGAAAAAGACAAACAGCAAAGACAGAACCTTAGGGTAAAAGAGAACCGGATTATGTATGTTTGTATAATTTTATTAATAAGGTTAGTCTTAATAGCTACATACAACAAAAAAATTAACAAAATTCAAACAAGAATGCATGAAAATAACAAAAATAAAAACATCTTCATATTTTAAGCTGTCAATTAATTGTTTGCAAGATGTAACCAGAACATAAAAGAAAACACAAATAAAAATTGCACTAATATTTAGTGTGCCTACCATTGGCATCAATAACGGCTTGTAGCCGTCTTGCCATTGATCCAATTAGGTGCTCCAGTAGTCCGGTGTCTTTTTCCACTCTTCCTGGGTTACGCTTCAGCTGAAATTGCAAACAATTTTTGCTTTTGCAAACAATTACATATGTGTCAGACTGTACTTTGTTTTCTCACCCCGGACAGAAACACTAGATACCCACATAGAATAATCCCGCTCAACAAAATACACAAAAAACCGATAGAAAACAAAACAAAACAAAAAAAGAATAGGAACAAAGTATTTCAGACCAGTTAGAATCCAGGTTCGAGTCAACGCGACAGTGACAGTAAGGTGACAAAGACGCCACTACGAACAAATGTCCCGAATGGGTCTTAACCCAAAAGGACAGCAGTATTATTACTGTGCCAACAACACTAGTGCACCTATCGGCATAACGAATAAATAAATCACAAGGAGCGACCACTACAGCAGAAAGGAGGTATGAAACCCACTCTGCCCATACAGTAAAGCGTTACACAAAAGCCTGCTTTATAGTAAGGCTACCATTCTCAGACGAACAATCAAAACTAGAGGAATCGAAGACTATAGCTTTAAGAAGATTATATACATTAGAGAGACGATTGGCAAACAACAAGGAGCCGCGTCGGGTAATTCACCCCACTATTTTCTAGCTCACTATTGCGTGTTAAAATCCGATAGTAGAACGACAAGGCTAGTATTAGACACGCCTCCAAAAACATAATCTAACCTATCGCTGAACGCTATCTTCCATACCGGTCTCAAAATCCAAGAAGACCTTTTCACGATTTTGCTGAGATTCCACCTACTACGGTTTGTATTTACAGACGATATTGAAAAAAATGTATAGGCAAGTGCTTGTACACGGCGAAGAGAGAAGGCATCAATTACTTCCATGGGGAAGGACGTATTGGCACCTGTTAAGTGCTATTGATTAAACATAGTCACCTATGGGACACCAGCCGTTCCATATTTCAGTCAGCGCTTTTAACACATCCCCTCGGTATAGCCATACACGACTTCATACAAACAGCCTCACCACTGCTATAGAAATGCAGAGGCCATTAATTGACGTACTTCAGAGAGCTGGATTTAAGCTGCGTAAATGGTGCGCCAATAATCAGCGATTATTACAAGATGTCTCATCGGAAGATAAGGAAATTAAACTATTTAGTAACTAAGATAAGGAAAAGAATAGTCTCATCAGAAACAGCCCGACTTTTTGATCGACTTGGACTTGTAGCTCCAGTGAAAATCACCGCAAACATTTTCCTGCAACAGTTATGGCAGCTAAAATTAATTGGGACGCAGCTCTACCACAGGAATTACATTCAAAGACAATAAACCACATCTGAACATCACGGCAAGTATTTGCGAAAAATCGGTTCATGTTTTTGCCGATGCTTCCAAAAAGGTTTTTGGAGCCTGCATGTACATTCGATCAGTTGTCAACCCTGGCATAATCGTCGTGCGAGTTAGCAGTAGAGGTCGCTAAACGAGGAATAGGCTATATCGAGTATGAAGACATTCCTACGTACTCTTGGAGCGATTTCGAAATCTTTTTGATCTGGATTAATTCGGATGCAAATCATTTTTCGCCTTCTTCGCCAATAGAGTGTTTTCCTTGCAATCTAGTACCACACCACAGCAATAGCGGCACATCAAATCTAAAGAGAATTCAATTGACTTGTTGACACGGGGAATAGCTCCAGAAAAATTTAAGGAGTGCAACCTTTGATTCTACGGGCCAAAAAGATTAATTCAGCCTCGACATCTCCCATTTCGACTATATAACGAATGCAGTAACACAAGCTTCATCGGTAGAATCGCTCCCTTTTGGGATAACGAAGGTATCATGTGTTTCGGAGGTAGAATGGAATCATCAGCCTTACCAATGAAAAGCACCCTATCCTACTACCGTTCGAACACCCATTCGTAAAAATGATAATGAGGGACATCCATTATGAAAGCAAGCATGTTAGACCACAGACTCTTTTGGCTATAACCAGACAACGCTTCCGGTCAGAGATAAAACCATTGCGTGATCTATAGTAGATATATAGCAGATATAGTGGGAGGAGGGACAATGTCTCCCAATCACTGCGGCTTCTGATGGGCCTATTGTGATGTCCCCCATTTAGAATTCACTCGAAAATCATAGTTCATAATAAAACTTAGTATGCTTTTGAGTGAACTAGCAGCGATTTCATCTGCTTCAAAATAATGCCTCCATAGGTGTTTATGTCGTGTACTGATGAGGCAGTTACAGCGGCACAGTGCTGTGTTGTTTCTACCTCTTCGTGCCCATGCTTTTAAGATTTTTGTTGACCGGGCTATGTCCTGTGAGGAATCCTGTAATTATACGTATCTGATTCCTAGAAAGTTTAAGGAGTTGTTTCGTTATTTTAACCTCAACCTGTTCCTCAAACATTCCTTTATGTAGCATTTTATGGTGCTGATAGGTATGCCGCAGAATGCTATTGGCATCATGAATGGTGGTGCAGAGCCTTTTCTTGTTAATAGGTCTACTTTTTCGTTCCTTCTATAGCCACTATACCCAGGTATCCACATGAGGTGAACTCTGTTCGTGTTGGCCAGCTGCCGTAATAGTTGTAAGCAATAGAGGTGACTTCGTAGCTTTTGAGGGCTAGAAGTGGAGCCTTGCTGTCAGAGAGCATATTTTTATTGGTTATACGTATAGCTCAGTTTATATAACACCTTCGTTCGTTTTGGATCTATCTGTATACCATACATAGGATTGACGATCGGAGGAAGGTATATTTTGCTCCCAGATGTGCCGAGAGGAAATTGTGATCTTAAAGTTTGTCTGAAGTTATACCTAGGAAGACAATTGTCTATATGTTGTATTTTTAAGATTTCATGTCTGTTTAGAATGTCAGGATGAAAAAGCCTAGAATTAGAGTCATCCTCCGCGATGAGTCTATGGGCGAATATTATTGCTTCCTTTTTAAGTTGGAGGTTTACGGGTGGCAGGTCCGCGATGACTTCTAGCGCTGCTGTGGGGGTTGTTCTCATATCTTTTGTGATACAGATACAAGCTATGTGTAGTCTTTGTAGTTTGTTCAGCTTGGCTTGTACTGATGTTTGTTTTGTTTTATGCCACTAGACAAGCGCAGAGTATGCGAGAATTGGTCTGGTGATGGTAGTATATAGCCAGCGAGGTATCTTGGGATTAACGCCCCAAGTTTTTCCAGTGAGACTTTTGCTGGTCCGTAGAGAGATCACGGCTTTCTCAATGGTCTTTGTGATGTGAGAGTTCCAAATAAGCTTTTTGTCTAGTGTTACACCTAAATATTTGGCTTAGTTTGAGAACTCTATTGTTTCACCAAATAGAGTTCCATGCATAGCTGGTCCTGAAGATGTTAATTAGCAAGGGGGTGATTTGTGTACTTGCTTTCTGAAGGAGAGCTGGGAAGGTATCATCTTCTCCAGGAGATTTGAATGGGTCGAAGGAGTTTATGGCCCATTTTATACTTCCTTCATGAAAGATTGCCCTTGGTCTCTTCCAGTCCTCTCTGTTAGGTCTGGTTGCCCTGATCTGTGGAGCTATACTGGAGAGAGTCGAGGGGATGATGTTGGAGTCAGAGAAGTGTGTATTTGTTAATATTTGTAGGGTTTCTGGACCGTTTTCCACATATGTGCCATCTGCTTTCTTCAACAAACCAATATGATCAGAGTGCGTTTTGGCGAGTACTCTGTGGATGCGAGTACTGCTTTGCATGTCTGAGAGACTGCTGCAGAACTTTTTCCATGAATTTCTTAGCTCTTCTAATCTCTTGGTTGTAGTTGGTAAGTGAGGCGCGGTATGTAGTCCAGTCTCCATTGAGCTTGGCTTTATGGAACAGTTTTCTGGTCAATGCTCTTAGCTTGTTAATTATTCCATCATGGAGTGGTGCGATTGCCTACCTCAACTTGGTGGACCTACTAGCTTCAGAAGCCTTTAGTTTGCCAATCTGACTGGGCGTCTGCCCGCTTGTGTCCTCAATTTTCCTTTTGGGGATAATGTGTTTGATTGGGGCACCGCTCTCGGGATGGGTTGCGCCCTGTCTTTGGTTTTGGTGTCCACGGTTGAATTCGCTCCCCTTGAAATTCTCTTGATTCTTATCAGAATCTAAGAGAAGTTGAGGAATAGTTTGCAATTGTGCCTTGGGATGACGTCCTTACATGCCTCATATATGGCGAAGGTGATTTGGTCCCGCCCCTTTTTTCTTTGAAAACCTGAGGACTCTCGCTCTTTAGTGCTAACATCAACATTTTGTTTGGTGATTCGCATAAGGAAGGTGTTCTTGGTCAAGTCGTCGGCTTCAGAGACCAATGTAACACAGGTGATAGCTTGTGAATATCATTGCTCTGAGTTAGACGTAGATTATTCATCGTTGACATGAGCCAGTTCTGGTGTCTGTGTCATGACGAGTAATTGATAGCCATTCATCTCTGACAAAGATGGCACGAACCTAAGGGCAGGACAGTTTTTGCCTGTTTTGTCGATTTCCTCTAGTGAAGGCTCTTTCTTACCAATTTTGTTTCCATATCGGTGAGGATTTCCTGTGGGTGCAGAGTGTGCATGATTGCAACCCTGTTGTGCATGGTCGCTCCTGTGCATTTCCAAGAGTGGATGTTTTGGGTGCTGATCTTCAATCCTTGATCCTTTACTGGGATCTTAGTTGTTTGCGACAGCGCATCGGGGGAGATCAATTCGCTTTCCAGTACATGAGCTTCTGGTTGTGATCGGTGCTTTTTCCGTGTGTTTTCCGCGGAAGAGTTGTCATTCGATCTTCTACGTTTGTTGTTGATCGTAGCCGCGTTTTTGTTCGCTTCCATTTTCTTAATGAGAGCGTATCTAGCTCTTTCTTTACGCCTTGCTTCTTCGGGCTCTATTCCATCCCGGATGAGAGCGGCGATTCGTCGTTTTTGGGCCCCGGTGAAGTATTCACGCTTCCGCCGAAGTTTGGTTGCATCACTATTTGCAACAGCCGCTGTGCTTGGATC
This sequence comes from Merodon equestris, assembly GCA_958301585.1. Taxonomy (NCBI): domain Eukaryota; kingdom Metazoa; phylum Arthropoda; class Insecta; order Diptera; family Syrphidae; genus Merodon; species Merodon equestris. The sequence goes on along the minus strand of OY284417.1, from coordinate 49,890,725 downwards.
ATTAGGTGCCTCAGCGCTTGGCTGCCCGTTTTATTGGACGGGAGTGCAGTTGCAGTGCATGGAGCTGGCTCTGTTGATTTTGTCTACATTTTTTGTACCGGTGAGCAGATGAGATATTCTTCCTCCGATTCTGTCATCAGTTCCGTGTTATTTTTGTTGTTGTTTTCTTAGTTGTTATTTGATTTGTTTATTGAAGTTCCACCACCTACAGAGCTACCATGTAGGTGTTAGATAAGATACTATGCAAGTCGCCCGGCACCGCATAGGAACCGTACCTTCGCCATGCACATTTTTTTTATTCCCTGTACCATTCAGTCCTCGGCACGTATTCCAACATGACTGAGGGAATGAGATTGCTCTTAGTCCGCGGGGGTGCGATGACCCCTACCACATTACGTGGTCTTCCCCTCTCCGCCACAAGGGGACGCCTTGTGTCACCTGAGAAGCTCAGAGTTTTCCCGGATGATCTATAGTGCAACACTGCGTTCGATGTATCGGAGCCAAGCCCAAGATGTTTTCCTAGATAATGGAAAATTACCACCTAGCCGAATAAAGGGTCCGCCATCTAACGTTTTTTTTTTCAAGTAGTGCTTATTTCGTGAATGGTAACACTTAGCTCATGTCTAATTTGACAGATAATTAGTTTTATCCTTCCGCTGAACGAATATGGTTGTGTATACGCTTGAACAACGCTGGGAAATATTGCGACATTACTTTGAAAATCATGGTAATGTTGCAGAATGTGTGCGAAAAATGCGTAGGGATTTCGGAAGAAGAGAAGCACCGTCAGCTCCGTATGTAAACAAGCAAAATTGTCGCATTTGGGGCTCAGAAAACCCGCACGCATACATTGAAAAGCCGGTGCACCCAAAACGAGCCACTGTTTGGTGCGGATTTTGGTCCGGAGGCATAATTGGGCCATTTTTCTTCGAAAATGAGCAAGGAGTGGCCGTTACAGTCAATGGCGATCGTTATCGGGCCATGTTGAACTAATTTTTGTTCACAAAAATTGAAGAGGAGGATATTGGCAACATTTGGTTTCAACAGGACGGCGCTACGTGCCACACAGCCGAAGCTACACTCGATGTTTTGCGCCCTGTTTTTGAAGATCGCATTATCAGCCGCAGAGCTGATGTCGTTTGGCCACCTCGGAGCTGCGATTTGACACCGTTGGACTATTATTTGTGGGGTGTCGTCAAAGATAAGTGTTACGCCGACAAGCCAGAGACAATTGACGCTTTAAAGGACAATATTCGTGAAGCCATTGGTGAAATACAGCTGCACACAATCGATAATGTGCTTAAAAATTGGACCGATCGTGTAGGCTACTGCATGGCCAGCCGAGGCAGCCATTTGAATGAAATTATTTTCCATTATTAACCGGAAGGATTGTACTTTCAAATAAAAAAAGAAATTTGAAAAAATATTCAGTAGTTTTTTTTTATAGCATTTTCAAAAAAAAAAAAGTTATTTGGCGGACCCTTTATAAGCGGCCCGTCAATTTGTGAATTCAGGTGTGGATTTTTGCGGACCAATTTGGATTCAATTTCGAGGTAAGGAAAGACGACCACAATCACACAACCACACAGTTACAAAAGTAGGTATACAGCACGGCGAAATAAGTTTAATTAACGAAAACACCCACTCAAATCAGTTAAGCTGGATAACCCTTAGATTTAATAACAGCGCTTATTCTGGATGGCATTGAATTGACGAGTTTTTGGGTCACGTCGGGGCCTATTTTAGCCCATTCTTCATTAATAATGTTCTTGAGTTGATTTTTTATCGAATATCACGTTTTCTTGTTTGGCGTTCAAATCTGGTGATTGAGGTGGTGTTTTAAGCTAATTGCGTACTTGATATAACAACGATTCTCTAACTATTTGAGAAATATGCTTAGGGTCTTGTTTAAAGACAAATACCCCAATGTTTGTTTACATACTCTGGTGAATATTTTTCTTAAGAATATTTAAATAATCAAAATATGCTATACACCTCCAAACCTTTACGGAACCCCATCATGTTTTACGATTCCAGCCATATTTTTCGGGTTCAGCTCCATATTCTGATGCATCCATCTGAACCGTAAATATTGAATTCGCTTTCGACTGTAAATATAACAGTGTTCAAAAAAGCAATATCAGACGTCACATGGTTTCTGGTAAATTCAACACGCTTTCTAAGATTTACATTGCTGACGAAAGTTTTTTTCCTAATGGACCGACCGTTCTATCCGGCGTCATGTAAAACACGACGAATCGTTTGGGGATTGTATTGCTTTCCGGTTTCTTCGGAGATCTGAATGTAGTTTTGAAGCATATTTTTTATGATCTTTCCTTAATCTCGACTAATAATCCTATTTTCTGCTCCAGTAAAGTTACGGGGACATCCATTTCTAACTCAGTTTCTGTTGTACCGTAGGTTCTATTTCTTTCTAAAATTTGTTGCAACATTGCAGGTCTTTTATCAATCAACTTCACCACTGCGCGAATTGATTTTCCTTCCTAAATTTAAAAATAAACTAAACTATAAGGCAATTTAAGAGTTATCTTCCACGCCATGCCATTTTTTGATTTAGTAGTTATTAGATTAGTAAATATTTTCCAAACTCATAATTTTTACTCACCTTAGAGATTTCTAAAACAATTCGATTAAAGGATAGTATTATAGATTTATAACAAGACGTGTTTACTGATCCGCGTTTTATACTCAAATAACATGAATGTATACTTACTTTTGTAACGCTTTTTAGCATTTCGTCGTAATAAAAAAAAATCATTCTTCTCTCGAAGGAGGAAAACTATTCCGTTATTTTAGCTTAAGTGCAACTGTTCAAATGTCAAACAACAGGCATAAGGTCGGTTGAATATTAGTTCTTGTCTTGTTGAAAGACACTTTCTGAACACTTTTATTACATATAAAGATAAAAGATAAAGGAGATGAGTGCGAATGAGATGGAGAATTTAATTCCCGGTGAGTCGCGGGCGAAATTCTTCACGGCTCACATTGACGTTTCTCTTTCTCTTTGTTCGTTATTTTTCATTTCCATTTCATTTCTTTTCGTAATTTGTGGGGAATGGACGCAATCATGTTGGATGTTATTTGGACGCGTGATTTAACGTCGGAGTTGATAAGCTACTACGAAATGTACCCAAATTTATACATACTGAGAAATCAATTATGCCGGGAGTTTCGGGAGGGCGAGAAAAGTAAGAAAAGCGGATGTGGCACAGACGATATATACATATGAGCCGTAACTGTGGTGGTACAACCAATTGTTGTTTTTGAGGAGTTGCTACCGCACAAGAACTTCATGTTCAAATATTGAAGAGGTAAAACATTTTTTTTTCTGAAGATTATTTAAGGGTATATTTTATTTTTCTTTTCTTTTCTTTTAGATAAATGAACTGAATCAAAGCAAAGCCTCCTTAAGCCCAAGTGTGGATGTCCTGGCAGAGAAGAACCAAGGAAAAGAGTATGTTGTTCCTTTTTTATAGCTGTCCATCTTGCCATTCCACTTGTCCTTCGTTAGCAAAATATTCAGCAAAATTATAGCGGATTCTTTCAGCGGAACCCTTCTCTTCTGCTTCGAGTATTTGTTCGAGTTTCGGTCCGACTCGAAACCGAATTTAATTTATTCGAATTATGTAGCAATAAGAAGTTATGCAAAACACAACAAGCTTTTGTCACAAGCCCAACCTTATCTACCCGTAGATTTATTGTTATTTGCAGAATTCTAAATCTGCTTGAAAGCAAGCCAAATGTATGATCAACAACATGTCTTGCTCTGGAGATACGAATGTTAATTTTTTTTTTGTTTTGCACTTTGTTCCGAACGGATAGTGTTTTAGATTTAGCGAATTGGAGGAAACTCAGGGTCAATACGAAATATGGATAATAGATTGCAAGAAAACGCAAATGTTTAATCGTTATAAGGTTGTACTTATCTTTGATTTATGTATGCCCGATGAATCCAACAGCTCACAAGTAAGTGAGGAGCAATTCACTCAGCAGCCATGGTTCTACGCACGAAGGTGAAGCAAAAGAAAAATGCAAAAAAGCGTTACTGTACCGAACATGGGTCGATGTCTGCTGTTGAGTGTATTGCCCTTGCAATGCAACGGCAAAAGCATCAGCCGATCGTGGGATGACGAACGATTATGTATTAGAATCAATCACGATCATACATGTTCGATCGAATATTATCGAATGTTCATGCGAGCATGTATGATCGTTCTAGATCAACGAACTACGAATTAGATATCGGCTGGTGCTTGTGCAGTGAATCACAAGTCTACAATAACATGGTAACAATATAATTTCGATCTTTTACAAATAACAATGTGTTTTAAACAGATAGGGCTTCATTATGTGTTTTCGTAGAGGAAAAGCATCGTCCCCAACAATGACAAATGGAAGTATACTTCCATTGCCAACAACTATGTCGCTTGAGAATTTATTGGCTGCATCGTCAAGGATCTTCTCAAGTCACTCTGGATCAGTACACCTGCATCGATTGTTCCTCCATTGCAGCCGATGTTCACGTAAATTTGTTTACTGTTCGCATCCGCTAGGGCAAGCAAAATAATATATTAGAGCCTTTATAGTTGTGGTAGGAGGCTCGGTCTTTTCGAAGGCTTGGAAAGGGAAAATGTTTTCCATCCAAAGCACCTAAACGATTTGGAAACTGCCAGCGTACTGCAAACTCGTCAGCAAGGGGAGTGTGATGGTTAAGCATCACTTCCACTCGGAGACCAAAAGGCCCATTGTGATTCCCTTCATTCACCCCGTGTTCTTTATGAAATTTAGAAGATCTCTGTAAGGAATCTTTGGCCCAGCGACGCTAGGCGACGTTTCTGGAGAGCTGGTCAGTGGCAAAGCAGATGTTGGATCGTCTCAGTTTCTTCCTCATCGCCGCAGCTCCGGCAGAGATCGCTGGATCCCGAGTCCCATTTCCGGAGCATTGCTCCAATGGGACAGTGTCCTGTGATCACTCCGACGAGCATACGGATCGAGTTATGGTCCAGCGCCAAGAGTTTCTTTGTTTTTCCGATATTGAGCTCTGACCACGATGATCTTGTCGTGTAGCTGTCATTTCTTGCAATCCAAGACGAGTTGGCTTCTTTGATGATTGTGTCACTTATGATCCGGTATAATGCGCTGATCGGTGGTTGCAATGACGTGTCCGCTTCGCTGATGTCCAGTTCAGACCCTTGCCTGGCCAATTCGTCTGCTCTTTCGTTTCCTGCGATTGAGCTGTGACCCGGAACCCAGCAGAGTTTGACTTTGTGGTGTCTGACTTCAGTGAGTCGCGACATTTCATGACAGCCTTTGATCTCATTATACAGGATTCTATTGACTTCAGTGCAGCCTGGCTGTCTACGAAGATAGTGATATCCGATGGTGGAATATCGGTTACCTGTAGGTGTTTGGCTGCTTTCTCTATTGCCAGGATTTCTGCTTGAAAAACGCTGCACAGATCAGGGAGTCTGAATGATTCCTGTTTGTGAAGGGTATCAGAGTAGAACCCGGCCCCAGTGCCTGTGTCTATTTTCGATCCGTCGGTGAAGAGAGTGATCTCGTGGTCGTTGATCACAGCGTTTGATAACCACTCTTCTCTGTCGGAGAAAAGGATTTGTGTTCTGTGAGAGAAGTCATTTTGGGGGGAAATATAGTCGGTCGTATATGCGAGGCTACTAAAACCATGTTTCTTTCCCAAGTCGTCTATTATTCTTAGTATGGTTGCATGTAGATAGTTGGCTTGCTTCCACAGAGAGGACTCCCTTAGTCTGAGAGCGCTCTTGGCAGCGCACCTTTTATGAATAGATCCAAGGGGAGGAGATGAAGTATCATGTCCAACCCTGCTTGCGGCATGCTTCCCATGGCTCCCGTTGTACAAACAGCGGCTGACTTTTGTACTTTGTTGTACTTTTCGTGCTGTTAGCAGTCCACCAGACTAGGGCCCCATAAGTTAAAATGGGTCTGATGATTGCTGTGTACATCCAATGAATGATGTACGGTTGCAAGCCAGATCTTTTTCCGAAGTTCTTTTTGCATTCATAAAAAGCATTCAATCATTTTTTCATCCTTTCCTCCAGGTTCCTTTTCCAGGAGAATTTGGAGTAAAGAATGATGCCTAGATATTTGGCTCCCGCTTTGGGTTTGAGTAGAGTACCCTCTAACTTTGGGGGAGCAAATATCGGAATTTTCCTTTTCCTGGTGAACAAGACCAACTCGGTTTTCTAGGTGTTTATTCTCAGACCGTTCTGTCTTGCCCACGAGGAGAGTTCCCTAAACGCAGATTCCATTAATTCACTAATAGTTGGTAGAAATTTACCTTTTATCAAGATAACCAGGTCATCCGCGTACGCTATTGTCTTTGTGTCTTTCTCCATAAAGAATTTGAGGATTTTGTTAACTGTAAGAAGTCACAGTAGGGGGGAGAGAATTCCCCCCTGTGGTGTGCCTCTAGTTGTCACTTTCCTTATGAAGCTGTGTCCAATTTCTGCATTGATAATTCTGTTCTTCAACATATTTTCAATCCAGATTACATAGGATTTGTCTACTTTTATGTCCTCTAGCCGTTATTATGGCTTCTGTGTTTACATTGTTGAAAGCCCCCTCTCGTTTCACCCATACGCAAATAGTTCGAACAAGATGCCTTATCATCAATGATTAGTTTTTGAGTGAGAAAATTAAAAGAACTTCGTGTTTTTCTATATTTCTTCCACGGCTTAATCCACTGTTTTTTTTCTTGCGCTCTCCTGTTTCTAAAATTGCTTCATTACAGATATCCATAAGCCCCAGAACAATCTCTTCGTCTCCACTACTATCTGTGTCCATATCTTCTACCGCAACTAATGCACAATTTATTAATTTCCGAATTAATTTTTAAGAAAATCAGAATTTTTTTCTCAAAAATGCGGAGACAACTTTAAAATGAAAAAAAAGTAGGTGCTGTATACACATGTATGTGTATGTCGAAAGAGGAAATTGAAAAAGACGTATGACTCATCTGAGACTGGCATGTGATAGCGCTCGCCTCACGAAATGGAAAATGAAAGAGGAGATGGGAAGTGAGTCGTGCGTCGTGAGGCCGCATGTGATAGCCGACTTAGGCTGAAAATACACCGGATAAAGCAAAACGTGTTTTTTTGTTTCGTGAAACAAGAGAACATTGTTTCTTATGAGACTGCACACACAAATAAAGCGAAACAAAACACACGTTTTTGTTTCGAAGTGTTTCGGTGGCGGTTGTCGAAAATACATGCCATTGTATACGAGCAACACACACCGAATGAAGCAAAACTGTTTCGAGCCAGCGTCGTTGACGATAATTGACTTCTTTCTTGTGGCGCAAAATACACCAAATGAAGCGAAACACAAAAGCAAAGCAAAACAGAAAAACATGTTTCGTTGCCGATAGCCGGCCTGTTGTTTTGGCAAAACAAATTTTGATTCCGTTGTTTTTGCTATCTTCTTTCGTTGCACTTTGAAGCTTTATTTTCCTTCTATGTTTACTCTGTGCGGAAGTTTTAGCAAACATGGACGTAGATGGAGAAAAATGGATTTTTTTAATTGAGGCAAGAAGCCCTATCTATAATTATAAGGAAAACTGAAGCAACTGAAATGAATTGTTAAGGTAACTTTTATCAATTTTTTTTGTTTTATTTTTATAAATGTTTATTAATGTATATAGTGTGATACAGTATTACTGTAATTGCTTAACGTACTGCATTAAAAAATCATGTAAACAAAATTAGATGGCATACTTGTATTGCCAAGGAACTGCTCCTGTAGAGGAGTTAAAGTATTGAACATACTGATCGCGTATGTTACGTGCAGCATTTGATGGTCTTGCTTTTCCAATATTTTCATGTGTTTCCTCTTGAGGTACGTATTCCATAGCTTCACGCTCAACATAAATTTCCTGAAGCAAGCCTTCGCGTTCCTTAATCATATAATGCAAGGCGCAAGCGGCTGATGTAATTATGTGCACTTTATTGGGAGGCAGTAATATGACAGAATCAAATATACGAATTTTTTTGGTAATCATACCAAATGCGCATTCAACTACTCTTCGAGCTCGGGATAAACGATAATTGTATATTCTTGTTTCGTTTGTCAAATTTTTTCGTGCGAAAGGTCTCATTACGCTCGTGAGAAGTGGATAGCCTTCATCTGCCACAAAAACAAAATTGAAATATTCATTGCTTTCCGGGCATAGTTTCTGCTTATGAGGCAAGTTCAATTTGTTGCTCACAAGTTGTTTTCCGAAATTTGAATACTTGCAAACACCACTATCGCAGTTTCTTCCAAAGTCACCAACATCAACACAAATAAACTGGCCGTGTGCATCAACTACAGCTTGCAGGTGCATAGAATGGAACTTCTTATAGTTGTAATAATCCGATCCTGAGTTTGGAGGACATTGCATCCTTATGTGCTTTCCATCTAAAGCTCCTAAACAATTGGGAAAATTCCACATCTTATCAAATGCATCCACTTTGTGATCCATTTCTTAACATCTGGTCGTGGCAAATAAATGGGAAATAGTGCTTCCCAAATAGCTTGACAAGTTTGCAATACAATTTTTTCAATTGTAGACGCACCACACTGGAAATGATATGAAAGCGACTTAAACGTTTCCCCTGTTGCTAAATAACTGAAAAAAATAATTTAAATTCTATTAATGTAAGAAATCAATTATTATCTTATCAGATTGTAAAAACAAATGGACAGTTCTGCACTATTCATACTCAAGATACTTGAGGGAAGACAGATCATAGCCGTCAGGTTCGAGTGGGAAGCAGAAAAGAAAATGGTACAATATTTGGCTGATTCTATGTCTTTTTAAAAAGACTATGTAAATCAGCATCGCACTTCAGCCAGCAACTTAGATAGCCCGGTTGTTGAAGAGACACTTGACGACTTGCTGGATAAGGACTCTACAGCTGCCGAAATGCACGCGGAAAGCATAAAATCACAGCAAAGTACTCCCAGATGAGCCCAGTGCCATCCAAAAGGTGTAGGTCTTCGACCTCCGAAAAAATAGCTGGGCCAATTGATCGATTTTTTGAAATCAAGGACCAGAAAAAGACACCGGAAAATGTTAATACATTATTTTTTAAGAGTCTCATAATAGATTACGAAAAATTAACGAACAAAAGAAAAAGATCGTTCAGATTGGCAATGCTAAGCAAAATGAATGAGTTGCAAGAAGAGGAGGAAAATGAAGACTCTACTTCCAATATGAGTGAAGATTGGCAAGATTAAAATCTTTTTTCTTTTCTAATAAATAAATCGCTATTTGTTTTTATTGTTATTTGTTTTTACTTACCGTAGAGTTATAAATAATCTTTCAGCCGGGGTTATGCTTTTACGATAATTCGTATCTAGTTTTCTGATAGCATTTTCGATTAACCCTTCTCCGGGCAAAGAATATTACTTACACAAAAGGACCTATGTGTCCAGTAGACACATTGGTGAAAATATTGAATTAAATACAAATGATACACTTTTTTTTTAAATAAATCGTTTCAGAAATAATGTAGTTATATTTTTTTTTTATTATTGAAACATTCATTTTATCACCCAAGGAAAAGTCACAAATCGACAAGTCTAAATGTTATCTCATTTTGTAAATATCACAAAATAACATAAGCTGTGTGCCCATTAGACACACCTTGCCCGGATAAAGGTTAATCCCAGCAAATAATCAAAAGTTTCAATCCGCATTCTGGTGAAATTATTAAATTTGTCAGGATAATCCTTAACTCTGCTATTATGTTTATTCTCACATCCTCAGCATTTCGTTTATGGTTATATGGATGAACCCACCAATCTCTTCTATTTGCGTCGCTTCCCTCAATTGCTTCCAAAATTGTATGTACGATTGGTACAACTTCATCGTCTGAGTCCGACCACAGGGGAGAGTACGATAACTTGGCCGCCAAGATTTGATAACGGGATCTTGTAGAGGGGTCAAAAACAAGCACTTTTTACTATGGGAGGGGAGGGTCCATCTCCCCCCGTTTAGGAGGTAGAGGGACTTTTAGAAAAAATGGTTTAAATTGAAAAAAAAAAAAATTTAAAAACGACGGCAACACTTAAAATAAAGTGCTATACTGCATTTGAAAGCCAGAAGTTTGTTCTATAATCCTGCATTTAAATTAAATTACTCATGTCAATGGTTTTTGAGAAATTCGCATTTAAAGTCCAAATTTTGATAAAAAAACCAGAAAAATAAAAGTTTAGACTGATTGCTCTCAAAATTGTGAAATGAAATTGTAAATTAGCTTATATGTGTTCCATGTAACTCTCAATTCTTAATCGAACACAAAAAACCGCATGGTTCTATGTCTTCTAGTTTTTGAGAAAATCGAAAATTACCAAAACTACTTTTTTTGATTTTGGACATAATGTATCTTTGTTAGTTCAGTAGAGCAATTCATTTAGCGTTACCCAGAATGCACCACGAGGAGGTAGAATTGGAAGGCATTCCGCGTCTGGGTCAGTCATTTTGTCAGTTAGTCAGGAGTTAGTCAGTCATCGTTAGTTAAAAAAGGTCAAAATATATTAAAAAGGTGTGTAAGTCTCGTCAATAAAGTCATCGTCCGTACTATTACTGTCGAGTTTCTCGTTTATGGTGAGAAGCCGAGGATGTTTTGGCGGTAAAACACTTTCTAAATTTTCGCTCTGAAGGGTGGGAGGATCGATGTCTTTTAATTGTAAACCCTCACTTATATCACCATCGGTATAACAAGGGTAAACTTTTTTTATATCTAATAAAAACTCCATTATTTGCGAACCCAAGTCATCCTTATATTTCCTTTCTAGGCAGTATTTTCGATAGAAAAATAGTGCCATGTATTGGTGAATATGGTCTGTTGTTTTGCGACATATAATGTTTTTTTTAAGAAGCTTGTTTTGGTTTTCAAGATCGTTTATTGTGTTGGTCGCATCGGTTTTATCAACATATGTATTCCCCTATGCTGTGGTTCGTCACTGCATGGATTGTTGAAGCAGTAAACATTCTTTCAACTCCTATGTACTGGCGTGCACTGTCGGTATAAATGCGACTGGTGTTGTGGTTTACGTACTTGTGGATGAAAGGCCACAAATCTCGCTTGCATTTCGAGTTTACTTTAAAAAAGCGCCCGACCTTGTCTTCCTTGCAGAATAGTCCCAACACTACGTAGGTCATCTGTTCTGTAACTCGACCCCTATGGTATTTCCTTTTTGTGAGAAAGGTTTCATCAATTTGTACCGTCTTGCCTTCGCCGCCAATGTCTACCTCAACGTGAGAAGTTATCACTTCGGCTATCTCGCGACAATAGTTGAAATAGTCTATTATGGTAGATTTACTTAAAGTATATTTTTGGTCCTGATGGCGCCAAGTGATTAAATGCTAATTTTAAAATAAAAAAACACAATAATAACAATTAAAAAATCCCTAATTTTCAGATTTTATTTATTTACCTGAAAAGCCGTATTCACAGGTATTTTCATTACAAAAGAAATAATAATAGCTAGCACTTCGCGAATTTCAAGTCGACAATGAGGCCCATGGAAAGATGTGCCGATGGATGGGTTTATTGTATTATAACAGTTTTTGTCACCTTTTTTTTTAGAAGTTTTTTGTGCACAACGCCACCTCCAATTAAACTTACAACTATTCTTTTTTTCCACTTTCATAAGAATGTTGCAACACAATGGGGGAGTTGAATTTTTATTTGGTATTAAACCAATTTCTTCGAAAAAAGTAATGCTTTTTTCGTTGGTCGACACTAAATCACCGAAAGAAGAAAATATTGAAAAATTATTTAATTTGGGATGGAGTAGTGGATGTTTAAACGCCATTTTTTATTTAGAGAAAAAAAAACACTTCGCTCCTACAAAAGTTGAACAACGAATGACCTTAATAAACAATAACTAGTACCACCTTTTCATTAACGAACAAAAACCAACGGTACAAATTGATATTAAGAAATTATATATATTTGCTGCAGTCGAGCAGTAGTGCCAAGTTTATGTGAATTTTTCATAATGCATTACATTTTAATATTTGAAAATTGTAAGTTTGGAACTTTGGGCTACTTATATACATATATATGTATTTAGTGGACATTGGATAAATAGAATAAATTTGAATTTTTTTAAATACAGATTCTGTGAATGCAAAAGAAATTTTGCATGTACCCAACCTCGCACCAACCCCAATACTGTTTATATATTGTAATGTTGGAAGCTAGCACTGATTTATTTATGTAAGTAAGCAAAAAATAAAAATTTAATAGAAAAGTAGTTTTAGTTATTTTCGATTTTCTCAAAAACTAGAAACCATGCGGTTTTTTGTTTTCGATTACGAACTGATAGTTACATGGAACATATATAAGCTAATTTACAATTTCATTACAAAATTTTGAGAACAATCGGTTTAAACTTTTATTTGTCAGGTTTTTTATCAAAATTTGGACTTTAAATGTGAATTTCTCAAAAACCATTAACATGAACAATTTAATTTAAATGCAGGATTATAGAACAAACTTCTGGCTTTCAAATGCTGAAAAGCACTTTACTGTACGTGTTGCCGTTGTTTTTTAATATATTTTCTTCCCAATTTAAACCATTTTCCCTAAAAGTGCCCCTACCTCCTAAACGGGGGGAGATAGACCCCCCCCCTCTCATAGTAAAAAGTGCTTGTTTTTGACCCCTCTACAAGATCCCGTTATCAAATCTTGGCGGCCAAGTTATCGTTACTCGTGCCCGACCACATGTTAAACAACACTAAAAGCAAGTCATTTCCATTTTGCTTTATTTCAACACACACCAAACGAAACAAGGAAACAAAACGTTTTATTTTGTTACATTCTGTTTTTTTTTTTTAATTCATTTTTATTCAACTTTTACTTAGAGCTATCTTACGCTAGACAAAAATGCTTAAAACTAGCTTAAATAACTTAACAAACTTAAAATACCCTACTGGCCCTATACGGACGATTAATAATATTTGATTTTTTATAAAACTTAAAACTAACTAAAACTAGCTTAACCTACCTTAAGTAAAATATATATATATAGATATATACAAAATATATATTACATATATATATCTTTTTTTTCTGTTTATAATTTTTTTTTTTTTTTTTTTTTTTTTTTTAGACCTAACCTAAACTCAAGCTACCCATCACCCTAACCTACTTTAACCTTACCTACCCTAACCTACCCTAGCCTACCCTAGCTTATATAAGCCTGCCACTGGCGTTTGGCGGGCTTTGCCTTGAAGAGGCTATATGAATTGATGGTACCACTGACGAAGACCACTCCAGCCACCAAAAGCGTTGATGCTGACGGACGACGTCTCCCCGATCTCGGCGCGACACCGATCTACTAAACCTGAGGCGCTCGGGCTCACGGAGCGCGACATCATGTTCGTAGAGGAATCGCCGCTCCACGGAATTGCGGGCCACGTGGAAGATTAGCGGTACCGCTGATCTATCCTGGATCAGCCCACATTGAATTAAGTACAGAAATGCCTCCGGTGGAACAAAGCCGTTAAGGCGCACTCTCTCGTGGTACAAGTAGTTGGGGTAGTAAGCCCCGGAGACCAGGTTATTGACCGAAGTCATTGCTCTTGCAACGTGGCTTCGAATCAGTTTGATCAGAAAGTTATCCACCCGTACAATCCTAGCCCTATTAGCCCTATTATATAGGACCTCGTTCGGATAAAATTTCGTGTACTCAGATTCGGGTGTCCTATGTAGCCCAAGACAAGTCCTGAGACATTGTCTCTCAAACACCCGAATCCTTTCCATTAAGCTGGCTCTTACATTGAACCAGACGGGACATCCATAGGCAACCATGGGCCTGATTAAGGCCATGTAGCAGATTACCTTCACTCTGGAATCAAGTTGGCTGCTATGAAACAGCCATCTTGTCAGAGCCAAAGCGCCCCGGGCCCTTGCCAGAGCAGCATCTACATGTTTGTCAAAATATAGATACTGATCCAGCACGATCCCAAGGTACCTGACTACACTTTGTCTCGCCAGTGGACGCCCGTCCGGCCCAAAGATAGAGAACCTGCGCCAATTTTTTCTAGTGTCCCGAGAGGCCCTAGACAAAGGCGTTCTGAACAATATAGATTCTGATTTCTGGAAGTTGATTTTCAACTTCCAGTCATCACAATACTGCAGAGTAACAGTGACGTCGATCGTTGGACCTGATCTGTACGCAATTAAATCGTCCACGTACGCTATTGAATGGTGAAGAGAACTATCAGATCACTGAAGTAAATGCTGAAAAGTATCGGCGAGTTCACCGTACCCTGTTGCAGTCCGTTGTTAATATCAAATGTTTGGGTAGAAGTCACGTTGGCAATTTTCACAACGAACTTTCTACCTGTTAACATATCAAAAATCATATATAGCAGTGGTTTACTTATGCCCAACCGACTGAGCTTGTAGTAAAGTCCTTCTAACCATACGGTGTCGAAGGCTTTTTCCAAGTCAATCAGACAGGCACCCGTGCATTGGTTCTTGCATTTATTCCACTAGATATCCGATACGAGCTTCGACGCGGCATGAATAGTGTCATGCCCCGCTCTGAAACCGAATTGGTTATCCGGAATGATTTTATTGTCCTCAACCCATTTAGACAGGGCTCTATGGACTACCTTCTCGAAGACCTTGCTGATACTCGGAAGGAGACTTATCGACCGAAGATTTGCCGGGTTAGAGGTTTCTTTACCCTTCTTGGGGATAATATGCATTATTCAGTGCATTGTTGAACAGGATGGCGTACATCACTACAGCCACTGGTGGGAGGTACCTAAGCACAACATTCGATATTCCGTCGATTCCCGCGGATTTTTTTCTTTTCAATGACTCGAAGATCATCTGGAGATCCTCCGTCGAAATGAACAGGATGTTAGCTCCTTCACTGGCGACGGCATTGTTTGCCATAAGATCATCATTGAACCTAGTAAAACCAAGATTCTCTGATCGCCAATGATCGATATCATTTTGGAGGTAGGTGTGATGAAGTAGGACTCTGTTTTCCATGTCGCGGTTTGAGCGAATGCTGTCATTCACCGTATACACTTTCTGGAATACGGCTCCCACTGTCGTCACTTTCTCTTGGGGATCCTCGATCACGAAGAAATCACCATCCAAGACGGCGCTCTCTGGATCGATGTTGATAGTTCGTAGCAAGCGTTCGTTGTCTGACGTTCTCGGAAGCTTCAGATCCTGAATGTCATTCCGCAAGATTTTATTTATTTGCGGGAACATATTCGCGCTGATGGATTTTACAGCACGAATCCTATTGTTCCAATACAAACTTACAGATATTCTGTAATTTTCCTTGATCAACTGTTGAAGATTTTGTCTACTTTTTTGTCTGTGCAGCGCGTCGATTGTCGCGTTTCGGTATACGTTCGTGGTATCGTGCTGTCGTTGGCGTGGTATCGTACTGTTCATCGTCTGCTTAATTATATCGTCCATTTGTTTGAGGTACCTGTCAATGTCGTAGTTTGACAGGTTCCTATTGGACGGCGGAAAGGAGGCGCTCGAAGTGAGCGTTCTCGTCAGGGAACTGGCAAAGCGTGGCCAACGCGCCCTACTGTAATCATAGGGGTACGTTTGGACGTACTCTGCCATTTCCGCGAATTCGTCTGGTACTGTGATCACGGCACTAAGTCCGCAGTGGTCACTGTCATATACGAACAGTCGAGAGTCAAGCAACATGAGATCCAGGTAGGAGCCGCTCCTAGGATACGACGGACTATCTTGAGTCTATACTCCATGCTCTGCAAAACCCACCAATGGCCTCGTAGGCTCCCCCTAGTGTTGGGAATGGTATTTCCCCAATCACTATGTTTGGCATTTAAATCGCCAGCCAGAATGTAGAAGTTTTCTACCGAGTTTAAGCGCAGAGATCGAAAAAGTGTCTCGAGCTCTACGATGAAAACGCTGGGTTGAGGTGCTTCAGGTGCATAGGCTGATACAATGTACATTCTTTTTCCATTTCGGAGAGGAATGCACACAATACAGGCCTCAAGCACCTGGAACCTCCGCACTTCACCGCTATATATGACTTTATGTTTTAAATTGTTTCTTATGAAGATCGCAACTCCCCCGCTTTGTGTGGCGTTGGGTCGATCTTTTCTAATTATTCTATAGGAACTCTGCCGGATTTTGTGCTTCTGGTAAAAAGTACGGTTCGTCGTTCAATCCTTATCAGTGAATTTACATTCACCGACAGGATCTTCAAGGGTCTCTCTTCCAGCGTACCCATCACGACCTTAGGTGCTACTCGGGTCAAGATTGAACAGACATCCACCTCGGCCTCCGGTGCCTTAGAGACAGGCACTGGGGCTTTAGGAACAGCCGTGGGCTTTTGTACCGTCTTTCCCGAACCTGCCGCCATTTGGGTGTAGGTCAACTGGGATGTGACGGCTGGTGTTTGGAAGCGATCCGAGGGACGCTTCTCCTCGACCTTCTGCTTACGAGCCAGTTTTGATTTTTTGATGTCTTGGAACTTAGGACATCCCCAATAGTTTGCAGGGTGTCCATGGTTCCTACCCAGTACGCACTCGAGTTGGTCCCTGTCTGCGACCTTGTCTTTTGTCAGGTCGCATTCCTCGTTTTTGTGGTTCTTTGCACATTTAACGCATCGAGGCTGCAACTCGCAGTTCGACGCGGCATGCCCGAACCTTTGGCAACGGATACATTGCTAAATGTTTCCTTGCCTTCTTAATATATCCCATTTAACAGACTGGGATGCTATGATAGTAATCGCCCTTAGCATCTCCAGCTTGCTGTTGGGTGTAAGCTGCACCAGGAAGAAGGGCAATACCCGCTTCTCCCGTTTGGCCTGCGCCGTGGTGAATGACTTGACTCCCACGAACTGGAGGTCATCGCTCTCGAAAACTTTGAGCTCTGAGAGCATTTCCTCGGGGTCCGTGATCGAGTACACGCCTTTGAGGAGCATCGTCTGCAACATCTCGGCCTTGGGGGGTAAAGGAGTAGAACTCTGTCGTGGTCTCCTCTAAGAGATTCTTAACCCGCTTATGCTGCTCCAGTGTATTACACTGGATAGCATAGCGGTTCTGTCCTAAGCCTTTAAATATAAAACTACCTGCGCCAATGACATACTCACATAAATCGATGGTCTCGCGTAGGGCCGTGGTATGGGTGAAGATTGGTGGCACCTTCTCTTTGATGCTATGTTGTTGCTGCTTCTGTTGAGGCTGTTGTTGCTGTTGCTTCTGTCGCTGCGGCTGTTGTTGTTGCTGCTTCTGTTGTTGCTGTTGCTGCTTCCGTTGCTGCGGTTGTTGTTGCTGCTTTTCCTGCTGCGGCTGTTGTTGTATCTGCTGCTTTTGTTGTTGATGTTGTTGCTGTGTCGAATTTTGTTTCTTTTGTTTTTGTTGTTGTTTCTGCTGTTGAAGTGGCTGCGATTTGTTGGTTGTTTTCCCGTTCTTCCGCATCTCGTTCAGCCTATTTACTACGGCCTTTAGTTTGGCACGTAATAGGCGCTCTTCTTCTTCAAGTTCGTTACGCACCTCCTCTGCCTCCGAACTTGAAAGAGCGGCAAGGGGTTATTTTCCCCCGTGTAACGACCTTCCCTACCCTCGGAAAGGTAAGCAACGTCAACATCCACGGGGAGTCTATGTTGTTGTGTATCCTGAATTTTTAATGCTGTTTTTGATGTCGATGGCGCCCCTTCCCCCGCTTCGACTGGCAGCTTTTCAGTCGAAGTGACGAGGGAGGGGCGCTTAACCAAATTCGATCCCTGGTTAAGCCTCCGTCTTCTTTTAATGACGTCAATCATTGGAACGGCAGACGGAGTTGCGAAATCGGATGATCCATTCTGATCATCCGACTCTGAATCAGTAAGACGAACGGGTCTTCTCCCGACGTCTTTAGACATGTTTTCCTGCTATTACTAACGTATGTGAATTAGAATAGCAGGAAACAAGAAAAATACACGAAATAAACTTTTTCCCCAGAGGGGGATCGAACACCGAACTGTCGGTTCCCGGACCGGGCACTCTACCACTGCGCTATACTAGCTATTGCTAGAACTTCGCCCAAACGCGCACTTCAAATGTTGAAATATTTAAATATTATTTGTTTTATACACCACTAAGTTGAAACACGACTGTTCACTATCGCGGTCTGTGATCAACTCGTTGCATTCTGTTTCGCTTGGTGTGTGTTCAAATAAAATATGTTTTTTTGACTAACGAATCAAAAACGTTTTGCTTTATCCCATGTGTTTTCAGCCTTACTGTTCGCGGCGTGTTATGCACAAACGAAATTATTACTTTTATAATATAATATACAGGGTGTCCCACGAGCAGTGTGCCAAAAAGCTAGAGCGTGTAGGTCTGGTCAAGACAAGAAAAAAAACGTATGGGAGGGGGGGGTCTATTCCCCCCGTTTAGCCGGGAGGGGCAATTTTCTAAAAAATTGACTTAATTTGGAAAAAAAATTATTAAAAATCAACAGTTAAAGCCACAATGCCGTGATATACTTTTTTGAAAAGCCAGAAACCTCTTCTTTCGTCCTGTTTTTAAATGAAGCTGTTTTAGGGAATAGTTTTTGAGAAATTAATTTTCAAACTCAAAATTTTGGAAAAAAAATGAAAAAAAAAATGTTCGAACTATTTTTTTTCAAAATTTTATGTAATTAAGTGGTAATCTTTTTTCAAACATTCAATTCTCTTATTAGTTTTTAGTTAAAAACAGAAAACTGGATGCAAAAATGTCTTGTAGTTTTTGAGAAATTAAAAAAAAAACCCGAACCACTTTTTTTTAAGAAAACCCTTTTTTTTGGTTTTAACGCGGCTGGACTTGTAGGCAAATTGATGTATGCAACATTGACCTCCTTTTTATTATTTTTAAAAAATTCGGAGTTTTATTATAATAAATTTTCAATATGATCCCCATTTTTTAGAAGGCCAAGATTATATCTCCTTCTAATGGCTGCACATAAGTCTATGCTTGACAAATTTTCCTGCAATTTGACTCCAGCGACTTCAATCCGTTCTTTCAGTTGTTCCAAAGATACTATTTCCACTTCGTAAACATAATTCTTCATGAATCCCCACACATAAAAATCTAGAGGAGTTAAATCTGGTGATCTAGGTGGCCATTCCGTGGGGCCCCTTCTCCCGATCCAACGGTCACTAAAATGATCATCCAGCCAGTTTCTAACCCGTAAGCTGTAGTGTGCTGGTGCTCCATGTTGCTGGTAGATAAAATTATCTGCTATGGCCAAAGGAACGTTGTCCATCAAATCGGGCAAAAGGTCTCGTAGGAACTGCAGGTACGATTCTCCATTAATAACGGCATTCAAAAACCGGGGCCCGATTACAGTTTGTCCAACAATACCAAGCCAACATTACAGCTAAGGCGGTGTTGTGATTTATTTTGTTTTTTATTGTGTGGATTGGTGCTACTCCAATGATGCAAATTGTGGAAGTTAGTAACCCCACCTCTGGTAAACTGTGCTTTATCCGTCCAGAATATCCTTGCAAAATAGTTTCGTTCAGTTTCATCTCGAAGCAGTAACGATCGACAAAATTCTGCTCTCAAAAACTTGTCATTTGAGGTGAGTTCCTGAACTGGCCTAAAATGGTACGGGTGTAAGTTTTCGTTATGAAGCACTCTCCATACTCTAGATTTGGGCACTCCAAGCATAATAGCTATCCTCCTTGTACTAAGGGAGGGATTACGTCGGACCAAATCCAAAATTCTTTCATCTAAGCTTCCTGATCCATCTGTAACTGATCTTTCGCTTCTTCGATGCTCTAGCACTCCGTGCTCTCGCAGACGTCGGTGGATTCTTTAAAAAAACATGCTACGACTGGGACACCTCCGATTGGGATATCTTTCAGCGTAGAGTCTTTCGGCTTCACGATCTCGACCATTAGCTAAACCGTAGCAGAAGTGCATGTCCGTTAATTCTTCTCGAGAGTATGAGTTTGACATCGTAATGTGTTGATGAGTTAACGTCCAATTTGGAAATGGTTTTTTATTAAAAATGCGATGCCTTTTATTTACATTTGGGTTGCAAATATTTTGTTTTTTCAATAAAGAAAAATTGCGGTTTTATTGTCTTAAGGTCCTAGCGGGTAGAACCCATTGGCGGCGGGTGGACCCAGACGAAATTGACAGGTCAGTTTTCAGGGGTTATCAATGAAAAAAAGGATTAATCCAGGGTTATTCCAATACTATGTCACTTTATTGTATCCTCATAAAACTCCCAATTTTTTAAAAATAATAAAAAAGAGGTCAATGTTTCATACATCAATTTGCCTATAAGTCCAGACGCGTTAAAACCAAAAAAAAAAGGTTTTTCTTAGAAAAAAGTGGTTCGGGTTTTTTTTTAATTTATCAAAAACTACAAGACATTTTTGCATCCGGTTTTCGGTTTTTAAATAAAAACTAACAAGAGAATTGAATTTTTAAAAAAAAAATAGTACTTAATTACATACAATTTTGAAAAAAAATAGTTCGAAATTTTTTTTTTCCAATTTTTTTTTAAAATTTTGAGTTTGAAAATTAATTTCTCAAAAACTATTCCTTAAAACAGCTTCGTTTAAAAACAAGATGAAAGAAGAGGTTTCTGACTTTACAAAAAAGTATATCACGGCATTGTGGCTGTAACTGTTGATTTTTAATAATTTATTTTCCAAATTAAGTCAATTTTTTAGAAAATTGCCCCCCCCCCCCCCCCGGCTAAACGGGGGGGAATAGACCCCCCCTCCCATACGATTTTTTTCTTGTCTTGACCAGACCTACACGCTCTAGCTTTTTGGCACACTGCTTGTGGGACACCCTGTATAATTGGTTTCACATATAACCAATAATAACAAGCAAACTATACGTGCAGGGACGGGTTAAGAATATCCCTGCAGCGATACCTCTCGCTTGTCGTAAAAGGTGACTAAAACAAAGGTAAATGAAAATCACATCTAGGCAATTTAGAAAACACCCAGGTGAGCCTAGGGACACATATACCACCATTAAACTGCCCCACAAGTGTACATGCAAATCAATGGGTTGACACGACTGGAGATCACCGGTGTTGTAAAAGTAAGATCAAACAAATAAATCACGAGCATGCCAGTGTCACAAAAAAAAGGCAGGCCGAAAAACAATTGGTGCAAACAAATGCAAAAACACCAGCATTTGATTGGCTTCAGCGACTTCTTCTTCTTCTTCTTTTCCTTTTTCCGGCGTTGTTATGGTCAGAAGTGTAGGACCATAACCTTCCCACTTAACTGCATTCCTACTGGTCCGCTTGTGGGGTCCGCCGGTTTGACCTCAGAAAGTAGCGGCAGGCTTCCCGGTTTGGGATTACTTCATCGCTGAAGCCAATCAAATGCTGGTGTTTTTGCATTTGTTTGCACCAATTGTTTTTCGGCCTGCCTTTTTTTTGTGACACTGGCATGCTCGTGATTTATTTGTTTGATCTTACTTTTACAACACCGGTGATCTCCAGTCGTGTCAACCCATTGATTTGCATGTACACTTGTGGGGCAGTTTAATGGTGGTATATGTGTCCCTAGGCTCACCTGGGTGTTTTCTAAATTGCCTAGATGTGATTTTCGTTTACCTTTGTTTTAGTCACCTTTTACGACAAGCGAGAGGTATCGCTGCAGGGATATTCTTAACCCGTCCCTGCACGTATAGTTTGCTTGTTATTATTGGTTATATGTGAAACCAATTATACAGGGTGTCCCACAAGCAGTGTGCCAAAAAGCTAGAGCGTGTAGGTCTGGTCAAGACAAGAAAAAAATCGTAAGGGAGGGGAGGTCTATTCCCCCCCGTTTAGCCAGGAGGGGCAATTTTCTAAGAAATTGACTTAATTTGGAAAAAAAATTATTAAAAATCAACAGTTACATACATCTACAATGCCGTGATATACTTTTTTGTAAAGCCAGAAACCTCTTCTTTTATCTTGTTTTTAAACGAAGCTGTTTTAAGAAATAGTTTTTGAGAAATTAATTTTCAAACTCAAAATTTTGAAAAAAAAATGAAAAAAAAAATGTCGAACTATATTTTTTCAAAATTGTATGTAATTAAGTACTAATTTTTTTTTCAAAAATTCAATTCTCTTATTAGTTTTTAGTTAAAAACAGAAAACCGCAAAAATGTCTTGTAGTTTTTGAGAAATTAAAAAAAAATCCGAACCATTTTTTTTCTAAGAAAAACCTTTTTTTTTGGTTTTAACGCGGCTGGACTTGTAGGCAAATTTCTTTTTTATTATTTTTAAAAAAATCGGAGTTTTATTATAATAAATTTTCAATATGATCCCCATTTTTTAGAAGGCAAAGATTATATCTCCTTATAATGGCTGCACATAAGTCTATGCTTGACAAATTTTCCTGAAATTTGACTCCAGTGACTTCAATCCGTTCTTTCAGTTGTTCCAAAGATACTATTTCCACTTCGTAAACATAATTCTTCATGAATCCCCACACATAAAAATCTAGAGGAGTTAAATCTGGTGATCTAGGTGGCCATTCCGTGGGGCCCCTTCTCCCGATCCAACGGTCACTAAAATGATCATCCAGCCAGTTTCTAACCCGTAAGCTGTAGTGTGCTGGTGCTCCATGTTGCTGGTAGATAAAATTATCTGCTATGGCCAAAGGAACGTTGTCCATCAAATCGGGCAAAAGGTCTCGTAGGAACTACAGGTATGATTCTCCATTAATAACGGCATTCAAAAACCGGGGCCCGATTACAGTTTGTCCAACAATACCAAGCCAACATTACAGCTAAGGCGGTGTTGTGATTTATTTTGTTTTTTATTGTGTGGATTGGTGCTACTCCAATGATGCAAATTGTGGAAGTTAGTAACCCCACCTCTGGTAAACTGTGCTTTATCCGTCCAAAATATCCTTGCAAAATAGTTTCGTTCAGTTTCATCTCGAAGCAGTAACGATCGACAAAATTCTGCTCTCAAAAACTTGTCGTTTGAGGTGAGTTCCTGAACTGGCCTAAAATGGTACGGGTGTAAGTTTTCGGTATGAAGCACTCTCAATTTTCTAGATTTGGGCACTCCAAGCATAATAGCTATCCTCCTTGTACTAAGGGAGGGATTACGTCGGACCAAATCCAAAATTCTTTCAGCTAAGATTCCTGATCCATCTGTAACTGATCATTCGCTTCTTCGATGCTCTAGCACTCCGTGCTCTCGCAGACGTCGGTGGATTCTTGAAAACATGCTACCACTGGGACACCTCCGATTGGGACATCTTTCAGCGTAGAATCTTTCGGCTTCACGATCTCGACCATTAGCTAAACCGTAGCAGAAGTGCATGTCCGTAAATTCTTCTCGAGAGTATGAGTTTGACATCGTAATGTGTTGATGAGTTAACATCCAATTTGGAAATGTTTTTTTATTAAAAATGCGATGCCTTTTATTTACATTTGGGTTGGAAATATTTTGTTTTTCAATAAAGAAAAATTGCGGTTTTATTGTCTTAAGGTCCTAGCGGATAGAACCCATCGGCGGCGGGCGGACCCAGACGAAATTGACAGGTCAGGCGTTATCAATGAAAAAAAAGGATTAATCCAGGGTTATTCCAATACTGTGTCACTTTTTTGTATCCTCATAAAACTCCGAATTTTTTAAAAATAATAAAAAAGAGGTCATACATTAATTTGCCTACATGTCCAGCCGCGTTAAAACCAAAAAAAAGGTTTCTCTTAGAAAAAAAGGGTTCGGGCTTTATTTTAATTTCTCAAAAACTACAAGACATTTTTGCATCCGGTTTTCTGTTTTTAACTAAAAACTAATAAGAGAATTGAATTTTTGAAAAAAAAATTAGTACTTAATTACATACAATTTTGAAAAAATATAGTTCGAAATTTTTTTTTTCATTTTTTTTTCAAAATTTTGAGTTTGAAAATTAATTTCTCAAAAACTATTCCTTAAAACAGCCTAGTTTAAAAACAATATGAAAGAAGAGGTTTCTGGCTTTACAAAAAAGTATATCACGGCATTGTGGATGTACATAACTGTTGATTTTTAATAATTTTTTTTCCAAATTCAGTAATTTTTTTAGAAAATTGCCCCTCCCGGCTAAACGGGGGTAAATAGACCCCCCTCCCATACGATTTTTGGTAATTATTCGGAAAAAGGCCCTACTCACCGATTTTGATGAAATTTCAGTATGTCAGATTAGGATTTTTTCTAAGAATTTTGATATATATATTTTAGGTCGGACTTATCTAGTTTGGAAGATATAAGCTTTTTAAATTTTCCATACAAAATAAGATTTCATTATGCCTAAAAGTATGCAACTATGTTTTAAATAAAATCTGCGAAGAAAAGGGTTAAAATCCTGTTAGCGAGCGAAGCGGGCCACCCACATCATACTTTAAATACACCGGACTTTCTTACAGGCGCCTGCCAGACAGTCGTAGACATACCCTTAGCGGAGCGACGAAGTCGCGTGAGCGGCTAAACCCTGCGAAGAAAAGGGTTAAAATCCTGTTAGCGAGCGAAGCGAGCCACCCACATCATACTTTAAATACACCGGACTTTCTTACAGGCGCCTGCCAGACAGTCGTAGACATACCCTTAGCGGAGCGACGAAGTCGCGTGAGCGGCTAAACCCTGCGGAAAAAGGGTTAAAATCCTGTTAGCGAGCGAAGCGAGTGTTCATAATGGAAACCCGCCCCAAAGTTTCTTCTAGTGAAGAACTGGGTGATATAAGACTTTTTATACACCTGAACTTGCATCTACCCCAAATCTTGTATGCTGTCAAGCAGGGGGTTGCAGGGGGCAGCATGCCCCCCCCCCCCTTACATATTCCCTTTTTTATGCAAAGAAGATAAGCATGACCCCCCTTATAACACCTGACATGTATACAGTTATACATACTGCTTTTACACGACAAATATATTCCTGAAGAATTTATGTAAAAAAAATCTGGAGTTTATATGTATGTATTTATATACATACATATGTTCTACTCATGGCAAAAACTTAACTACAAATGTAAACAAAACCAATTCGTGTAGAAAAAATATGCATCTTCTAATCTATTGAAACTCACCTACTATTAGGGGTTACAAAACCTTTACGTAAAAAGTGTGGTTATTTCTAACCTCTTGCATAGTTCCAGGCATAACTATGATTCAACTAAATCAAGCCAAATCTGTATTTTGTATGGGAACTTCAAAAGCTTTTATCTTTGAAACTAGGAAAGTCCGACCTAAAATATATATATCAAAATTCTTAGAAAAAATCCTAATCTGACATACTGAAATTTCATCAAAATCGGTGAGTAGGGCCTTTTTTCCGAATAATTACCCGATTTTTTTCTTGTCTTGACCAGACCTACACGCTCTAGCACGCTTTTGGCACACTGAGCTCGGTGAGATAAACAAAAAATAATAAGTAATTTTTTTGGTATTTTGCTTAGTTTTCGAGATAATGAGGCTTAAAGTTTATTAATTTTCAGGTTTTTTCACTGGAATTTTAATAGAATTATTATGAAATTTTGTTATGTTGCATACTGTTGTGTTGCATACTGTTGTGTTGCATACTGTTGTGTTGCATACTGTTGTGTTGCATACTGTTGTGTTGCATACTGTTGTGTTGCATACTGTTGTGTTGCATACTGTTGTGTTGCATACTGTTGTGTTGCATACTGTTGTGTTGCATACTGTTGTGTTGCATACTGTTGTGTTGCATACTGTTGTGTTGCATACTGTTGTGTTGCATACTGTTGTGTTGCTTACTGTTGTGTTGCATACTGTTGTGTTGCATACTGTTGTGTTGCATACTGTTGTGTTGCATACTTTTCAATTCAGAAGAAAAACATGTTACAATTTTTGGCTTACCTTGTTATTTTTAAACGCCTAAAGGGGGGGCATGCTACCCCCTGCAACCCCACTGCTTGGCCACATAGTGGATTTGGGGTAGGTGCAAGTTGGTTGTATTCAATATTTTTTTATATCCATCGTGTAAAGAAACTATTTACATAAGCCAAAGAGTATGCAACACTTTTCACAAAATACTACAAAAATTCTAATATCAAAATTCCAGTGCAAAAAACCTGAAAATTAACCAAATTTAAGCCTCATTATCTCGAAAACTAAGAAAAATATCAAAAAATTACTTATTATTTTTTGTTTATCTCGCCGAGTTCTATAGGAAAACACCTTCAAAAGCTGGCGCCACGGAAATCGTAATCTCCCCCCTTAAAGCAACATATTTCACAAATACATACCTAATTAAACTTTTCAATTAAATATAAATACATAAAATATAAAAACATACAAACACAATCATTTGCACTACACAAAAAAAAATTGTAAACAAACGCGAATAGTCAAAGGTGCAAGGCAAGATCACAATAGCACTGCCATGCAATAAAGAAAAAAACCTACAACTGCAACCTTGCCAACAATCAAGTTGCAGCAACATTGAATTGTATAGCGAGGGATATGGGTCATCAACCCAATCCAAATACATACATTTTATGCAACATACATTGTAAATAACAAAGATGGAAACCAGCTGACCGACCCATACGACCCAAGGTACAATAAATTAATATAACACAATCAGCCCAAAGAGGCACATTCATAACGAATACTTTACATATTACCAATTTTTCTGCCAAGATTTGTAGCGTTAAAACAAAAGAATATATGTATGTATAAAGGTGAAACATTTTACACTGTACTATTATTCATGGTAAAAGGATTTATCCAGTTGGAATAAATTAAATCAAAGTCAAGTAATTTGTTCGAGCATTCTATTACGCCGCGAAAAAGTGCCATCTAGCGCTATTTCAATGGTTTGTGTATAAGATAAATTATCTAATATGTCTAATAACACAGTTTTCAAATTAATTCGCGAAATGACAAACCCGAAAAAATCAACAAAGTTGATCACTATAAGGTGATAATTAGAAGGAAACCAGCTCTGGCTACAACCGAATGTGGTTCTAATTAGAAAGAGCGCTTTAAAATCCTACAAAGTTGGAGCTGAGACTAGTATAAAAACGAAGATCAGTGATCCTAGAATGAAATATAATCTAGCACAAAAAATAAAAGAACTTAATATACTGTGTGATGAATTGCGAAGTTTTAGAATTAAGAAAGAAAACAGATATGGAAAGTGTTAAAGAAAATACAGATCATCCGCTCTTCGAGAAAAAAGAACTAGCATGAGAAACAGATAAAACATTGAAAAAGGAAAGAGCAAACAAAAAGCGAAAGGCAGAATTATCGCCTGAGGTTGAAAAAACTAAATCCTTAGACGACAATAAATAACAAATAGTCAAAGATGCTTACAACAATGTTAGCAAATGTAGGACTCATCGACCTCCGCCTAACGTGGTCAACGGAGTAGAAAATGATCAATATTTATTTAATGCTATCAAAGACATTGCAAATAATGAAAAAAAAACATGTGTGCACTATGTGCGCATATCTGACGTGAAACTTCTTACTTAAACAGCTTGATTAAATGTAAATATTTTGATAAGGATTGAATTAATTTTGTTATAGAATGACATACAATTATTATTTTTAATTTATTTCTGTACATTACTAGGCATTTCAATAGCCGGTATATTTTGTGCTGATGGTGCAGTGGATACAATCGGTTTATGGTAGCTAAAATACGAAATGTACGTTCTTGACTCGATTGTGTCAATATAACGAGAAAATACAGCATCTATCGTTGTTCCTGATTTTGTTGTTGGAATATAGCGGTCATTACTCATTTGTAAATTTAATTTCTGTTGTAAAAAATCAATTAATTTCATGGAAGTGTCCGATGCAAAATTTACATTGAAATCTCCAGTTAGTATGAGAGGTTTCAGATCGTCGCGTTGAGGAAGAAGTTTATCACCATCACATCTCAATAACGACCCATGTAAAAATGCGATAATGTCGGTAATATGTGAATTCAGAGTTACATATGTAGACACCCACAATTACTATGCTTTGTACATTTATCGCACGGCACACAGAAATGCAAATGTCACCGACATCTTCAGTAGAGTAGAACTTTAAGTCGCTATTACGTGTAATTATAAATAATCCATCAATGGAAGTAACACGTGACAATGCGACGTACACTAGCGACTGTGACTGTTTTTTATCATATTCATAGACTATTTCCGAGTATGTACCGCCCTGAGATTTGTATATGGTACTGGCACAAGCACAAACTACAGGAAAAAGTGTCCGTTTTGCATTTATTGTTTTATTGTTGTTTAGTGGTATTGCAGCTGATGGTCTAGCTATCCTGCTGTTTTACTAATATTGTTAGCCATCATATGTGCACTGCATTTTTTTCGAAGTTTTTGTCCTGTTTTCGGAGCATCAGGAAAATCAAGCCATATAAAACTCACTTCTCCAGCATTGTCGTAATCTATATGCTATATAGATTACCTACTATAGTTTACCTACTGCGCCATTTTCTAAGCCATCGATGTTCGTCGTAATCATATATTTTTCATAAAAATAGTCTGATATGGCAATCCTGCTGTATCGATGAGAGACATTTTGTGGAGTTTTTGCCGGACAATTGCCTCTTGTTCATTTGTATGGCATCCCGTATAAATGTCTGTTGCAGTGGAAAGAATTTTTTCTTGAGCAGAATTTAAAATACTGTTATTATACTCATTGACGGATTGGTTGGTATTGAATAACCTGATTCCGTGAGGACTTCGTCGATTCGCTTCTTCTTGTGTGAAAAATCTTGCCTCTGTTAGATGTACATATTTCGTCATCGTCAAGTTGTTCACCATTTCCAATTTTCGTCAATATCGAAGCACATGTCCGATTAGCTTCTCTCATGACTTCATCTAGTTGATAAAACTTAAGTCCTTGCCACAGCGGTACGTGAATTCTTTGTTTTATTTGTTTATAAATGGGAGTAGCTCTTACTGGAGGCGATTGTCGTAAGTCTCCTATCAAGATCATATCCAATCCTCCAAAGTTTGTGTTAAAATTACCAGTTATTTGCTTCAGGCGTGCATCAATACTTCCCAGTAATTCCGCACTGATCATGCTGATTTCATCAATGATTAAGACTTTGGCGTATTTAAATAAAGCTCGATATTGATAAACGTCTTCAGTATGCAATTGATGAAGATTGGACAGAGATATTTTAAGAGCTGTATGTACTGTAGTGCCATCAATTGCTACTGCAGCTTTTCCAGTAGAAGCACAAGTAATGTAAGCATTGCAGGTCCCATCGTTGTTTGTAAAGCGATTGTATATCTCCATAATTAATTTTATCACAAAAGCTTTGCCACATCCTGCCGGGCCGATTAGAAATATTTGAAATGGAGAATTGTTCAATGACAGAAGAATTGATATTACGTTCCGTAATAATTCACCTTGTTTTTTATTAGCCATTCTCATTAATTCATATAACTGAGGAGTCGACATCAGATTTTCTCTTTTCTTTGCGATTGGTCCAAGCCTGTTCAATGTAGCCAGAGTAATATATGCATTCATATCAACACGTGGATCATTGTATAATTGTTGAAATGGATTAGCATCTGGACATTGATCCGCAGAAACTTGTGTCTCATCCATGATTTCTAGCTCATCTTCACGACATAAAGATTGACAAATTTCCATTGTTTTTTGTATATCTAAATTTGATTCAAATTCTCTTCGACGATTAAGAATTAAATCTTCATTGTCATTGTAGATCTGGACGAATTTTAACTCCGATAGCACTTCAGTTTCACCATCTCTCTTTTGTACTCTTGCAAATTTTGTGCCATATCAAAGTTTCTGTAACGTATAATCCGACGAATTTTCCTCTCAGTGTATGTATTATCAGGATGAATTGTGTAATTTGCAACAAATTGTGCCAAGGTAACAGCTTCCAAATCAGGGTGTCTATTTTCATATTTCTCGAACCAATTTTCTTTCCAGATGTTTGTGGAATCGTCTTCAATATCCATTTCGTTCAATTGTTGATTGGTTTTCCATACTCTCTGTCATTCGATAGGCCATGTTGTTGGTATATAAATTACGGCAGTAGAGCTTTTAGACATTGGCTCTCGCCAAAGATACCAAGCCGCCTCTTGACTAGTCATTTCAACAGCATGTTGATGCCGATATTACGTTTTATATCAACAACATCGAATTCAGGATGTTCGTCCATGGTTTGAATGATTAGACGTTGTAGATTGCTCACATCTCTATTAGTTTTATTCACATATTCAGCTACATAGGCAGCACATGAATGTTCGTCAGTGATAAACTGAATATCCATATTCGATGGACAACACAAATACGCGTCGCGTTACTAACTATTTCTACGCATCTCGGCGTCTGCTTCTCCTCTCCCATACAATATGACGCGCATGCGCGTGTATAAGTATTTCATCATATGACATAGGCAGTACGCCGTATTAGACGGCATAGGTTTATGTAGTATAGCTATAGATAGACTGTATTGTAGACTGTATATTACTATAGAGCCATCCTACCGTATGTATATGAGTGGCAAGCGGTTGACAACAGAGTGAGGAGACTACGAAGCACCACACAAAGCGGAGAACGAAAACTTCGTGACGGATTTTCGTCCCGCTAGCTCGTGGTCACGGCCTTGAAATTTTACTCCCAGCGCGCGTTAAGAAGTTTCACTTAAAAAAACATGCAAATTAATTAACACAGACATCTATAAAGTTAATATCCACGACCTCTAGATGACCGCGCTGTTACTGAAGCATTGAATGAAAACTATGTTTCATGGTTTTCGCACGAAGATAAAAAAAATTCGTCCAAACAAAGTAATAGTTAAATACTGCATCACTCATGCGATTCTGAACTGATCTGGCTCATTTATAATCGATCG
Organism: Merodon equestris; assembly: GCA_958301585.1. NCBI lineage: Eukaryota > Metazoa > Arthropoda > Insecta > Diptera > Syrphidae > Merodon > Merodon equestris. Next base: position 49,859,856 of record OY284417.1, on the reverse strand, counting down.
CTGTAAATAAACTAAATACGAGGACAAAAGAACCATTAGACATTTTTGGCATGACATAATTTATGAAATTAAAAATTCCTGAACTCTATAGTAAAAGTAAAGACTGTCAGGAACCCAAAACAGATGCCCCAATGTTAAAGATGTCAATCGTTCGACCGCACCAAAAACGACTGCTCCAAAAAGTTAGAAGCGTCAAATGCGCAAGTAATCATGTGACGGCGAACTGTGTTAAGCCGAATGGTATACATCCAGACCCCACAAATTAGAGAGGTGCAAAAGAACTGCAGAAAATTTAGGAAGTTAATTATCCTGAAATAGATCGCGAACAATCTTCAAATTCCCAAAAGCAATAAGCATACAGAGTAGGCAGCAAAATTAGAACTTATGCTAAAGTATCTAAGCCAACTGAAAATCTTACTAAAATCAGCCAACAAGATAAAGAAGACGTTATATCCCGGATACTAACAAAGCTCAGGATGTAGAAATCTTCAATCAAAATTTGGAATGATCTCATATGACTTAGAAATAATAACGGATCGATTGATTAAAAAAAACTTTATTTCCCAAAAAACACCACCGACTGCTTACACTTTTACTTAATAACTGATTATAATATGTTTTTGATCATTCTCTTATAGCTATCGACTACTTTGCTCGCTTTTCGTATCATTGTCCCGTGGGAAACTGATGGTTCAGCTTTTTATGTTGTGCGTTTACGGTGTCCGGTGTGTCGGTGTCGGTATGCACTGCACCAGCGAAATCGTAGGAACTAAGAGTGCGAAATGATACGGTGATTGCACCCGTGACCTAGATGGAAAAGATAGATTGTGTAGGATACGTAACCTCTCCCCCTTTAGATTTGTAATTCTCCTGAATGTTACTTGGGGGTGAAGGTTTTGGACTTATTGGTTGAATTGATAATTTCAGGCTTTTATTCTTTTTCACTAGTTTCAGGATTATGATTATAATAATGATAATGACAAATGATACAGTTGAGCTTGCAAAATACTGCACATTTTTATGAAATTTTAACAATTTAATATGTTTTAAATTTACAAAATTTTGTTTCTCAATATCTGAAAATTTTAATTGTTTCGTAAAATTATAGGTTATATTTTCTGAGTATAAAAATCGAGCTTTGAACTCTACATTGTTGTTACTAAATGTTTCGTTTAAAATTTGGATAGAGCAATTGTTAACAGTTGTTAAATAGTTTCCTTTTAATTTTATTTTCCTATCGTCACATTTGTTTATTAATTCTACATTGTTCATGTTTTTACAAATTAGAGTTGTATCATCTAGTTTCTTAACTTCTATTATTCTATTTTCGTTCAGTTTACAATTGTTTTGTGTAATGCTATTACTTATTGGTTCTAAATCAGTTTCATATTGAGTTCCTTTATCATATTTATACTTTGTGTTGGGGCACTTGTTGTAACAATCTATTGTAAAACTATTTTTGAATATCATTGTGAATGATCATATGTACATATGTTAAAACTTCGTTAAATTTTTGAATTTGGCGCCTATGTGTTTTGGTCCGCCATATTTTTTGGTTTTTTTAACATCCGTTTATAACATCCATTGTACAATATAAAATTGTAATTAAAGAGCAGACTCGGCCTATTTCGTGCGTGGGTTCGAGACGGTCAACACCGAGCATTTTGGTCTTCTTTTTTTTCGTATACGCTTTGCCAACAGATTCGTCGTCGTGGAAGTGAGCCGAGATATCGTTTCCAGTTCAACGTGGCAAAAATTGAATTAAGTACATATATCTTCGACTTAAGCGGAATTTCAGTGCGGTGAAGTGCGTGGTTTCACTAAAAAAAAACAATCGAAAAGTCCCTAAGCGATCTCCGTCTTCGCGATAAGATTATTGACTTCGTCAACAAGTGTTTCTAGTCTTTCGGTCATAGAACCCGCACCCCCTCAGACTGTGGAAATTTCCCTACTTGTCTTAAAAACTCAACAAAGAAGTAAATTTTTCCACATGCGGTCAGAATCGCTGATCGTACATTTTGGCGCCCAACGTGGGGCTCGTCTGGAGAACAGCAGCATCATCACTCATCACCATCAAGGAGAAGGAGAAGAGGAAAATCAAAAAGCAGTTATCATCCCATCAACTAAACTACAAACAGGGAAAGCTAAGTATACCTCCCTGCTAAGGTACGTAAAAAACCACTCCAACTAGTCGAATGTGCGTTAGTCAAATTTAAACACATCGAATCGAAATTTAAATCAAAAAATCGATATCAAATTACATAAAACGCACCTTCAACGTATGAGGAGATATGCATGCAAATTGTTTAATTCAAATTTAATTACAATATATTGAATAAACGTGATAAAACCGTGCTGAAACAACATCGGATGGTATTGCCCACGATCCAATTTCATTCGAACAACATACCCATATTTCGTGTAAAACGCACATCTTGTCGGCAGGAGATAAAATTTAAAATCCACAAGTGATCGTCGCAAATTTCTTACGTTCCACACACTTTCACATCTGCTTTCGTCGCTTATTCGCAAAATAGCTTTCGCCCACAAGTGATCGTCGTTCCACACACTTTCGCATTTACTTTCGTCGTTCATTCGCAAAATAGCTTTCGCCCACAAGTGATCGTCGTTCCACACACTTTCACATCTGCTTTCGTCGCTTATTCGCAAAATAGCTTTCGCCCACAAGTGATCGTCGTTCCACACACTTTCACATCTGCTTTCGTCGCTTATTCGCAAAATAGCTTTCGCCCACAAGTGATCGTCGTTCCACACACTTTCACATCTGCTTTCGTCGCTTATTCGCAAAATAGCTTTCGCCCACAAGTGATCGTCGTTCCACACACTTTCACATCTGCTTTCGTCGCTTATTCGCAAAATAGCTTTCGCCCACAAGTGATCGTCGTTCCACACACTTTCGCATTTACTTTCGCCGCTTATTCGCAATATAGATTTCTCTCACGCGAATCGTCGTTGCTTCGGTACTCATCTGCATACACATACATACACATTTGTTCAAGGAAAATCGTCGTTTCCCTGGTTCGTTCATTGGGGTTTGGGTTTGCTTGACACACAGAACGTCACATTCGCAAACAGATCGTTGGTCATAATGTCGGAACCATCGATAGAGGAGTTGAAGCAAATGCGTTCTTCAACAAAAGGAAGCATAACCAGGATAAAAAATAGCATCAAAGATGATCTGTCATCAATAGAATTAGAATGTCGCTTAGGTATAGTGGAATCCTACTTCAAGCAACTCTTAGCATATCAAACGCAAATCGAGCGCGTAGCACCTACGGATACTGCAAGAGGGGAACTTGAAGAACTCTACATTTCTACAAAAACAAGAATACTTGCCAGTCTAGGTTCAACAAGAAATAGTATGACTACTTTGGAAACTACCTTCTCAGTTCCACAATCGGTTAACCATCTACAAAAATTAAGCTTGCCTAAATTCACTGGAAAATATTCAGAGTTTAAGAACTTTATTAATTCATATACTAAACTCGTGGATAATGATCCGAGCCTTTCAACTATCGAGAAATTTAATTATCTACTCACTTGCTTGAGTGGCCAAGCACTCGGCACAATAAAAGCCTTTCAGGTCACCGAGGTTAACTACCCTAAAGCATTAGCTCGACTCAAAGATCGCTACGACAACAATTGTCTTATATTCTTAGAGAACATAACTCACCTTTTTGAATTGCCTAAGGTTTCGAAGCCGTCCGCATCGCTTCTACGCGGTTTAGTCGACAACGTCTCTGCGTTATTCGGTTCGCTGCAGTCAATTGGAACCCATACAGATATATGTAACGCTGTAATAATTTATATTACGATGTCCAAGGTCGACGAAGATACTCGAGCCAAGTGGGATGAGCAGTGCGATTTTAAAACACTTCCAAGTTGGGATACGTGTGCTGAGGTTTTAAATAAACGCTGTCAATATCTTGAAGCTCGTGATGGTCAACAGCAACGTTCAGACCATAATAGAAAATCGCCAATTAAGATCAAAGCGTCCTTCAATCAACGTCCACAAACTTCTTTGACAATTACGCAAAGATCGTGCGCATTTTGTAAAGAAACCAATCATCTAATTAGCAGTTGTTCGTCGTTCTGCAGACTCTCGGTATCAGATCGCTTTGTGAACGTTAAAAAGCTAGGGCTCTGTTTGAACTGTTTGGGTAGAGGTCACACAGTGTCTAATTGTCCGTCAACATATCGGTGTAGAACTTGTAAACAATCCCACCATAGCTTGTTGCATCGTATTCAACAACAGCCTACAGCAACATCGGAGAACAGTCCGACACATACCAGTTCTGCAGCTTCCCACTCCGCAATGGAAAAAGAATCCGCTAATAAGACAGTACAGGTCATTCTAGCTACTGCTTTGGTTTTGGTCCAGGATAGTTTTGGAAGTTTTCAATTAGGGCGTGTATTATTGGATTCGGGCTCACAAGTCAATTTCATAAAGGAGCGCTTCGCTAATTCTCTAAAGCTGCATAGGCAAAGAAAAAATATGGATATAGCCGGAATAGGCTCAACTGAAACCAAAATAAGATCTCTTACTCAAACCACCATTCGTTCAAGATTCAACAATTTTGAGATTTCTTTGGAATTTCTAGTGACACCAACCATTACAGGATACCAACCTGATTCCGAACTTAAGATAAAGGACTGGAATTTACCCAACGATATTGAACTTGCAGATGAAAACTTCAACCAACCATCACCGATCGATATGCTGCTTGGAGCTGAAACCTTCTTTGACTTAATTCTGGCCGGTCAAATTAAGCTCGGACCGGGCCTTCCCTCGTTACAGAATACACACTTAGGATGGATTGTATCCGTGAGTTACAGGAGCCAGTCAAAACTAGAGAAACAGTTGTGCTGTCTAAATTCAAAAGAATACTCACTGGAAGCATTTGTCGAAAAGTTTTGGGAGCTGGAAGCAGTGGAAGGACGCAAGTCTAAGTTGACAGAAGAGCAGTTAAACTGTGAAGCACACTTTCGGAAAACTATAGAAGAACTGCCAAGCGGAAGACTGATAGTTCAACTCCCCTTCAAACAAGATCCGCAATGCCTAGGAAACTCTTACGATATAGCTTTAAGGAGATTTTTATCGTTGGAGCGTAGGTTTTCAAAAGATCCATCGCTCAAATCAGAGTACGTTAAATTTCTTCGGGAATATAAGGATTTAGGGCACATGTCTTTGGTAGAGAGCCCTAACTTGAAGGAGTCGCATTATTACCTGCCTCATCAAGCAGTTCTGAAACCAGACAGCGTCTCAACTAAGCTAAGGGTAGTATTTGACGCTTCATGCCGCACATCTTCTCAGTTATCCCTCAATGAAATTCTCATGACTGGCCCGACTGTTCAAGATGATTTGTTTCTCATATTACTTAGATTTCGTTTGTATAGATACGCCCTGACTGCAGACATAGTTAAAATGTATAGGCAGATACTGATGCATCCGTCCCATCGTAAGTATCAATACATTTTATGGAGGGAAAACGAGCATTCACTCATACAAACTTACCAACTGAATACCGTTACTTATGGTACGACTTCAGCGCCATTTCTAGCAATCCGTTCGCTAATGTATCTTGCTGACAAATTCGAAAATAAAAAATTAGGATCCAATGTAATTCGCTCGGATTTTTACGTCGATGACATGCTAACTGGATCAGACGATCTTGATGAATTGATTCAGATACAAAAGGAAGTAGTGACAATTTTGAACTCAGCAGGTCTCGAACTCTCAAAGTGGCACAGCAATACGTTGGACGTTGAGCAACCGTATTCGAAAAACAAAAATATACACGTAGCAGATTCAAATCTTACGAGTACTTTGGGAATCACTTGGGATCCTAACAAGGACATTTTTTCGTTTTCCTACAAGAACAATCGCACATATTCTAGTTGGAAGAAAAGATCCATGCTGTCAGTATCATCCTCGTTGTTCGACCCCCTGGGGTTACTAAGCCCAATAATTATCGTTGCGAAAATACTTCTTCAAAAGGTCTGGATTGAAAAACTAGACTGGGATGCGACAGTTCCACCTAACATTGAGACTGAGTGGCGTCAATTTATGGAAGATTTATATTCCCTCAAACATATTTCTGTTCCAAGGTTTGTTTTATCTGCCAATAAAAAAGAAATACAAGTTCATGGATTTTGCGACGCATCTCTTCACGCATATGGATGCTGCATTTACATCAGAACTACCGACAGTTCAGGATCCGTTTTTGTCAAACTTTTGGTGGCAAAATCTAAGGTTGCACCGGCAAGGAAAAAGCAACTGCCACGGCTGGAACTTTGTGGTGCGCACCTTCTTTCCAAATTGTGGTCAAGAATCAAACCAATGTTCACTAAATCGTCCTCAAAAACATTCTTTTGGACAGATTCTACAATTGTGTTACATTGGATTTCCACACATTCCTCAAAACTCTCGACGTTCGTAGGAAATCGAGTGGCGGAAATCCAAGATCTCTCACAGGACATCAGCTGGAGATATGTACCCACAAAAGAAAACCCCGCTGACATTGTGTCGCGAGGCTGTACGACCCATGAGTTGCAGGCCTCCATATGGTTTTCTGGACCTTCGTTTTTGTTGAAAGGATCTGAAAAATGGCCAATGGAATCAAATGAAGAACTTTCTTCGGAATACTTGACATTAGAAAAGAGAAAGACCGCATTGCATTGTAAAAAACATCCAGAGGATGCACCGTACTTATTAGATATCGTCAACAAATATAGCTCGTTTAGCAAAACAATACGCATTTTCGCATATGTGATACGGTTTATCACTAGGATGAGGAAGCGTTCGGTGGAAAACACCAGATTTCTTAACCCCATAGAACTCGAATCTGCTCTCCATAAAATCGTATGGATTATTCAAAAACATTATTTCGCTGATGAAATTGACTTGATCCTCAATGGAAAACAACCTAAAGGAACCATCCAATGTTTGAGTCCGTTCATCGAGGAATCCAATGGAAGTAAAGTGCTGAAGGTAGGAGGGCGACTAAAAAACGCAAACATTCCAGAGGAGCAGAAACATCCGTTACTACTTCCAAAGAATTCGCAATTCGTGCTATCTATGGTTAGGGAGGTACATACGTCTAATTTTCATGCTGGACCCAAGACTCTTGTTGCGCTAATTAGACAGAGATTTTGGATCGTTAACGCTAGAGATATCGCTAGAAGGGTTGTCAAAGGGTGCATATCGTGTACCAGATATCGTCCTAAACTACTTCAGCAGGTTATGGGCGATCTACCTGCCGAAAGACTTAGTTCGTCTCGGCCGTTCTCTCGTTGTGGTGTGGATTTTTGCGGACCAATCTACACTTTTTACAGGATTCGTGGCAAGGCTCCCTATAAAACGTATGTGGCAGTCTTCGTCTGCTTCGCATCAAAGGCTGTTCATTTGGAAGCCGTATCAGACATATCTGCAGACGCATTCATTTCGGCTTTAAAGCGCATGATTGGTCGTCGAGGTTTACCACATACAATTTTTTGCGATAACGCTACAAATTTTGTGGGGTCCAACACAAAACTCAAAGAATTCCGCAAAATGTTGTTTCAACAAGAATCCTTGGAAATTATTAACAATTTTTGTTCTAATGACAGAATTAACTTTCGTTTCATCCCACCTAGGGCTCCACATTTCGGTGGGCTATGGGAGGCCGCCGTCAAAGTTGCAAAAGGCCATCTATACCGAAGTCTTCACAACGCTAGGCTGACATTGGAAGAGCTTTCAACGGCACTGGTCGAAATCGAAGCTGTGATGAATTCCCGACCAATATCTTCGCTATCGGCCGATCCCAACGATTTTGAAGCTTTGACTCCTGGACACCTTCTCATCGGAGCCGCACTAAAGGCTATTCCCGAAGCACCAGATGATCAAGCTGACATTAGTTATCTGCAACGATGGCGTCGCATAAACGCGGTTAAAACTCATTTTTGGAAACGCTGGTCAGACGAGTATGTCAACGAACTTCAGCAACGGTCGAAATGGTCAACTCCTCAACAGAATCTGGAAGCTGACGCCCTGGTTATTGTCCACGAGGATAACCTTCCTCCCCAAAGGTGGTTGCTTGGCAGAATCATCAGAACCATTCCCGGAAATGACGCCAAGGTTAGAGTCGCTGACATCCGGACGACGAAGGGCATTATACGACGTCCAATTCGCAAGCTGGCTGTCCTACCTGTTTGAAAGGGACCTTTCAAAGGGGGCGGAATGTTGGGGCACTTGTTGTAACAATCTATTGTAAAACTATTTTTGAATATCATTGTGAATGATCATATGTACATATGTTAAAACTTCGTTAAATTTTTGAATTTGGCGCCTATGTGTTTTGGTCCGCCATATTTTTTGGTTTTTTTAACATCCGTTTATAACATCCATTGTACAATATAAAATTGTAATTAAAGAGCAGACTCGGCCTATTTCGTGCGTGGGTTCGAGACGGTCAACACCGAGCATTTTGGTCTTCTTTTTTTTCGTATACGCTTTGCCAACAGATTCGTCGTCGTGGAAGTGAGCCGAGATATCGTTTCCAGTTCAACGTGGCAAAAATTGAATTAAGTACATATATCTTCGACTTAAGCGGAATTTCAGTGCGGTGAAGTGCGTGGTTTCACTAAAAAAAAACAATCGAAAAGTCCCTAAGCGATCTCCGTCTTCGCGATAAGATTATTGACTTCGTCAACAAGTGTTTCTAGTCTTTCGGTCATAGAACCCGCACCCCCTCAGACTGTGGAAATTTCCCTACTTGTCTTAAAAACTCAACAAAGAAGTAAATTTTTCCACATGCGGTCAGAATCGCTGATCGTACACTTTGTGTTATTAATTTCTACTACTGATCGTTCATTATTATTTCCATCATATTTCCTGTTGGCATTGCCGTGATTAACTTATGATCTACAAGTTTATATGAGTTTGGTATTTTTGTATGCTACAATTACTCTGTGTTCATTATATCTTAATAGTCCAACTTTTATATTTTTTAATTTATAAACATCTAGTTCCATTTTTTTTATTTCTTCCGCTGTTAACATACTTGGGTGTACCACTCCATGTTTTATTAAAGCTACACTATCAATAACTTGGTCGAGTTTTTCTGCTAGGATTCTCAATTTCAAAATCTGATCTATTTTAAATTGCTGTAATATAATTCGCTTTTAATTATTTCCTAGTTCTTCATATGTTTCCTTTAATTGTTTCTGATCTGTCTCTATAATACGTTTGAGGGTATTTATACTTTCATTAAAATGGGTATTAATCTCGATTTGCTCGTTAATGTTTTTTGTCATATTGTCCTGATTTTCGTCTGTTAATTTCAGATGGTCTGTAATTTCTAGTCCGTCATTGTCGTCCATTGTACCGAACAGCCACTATTGAACTGCTCCTACTAAATTTATTAGTCCTCTTTTTTGTCTTAAAGTTTTCCCTGGTTCAATTGCTGTTATTTTTGCGTAAATATTCTCTAGCTCATTTCTTACCATTGGGTCATTACCTAATTGCAGTCTTTGTATATCATCTTTGATAAAGTTGATGGTTGTTCTTAATTCGTAGGTGTCAATAATATGTAGTATGGTTTTTGTGTCCTTTATTATTTCTGTCAGTCCCATGTTAATTTCGGTATATCCATTGATCGTCGTAATTTTGTCAATCGTTAGTGTTGCTGTTGCTGTACGACCCATAGTTAGTATTGTCAGTACTGTCAGTGTGAGAAATGCTGATGTCATCTGTAAACATACGAGGTGGTTTGATATTTATTGGATGTTCCCTATCTAATTGTTTTAATCTATATCTTGGTTCGTCCTTGTAATAGTTTCTTTTGTAATTTTTAACTGGTACGATTTTCCTCTTTTCCTCATAGTGTTCCCTATTCTGATTGAGTTTTTCGTTTCGTTTTATCTTCTGAGCCTCTACAATTTTTGCTAAACTCGCAGATCTCCAAACATTGCCTGTTCGGGTGTCATTCTAACAGTGGAATGGTATCTATTATTATATGTTTTAACTGCCCTGTGTACTTTTTGAATAAGTGTAATATCTAATTTCCTCATGGCTACTAATATTTCCTGTAATGTAGAATGGAAACGTTGTATGTCACTATTGCCTGTGTGAGTGTTAGGTTTGGTTAAGTGGAGTTCAACACCTTGTTCCCTAAGAAATTCTTTTAAATGTTCTGAATTAAATTCGTTGTCCGTTATAATTTGTGTCGGTTTGCCGAACTTCGAAAAGTGTTCATCTAAGACTTAAATTTTTTTTCTCCAATTTCTATTTGGTATAGAGTAAGCATATGCTTTCTTCGTTAGCTTAAGAATGGATGTTTCCTAAAGAAGTAGATGTCCATATGGATAATTTCATTGGATCTAGATGGCGTTGGGCTAAGTTGGAATTTGGGTTTGATTGGTTTACGCTCGTATTTCGTTTCTAAGCATGTCTTGCAGTTGTTAATTACTCTGGTTATTTCCCTAACTAATTGTGGGAAATATATTTCGTTCTTTAAGGTGTGATAGGTTTCAATAATCCCGCTGTGAGTACTTTCTTGAGTGTGATATAATGAAATCTGTTTGTGGGCCTGTTCTAATGTTTTTAATTCCCTTGCTCTCATTGTTGCTTTTATGAATTTAGTTTGTTTATCATGTCCGAAGTGTTCGATTATTACTTGTTGTATTCTGTTATATTCGTGGTAAGAAATTTCGGTGTAAATGCCAATTATCCCTGGTTTGATAAATCTCCTTAATAGGTCAATCCAGTATTCTTTGTCTCTAGTCATGCCTATGTAGATAATTCTCCTCTTATGAAGTATTTCGATTTCCTTGTCAGCATCATTGGTTAGTATGAGTTGGGTTTTATATGTATTGACGATTGTTTCTTTAATCGGGTTGTGGTCTAACTGTTGTTGTTCCTATGAGTGAGCTGTTGCTTGGTCAGTTAGTTCATTTACAGATTGGTCGTCCTCGGAATTGTTCTTTTTGTCGTTATTTTCCGGAATTCTGCTCAAAAAGTCAGCAATTTTATTATATTTACCTTTCATGTATTCTATATCAAATTGGTATTCTTGAAGCTTGAGTAACCAACGTTGGTTTCTTTGGCTGAACTCTTTACCAGTGTATTTCTTATTTAGATATTTTATGGGTAAGTGGTCTGTTATTATTTTGTCTTCCCCATAAATATGGCCTAAAATATGTAACGGCCCATACTATTGCTAAAATTTCCTTATCAGTCACAGAATAATTCTTCTCATGTTCATTAAGTGATCTTGAGGCATAGCAGACTGGTTGCCCGTCCTAAGTCAATACCGCTCCGAGCGCGTAGTTGCTTGCATCAGTAAAAAACGTGAATGTTTTATTGAAGTTAGGAAATTTTAATATCGGATGTTTGGTAATGTTAGCTTTCAATGTTTCAAAGGCTTCTATGTATTCGGGATCGTTGGTAATGATTTTTTTTGTCTTTCTTCAGATATTTAATCATAGGATTGGCGATTTTCGCGTAACCTTTGACAAACTTCCTATAGTAACCCGTGGCCCCAAGGAAACCTTTTAATTGCTTCTCCGTTTTTGGTAATTGATATTCTTGTATGCATTTAATTTTGTCGGGGTTCAGTTTCATTCCTTCGGCCGTTAGTATGTGCCGTAGGAATTCAGTATTTCTCTTCATAAAGGAACATTTGTCGAATTGTATTTTTAAATTATTATCGGCGAGTTTTTGGAAAATGAGCCTCAATGAATGCAGATGTTCCGTTAGACTGGTGGAAAAAATTAAAATGTCTAAATAGACGACACAAATTTTATTAATGTAGTCTCGAAGAATGTCGTTCATCAACCTTTGGAAGGTTGCTGGCGCATTCTTTAACCCGAATGGCATTCGGAGGTATTCATACAATCCGTTAGGTGTGACAAATGCTGTTTTCGCGATGTCGTTTGGATGCATTTTTATTTGATGATACCCTTTCGCGAGATCTAGTGATGAAAAGTATTGGGCTCGTCCTAATTTATCTAATATACTGTGAATGTTTGGTAGGGGAAATTTGTCATCGATTGTGATTTCATTAAGTTTTCTGTAATCTACACAAAGTCGAAATTTTTGTTGTCCTGAACTGTCCATCTTTTTCGCAACTACTACTATTGGGGATGCGTACCTGCTATTCGACTTTCTAATTATTCCCTGCTCTTCCATTTCTTGGACCTGTCGCCTAACTTCTTCCTCGTACGTAGAAACTGTTTGTTCAGCTTTTTATGTTGTGCGTTTACGGTGACCGATGTGTCGGTGTCGGTATGCACTGCACCAGCGAAATCGTACGAACTAAGAGTGAGAAATGATGCGGGTGATTGCACCCGTGACCTAGATGGAAAAGATAGTTTGTGTAGGATACGTAACCTATGCAAAGTGAAGTAATAAATTTTATTAATGTAATGGAGTGGAATGCTGATGTGCTATTAACATAAAACACAAAGAAGAATTACAAGCACAAGTAAAAAAAAAATTGATGATTGTGTAGTCTGGCTTGTTCCAGCGGAGCTTAACGTAACTTACTCATAAGGCACTACATAAAATTTTGAGCGCGATTTTCTCGCATATTTCTGAGCGTTGCATGTTACTATTTCATTGGTAACACATGGTATATTAGGCAAATCCGTTTCCCGTTGGTCGTGCACTCCCCTTGTAAGTAATAGGTTGCCACACTATGAGGAGGAACAAATCTGCACGTAAGAAATTCGGGCTGCTACATAATTTTCAATAATACAAAATTATTTCTGTCCTCAGTTTACTGTCCCCAAAGATATAAAAAAACTCGAAAAAGCTACAGCTTTTCAATTAATACAGACATAACGTGTATTAATTATTTTTAACGCCAAGGGTTCGAGGTTAGCATCAGCGAAAGGAAGAGAATTCTACAAAGCCGCAGCCGCACTGGCAGCGAATTTATATCCACAGGTTACATATGTACCTACTGGTCTAATGATGGAACGAAAGCTTCGGATCTCACTGACTTCTTCATCATAAGGAAAATATCTAAAGATTGTATGATAGTCAAGGAGGGCTTCGATTTAAACTAAGATCGCTCACCAATATCCCTAACATTGCCTTTAACAATGGCCAGAAAAAATGTTTCCAAAATGCTTTCAAACAGGTGTCCTGATTGGAAATACTTCCGAACTCTTTTAGGAAATAGTATTAACACAATGAACTACCACACACAGAATGATCTAGAAAACCAAACTCTTGAATTTATAAAAATTGTTGAAATATCGGCTTGGCGAAACGGCCTCTGTGAAAAGACATATCGACTAAAAAAGTTACCCGATGATTAAAAGAGAGCTTATAGCAAAAGAAAGATTCGCAAAAGGTGGCAACTTCTCAGCTGTCTGCTGTTAAAACTAAATTGAATAATTTCTCACAAAAGCTAAGAATAACAAACTCAATTTATAAAAAATACAAATGTAGCGAAGTTCCTTGATAAATGCAGGTACAGCTGATAAGTGCGCTAATTATTCTCTTTGAAAAAGTAAAATAAAGAAACCCGTATTACAAAATTACAAAATTCAGCAGTTAGGATAACCAGCGGAGAGTTGGCTAAAAATAAACTTTTAAAACTTATGATGAATCTTCAAATGAACGTAGTAACGAAGAGTATCCAATACCTTGGATCTTAGCATGTGAAGTGAAAAAAATCACAGGAGATGTGGAATACATGGAAAGTGGCACACATAATAATGGTTGCTAAGCCAGGAAAACTTCCTCACGAAGTGAATTCCTGTAGTTCTATTTTCTTACTGCCAATCATAGTAAGGCTTCTTGAAAAAGTTTGAATAAGCGTTTAAAAAATGGTTATCGAACGAAAGATTATATGTATTACTAAATCTACAATTTGACTTTCGCGAAAAACATTGTACTATTAAGCAAATACATCGTATAACTGATATAACCAACCAAATTGAAAATGCATTGGAAAACAAACAAGTTTGTTTTTATTTTTTAAATTTCTTTTTTTCATTTCTTAGAACTAAACAATAATGATTAAACTAGCTGAAATATCTTAACTAACTTACTGTACCTATATGTTTTAGTCTTAAGTTTTTAGTAGAATAACGCGTTTAAAATACGATAATCAAGTTAGATAAAGTACGTGAAGGCGTGAAATACTAGTTGAATTCAGTGAATTCGGGTAAAATCTAATCCGGTGCGCGTAATATCAAACGCTTTAACGTTCCTCTCGCGATAACCAAGTGAGAAGAAAAAGAGAAAACCGAACTGGAACTAGTGTTGTGAAATCGTGACAACCAAACACGATATAAATTAAATTGAAAGTGGACATCAAATAACTGTGGAAAAAGTAACAATAGTGTTTGTGTAATGGAAAAGAGGCCCCTTAGTAGCCCTTTCATATAGGGCAAGAGGACAAAAATGGGTCCAGACATTGTGGACAGCCACCCTATCCGACACCAGCAGTTCAACAGTTGCCGAAACCCCGAAGTCATCTTTCTGTAAGCCGTACAATTTTTTAAAGTTAAATTCATTATTGGTTGAATTTATTTTAATAACAAATTGTATCCTCAATCATTGAATTATTGCTATCAATATTAATTAATCAATCATTACCAAATTTGAATTGAATTTGAAACTATTATCATATCGTCATTATATTCTTAATTAATTTATTATTCATTGCTACAACCAAATTTCTAATTTCGGTTGTCGACAAACAAAAAAAAATATATAAAAAATAAAAGTGTCAAATCCAAGTACCTTAATTAGACCATCTAGTCTACAAGCAGCTCAAGAAGATACTAATCCTCCTTCTTCCACTTCTGGCTCCCGACAACCGTACGAAACGATAACGACATGATTGAACTAATAACTAGGCCAGTAACAGAGACGTTACAAATACAGGGAGGACAAATTTTTAACTCGATTATGAATCCCGCGTCTGACATATACAATGACATTGATCAAACCATTAATGTCATTAATGATGCAAACCTATCTGACACGGATAAAATACCGAACGTTGTTAAAAGCCTCCGGGTGTTTTCGGAACAGCCTGAAGAATTTAATTCGTGGAAAAGAGTGTCGAGCGGATACTCAAAATCTACCTCAAAGGTACTCCCAAATACTACGGCATCCTATCAGTCATTAGAAACAAAGTAATAGGTCATGCAGACATCGCCCTAGAATCCTATTACACCCCAATCAATTGATAACAGATATCAAAATGCCTGACCCTACACTACGCCAACAAGAGAGAGCTAGGTACCCTCGAGTACCAGATGACGATTCTTGTACAAGGACATAACACCATTCCTAAATTTTATCAAACAGTCTATCATCATTTATCTCTTATTCTTAGCAAGCTTGGTTCCATGAACATGAGCCCAGAATCCTTAAACAACATGACTCAGTGCTATCGCGATAAAGCTCTTGACATATTTGTCAGAGGGCTGAAAGGCGATCTACCACGACTTCTGAGCATACGAGAACCCGTAGATCTACCACAAGTCTTGCATCTTTGCTTAAAGTTGCAAAATGTGGATTTCATTACTCAGCATGCCAATAATAACCAGCCTCCCATCCGCAAAACCTTTAAAACACACCACCCCCGGTTCCTCCCCGGAGAAATGACACACCCAATCCAACGCTGATTTCTGTACCCAGACGAGAATTGAACTCGAAATCCTCCAATCCCTCAAAAACGCCAACACTCTCAGCAAATTCATTTGCCTTACATAATGCAATGGGCTTATCATATAGAAGAATCCGATCAAAACAGACAGGATTCGGAAGAATATGAAAGTATGATAAGCCAAGAAGACCAAAATCACGAACAGACATTAACTAGCTATACTGGCCCGGACGAAAGTACTAACCTTGACTTACCAGAACAACTAGACGACATTTATTTTTTTTAGACTGAAGAGCTCTTCGCTTCCATGCTTTGAGCATGTTGCGAGGATCGGACACGTACTTAAATTTTTAATAGACACAGGATCCAACAGAAACTATGTTCAACCCCGTCACATTAGAAACCCTCTTCCAAATGAAAAAAAACTTCTACGCTAATTTAGTAGGAGGAAATATAGAAATAACGCATCATTGCTTTATTCAACTTGTCGACCGCCTCATAGATAAAATCAAATGTTATATCCTTCGTGGTCTTATATCGTTTGATGGTATTATTGGTAATGACACGCTAAGGAAACTAGACGCTGTCATTCATACTAAAGAGAATTATATGACCATTTATTCGAATAAAATCATCCTTCTCAAACAGCACTTAACCAAAACTGTTAACAATGTTATCGTGAGAACTTCCCATCTTAACAAAGAAGACTCTACTAACTTAATTAAAATTAAAATTAAAATTAAAGGATGCCCTAACCTCTTTTCCGACCCAGACGAAAAATTGACCTAAACAACTACCGTCAAAGAAGAAATCCGAACCAATTTATTCAAAAACATACCCCTACCCTGCATCCTTAAGGGAAGAAGTCAACAAGCAGATCAACAAGTTACTTGAGGATTCCATCCATAAGACCATCTAAATCACCATACAACTCATCTATTTGGATCGTCCCAAAGAAATCTGTCACTATCGCGGACAGATATCCTATTCCTGAAATTAACGAAGTCCTCGCCAACTTTAGTTCACTAATCGCCTAAGCCGATAGGCGGATTTCATTAGATATCACTTAAGGAATCTGATATTGAAAAAACCGCCTTCTCGGTAAATAATGGAAAGTTCGAATTCACGCGTCTTCCTTTTGGACTCAAGAACGTACCAGCAATTTTCCAACGAACTCTCGACGACATCTTAAGAGAGCATATAGGGAAACGTTGCTATGTTTATATTGACGATATTGTCATCTTCGCCAAAAACAAAACCGAGTATGTAAACAACCTCAAATCAGTTTTTGAAACATAAGAACGTGCCAACATGAAAATCCAGTTGGATAAATGTGAATTCTTTCAAGAAGAATTTGAGTTCCACGGATTCATTGACAAAAATAGAATTAAGACAAATCCAAAGAAAGTACAGACCATTGTCAATATGCCAGTCCCTAAAACCCTCAAAGACCTTCTATCCTTTTTAGGCATGTCAGGCTATTATCGCCGCTTTATCAAAGACTACGCGAAAATAGTGAAACCCCTGACATCCCTTTCAAGAGGGGAAGACGGACCTTTCCAAGAATAAAGTAATCTAATTTGACACAGATGCATTAAATTCTTTACAAAAGATTAAAGACTCATTATCTTCCCAAGAAGTTAGTTTAACTTATCCTGATTTTAATAAAGAATTGGAACTGACGACTGATGCTTCAAATTACGCAATATGCGCTGTCTTATCCCAAAACAACAAGCCAGTCACTTTTCTATCACGGACACTGACCACTACCGAAGAACATTATGGCACTAACGAGAAGGAGTTGCTTGCAATAATTTGGGCTCCCAACTCACTTAGGAACTTCCTGTACCGATCAAAAAAAGTAAAGATTTATACGGACCACCAACCACTAACCTACGCACCCAGCAACAAAAACAACAACCACAAGATGAAGCGATAGAAAGCTATCTTGGAACAGTACAATTATGAACTGAAGTACAAGCCAGGAAAGACAAATAAATATAGTCGCATACGCCTTATCACGACTTCCACAGGCAACACAAGTAAACTCAATGACAGTACACAGTGACGAAAGTTTCCTCACAATTCGAAACTCCCATCAATGTATTTTGTAATCAATTTATTCTTAAAATAGGAGATGATAATCAACAACAACAGTGAATAGTTGCGTCTTTCATTAGTTTTTCTTAAAGTAATCCGAGGAAGATAAACCGATTATCACATCCAAAAGTTCATTTCGACCTGCGTTCACACTCGCAACAAAATCATTGTTTTATCGAGTTGTTTTACGGAGTTTATTTTAATTTTATTTTCTCATTTATAAAAGAAATTGTATTGAGTGAAAATGTCGGCTGGTACGCGTACGAAAGTTGCTCAAAATGCTCAGTACAGTAATTTCTCTCCGTCGAGAAAAAATAATATTGACACGGCTGAATTATGGTCGCGTATCGAGAAGAAATTTGCGGTGCCCGAAGAGCAACTAATACGAAGCTATGTCAACTTGCCGCTATTGGGGAACGGATTCTCAGTAAAATGAGTGACTTCGAAACGAACATGTTTGACAAGTTCAACAAACTCGAACGTCGGTCGATGCAATGAACTTGAGTGCCGAATCGATTCTCTCGAAAGAAAAAATACCAATGCTGATGCTATACTCGTTGGGATTCCCGCCACCCATGATGAGGATCTTATTCATATTCAAGAAATTATGTGAAGCCGTCAACCTTCCAACTCCGCTAATAAACAACATCTTCCGGGTGAAACCTTTTGTTACAAAGGGCAAACTCTCATCGAACGATGGAACCATCATACTAAAATTTGCTTCCCCGTATGATAAGAACCTGCTATTGAAACGATGTGCAGCAGTGTTGGGTAGGACACGCATTTTTATTGAGTTTGTATGAGGTACTCATTTGGGGGAGTGAAGTGAAATGCCAGAAATTATTTTTAAATTATAATGTTAGAAGATTATCTTTCGAATAAAGTCAATTTCATGTCAATTTAAAAAAACCATATTTGTTTTATTCCATTTCAAAGTTCTATACCTCTATAAAATACACCCTTTACATTTTGTCACATGTCCCATTGATGGCTTGCAATATGTACTAATGCAAAAGTCGTGAGGTGCCTCTGACTATGACAAGAATTGAAATGGGAAAAATATTTTTTTTTGAGGTGTTGGGATATTTTTGTACTGGTGTATGGGACATGAGGTTGTGAGGTGCCTCTGACTATGACAAGAATTGAAGTGGGAAAAATATTTTTTTTTGAGATGTTGGGATATTTTTGTACTGGTGTATGGGACATGAGGTTGTGAGGTGCCTTGATTATGACAAGAATTGAAGTGGGAAAATTTTTTTTTTTTTGAGGTGTTGGTATATTTTTGTACTGGTGTATGGGACATGAGGATGTGAGGTGCTATGACAAGAATTGAAGTGGGACAAATAATTTTTTTAAGGTGTTGGGACATTTTTGTAGTGGTGTATGGGACATGAGGACGTGAGGTGCCTCTGACTATGACAAGAATTGAAGTGGGACAAATAATTTTTTTGAGGTGTTGGGACATTTTTGTAGTGATGTAAGGGACGTTCGTAGTGCATCTTGTATGAGTAACGCAACACTAATGTGCAGCTCGTTTTAAACAAACAAATATGGGTTTGACACTCCGTGATATTGGCATAAACTCGGACCAGCGAATATACATCAACGATAGTCTAACGAAGAATAACTACGTTATTCACCGCAGTGCACTCAAATTAAAGAAGTCCGGAAAAATATCCACCGTGCATGTCGTCAGTGGACAAGTGCGAGTGCGTTCGCTCAATGGTGAGTCCATGATAATTACCTGCAAGGAAGACCTGACGAAGTTTTGATGCTGCTTTTTTTAAACTTTTTTTTTTCTTTTTTTTTCATTACGATGATTTTTGAATTTATTGTTTATATTCTTTATTATTGTATATCCGTCCCCTTCTTTCCACTATTCTCTTTCCTTGTCATGGCTAATGTTGTTGTTGCTTGCGTATATTCACATTTTTCTCCAGTTGTTTTTGTGTTAATTTTTCTTCGTTTATGTGTCATTTCTTTCTGTTATCAATGCCTAGCGTTGATATTCAATTAGAGAATATTGGGAATATTGATAGTCCACTGATGAATGGCACTCGGAAGATGAAGACTTTAATGAATATTATGTGTAAAGATAGAGAAGGTATACGAATGTGCCATTTTATGTAATTCTCAAAGCATGGTCAATAAACTTGATGAAATACGTTTTTTGTTTGAGGATGGTTGTATGGACATTATTTGTATTTCCGAAACATGGTTGAAACAAGGTATGGAGGGGAATCTGTTTAAGTTAAATGGTTATAATTTTCTTTCTCAAGCCGTGTTAATAAGCGCGGTGGGGGAGTCGCAATATATGTAAAGAAAAAATATAAAGGCGAATCTTTAAAAAATCGACTGAATTAGATGAGACTGAGTTCATATTTGTAGAAATAACGATTGACAAAAATAAATTTCTAGTTGGTGCGGTATATATGGCACCAGATGTAGGATATTATACTGTAGTCAGGAACCTGCTTGAAGAGGTGGGTCCATTATATATCTACTAAATGCATTGTTTGCGGTGATCTTAACCAAGATGTTTTAAATGGCAGGAAAAAAAAATTTATTGATACAATTGACTCATTAGGTTTTTATCTAGTTAACTCTGTTTTTCCCACTCACTTCGTTCCAAACAAGGAACCGTCTCTTCTTAATGTTTTTTTTGGTGTCGCATACTGATCTTGTCAATATTTATGATCAAATTGGTGCCTTGGTTTTTCTTTCCATGATTTCATTGTTTTGTGTTTAAACATTTTCCCGTCTGCGGAGCATAATATTGTTAATGAGTTTCGTCACTTTCCGTCGGTTAATATTGCTTCCCTGTTTGATGATTGCCAAAAGCTAAATTGGTCGGCTTTGTATTGCACCTCTGATGTAAATGTTCAAGTTTCGCTGTTTAACTATTATCTTGATTTCCTATTTAATAAGCATGTACCACTAAAAACTAGAAAGACAAAAACTAGCAAAATACCATGGTTCACCCGGGAGATTAAAGGGTTGTTAGCAAAACGAGATTCTCTTTTTTACAGATGGCGTCGATACAAATGCCAATGGATGTATGATGAGTACAAACGCGTGCGTAATGTTGCTACTTTGCTAATCCGCAGATCAAAGGCTGCGCAAATTTAGTTTGAGCAAGTCAAGTGTAGAGTTTTGGTAAACCATTCGTGAGATTGGGATTATTAATAGAAATGAATCTATTGACATCACTGTCGATCTCAATGAGCTCAACCAAAGATTCGTGCAGTCGCCACCACAGACGCATATTCTGATCGATCCTTCTGTCTCTGAGACCGTTTTTCCAAATACACAAAGGAGTTTCCTTTTGCAAAATATCGATGCCCTGTCTGTAGGCGAGACAATCCTCTCTATTAAGTCTAAAGCACAGGGTTTAGACGGCGTTCATCCAGACATGATTAAGATACTTTTGCCATTTGTATGCAAATATATAACCCATATTTTCAATACAATACTTACCACTGGGGTTTATCCTGATAGATGGAAATGTACCAAAATCATGCCTCTCCCTAAATCAAATTCAGGGAATAATCTTGACTTAAGGCCTATTGCAATTTTGCCTTTTTTAAGCCAAGTTTTTTAAAAATTTATAGCAAAATAAATCAAAACGTTTCTTGATGAAGATAATCTGATAACAGAGTTTCAGTCTGGTTTTAGGAATAAGTACAGTTGTATTTCTGCAGCCTTAAAAGTAAGTGATGATATCAGATCATGGTTTGATTCAAATCTCGTAACGTTAGCTGTGTTCTTAGATTTCTCGAAAGCTTTCGACTCAGTAAATCACTCAATCTTATTGCACAAACTAAAAAATCAGTTCAGTTTTGAAGAATCTGTGTGTAAGCTAATAACATCATACCTTTACAATTGTATGCAAATTGTATACTGTGGATCTAAGTCTTCGCATAGCTTAGTTGTTCCCTCGGGCGTACCTCAAGGCTCTGTTTATATTTTTTATTTTTCATATTTTTAATCAATTGAAATTGTATCATTATAGAATTAAGCACTTATCTGCCTGTGCAAACTAAACAGTTTAAAACTTATCTGTACAGAGATGAATTATACAAATAAATTATAAATTATAATGAATGCATATTTTCATTCAACCCAACACAGACATTATTAACATATTCAAAAAATTCCTTAATCCCAGCACCATAAAGGGCCTACTCACAAAAGAAAATATTATGGGCCAAATATAAAATATTTACCTCCTTTACTTTGGCAATTTTTAAGTTACACACAATCGAAGGTAAAATGAAACAAGAAGAAAAAATCTTAAAGATTCATCGCAGACGCATTATAACCCAGAAGAAAATCGGAAACAACTACTTCTCAAAAATGGCAACAAAAATAAAAAGACTAGTAAAGAACTGCCGAACCGAACGTTACCCAAACCAACCTACCCTTGAACCAACCCCTATCTCAAATTACCTGGCCACACAGTACACTTTGATATATTTTCTATGGAAAAAGTTCTAGTTCTGACTGCAATATGTAAGCCTACAAAGTTTGCAAAAACCAAGATTATTCAATCAAGAGCCGTGACTGATATTAGACAACCACTTCGAGAAATGTTTTTTTTATTTGGTGTTCCTGAAAACATAGTTATTGACAATGAGCTAACACTCAATTCGGCAAGTATAACATCCATGATCGAAGATGAATTTGGTATACGCATCTACAAAACACCACCGTACAAAAGTGAGGTGAATGGAGAGATTGAGCGGTTTCATTCCACTCTTTCTGAGATTATGAGATGTATTAAAACCGAACGAGCTCTTCGCTCCTTCGAAGAGTTGCTTGAAATTGAATACAATTTCACACTTCACTCAACAACTGGTAGAAAACCGGTCGAACTCTTTCTCGGCCGATCACCTAAAATAACTCCCGAAGATTTAGAAATCAATCACAAGAAAAACATAGAGAAAATTTTACAAAAACAACAAAAAGACATTAAGTATCACAATAAAAAACGAAAACCACTGAAAACTTACAATCCAGGAGATGTAATATACTTAAAACACAATAAGCGACCAGGCTCACAATTAACATTTAGATACAAACAAGATATAGTTAAAGAAAACAAAAATACAATAGTTATAACAGAATCATTTCAGACATTTACTTTTGACTGCAACAGGAGAAATTCAAATTCTGTATTTTTCCATCTCACAGTTTATTTACAAAACGGAAACCTGAAACTGATACATGAAGTTGGCCTTGACCAATACGAACAATTCCTGACCAACATTACTCCAACTCTAGAGCGAAACGAAACGGAAAACGACCCCCTATTTCCTTACCTTTTATTCACGAACAGAAACATATATATATAAATACACATACAGAACGCACACTATGTAAATACTGAGTCTATTTGCGTACCGTCTGTATCAGTTCTACATGGCCAGCTTGGGTCAACAAACAATGCTCCAGCATAGTTATCACAGACGATACGCAAAGGGGAGTAGTATAAAAAAAAAACTCCTAAAGAACATTGCACCCGACGAGAATGCCGGCTATTCAAAACCTCTGCCCAACCAAGTAAAGGTTCACCTTGTACCCATTATATAAACAAAAAAGGAAACAGGTGCGGCAGTGGCGGATGTTTCGCATAGCCGAAATTCGATTCTCTGGTAGTTGGTGTCAGTGATACAAAATAGACAATTAAGCATTATACGTGTACTTGTTACTTTTTACTTAGTTAGCAATAAGCTTGTATAAATACTCCCCTTGAGGGAACAATAAATCACTAAATTGTCAAACCTTCATTCGACGTGTTTTACTTGCGATCAAACTACTGAGATACTGGTTCAAGTACCGGCTATCTCCACATCAACCAGTCAAGGTACATGAACCTTGGCTATCTTCGTTGAGGCAAAATAGCCTCACCGTTAACATTTGGGGACCCCGACGTGATTGAATTGCTTGCCTCCTTCATCAGTCTCAAGGAGCAAACAATAAGTCACAGTATTTAGAAGCGTTACCAGGGCTCTAACACTGGCAATCCTGCGACCAGTCGCGTTTAAAATCTTCGCCAACAAAAAGCGTGTACTAGGGCTACACACTAGGACCAAGGCCGTCAAGAGCCGCGCATCAATCTGATCTTGACAAAAGCAGCGAAGAAACTACGTACATCATGGATATCGACAAGTGGGCGAAGCAACAAGAAGTCCACACCGAAGAAGTGTCAAGAATCATAGCGAACTACAAGAAAGATTCAGGCACTCGAAAGACAACCAAGGCTTACTATGAGGACAGGTTGCGTCGGTTGGAGGACGCCTGGAGCATATTCGAACAAACAGACTCCAATAGGGCGTCACCATCGATGACAACTGACCATGAATACTTTGCTAAGAGTCTGTATGATATAACTCTGGTGAACTACACGACATTTAAGGAACACATTGAACAAAAGATTGTTTCGTTTTCCAAACTAGAAGGTGCCAAGCAAATCAAGGCACCGAAACAGATCAATGATGGTACAACAAGTACCGAGCAATCTGAACCCGAAGATTCGTCAACAAAACCACCAGATGGCTTAATGAAGCTGTTGACGCGGCAAAAGGGATAGCAGATTTTCTACGTCGAACCGTGGCCGGCATTAACCTTAATACAATCCCAATTCAGCAACATACAACAGAGTATGTCGAACGCAAATTGAGGATATTCGAGAGGTACCGGACCCAGTTAGAGGAACTGCATGACTCCATATGGGAACTCAGCGATGATCCGGTTACCGATGGATATGACCCAGATGCATACTTGGAGCTAGAATAGTTGGTGGAAAAACAAATAATAACCTTAACTACCAAGTTTCAGACTAGCATTGGAGGTGGCTCCAGTAATTCCATTGCTGGACCATCAACTAGCAATACAGCGTTGCAACTTCCAAAGATCACATTGCCAAAATTCGACGGTGATTACTTAAAATGGCAACAGTTCAACGATCTATTCGTCCAGATGATTGTTATGTATTGGCAGGATCGCCATGTTATATATGTAATACTTATTTTATACGTACTAAAGGAAAAACTTCCCAGAGAGAAGGGTCGACCTCAAAATATGTGTCCGGCGTGGAACGCCATTGGACAGACAAGGTGCCTATTTATACGGCACTCCTTTGAAGGCAAGAGAATTAAAACTGCCGATATTTGTTTGGCTGTCTAATTAATTCTGATTTTTATTGTGGCCTGCTCGCGTTTTTATATCCCGAGTCGTCCATTAACTTTTTAAGTGTAAGGCAATGATTGAAAATATATTATTACTATTCTAACTTATCCTAAAATCTACAATATTTCTTTTCTCCTTCCAATTTCGCTTCAACTCGATTTCCACTCAATGTTATGAATTTGGCTTTGGCCAATTGGAGTAAGTTCTATTTGATTGGGCGTTACTTATCCCATATGAAACGTTTGTCATTTTGTTGTTTTTATTTTTGTTTTGTTTTAGCTGCTTGCGCTGGCGTATGTAGGTCAACAGGCAAATGCACTCATAATTGCATGCTCAGCAGGAAGTGTTTATGACTTATTCGAAGCAGAAACCACCAATGAGACGTCCCACTCAAAATGGCCGCCGACGTTTGCCTACAAGCTCGGGCGAGCACGTGGGTACCTCAAGTGCTGTCAAAAGAGCATGTGAGTACCTCAAGTGCTGTCAAAATTTTGTAAACAATCGCGCACATTGTTATAATTCCAAGAGTGTGTGTGGCGGGAGTACACTGCGGTAAAATGAAATGAGCTCACACGTATTCACGGATAGAAGCTCGTTTGTAACGGGTTTTGTCGCTATGCACCTGAACCGCTGTCAAAATCTCGGAAAAATTTCAGGGTGTTACGGGGGAAGACGTACGAAAGACGCACGTCTCATTCTGGTTTCTGATTCGAAGGCACTTGTTGTTGAGTGCAGTAGCGGATCGCGGGTAATGTGCGGTTACATAATAGGGTAATGTGCGGTCACATAACACCCTCATCCTTAAGAGAAAAATTATATTGAAAATAGAATTTTTTAGAGCGTGCGAAATTGAAAGGTGAAGTTTACAGGTAGCTATTTTTTTCTTAGTATATTCATATTATTGTTATACTCGTATTGTATTACTATTATACAATATTTTTCTTAATATATTCTTATTAAATGTTAATCTAGTAAAATTTGTGATTCTCTTAATATACTATATATGGTTTTAGTAAGTTGTTGTGCAATTCCTTATTCGTGCCTATATCTATATATCTATAATTGAATGTATGCCCTTTCTTTCTATGATTTTATATGGGCCTTTGTATGGACTAATGTATTTTTTTCTATTTTCTACTTTAATTAATACTAAGTCTCCTATTTGTAAGTTTAATGGGTTCACATTTTTATTGGTTTCTTTGGAGTGTCGGTTTTGTTTTTCTTCTTTTATGTATTTTTTTGCTGTCTCGATCGAGGTTCGTAACCTGATCTTCAATTCGTTCGCGTAGTCGTCAATGTTCATCGTTATGTGTGTAAATGTGTCAGTTGGTAATTGGGGTAATTTTCCGAATATGAGTTCGTGTGGCGAGTAGTGTGTTGTGTTATAGGCAAACATGTAATATGGTAACCATATGTCCCATTCATAGTTTTCTGCTAGATTTAATAGAAATTCGTTTAACACTCGGTGGTTTCTTTCTACTGATCCTAATGTTTGATGATGGTAAGGAGTTGAAAAAATCTGTCTTATTTTTAATGTGTCGCATATGTTTTTTAATAAGTTGTTGGTGAACTCTGTACCTCTGTCAGATTTTAAGGTCTTGAAATGTCCAAATTTTAAGATGAACTGCTCTACAATTGTTTTTGCTACTGTTAAAGCGTCTTTAGTGGGTATTGGGTGTGCAATGGTGTATTTTTATAATTCGCATTGCATTGTCAAAATGTATCTGTATCCGTTGGATAGTCTTAAAGGTCCTACTGTGTCGATTTCTATTGTTTCAAAACTCGTGCTTGGAGTATCTGTAATTATCTAATTTTCTCTTATGTGTCTAGTTTGTTTATCTGGCGCATGAATCACAATTGTTTATGAATTTCTTAATCATCTTGTTCATATTTTTCCATATATATCGTTGTTTGAGTTTTAAGAGTGTTTTTCTGATTCCTAAGTGTCCTCCCTGTGGTGTATTATGGTATTCATCTATCAATTTATATTTCTCTAAATCATCTGTAACTCTTCTAGGGGATTTGTAAAGTATTATCTTCAATATAGAGGTCTTTTTATTCATTTTCTTCTGTTGCAACTCATTGAATATTTTTCTAAATTCTTTTTCTTCTATTTTCTTAAATATTTCATCTTTTTTTTGTAGGCCTACTTGTAATATATTTTTCTTTTCCAACACAAATGCCAGTTTCTCCACAATCGAATCGTAATACGGAGGATTATCACTGCATCTAACAATCACTTTATCATGGATTTATTAGGTACCTCAAATTTGAATTCTAATTTCTTAATTTTTTTACGTCAGTTAAGGACATGCATTCCCATATGTAAAGGTGATCAGTCTTCGAATGAGATATACATTTCTCCTTTGATGTTGCCCTATTTCTACTTTCTTCTTTGTTACTATAATTTTTTCTTTTCTTTTCATACCCCTTGTTACTATCTTAATGTTTTCTTTCGTTTCTATTCTGTTAGGAATCATTCTTTTTAGTGCGTCTGAATCTATGTACTTTTATTCGAGATAAAGCGTCAGCATTTGTATTTATCGAACCTGTTTTATATACAATTTCAAAATCGTAGTCCGCTAAATCCATTCTAATTCTTGTCATTTTTGATTTCTATGTGTAAATAGAGAAACTAAAGGTCTATGATCTGTTACTACTATAAATTTTCTTCCAAAGAGATATGGTTTGAAGAAGTTGATTCCCCAATGAATTGCTAGTAATTCGTTTTCTATTACTGCTTTATTTATGTCGTGTTTCGAAAGTGATTTACTTGCATATGAGATTGGCAAGTCATGACCTATTTCGCCTTGCGAAAGAACTGCTCCTAGAGCGAAGTCTGAGGCGTCTGTTGTAAGTATGCATGGTTTGTCAAACCGTGGATATTGTAGTATCGGTGGATGTATTAGTTTATTTTTCAAAATTTCGAACGATTTTTGGCATTCATCAGACCAAATGAAAGGTTGATTCTTTTTAAGTAGAGTATTAAGACATTTAGCGGTTGATGCACAATTTTCTATGAATCGACGGTAATAATTACAAAAAGCTACGAATCTTCTTACTTCGCCAGCGTTTTTCGGTACCGGATACTCTTGAATTATTTTGTATTTCGAGGGATCCGTTTTAATACCTCCTGCTGTAATTAAATGTCCCAAATATACTACTTCCGGTCTAAGGAAACAGCATTTTGAAGCATTTAATTTAAGATTATATTTTCGTAGTCGTTGGAAAATGTTTATTAAATTTTGATTGTGATGTCGCAAAGTGCAACCAAATACTATGATGTCATCTACGTATAGAAAAGCGTCTGATTCTAGTCCAGTTAATGCTATTGTGAGCATTCTTTGAAAACTGTTGGAAGAAATTTTTAGGCCAAATGGTAGTCTTTTAAAGTGATAGTGTCCATCCATAGTGGAAAATGCAGTTAAAAGTTTTGATTTTGGGTCTAATTTAATTTGATGAAAAGAACTTGTCATGACTAAGGTTGAAAAATATTTCGCTCTGCCTAATCTGTCTAATACATCTTCTAATCGAGTGAGTGGGAATTTATCATTGACAATTTTTTCGTTTAGTTTCCTGAAATCTACTACTAATCTCCAATTCTTTTTGTCTTCAGAGCCTTTTTATGGTACTATTAATAATGGTGAGTTGTATGGGCTGACTGAGGGTTCTATTATGTCGTCATTTAGTAATTTTTGTACTTGGTTTTGTATTTCTTTGGTATGAGCGTGAGGTAATCTGAATTTTTTTATATAGACTGGGGTGTTATCTATTGTTGAAATGGATTGGGTATAGAAATTATTAGCTGTTAGGGTTTTTCCTTCTAGGTGAAAAATGTCTTGGAAATCTTTCAGAATTTTTAATAATTCTGCTTTTGCTATATCATCAGAAATGTCTAGATTCAGAATTTTGGATAGTTAACTAAATCGTTTTTCTGTTATTTGAGATTGTATTGGTGTATAGAGTATTTCATAATTTCTTAGTGGTTCAATATCTACGTCAAAATTTTCTATAGTAATCTCTTCATCACGTGTGTTAAGTATTTTTATGTGATGAAACCCTTTTGCTGGTATAATCGAGTTTGCTATATATACGCCTTGTTTTATCTCTTTATTGAGGATTACGCTGTCTTCGTCTATGTTTATATTTATTGCGTGTATAAATTCTGACCTTGGAGCTAATTTTATTCTTTGGGTCCTATTCTGTATTGGTATTATTATTTCTGATTCCTTTATGTATACGCTTAGTGTATACGTTTCGTAGTCTATTCTGCAGGAGTATTTTTCTAGAAAATCTCTTCCTAATATTCCGTCTGATTGTATCGGAAAATTCTCTTCCACAATATGGAAATTATGGATAATTTCATGATTCTGATGTGCCAAGTGATAAAATTTCTTCATTTGTGATTCCTGTTAGTCTGCAACTTTCATGTGTTGCCAGATATTTTATATCAACTGCTTTTTCTTTAATAATTGATATGTCAGCGCCAGTATCGATTAATAATTTTAAATTAGCGTTATTTGTATTTGTATATGTATGTAATCATAGTTTGTTAAATTCTTGGATATATTATAAATTTTCAATTTCTTTGCCCTTCGGTGGTCCAATTTTCGGCCACCTGGGTTAACTCGTTTCCCTGATCGCTAATTACATTAATGTGTCTTGAGTTTTGGTTCCGTCTGTTGGGTTTTGGTCGATTCTGGGAATTTGGGTTTGTCGAATTCGTTTGGTTGTTATTATTGTTCTGTTGTAGTTGGTGTAGTTGCTGTTTCTGTTGTTCTGATAGGTGTTGTTGTTTTTTCTGTTGTAATTGTTATTGTATCTTGGGTTGTTATTGTACCCTTGGTTATTATTCTGTCTTATGTTGTATGTGTAAGTCTGGTTACGTCTTCGTGAGTTGTAGTTTGGGTTTCTGTTTTGAATGTATGATATTTGAGCTGGGTTTTGGTTTCTCATTTGCTCAAGTTCAAGTGCAAGAGTTATTGCGTCAGAAAATGTCTTTGGTTGTGCCGCGAAAATTGTTTGTTTGTAGTCTTCATTGATGCCGTTCTTGAAAACTGTAAGTGCGTAAGTGTCGTTTATTTTAGTTATGGTCATTTTTTGTTCTGTTGTACATTCTGTGCCTAGGACTTTTATATGTAAATTGTTTAGTTCTGATATCATAGTCAGTATTTTGTCCTTGTAGTTTGTTATGTTTCCGCTCTGTGTAAGGTGAGACAGTTCTGTATGTAATTGCGGTATTGTTTTATTTGTTTTGAACCGTGCTTCAAGTAATGTCCGTAAATCTTTCAATGTTTTAGGTTCTTCAACAGAATTTAAGGCTGTCTTCACATTTGGGCTCAGTTTTATGTGATAAGCGTATTCGATCAAATCTTGCTTTGAATTGGACTGTAGGGTCTTGTCTATTATTTCTATTATTTTTATGAATGAGTCTAATGCTCGATAGTTCCCTGTGAAGGTTGGGATAGTTTTGGCTGCGGTTTCAATATTAAATGTTGCAATGTTGTTTGTGTCTGTTTTTGTTTTAGTCTGGTTGGGCAATAAAGTTTTTGCTGTATTGTAAGCTGTAGTGAATTTTTCTATTATTTCTGATAAATCTCTTTCTTTAATATTTGTCGTATTAATTTGGTTCGAAAATTTGTTTTTTAGACTTACTAATTATTTTAATTTTAAATCTATAGTTTCTTTAGTGTATTGTCGTTTACCAGTTTTCTTAATATTTGATATTATTTGATCAAGTTTTTCTAATATTTTTTGTATTTTTTTCATAAGATATTATATTTTATTGAATTTTTATTTTATTTTCTTAGACATTGTTAACAGATCTTAAATTTATACGCTTATTAATATAATTTTTGAAATAGTTATGCAGTTTGTTAAATATAAATACAGAGATAATTAAGCTTATTGCTACTATAGTTAACACTTCTAGTTTAGTTTAGTTTTTAATTCATTTTTATTCATAACTTCTTAGATCTATCTTACCCTAGACAAAAATGCTTAAAAACTAGCTTAACTATCTTAACAATCTAGATATCTTACTGGCCCTAGGCGGACACTCTAAAATAGACGTAACAACTTTAATCTATGTCTTTCGACGACTATATCAACTTACCACTAACATTACTATATCTAGCTTAAGCTAAGAAAATTTTTTTTTTATTAAAAACTTAGCATATAATCATTTGTATTATATATAAAACTTAAGCCTACCTTAATGTAACTAAACCTAACTTATTCTACCTTAACTAAAATATATACATATATATAAATTATATACATAATATATATTTAATGTAATATCTTTTTTTTTTTTTTTTTTTTTGTAAACGTATATATACCTACTACCTACCCTACCCTACCTTACCCTACCCTAGCCTATGTAAGCCTGCCATTGGTGTTAGGCAGACGATGCCTTGAAGAGACTGAAGCTCTCAAAGTGTCCACTGACGTAGCTCTCTCCAGCCACCAAAAGCGTTGATGCTGTCGGACTACGTCTCCTCGATCCCGGCGTGAGACCGATCTACAGAACCTGAGGCGCTCGGGCTCACGGAGTGCGACATCGGGTTCGTAGAGGAATCGCCGTTCCACGGAATTGCGACCCACGTGGAAGATTAGCGGTACCGCCAATCTATCCTGGATCAGCCCACATTTATCTAAATAGAGGAATGCTTCTGGCGGCACAAAGCCATTAAGGCGCACTCTCTCGTGATATAAATCGTTGGGGTAGTAAGCCCCGAAGATCAGGCTATTGACCGAAGTCATTGCTCTCGCAACGTGGCTTTGAATCAGTTTGATCAAAAAATTATCTATCCGTGCAATCCTGGCCCTATTGTATAGGACCTCGTTCGGGTAAAATTTCGTGTACTCAGATTCGGGTGTCCTATGTAGCCCCAGACACGTCCTGAGACATTGTCTCTCAAACACCCGAATCCTTTCCATTAAGCTGGCTCTCACATTGAACCAGACGGGACATCCATAGGCAACCATGGGCCTGATTAAGGCCATGTAGCAGATTACCTTCACCCTAGAATCAAGTTGGCTGCTATGAAACAGCCACCTTGTCAGAGCGAAAGCGCCCCGGGCCCTTGCCAGAGCAGCATCTACATGTTTGTCAAAATATAGATACTAATCCAGCACGATCCCAAGATATCTGACCACACTTTGTTTCGCCAGTGGACGCCCGTCCGGTCCAAAAATTAAGAACCTGCGCCAGTTTTTTCTAGTGTCCCGAGAGGCCCTAGACAAAGGCGTTCTGAACAATATAGATTCTGATTTCTGGAAGTTGATTTTCAACTTCCAGTCATCACAATACTGCTGAATTTTTTCGAAGTCACGCGGCAGAAGAGTAACAATGACGTCGATCGTTGGACCTGATCTGTACGCGATTAGGTCGTCTGCGTACGCTATTGAATGGTGAAGAGAAACTAGCAGATCGCTTAGGTAAATGCTGAAAAGGATCGGCGAATTTACCGTACCCTGTTGCAGTCCATTTTTGATTTCAAATGTTTGGGTAGAAGTCACGTTGGCAATTTTCACTACGAACTTTCTACCTGTTAACATGTCAAAAATCATATATAGCAGTGGTTTACTTATGCCCAGCCGACTGAGCTTGTAATAAAGACCTTCTAACCATACGGTGTCGAAGGCTTTTTCTAAGTCAATCAGACAGGCACCCGTGCATTAGTTCTTGCATTTATTCCATTGGACATCCTACTCGGGTCGCCGTCTCCAGGATCTGTTGCTGGAGCTGCCCAATCTGCCCTTGGATTGCGAGCAAGATCGAACAGACATCCACCTCGGCCACCGGTGCCTTAGAGACAGGCACTGGGGCTTTAGGAACAGTCATGGGCTTTTGTACCGTCTTTCCCGAACCTGCCGCCATTTGGGCGTAGGTCAATTGGGATGTGACGGCTGGTGTTTGGAAGCGACCCGAGGGACGCTTCTCCTCGACCTTCTGCTTACGGGCCAGGTTTTCTTTCTTGATGTCCTGGAACTTAGGACATCCCCGATAGTTTGCAGGGTGCCCTCGGTTCCTACACAAGACACACTCGAGCTGCTCTCTATCCGCCACCTTGTCTTTCCCAAGGTCGCATTCCTCGTTCTTGTGGTTCTTTGCACACTTAACGCATCGAGGCTGCATTTCGCACTTCGACGCGGCGTGCCCGAACCTTTGGCAGCGGATACATTGCAAAATGTTTCCGCTCCTCTTTAATGTTTCCCATGTGACAGTCTGGGACGCTAAGGTGGTGATAGTCCTTAACCTCTCCAGCTTGCTCCTGGGTGTGAGCTGTACCAAGAAGAAGGGAATAACTCGCTTCTCCCGTCGGGAGCTCACCGTAGTAAATGGCTTAACCCCCACGAATTTGAGGTCGTCACTCTCGAACTCTTTGAGCTCTGAGAGCATTTCCTCGGGGTCTGCAATCGACTCCACGCCTTTAAGGAGCATTGTCCGCAACCTCTCGGCCTTCGGCGTGAAGGAGAAAAACTCCGTTGTGGACTCCTTTAATAGGCTTTTTATACGCTTATGCTGCTCCAGTGTCTTGCACCGAACAGCATAGCGTTTTTGGCCTAAACATTTGATTTCAAAATTGCCTACACCAATAGCATACTTACAGAGATCGATGGTCTCTCGTAGGGCCGTGGTATAGGTGAAGATGGGTGGCACTTTCTCCTTTTTAGGACGTTGCTGCTGCTTCTGCTTCCAGTTCGCTACGCTCTTCCTCCGTAGCCGAATATAAAAGGGGGGCAAAGGGGTTATTGTCCCCCGTGTAGCGGCCTTCCCTACCATATGGTAGGCACCATAGGAAAGGTAGGCAGTATCCGCTTCCACGGGGATCGCTGGTTTTGGTTGTTGTAGTCCAGCTGCTTTCGACGTTGATGGTGTTGGTGATGGCGCCCCTTTCCTCGCTTCGACCTGCAGCTTTTCAGTCGAAGCAGTGAGGGAGGGGCCGCTTAGTTAATCGGGCTTCTTCTTGTTGGCCCTTCTGCGCCTCTTCATGACGACGGTCGGTGTTGCGAAATCGGATGATAAATCACCCGATTCCGACTCCGTACGACGTACGGGTTTTCCCCGCCGTCTCCCGATATCTCCTCCTGCTACTTCCAACTAACTGAGAAGCAGCAGAAAGAAACAGAGAAAAACGCACACGAAAAACTTTCCTCCCGACTTGGGTTCTGAACCGGCCACCTTCCGACTGCGGGTCGGGCACTTAACCACTGGGCTAATTCGAGTTCCGCAAATACTTCGCCTAAACGCGCACTTATATTGTTTATACTTGTTTTTACACTTTGCTAGCCGAAACACTACCTACTCCTTCACTGGTCTGTGATCAACTGAGTTAACACTTCTATTATATTAAATGTGGGTGTTGTTTCTGCTGAATTTTTGTTGTTGCAGCTTCCGTTGTGGGGAGAGTACGATAACTTGGCCGCCAAGATTTGATAACGGGATCTTGTAGAGGGGTCAAAAACAAGCACTTTTTACTATGGGAGGGGGGGTCTATCTCCCCCCGTTTAGGAGGTAGGGGCACTTTTAGGGAAAATGGTTTAAATTGGGAAGAAAATATATTAAAAAACAATGGCAACACGCACAGTAAAGTGCTTTTCAGCATTTGAAAGCCAGAAGTTTGTTCTATAATCCTGCATTTAAATTAAATTGTTCATGTTAATGGTTTTTGAGAAATTCACATTTAAAGTCCAAATTTTGATAAAAAACCTGAAAAATAAAAGTTTAAACCGATTGTTCTCAAAATTTTGAAATGAAATTGTAAATTAGCTTATATATGTTCCATGTAACTATCAGTTCGTAATCGAACACAAAAAACCGCATGGTTCTATGTCTTCTAGTTTTTGAGAAAAACGAAAATAACTAAAACTACTTTTCTATGAAATTTTTATTTTTTGCTTACTTACATAAATAAATCAGTGCTAGCTTCCAACATTACAATATATAAACAGTAAAGTAAAGTATGCAACCCCCCTGCTTGGCCGCTATAGGAATTGGGGTTGGTGCGAGGTTGGGTACATGCAAAGTTTCTTTTGCATTCACAGAATCTGTATTTAAAAAAATTCAAATTTATTCTATTTATCCAATGTCCACTAAATACATATATATGTATATAAGTAGCCCAAAGTTCCAAACTTACAATTTTCAAATATTAAAATGTAATGCATTATGAAAAATTCACATAAACTTGGCACTACTGCTCGACTGCAGCAAATATATATAATTTCTTAATATCAATTTGTACCGTTGGTTTTTGTTCGTTAATGAAAAGGTGGTACTAGTTATTGTTTATTAAGGTCATTCGTTGTTCAACTTTTGTAGGAGCGAAGTGTTTTTTTTTTCTCTAAATAAAAAATGGCGTTTAAACATCCACTACTCCATCCCAAATTGAATGATTTTTCAATATTTTCTTCTTTCGGTGATTTAGTGTCGACCAACGAAAAAAGCATTACTTTTTTCGAAGAAATTGGTTTAATACCAAATAAAAATTCAACTCCCCCATTGTGTTGCAACATTCTTATGAAAGTGGAAAAAAATAATATTTGTAAGTTTAATTGGAGGTGGCGTTATGCACAAAAAACTTCTAAAAAAAAGGTGACAAAAACTGTCACCCATCCATCGGCACATTTTTCCATGGGCCTCATTGTCGACTTGAAATTCGCGAAGTGCTAGCTGTTATTATTTCTTTTGTAATGAAAA
Source organism: Merodon equestris (assembly GCA_958301585.1). Taxonomy (NCBI): domain Eukaryota; kingdom Metazoa; phylum Arthropoda; class Insecta; order Diptera; family Syrphidae; genus Merodon; species Merodon equestris. Next base: position 49,824,222 of record OY284417.1, on the reverse strand, counting down.
TACCTGTGAATACGGTTTTTCAGGTAAATAAATAAAATCTGAAAATTAGGGATTTTTTAATTGTTATTATTGTGTTTTTTTTATTTTAAAATTAGCATTTAATCACTTGGCGCCATCAGGACCAAAAATATACTTTAAGTAAATCTACCATAATAGACTATTTCAACTATTGTCGCGAGATAGCCGAGTGATAACTTCTCACGTTGAGGTAGACATTGGCGGCGAAGGCAAGACGGTACAAATTGATGAAACCTTTCTCACAAAAAGGAAATACCATAGGGGTCGAGTTACAGAACAGATGACCTACGTAGTGTTGGGACTATTCTGCAAGGAAGACAAGGTCGGGCGCTTTTTTAAAGTAAACTCGAAATGCAAGCGAGATTTGTGGCCTTTCATCCACAAGTACGTAAACCACAACACCAGTCGCATTTGTACCGACAGTGCACGCCAGTACATAGGAGTTGAAAGAATGTTTACTGCTTCAACAATCCATGCAGTGACGAACCACAGCATAGGGGAATATGTTGATAAAACCGATGCGACCAACACAATAAACGATCTTGAAAACCAAAACAAGCTTCTTAAAAAAAGCATTATATGTCGCAAAACAACAGACCATATTCACCAATACATGGCACTATTTTTCTATCGAAAATACTGCCTAGAAAGGAAATATAAGGATGACTTGGGTTCGCAAATAATGGAGTTTTTTATTAGATATAAAAAAAGTTTACCCTTGTTATACCGATGGTGATATAAGTGAAGGTTTACAATTAGAAGATATCGATCCTCCCACCCATCAGATAGAAAATTTAGAAAGTGTTTTACCGCCAAAACATCCTCGGCTTCTCACCATAAACGAGGAACTCAACGAACTCGACAGTAATAGTACGATGACTTTATTGACGAGACTTACACACCTTTTTAATACATTATGACCTTTTTTAACTAACTATGACTGACTAACTCCTGACTAACTGACAAAATGACCAGACGCGGAATGCCTTCCAATTCTACCTCCTCGTGGTGCATTCTGGGTAACGCTAAATGAATTGCTGTACTGAACTAACAAAGATACATTATGTCTATTAACATTAATCCTTAAAATGGAATCACCGTCACCAAAATCAAAAAAAGTAGTTTTGGTAATTTTCGATTTTCTCAAAAACTAGAAGACATAGAACCATGCGGTTTTTTGTGTTCGATTACGAACTGATAGTTACATGGAACATATATAAGCTAATTTACAATTTCATTTCAAAATTTTGAGAACAATCGGTTTAAACTTTTATTTTTCAGGTTTTTTATCAAAATTTGGAATTTAAATGTGAATTTCTCAAAAACCATTAACATGAACAATTTAATTTAAATGCAGGATTATAGAACAAACTTCTGGCTTTCAAATGCTGAAAAGCACTTTACTGTACATGTTGCCGTTGTTTTTTAATATATTTTCTACCCAATTTAAACCATTTTCCCTAAAAGTGCCCCTACCTCCTAAACGGGGGGAGATAGACCCCCCCTCCCATAGTAAAAAGTGCTTGTTTTTGACCCCTCTACAAGATCCCGTTATCAAATCTTGGCGGCCAAGTTATCGTACTCGTGCCGAAATGTTGTTGAAATTTATTTTAAAATTAAATGAAAAAGCTGTTCTGCCGGCGCTTTCCTTGTCTATCGGTAACTTAAAAGGTCGCTTTTTTTCTAAATTGATTACCTTTATAATAACATAATCGCCTTCCTGGAGATCAGTGGCTTTTAGTGGGGGAGTATTAACAGTGTCATCCTCGGACAATTCCATATTGTCTTCTTCCGAGTCGAATGATTCTTCGGAATCCAATGATTCTTGGAATTTAAATTCAATTTCAATTCTTATAATGAGAATTCCTGTTTAACTTATTGATTGGATTTGCAATCATTCCTAGCAATTTCTGAGCACTTTTTAGTACGTTTTTTTTCTTCCTTTTAACGTTTTCTTGATGTTTAGACGTCTGCAGTTCTTCTAATTTTGTCTTTTCCGGCGTATCTGTGTATTATAGATTCACATTCTTCACTTACCCTTTTCTTTTCCATTTTTATTCCTCGCCTAACATTTTAACATTTTCAGGGGTTATACTTAGTTTTGACGTGGACGTTCGAAAGCTCTTGATGTGGAAGGCATATTATGAAACTCACAGCCTTTTGTAACATTAGACAGCTCATTAGTAGGAGGCGGATGGGATTTTACACATTGCTCATTAATTATAATTTCTTCAGGTTCGACGGTATTAATAGACCTTGAATTGTGTTCAAATTCGACGAAAAGATTGGCAGAACTTAAATTGAATCGTTTATTTTCAAAACGTGACATGTCCACATTTTTCCAAAAATCGTTTTATATTTTTTTCCATAAGTCCAACTATAATACATCGTTTTTAATAGAGGCGCAAAATATCCGTTTATTTTCAAAAAGTGATATGTATGTGACATGACAAGTTTTGAAAGTAAAAAAGTAAGTATTATGTATGTATGTATTTGAAAAAAAATCAAACAGCATGGTGGTGTAGATGTATTTTTTATAATATACAGCGTTCTTCTTTTCCTTTTTTTTATCCCGGCGTCGTTATGGTCAGAAGTGTAGGACCATAACCTTCCCACTTAACTGCATTCCTACTGGTCCGCTTGTGGGGTCCGCCGGTTTGACCTCAGAAAGTAGCGGCAGGCTTCCCGGTTTGGGATTACTTCATCGCTGAGGCCAATCAAATGCTGGTGTTTTTGCATTTGTTTGCACCAATTGTTTTTCGGCCTGCCTTTTTTGCGTGTTGAAATTGGAATGTTGATTGATAACGCCTTTTGGACGGGGTTCAAAGGATCTCTCCTTTGAACATGGCAATACCAACTGAGTCGGTCGCGCTCTATATTTCTTGTGATGGTTTCTTTTACGTGGAGGCTTCCTCGGATCTTTGAACTTCTAATTCTGTCACGCTTTGTTACTCCCGCTGTCATGCGAAGCATCTTCATCTCAGTTGCCGTTAATTTGCTCTCATACTTTTTGTGCATTGTCCAGCATTGTGAACCGTATGTGAGCGCCGGACGTAGAACTGAAGTGTAGAGCCTTCCTTTCAGCTTAGGGGGCATTTTTCGATCACAGAAGATGGCGGAGTTTTCCCGCCACTTCATCCACCCTACGCTTACGCGATGTTTGATGTCGTCATCACAAGTTGCTTCTCTATTAATCATAGATCCCAGATATTTAAACTTTTCACACTTGGGAAGCACTCTTCCATTCAAGTAAATGTCTGGAATAGGCTGATGAGGGTCAGAGAACGGGCAGCACAGATACTCTGTCTTCTTTGAACTAATACGATACCCGTGTCCCTCAAAAATGTCCACCCACACATCAAGTGCTCGTTGTAGGGACGCCTGATCATCACTTATAATGGCCCCATCGTCAGCAAAGAATAGCTGGTGCACATTGGGGTCCGTCACTTTTCCTTCAAGCAAGCAATCAAGGACGGCTATAAAAAGCAGTGGGCTGAGGACGCTCCCTTGGTGTACACCGACTTTGATTGCGAACTCTTCGGTGACTCCTGCGGTGCATCTTACTCTTGTCGTTGCTCTCTCGTACATGTCCATAATCACTCGCACGTAGGTTTCTGGAACTCCTTTTTGTCTTAGCGCTACCCATAAAAGATCTCTTGGTTGCCGGTCAAAGGCCTTCTCGAAATCAACCAACACCATATACAAGTCCTTTGAAGAATCACGATGCTTTTCCATCATGATCCTTATACTTTGGATTGCATCTGTTGTTGATTTACTCGAGACAAACCATCAGATAGTCGTATTATTTTCCGCAGTCGGCTATCTAATACCCGTTCAACGATCTCATCAGCTTGACAGAACGGTAGTTATCACAATTTCGCGTATCACCCTTTCCTTTGTGCAATGGAAGAAGATAGCTTTCCCTCCATTGATTAGGCATAGTGTCGCCTCTCATAAGTTTGGAGATAAGAACCATGAGCCATCTAGACCCGATGTCTCCCATCTTTTTCCAGAACTCAGAGGGTATCCCGTCCGGCCCAACAGCTTTTATTTTCTTGGAGTTTTTAACCGCGTACCGAACTTCTTCGACTGTGATGTCGGATATTTCGGCATGATCCGGGGCAGCTCTTGGAAAGTACACTCGGGGAAACTGTTCGTTGAGAAGTTCCTCGCAATACTGTCGCCATCTGTGGAGAATTTTTTCGTCTTCCACAAGGAGTTGGCCTTCAGCATTGTTAATAAACTTTGGCAAACGAATCTCCGGAGCATTTTTTCTTCTCTGGGCGGCTATCTTAAACATATTTGCTCCGTTGTTCAAATTGTTGTGTCGAAGCTCCTGGGTAGCCTGGTTCCTGTCAGACGCGGAAGACGATATTTCTTCCAACTCCTGATAGAGGCCGTCCATGCTTTTCGCTTTGAATTCGGCGCATTTTTTCTTCGCGATACCTTTGCAACATCTATATACCTTTTCACGGCGAGCTTTTTCCTCTCTATTAGTAGAAGAGCACTTTGACCAAGCTTGGAAAGCCATTTTCTTTTCGTGTATCACTGCTTTGGCTTCGTCTGTCCACCACCAGGTTTCTTTTGCGTGTTGGCAGGGGCCTTTAGATGTTCCGAGCAGTGATTTGGCTTTCTCCAGGCCAGATTGTTGTAGGGAATCCCACATGTCTTGTGCTCTGCACTCCTCATTACCGACCTCATCGATAATGGAAGAGAGGTAGTTTTCCATGATGGTAATAAAAGCTTCGCCTTTTCCTTTATCCGGCTTATACCACTTGATTCTCTCAGACACCTTCGTTTGCTGCTTTGACTTCTTTCTCGCATCCATAAAAAATTCAGTCAGGAGGAGACGGTGTTGAGGGGCGATCGCGTCTCCCAGGATCACTTTGCAATCTTTAGCTCGTGGCTTCATGAAACTGGATACCAAATCTATTTGAGTTTCATTTCCGCCGCTGCTATAAGTGATCAGGTGCCGGCTTTGTTTGACGAACATGGTATTTAGCACTATAAGACCGTACGACTTGCACATGTTTAGGATATCTTCACCTGAAGAGTTCCTGGTGCCGTATCCCAGCCCTCCGTGGTAGCCTTCATAGTCTTCGCTTGTCTTCCCGACATGTCCGTTTAAATCTCCCCCAACAAACAAAAGCTCTTCCTTTGGGATGGTTTTGACAAGGTTGTGGAAATCTAGCCAGAATGCATCTTTTTCTTTTTGTTCGCATCCTACTAGAGGGGCATATGCGCTTACGATGTTCCACACCTCACCATGCATCACCAATTTGAGAGCCATCAAACGGTCACTGGACTTTGAAATGGTTAGACGTTGCCAAGTAACTCTGCCGCAAGGATGATGGCGATTCCGTTTTTTCCTTGTTCCAATCCATAGTAAAACATCTTGTAGGCTTTTGTTTTAACGTCCAAGAAACGTGCCCGATTACCGGTGTTTCGCCATTTCGTCTCTTGTACGCACAGGATGTCTACTCGCCTTCTAACCATCATTTCTTCAAACTCATAGCTGCGCCCACTCATGCTTCCAACGTTCCAACTCGCGACTCTTAAATGTGGCTTACGCCGTTGCATTACTTTGCCATCCCCCGGAAATCCTATAGCTCTGACCCGAGCATTGCTGCTCGTGTTACATGTTCGACATTGTGTTCAAGACTGCTTTATTTCAATGTCATTACAAAGAGCCTTACATTAAACTTAATTACCTAAAAGAGAATATCTTAAAAAGAGAGCATACATATTTCTTAATATGTAGAAATTATTACATTCTGTTTGACAAGTAAGGTAACTATTAATATAACAGCTCGTCCCAGGATCACGACCATTAGTAGTGCCTGGCGGGGTAGTGCTTTTCCTTTTAGCGTTCTTTTCCATAATGCTACGGTTTGACCGTTTTCTTTCTTCCCTTCCTTTTTGACACGGGCATGCTCCAGATTTTTTTTTTGATTTTTTTTTGATTGATCTTACTCTCAACACCGGTGATCTCCAGTCGTGTCAACCCACTGATTTGCATGCACACTTGTGGGGCAGTTTAATGGTGGTATATGTGTCCCTAGGCTCACCTTGGTGTTTTCTAAATTGCCTAGATGTGAGTTTTGTTTACCTTTGTTTAGTCGCCTTTTACGACAAGCGATAGGTATCGCTGCAGGGATATTCTTAACCCGTCCCTGCACGAGGTATAATATACAGCCTTATTGGAATAAAACTGTTATTTTCTAACTTCCAATGAAAAAATATAATTGGCTTGTGTAGGGGGTACTTGAGAAAATAATTAAAAGTCGATCCTTCCAGTACTATGTCTCTTTTAATAATCAAGCCATCATTCAATACAATTCTATTTAATATTTGAATACATGCAAAAGTGGAGACTTATCGGAGTAATCATTCGATCAGATGAACCGATACATTGCAGAACATAAATACATAACTCTGTCTATGTACTATTACAGTGGCGTGCAAAAAATAAAATGCATGTTTGACTTAATTCGACTACACTTGGAAAGTGAAAGATTTAATGTGTGTACAGAGTTTGTTTTGAAACGTGCTTTTCGATGCGCTAACCGGTAGAGAATAATGTCTCATTTTGAAGATTCTTTTTCATCGGCTTATGAGGAAGAGCCTTCAGGCAGCAAGCGGAAGAAAGGAGCTCGGAATACTCAAAATTACGAGCGCAACGTGAGAAAAGAAAAAAGGCTTCGAGGGGAAGAATACACCACATTCAAGGAAATGTGGTCCCAGCTAGAAAAGCTAAAGATTCATGCGCGTGAGTTTCTTTCGGTATTTAGTGGATGCTCACTGTCTTTCTGTCACTGGTCTTTGCAGATTTAAACGGCTTAAGTGCTTTGAAAATATTGAAAATATATACCCGACAAAAAATAAGCAAGACCTTTATGCACAATCATTTGTGGAAGCAAGGCCAGTTGCTCGAAATCGATCAACATGTTTGGACAACAAAAAAACAAAACCCAAATCAGTGACTTATAAATACTTTGCTATTAGTGGTGCTCGTCGCGTGGAAATATGCAAGAATGCTTTTTGCTAGATTTTCACTATAACGCGTAAGGATTTAGACCGAATAGCTTTTCTGCAATCACATGGAAAGTCTCCCATTGATCATCGTGAATTCAACCCCAAAGCACATTCCAAGCCACAGGTAATTATCGATAAATTGTTGGGATTGATGAGATCTTTGCCAAAAAAAAACACATCACGGAAAGCACTGCATATATCTAGAGTCGCGTTTAAATATCAAAATGTTGCATCAGATGTTTGTGAGGCAGTATGGAGCAGAAGAAGAAATAAGTTATTTCTATTTCCACAATTATTATAGACAAAACTTTGACTACCGGTTCGGACGACAACAGGTTGATGTTTGCTCAAAATGTGAGGAGTTATCGGTTAAAATGAAATCGTCTTCTCTGTGAGACGATGTAAAAAGAGCAGCTGCTGCTGAGAAAATAGTTCATCTTCGCCGAGCAAAGAAATTTCATTTTTGATTACATGCAAAATCTCCCACTGCCTCATATTCCTGTGCAAGAGATATTTTACTATAGGCAGTTATAGGTAAACGTATTCGGAATATTCAATATGAAAATAAAAAGAAGCATGTTCTATCTTTACCATGAAGGCATAGCAAAAAAACTCCCAATGAAGTTTGCAGTTTTGTTTGGCATTACCTCCAAAATAATATTCCGAAAACTGCCAAGAAACTATATGTATTTTCAGATGGTTGTGGGGGACAGAACCGAAACCATACTGTTGTACGTTTCCTGCATAGTTTAGTCTCAGAAGATCAATATGAGAAAATTTATCAGTACTTCCCCGTCCGTGGGCACAGTTTTTTACCTTGCGACAGTACCTTTGGTGTTATTAACCGATTCTTGAAGAGGTATGATCGAGTATATACTCCAGAGCAATACGGAGAGTACATTGAGAAATCCAGCAATCTCTTTACCGTACACTATGTCAAAACAGAAGAAATTATAAATTTTTCAGCTTGGTGGCCTCTTTACTTCAAAAAATTGGTGTTGTCAGAGGAATATGTCGGGAAAAAATTGCCAAGGAGTTCAAAGATCGCTTTTAATATTTCAAACTTTGGGATGTTTGTTTACCAAACAAACAAAGTAGAAACACACGATTTCATCGATGGACTAATAAAGCATACTTTTAAACTTAGAAAGTTCATCAGCCCAGTGTCGCTCCCAACGGCTCTTGTGTATGACGGTAGCAATAGTATTGACACAAAAAAAATGAATGACATCCGCAAAGTGGTCCAGTGGTCTGGAAGACCACAAGCGCTTCTGAGGAAAACCGTTAAAATATTGAACTTTGTTCTGATGTTGGAGAATGAAATAAAAAAAACTTTTACTTAATTTTGTCAAGCATTTGTATTTTCATGTTTTTTTTTTCTTCTGTTGATGATTGTTTAAACTTAACGGCACGTAAAAATTAATTTTGTTTTTAGTTTATTTTCAAAACGTGACATGTCCAAAATTTATTTTTATCTTTTTTTATATGTGTCCTAGAAATACGTTATAAATGGTACCTAGTACACTTACTCAAACCGGACGCTATCATATTTTTGTTAAAATTTATACTCCAAGAAAACAGAAATCAGTCAGTTTTTTCGTCTCCTGAATAATTTTTAAATGTGGACATGTCACGTTTTAAAAATAAGTGATTCAATTGTTTTCAGGTTTCCTTAAACTCATATTAGGATTTCTCTTACGGTAACCATACATCCAATCTGAAGCGGCACTTTTATTACAATCCCAAGATACATATTGGTACCTTATACCCGCCACTTCGTCCGCGTTGAAATGATGATTTATTAACATTGTTATAAATAAATGAAAATACGGTCAAACCAAACAATTTGATATTTTTTTAGTTAAAAATTGTTAATAGAGGTAAGAAATAGGTATTGTTGATAACAATTGAAATTGGTAGTAGGTGTACATTAATAAAATTTGACCGTCGATCACGTTATCGTAGTCGATAAAGTAATTTCGTATACATCGAATGAATAGTATTTCTATAATAATATAAAAATTAATTTAACGTGGTTTGCATTTCTAGTTTTTCATCCGCTGCTAACGCTCGTGTTAATGCATTCTTAACCGTTTTAATGAAGTTTTCGGCTTGCCCGTTTGTAGCCGGTTTTCCTACTGGCGTTGTTTTATCCCATTTGCTTTTCGAATTCATTTGATACAAATGCCGTACCATTATGGCCAACCTTGGTACACCGGATGGTTCTTGGTACACCGAAACATGAAAATATTTGTCTCAGTTTGTTTATAGTCGCCCTGCTGGTTGTGTTAGTGCCCATATCCAAACATTCTGGCCAAATATCATCTATTAAATATTAGCCCCAAGAAATCTATGTGAGCGCAGGGTTATTCAGGCCATTCCAAACAAATAAGTTTTCCTTTCGGGGATCGGATCTGGTTACCAGGCATTGATCAGAAAATTAAAATTTAACAATAGATTCTAAGTCGCTATCCAGATTTGGACACCGATAATAACTTTTTTGATTTGATCGTATTTGGACGGAAAGAAGGAACATGATGCAAGTCTCGGACGAGTTTCGTCATATCGGTGTAAAATTTAATACTGATAAATTTCAACACAATCTATCTTCGGTAAAATATTTAGCGCATCATTTTTTTGAAACGGGTATGAGACCAGACCCTGATAGAATAGAATCAATTCTTAAAATGCAGCCTCCCCCTAATAAAAAGGAATTACAAAGGTTTTTAAGTCTGGTAAATTATCTAAGAATTTTTTTTACCAAACCTATCAACGATGTCGATGAAGAAATACTATTAAAAAAGATAAAGAATTTCTTTGGTTGGAAGAACATACTAAAAGTTTTAATCAGATAAATAAAACGATAACAAGTAGCCCTTTACTAAAATTATTTAACGATAAGAAACCTATAATTTTGTAGTGTAATGCATGCAAAAGTGGTCTTGGTTGTTGCCTTTTACAATCTGATGGAGCAGTTAGTTTTGCTTCAAGACCTTTCACTGAAACTGAGCAGGGCTATGCCCAAATAGAGAAAGAACTACTTGCATGCTCTAAGTTTCATTACTACATTTATAGCAGTCCGACAACAATTCAAACTGACCACAAATCTTTGGTTAATATTTGTGCTAAAGATTAAGACAAAATCTATTGTACAAGAGTAAATAGAATGAAATTTATGAGAATATAAGAAGTTGATGAAATATAAACTTGATATCATGTACATATGTTCCAGGAAACATATGGAAGATCTGCTTTCTCAATCCTATTTAAAAGGCACCAAATTGGAAAACGAAAACTGTTTCGATGAAGTTATTCATTTAATAAATATTATCGATGTGAGAAAAGTTCAGCTTCAAAGTGAAACTCAAAAAGACCCAGAGCTTGCGAAGCTTAAAAATACAATTTTGAAAGGTTGGCCTAAAGATATAAGCAAAGTTGACAATGATTTGAAATTTTGTTATTGCATGAAAAGTGAATTGTTTATTGAAAATGAAATCATTTTTTATATGAACAGGATTGTAGTTCCCAAATCATTACACCATGAATACATCACGTTATTGCACGAAGGTCATTTAGGAGTTAATAAAACTAAATTAAGGTCTAAAAGTATTTTATTTCGGAAAAATATGAACACACAAATCGAACACTTTATCAATCGTTGCGTAGTCTGTCAGTCATTTAGGAATTCTCAAAGAAAGGAACCAATCGTTTTGCATGAGATACCAGATACCATAAAAAGAGGTTTAGATTTATTAGAATATTCAAATTCTCATTATTTACTCATTGTTAATTACTTTTAAAAACGGTTAGAATTATTACCAATTAATAACAAATCAGCTGAGGAAATTATTAAACATGTCATGCTTTTCTTTTGCTAATCAGATTGGCACAAAATTTGTTTTTAGTAGCCATTATCATCTTAACCAGTTATTTGCTTATTTTATTTTTATTTTGTGTTTTCGTCATGCGTCTTCAATAGTGACCATTTATTTTTGATGTTTCTGGTTCCTACTTATGTTTGTTAATGTAAATAAATAAATATACAAATGAAATAAATAACGAAATAAAAATATTAAAGTCCCATATTAGGTCACATTTTCCAACAAAGTCAAAACAGTTAACTGATTAAATGAAATGATTTAGCGGAAAAGTTAGTTGGTATTAGTAAGGATCTACTTCGCAAAAGTCGCGCTTCGAAAACAGACTTATTCTCTTTCAAACATTGGCTACTTACCTGCCCAATTGTTGTGTAAAAGAACATTGCGAATAAGACTACCTTTTCATGATGAAATCCTAAACCTAAGCTTCCAGAAAACCCTCAACTTCTTATGCGAAAAGTAAGCCAAAATGCACAAAAATATTACAATAAAAACGCAAGTAACAAAAATGAATTTAAAACTGGATCTCCAGTTTGGATGCAATCTCTGCCGAAACCAAAGTTTTACCTGGTTCAACTTCAACAAGAAGGAACTTATAGACGTAATTCTAAGCATATACGAAAAAGATTTTGTCACGATATAATTATACTTATAATGAAAGTGTAACTAATAAGACAAAGATTCACAACACTCGAAACCGTGCCAAAGGATTTGATGTAAATTAGAACGTACTTGAGTATATACAGTGGTGGAAAGATAAATAGCACCCATGTTTCATATACATATATTGAAATGTAATAATATAAGACTACGACTCAAATGCGCTTATAAATACTTGTATATTTAGTTTTTTTTGGAACATAAAATCACATTTCTGTCGCTTTTATAAGAGTCTTGGGGACAAAACAATTAATAAATAAACAAAATAAATAAATTCTTGCAGAAAGGCTTTAAATATAAATAGCACCAAAAGTAAACCAGAAGATAAATTAGTAAAAAATACTGACTTGATTTCTACGATAAGTTGTGAACGTTCAATATTTCGTAGGATAGCCCTTATTAGATAAAACTTCATTCAGTCGGCGAGGTAAACTTTCCACAAGCTTTTGGCAACGGGCTTCTGGTATATAATACCATCCCTCTTGAATAGATACCCATAATTCCTCCAAATTCCTGCAATTTTTTTGTTTTAAATACAACACCACGTCGTTCCAACGGTTCTCAATTGGATTGCGATCAGGGCTCTGTGGAGTCCAACTTAAAACGTTAATTTTATTTTCCCGAAGCCACATTTGTACTGACTTAACCAAACCATAACACTCCCGCCACCATGTTTAACGGTTTTTAGAGAATATTTCGGATTGATGTCTTGATCTGTTGGCCGGCGAACATATACTTTTTCATCAGAATCAAGTCTGTTGAATTTGGATTCGTCGCTACAGAAGACATTTTTCCAAAATTGGAGGGGTTTATTCAAATTTTCCCTCGCAAACTCTAAACGTTTCTTGATATTCTTGGCTTTAACAAGTGGTTTTCGACGGGCAATGCAACCATGTAATCCTGTTTCTACTGACCGGTAACGGACAAGTCTTGCGCTGATGTTGACGCCATTGTAGTCTTTAATTTCATTTTTTATTTTGGTTGAAGTTAAAAACGGGTCCTTCTTGCTACCATTGCCCTGTCCATAATTTTTGTAGTCTTTCGAATTCTTTTTTTTCTTGCAACATACTTACTCAAATTGGTTATTGTTTGTAATATGACTTAGTGCATTGTAAATCAACTTCTTCGAACATTGTATGCACTTCGCAATATCACTTATGCGAATTCCTTCTTTAAATATGTTGAAGATAACTTCTCTCTTTTCTGCAGAGTAATGAATACCTCTTTTCATTTTAAATCTAATAAAATTTAACACTGCTTACACAACTTACTTATTTACCTTGTTATATTCATTAAAACTTACGCAATAGTTTTTAAATTTAATTTACTTCCTAAAAATGTCGAGGTGCTATTTATTTTTCCAGCTGCTTCACTGACTTAATTCACTGAAATGCACAAACAGACGTTGATATTCTAATGAACTGAGAAAAAGTAACTGTTATGGATGCAGTTATGTTTTACTCAGAAGTTGGTATTCAAAAATTGTTGCTAGTTTTAGTTCCAAGAATGCATCTTTGAATTTAGTGCGATTATTTGGAAAGGTTTGGATATCGAGAAACTTTGTATTTTATAAGTATAACCTGCGAAAATAGTGCATTTTCCATCTATGGTATAGTCTTTTTGAACCTGAAATGTACATTAGAGGCTGGTTATCGGTCACTAACGTAAATTCTCTACCACTCAAATAGCGATGACGTTTTACTCCAAAACTTGATTGCTATTTCCATACCATTTTCATACACTTGAGATAAAACGGCTCCTAGCCCAATTGGACTCACATCAATCGCAAGCTTAAAAACCAGCTTTGGGTTAAAATGCCCCAAGGTTCTTTCGGAAGTAATTTCCTTTTTAATCTGATTGATCGCTTCTGAATGCACATTTGTCCATTCAATTCTTGCGGTCCTTTTCAAGAGATCATATAATGGTGAACAAAGTGTTGTTATATGTATGTATTAGGTAAAAACTTCCTATAAAAATGAATAATCCCAAGAAAAGATTAAAGTTCCTTCAAACAAGTGGGGTCTTTTATATCTTGAATAATTTTAATCTTTTTGGGGCAAGTTCTTAATCCATCGATCAATCGATCACATGGCCTAAATAACGAATTGACTTAGCTAGAAATTTGCATTTTTCTTTATTTAACTAAAGTCCTACGTCTTTTAAGAACTTGCTCAACCTTCTGCACATGTTCTTTCGTATTTAGAACTGTTATCAACAAGTATAGCTGCTGGTATGCCATCGATAAATAAAATTTTGTACATTTTTCCGACCATGGAGCTGCGCAAACAGTTCTTCAATTCTTGGAAGAGGGTATTCAGCAACTGCGGGTTGACGGTGATCTTAAAATCACCACAAATACGCACTTCACCAGACATTTTCAAAATAGGAACGATAGGAGTTCCCCACTCACTAAACTTTACGGGTTCTAATACCCCTAGTTCAACTAGCTTATCAATCTCATTTTCAACCATTTCTTTCAATGAAAAAGGACTTTAACGTGGATTGAAAAATGTTGGTTTACAATTCTTTTTTACCTGCAGCGATACTCTGTTTTTAGTAAATTTAATTAATTTGCCATCAAACAAGGCACTAAACTTGTTAGTATAGGTACTTGTATGCACTTCTGGTAAAATATTATTTCGCATGTGGTTTAAATTGGTAAATTTAATACAAAAATCGTTTAAAAAATTTCGACTTAGCATTGGTGGACCGCCATTATCGATAACATAAATTTTACTCTTTTTGCACGTGTTATAGTATAAAACATCCGTTACAAAAATACTAACCGGTTTAATTTTTATGTCATTATAATTGTTAAAAATTAAATTAGTTTTTTTCTAATGCAAGTAAATCAAAATAGTCGCCGAACCTTTTAACGACATCGCCGAAATTGAGGCACCTGTGTCTATTACAACAATCATAGGAATATTATTCATGCGCACTTTCATTTTGATTGGTTCATTTGCATCTAGTCTAGGACACAGCACGTTATACAATGAAAAGTCAGAGCTATCAATATATTTGAAATTATACTTATAATTACGAGTATTAGAACCATAAAATTTACTTGGACAAACCCGTTGCAAATGTCCTCATCGATAGTTCTTAAAACGGCATGAGCTTTCCTCATGATTTGACAGTCCGCAAATTGCACACTTACCGCCATTATAACTGTTACCATCGCTTTGTTGTTTCTGTCCAAGCGGCTGTTGCTGTTGCTGCGATGGTTTCGTCATGCCTTGCCCACTGCTGCCTCGCCTGCCCCACTCGATATAAGTTAACGCGAAATAGATTTTCGTCCCATGATCAGCAACAAACAACATGCTACGAGATGGAATCCGCCAGGTTAACATTTTGCGCACCATCCATCCATCCAAGATTGCACACGCCGCCACCTGAGCTGCACACCTAAGCCCAGAACATCTCGTCCGAGTGTGGACTCACACGGACACTTGAGCCGCACATTTCCGCCATCTGGCAAAATCCACCGTTGCCGACACCTGATCCCGTACGCCAACTTCGCAGCAGGCAGAACGAAATGGTATTTAAGGTAGTTGTAAGGAAAAATATTGTCAGAAGATTAAGTGTTGTGTGCCCCATCGAAAATACAATTGAGATCTTTTTTTTTTAAATTTAGAATTCGTTTATTTACTTGTATATGCTATCAGATGAACTTGTTTCTTGTTTGATAACTACGTCATGCTCAAAGTGATGCTTAACACACTCCACCGCATTCGCAATTTCAACTGCTTTGTCAAACGTTAGTTTATCTACGCTTTCCAAAAACAGCTTTTTCTTTGCCGCTTCCTTCTGCATTCCCATCACAAATTTATCGCGAAGCGCTGAATTAAGCTCATCGCCAAAATCTCAGCTTATGGAGAGCGCTCGCACTCGTGCTGCCCATTGGTTTACTGTTTCGGGATGGTCTTTAGCTGCAGTATATAATTTGTACCGCGAACCCAGAAATTGTAGACTTAAGGTGATCGCTGAGAGCTTTATTAAGCAGTGCATACGTAGCCGGTTCCATTTTAAAGGGATGAATTAAGTTTTTAACCAATTTATATAATATATATATGATAGCGCGTTGATTAAAATTGCTTTTTTTATTCACTTCCCCGCTAACGTCGTTAGGAATGAAAAACTGTTTTAACTGGGCTTTAAATATATGCCATTCATTTTGGTTAAAATAATTTTTTTTGAACTGACCCAATAACCGACATGTTACTTTTAATTATTCGAACAATTTAAGAAATACATATACATAAATGTATATACAGTGGATCCAAGCCAGTGCAGTTGAATATCCATTACCATAGGAGACTCTGGAATAAATCACAGCTGCGTAATCTCCGTCCGAGGCATCACAAAACCCATGACACTCAATTTTATGGACCTTGTTCGTATTAATCCATCTTGGAATTGGTATGACCCCTACATCTGGAAGTTCATTATTAAAGTTGGTCCAACATTGTTGCAATTCTTCAGTAAGCGGATCGTCCCACTCGAGGTCAGCCTTCCAAATCCGTTGCATTAATAAACTTGCAAGGATTGTCAGTGGTGAAAGCCATCCTAGTGGATCAAAAAGTCTTGCTATTTCCGACAATGTTGTTCGTTTGGTTGGCACCGTCTGTTAACTTTGAATTGGAAGGTATCGTTCGATGGACTCCAATGTATGCCCAGTGTCTTTATGGTATTTTCTTTGTCAAAGCTAACAAGTTTATTTATTTATTTATTTACATCAATCTTAAATCTGCAATAAGACTACCGAAGCTTAACTATGAGGTCGATTAACTAATTTATAAACTGCAAAAGTAAATTATTTTTTAAAGTCAATCTGCTCATGTGAAAATTTCTCTAAGGCAACGTGTTATTGGTTCATTAAGTGCATAATTTACCCTATGTTCATTTACTTGGAACGAACAACGTTCTCTTAACTGTCTCGATGGAGCCTACAAGCCAATCAATGATAAAAGAAAAGGGCATTTGAAATGAATATTACTGAGAAGATTTTTCTTCTATTTTCAAGTGACTGAATTCCTAGAAGTTGGCATCTAGTAGAATAGGGCGGGATTTCGATGTTCCAACCCAATTTCTAAATAGTAAACCTTGTAAATTTTCTTTGGACCATTTCAATTCTGTTTGAATAAATGGTGTAGTACAGATTCCAAATCACACAACAGTATTCTAAAAGTGACCTAACATAAGAGTTATTATATAAAGAGATTTAAGGGTAAAGGGGTCCTTAAAGTCTTTAGAGTTGCGTTTAATGAAACCTGACATGGAATTTGCTTTAGCTACTATGTATATATGTATTCAACATGCTTGACAAAGTTTAGTTTCGAATCAAAAATGACACTAAGATCTTTTTTCTCCAATACTCTTTCAAGGACAGTCACCAAATTTGTGGTCGAAGAAAATTTGTGAAAAGTTACGACAATAAGTAAAGTATTAACATTTTTAGTATTGACTCTAAAGTTGATGACAGAATGGCAATTAGTATCTGAAATGACATCCAGAACTTCCTTGTGATTTGCTGCCCCTTTTCGAAGATGAAAACCACCACATCTCAATAATTTTATGAACTAGCTGGAACCCCGCCCGCTTCGCCAGGCTTTAAAATAAATCTGGACAGAATTAAAAATGTTATTGAAATGCTTTTTGGTGAACAACATTCTTGGTTTTTTTTTTCATTATTGCTCGTGTAAACGAATACGGCAGATGGTTTTCCGACTCGTGAGCATGCAACATAAAGCTGACCATGTGAGAAAACTGGAGCTTCCAAATTTATATCACACATTTCCAAGGATTGCCCTTGCGACTTAGTGATGGTAACAGCGAATGCAAGACGACCAGGAAATTGAAGACACTTAAATTCAAATGGCATATCAGATGGAATCATTGGTATGCGAGGAATCAAAACGTTGTCGCCTTTGAATTTTCCATTTAAAATTGTTGCTTCTATCAAATTCCCCAAACGGCAAGCCTAGTGCCGTTACAAAGCTTAAGTTGGTTAATATTGCGAAGCATAATAATCGGCGCTCCAAAATTTAGCTGTAATATGTGTAGTGATATTCCAGGCAAATCAAGTGAATTTAAGAACTCTGTAGGATAATTCATCACCTCATGCTGATTCATCATAGTATCCACTGATTTGAACGTAGATAATGGACCTGGTATTTCCTTCAAAATAGCTTCGTTAAGATCATCGAAATTTTTATTCTTTTTATTGCCCGCTCGCTTAGCCAAGCATGGCTTTTGTACTGTTGTGCTATGTTTGGGAACACGTTACGAATCAGTTCTTGCTTTGATTCAGTAAAACGGCAAAAATTGTCTGGAAGTGTTATCATTCCTGTATCTTTGTCAACTGGCATTTTACCATCTCCCAGTTTTAATAATTGCTTTGAAAATTCAGCTGCTGATGGATAATTTTGCAATTGAACGCGTACGTTTGTTTTTAGTGTGAGTGCTCTTACATTTCTCCATAAAATTGACGATTTCAAGCATGCATTTATTTCATCGGCAGCAGTGGACTTAGGAATTACTGGTGAAGTTTGTCTAAAGCCTCCAACTATCAATAT
The DNA here is from genome assembly GCA_958301585.1 of Merodon equestris. Lineage (NCBI taxonomy): Eukaryota > Metazoa > Arthropoda > Insecta > Diptera > Syrphidae > Merodon > Merodon equestris. The sequence goes on along the minus strand of OY284417.1, from coordinate 49,806,053 downwards.
CAAAGCACCCGCAAACATTTCTTGATTTCCTCCTAGATCCTTCATTGTTCTATCCAATGCTTCTAATGATTTCTTGTTGGCCATTGGACATTCATCCCAGATGATTATAGCAAGACTTTTGCCATTCCGGATGTTTTCGTGATGTTACATGTTGGATTTTCATTTGCCTGCATATTTAAGGGCAACTTAAGTGCAGAGTGTGCTGTTCGACCGCCATCTAATAAAGTGGCAGCAATTCCAGAAGAAGCCAATGCCAATGCTATTTTACTATGCGATCGTATCATTGCTAATAATAACGAAATCAAAAATGTTTTACCAGTTCCTCCAGGCGCGTCTAAAAAATACATTCCAGCACTTTCATTGTTAACAGCATGCATAATCGTGTCGTATACATGCTTTTGTTCTCTGTTAAATTTTGGAATATTTGCTTGAGCAAATGCGTTCAATACATTGCAATCGTAATCACGATCACGCTGCTAATCTCTATTGAACAGATCATGCATTGAGCGATTTGGTGACACCATGCCAAGTTGTAGCAATGCTTTGTTTCCAATTGTTAGGCAAATGTCTTCAATAATAATCAGAGCTTCATTATATATTTCCGGTGTGTATAGCAAGTGTGGTTTTGACGTACAACGGCGATATCGATACAAAATGTCTTCCGTCATAAAGTCTTGGTAATTTCTCCATAATTCAAGTTTATTTGATGGGAAACATGATGATAGAATTATTGCAAATAGTGTCCTTATTTGGTGAGGATTAGATGAAAGTGCAGCATCGGCAAGGGTAGCCCCCCAGTGTGCGTCATCTTCAAGTGGATTTAATCGTTGACACGCCTCACGATATGTTGCACATAATAGGCCATCAACTGTTTTGAGATTTTGAAATGATGTTGGACCACGAACGTTAATCAACAATAAACGCAAATAAAAGCACTCAGTATTGTTGGGGTGAACTGTGTAAATACGTCTCAAAGCGCCTACGGAGAACACATTTGTATAGCCATCGATCGCCGTTCTTTTTTCTTTTTTCGATTTATCCCAAGTATAATATTGCGGCACTTCTGAGTATAACAACGTTCTGGCGAATGTATCTGATGCACACAATTTAAAAAATTCGGTCAATGTTGTGGATGGTGGTGTTGCTGCTCTTCTCTGTGCGTTTTCAGCGGTAAAATAAACGCGTTGACCGTTTTCAAGATGGACAGCTAAATGAACAACGGTTGGATGTCTCTCATGAATTGGGAATGCAAAAATTCTCCACACTGCTTCATAACTGCTGACATAACGTGCTAATTGAAATTGGGTGATTTCGTTATTTCTATTTCGATCAGGTATACTAAACACAGCCATGTCGCTACCTTTGTTTACATATTTACAAATGTACTTTATGGACTTCACTGAATTACAATACTCCACATTAATATAAAAAATACTGTCAAACAAAATAAAGTACACATGTAAACTATCTACCGACTTGTTACCGTTAACTGAAGAAAAGGTAACAGATTTTTTTGTAAAACACAGAAGAAATAATACTGAAAAAATGCGCTCACTTTAAATTTGCCTTGAAAAATTCCAAATGTATCGATGTAACGATTTTTTTCGAATGTCTTATCTTTTTAAGAATCTAATCGAAAAACACGATAAAAAATTTCCACAAAATTCACCACTTTTGGAAAACACAAATTGAAACCAAAAGCCAAGGCAGTAAATTGTATGTTCATATACTTTGGTTTGTATCACAAATGAAATGAACGAACGTTCGACTCGCTAATATGTACATACATATATACTTCTTGTGTTTCAACAGAGATGCTATGTACATATATATGTATGTATGTATATTCGCACGCAATAAACATAACGTTTCGAATGCAATTTTTGTTGTCGCTACTCAGCTGTTTGTAACACAACGGTATCGTATACAAAAATGTCAAAATTTGGTTTTTTTTGTTGTATTTTTTTTTGTGCCTATTACTTTTTTACGGTTATTATCGGGTCCACAATGTTTTTTTTTTATACTATTCGAAGCTTCTGAATTTCGTAGAAAAGAAAAATTTCAGCTCGCAAATACATACATACATACATATGCATTCAGCCTTTCGGCTCTACACAACTACACATAACATATTTAAGGGTAGCGAAGAAGTACCAAAAGAGAATGGAAAAAAAAACAAAAAAATCTCCGCTGGTGTACCGATAGTGGCAATGGTCTTCACCAGAAACCAGAATGAGACGTGCGTCTTTCGTACGTCTTCCCCCGTGACACCCTGAAATTTTGAAAGAAGTTCAGGTTCGTAGCGACAAAACCCGTTACAAACGAGCTTCTATCCGTGAATACGTGTGAGCTCATCTCATTTTACCGCAGTGTACTCCCGCCACACACACTCTTGGAATTATAACAAGGCGCGTGATTGTTTACAAAATTTTGACAGCACTTGAGGTAACCACGTGCTCGCCTGAGCTTGTAGGCAAACGTCGGCGGCCATTTTAAGTGGTACGTCTCATTGGTGGTTTCTGGTCTTCACTGATCGTGTTTGCAACCAGTGCGTCTTTCGTACGAAGATAATATATACATATGTACATCAATGAATTTGTTAATAAAAGTTCTACACAGATTGATCTGATTAGCGTTAATTGAAACTACGTTAATTTGAACTCCACACGACTCCACACGACAAAGGATAAAAGATGAAGTGCAGTATCTGGCAATTGCCTTCTTATATAGGCTCTTTAGTTACAGCTGATCTATGTAGCTGATTCAGCTGTAACTGCCCTGGGTCAATGTCCTCCCTTTAGCAACATGTTGCGGAGGGGAACAATGCCCCAGGTGCGAAGATGACAATTGCCATTCTTGCATGCAATTTGTCTCACTCTACCATCAATTGTTATTGTAGAATTCATTTATGCGATAGGCTATCGCCTCTATGGATTTGATTGATGGCAGAGGGAGACAAATTGCATGCTTACATGTGCATGGTTTTAACCCATTTAGGACCACTAGCACAAATATCTTGGAAAACACCAATTTTTTAATGCACAACAATTTTATTTAGTTTTTATAAATATTTGACATTTTTTTTATTTTTTATTTTTAACAGCCACGCCCACTTTTTGAGTGTTGCGTTAACGCAACATTGGGATAAAACATATAAAAAAAATTAGGTGTAGTTAGTCTTAAAATAATGGGAATTGCAAAGGAATTGCACATTTGTTGCACATAAATACAGTTGTGCTTTTACAAACTCTGCACCGTCTTCTCCAATTTTCAGGATTTTTCTCAATCATGTGGCCAACGTTATCTAATCTCGAAGTGGGTTGCAGAGATGCTTTGTTAATACTATTGATCCGACCTAAGATCCAGCTGAGAGATTGTCTTTTCTTTATAAATAATTCTATGCAGCTTCCATGCATTGACAATTCCGGAGTCTATTGTATTAACAAATAATGGCCACCACCATTTTTTTCCACCAATTCCACCAAACGATTATACCATTTTACCATGACATTGGGCTGTGCAGACTTACAATTAGATGCCACCGTAATAACGGAATTGTCATTCCACTGATTTAATTTTCGTGATCATAGCACGAATCCACGTACCACCACGCTGTTTTTTGCCTATTGATTTGTTCGTCTCCAATGGGCATTTCAGAATTCTATTTTCCCTGACAGCTCCAGTAGCAGAATATCTTTCATTTCTTAGATGAACCAATAGCTTAAAGCTGGTAGACCTTGTGAACATTTCTATTTTCTAAATAGATCTATGACAGCTTGCCCACCTAGCCCGAATTCCCTATTGGCATTCATAGCATTTTTTTCGTCATATGGTATGAACTGATATAAGTACCCATCGCTTGACGTAATGCACCGTATATTATGATAACGACACTGCACTTGAGCTAACAAGTAACAAATTACCGCAAATAAAATTACCAGTGGGGAAATAAAATTTTGTCGCTGTTTGTCCCAATGTTGCGTTTTCGCAACATTACTAAGACAAGCCGATTAGAGGTACTTACCCAACGTATATGTTTATTTTGTTTCCGAATTATTGCCACTAGCAATATATATTATACGAAAACTAATTTTGACCCTGAAATATTGGAAAATAGCAATTTTTATGAATTTTAAAAAGTATGTAGGTTTTCTTTGAACATTTGTCAATTTTATTGTAACGGGTCCGCCAAATAACTTTTTTTTTTTTGAAAATGCTATAAAAAAAACTACTGAATATTTTCTCAAATTTCTTTTTTTATTTGAAAGTACAATCCTTCCGGTTAATAATGGAAAATAATTTCATTCAAATGGCTGCCTCGGCTGGCCATGCAGTAGCCTACACGATCGGTCCAATTTTTAAGCACATTATCGATTGCGTGCAGCTGTATTTCACCAATGGCTTCACGAATATTGTCCTTTAAAGCGTCAATTGTCTCCGGCTTGTCGGCGTAACACTTATCTTTGATGGCACCCCACAAATAATAGTCCAACGGTGTCAAATCGCAGCTCCGAGGTGGCCAAACGACATCAGCTCTGCGGCTGATAATGCGATCTTCAAAAACAGGGCGCAAAACATCGAGTGTAGCTTCGGCTGTGTGGCACGTAGCGCCGTCCTGTTGAAACCAAATGTTGCCAATATCCTCCTCTTCAATTTTTGTGAACAAAAATTCGTTCAACATGGCCCGATAACGATCGCCATTGACTGTAACGGCCACTCCTTGCTCATTTTCGAAGAAAAATGGCCCAATTATGCCTCTGGACCAAAATCCGCACCAAGCAGTGGCTCGTTTTGGGTGCACCGGCTTTTCAATGTATGCGTGCGGGTTTTCTGTGCCCCAAATGCGACAATTTTGCTTGTTTACATACCCGCCAAGATCAAAATGAGCTTCACCTGAAACGATGATTTTTTTGGCAAAATCGGCATCTTCTGTAAGTCGATCGCAGGCCCACTTAGCGAAGCGAAAACGCATTGGATGGTCAGTTGGCTTCAACTTCTGAACCAATTGGACTTTGTATGGCGTCATACCAAGGTCTTTATGCAAAATTCGTCTCAATGATGTCTCCGAAATGTTCAATTGTTGAGAACGACGGTGAATTGATGTTGATGGCGCTTCACGCACACTTTCTGCCGCAGCAGCAATATTCTGGGGTGTACGCACTGTTTTTGGCTTTTCACGCTTTGGTTTATCGATGAGGATGCTAGTTTCTTTCATTTTTTTCACAAGATAACGAACATACGGAGCTGACGGTGCTTCTCTTCTTCCGAAATCCGTACGCAATTTTCGCACACATTCTGCAACATTACCATGATTTTCAAAGTAATGTCGCAATATTTCCCAGCGTTGTTCAAGCGTATACACAACCATATTCGTTCAGCGGAAGGATAAAACTAATTATCTGTCAAATCAGACATGAACTAAGTGTTACCATTCACGAAATAAGCACTACTTGAAAAAAAAAACGTTAGATGGCGGACCCTGTATATATAACCAAAACTTCAAGTACTATTAGCCTTACCAAAAAAAGTTGTATGCTACTTCAGATATTTGTTCTTCTTTTCCTTTTTATCCCGGCGTCGTTATGATCAGAAGTGTAGGACCTTCCCACTTAACTGCATTCCTACTGGTCCGCTTGTGGGGTCCGCCGACTTCAGATATTTGTTAATGCAATAAAAAAAAAAATGCATCGGAAATGTTACCATTTTAGTTAAAAAAAAAACTTTTTTTTTAATGTTGCGTTTGTGGTGTTTTGATTATTTTACAATAACTTTAATTTTAAGTTTAGTTGATCTCGTGTATAAATTGTTTTGTTGGGGCTGAAGCCCAACATGCTCCCGCCTCTCAATTGGAAGTGAGTTAGTTTTGGTCGAGTGCTGGTGATGTACTTGCAACGCCTTGCGGTGGTGTGGTGCTCGTTGTCGTGTTGTTCTCGGCTGCGTGGATTTGTTCATGCGTTGTGTTGTCGAACCATGGTGTTTCGTCGATTTCTGGCACGTGCACCCAAAGATCCTCGTAATTTTGTTTGCGTGTAATATTTTGATGGTGTAATTTGAGTTGTAGTGAATGTTTTTTTTTCGAGTAAGTTTTGTGCATGAAAAGAAAATAAATGTGAGTGTTTTGCAATTGTCATGTGTTTAAATAAGAAAGAGTTGTGGTGGTGGTTATAGTGATTGTCATTTTTTTTATTTGCGAGGCGATTACGCGTTGCGCGCGTTTAAGTATCGACGTTGCTGTCCGTATGGTCGCCACGTGCGCGAGACCATCTGATCTGGGATGTAGTTGTTGTATTCGGGCAAGGAGCCATGATGACGGTGGTATGTTATCATTTTTGACTATGACAATGTCTCCGACGTTGATGTTTGTTTGTTCTTGCAGCCATTTCGGACGATGTTGAAGCTGATGTATGTATGTTGTGCTCCACTGTTTCCAGAATTCTTGGGTAAGTCGCTGAATATACTTCCATTTGTCTAGTCGGTTGATGTTCTTTTCCAAAAGGTTTCTGTCCAGTGCTGTCCGAAGAGGCGCTCCGATTAAGAAGTGGCCCAGAGTTAAAACTGTCAGGTCGTTGGGGTCGTGCGACATTGGACACAGTGGTCTGGAATTTAGACAAGCTTCGATCTGAGTAAGTAAAGTGTTAAATTCTTCAAATGTCAGTTTAGAGACCGCTTAAGATGGTGTTTTATTGATTTTACTCCAGCCTCCCAAAGGCCCCCAAATGTGGTGACGCGGGAAGGTTAAAATGCCATGTTGTTTGCAGTGTGGCTAAACCTTTAGCGACTTCGATTGACCATACCGATGCGAGGAAATTGAAGTCTCTCTTGAGTTCATTGTTAGCACCTTTAAAGTTGGTGCCACAGTCGCTGAATAGATTGGTGCAGATGCCCCGTCGTGCAGCGAATCTCCGGTATGCTGCTATAAATGCGGCTGAACTAAGGTCACTTACTAATTCAATGTGGATGGCCTTAGTGGATAAGCAGACGAAAACTGCCATGTACCGTTTGGAGATGTTGTTGCATCGACCCTTCCAAAGTTTAATGTCTACAGCATAGTCGACTCCAGTGTTTGTGAATGGTCTCGATATCGTCACTCGTTCCGCAGGCAGACTTCCCATGAGCTGCATTTGCATCTTGGCGTTGTACCGATGGCAACGTACGCATCTGTGGATGGTAGATTTTACGATTCGTTTTAGATTGGTGATCCAAAATGTATTTCGAATCTCTGCCATCATCAATTGTTGACCTCCATGGAGGGTGCTGAGGTGTATATCACTCACGAGTAATTTTGTGAAGTGATGCGATTCGCTGAGAATAATTGGATGTTGTTGATTAAAGTGTAGCGATGAGTTCGATAATCTCCCCCTACGCGAAGAGTGTTTGAAGAGTCTAGAAACGGATTCAAACTCCGAATTGTACTTCCTTTGGGAAGTGGATTTTTTGCGTTGAGCGCCTTAATTTCGGCTGAGAATAATTCCGATTGAACCAGCTTGACAAGTTGATGCTTCGATGATTCCAGTTCCTCTACTGTGATTGGGTGCAAGTTTAGGAATAACTTCTTATCTGCTCGTAAGTTATGGAAATATCTCCTCCATAGCGCTACCGTGCGGATGAGCCGCTTGATGTTTGAAAATCTTTGGAAAAAGGTGTTGTTGATAGTGATGCAGTGTGATGTTATATGACCGACCTCTGTAAGTATATTAGATTCAAAATTCGATAGTAAATTCAATTCATGTTTTTCTTTCTTTAGTCGCTTGAGTTCTAAATGGGTTTCGAACGGACTTTCTGTTGGGTGATTTTGCAAGCTGAAGCCTTGCAGAAACTTGGGCCCTCGCCACCACGTCTCGTTACCAAGAAGCTCCCTTGGAGAGAGCCCCCGTGATCCGATGTCAGCTGGGTTCTCTTTTGACCCTACGTGCCGCCAAATATTCGTGCCGATTAGATTTTGGATTTCAGTCACTCGATTGGCGACGAACGTGGTCCGTGTTGATGGACTTCCACGAATCCAAATCAAATCATTGAATCGGACCATGCGTACCTTTCACAGTTGGTAAACTGCATGGAATTGGTAATTCGATGTAGTAGTTTTGCCAAGAGATTCCAGAGTTCCAGACGAGGAAGACAAATTTGTTTAAGGGGAGCAACTCTGGTCTTAGAGGCGATGAGTTTGATATGTTCACCGTCCTTCGTTATTACTCGGGAATAAATAATTGCTGCATATGCCCTTTCAGAAGCATCGCTGAAACCGTGCAATTGTATTGGTGCTGAGCTTTCGTGTCCAATCCAGCGAGGTATTTCCAGTGTCTGCAGCTCTTCGAGGCCATTGCGAAGTCGTAACCAGTTCTCTTCAATATTCGGTGGAAGAGCAGAATCCCAAGTCGATTTATTGCCCCAAAGTTGTTGGAGGATGATTTTTGCCTTCAGGACACATGGTGAGATCCACCCAAGTAGATCAAAAATTCGAGCGATATCTGCCAATACGGAGCGCTTCGTGTGTGCCTTAACGTCCGGTAAGTCGATTTTAAATTGAAAGAGTCTTTTCCTTGATGCCATTGGATACCTAATGTCTTAATGGCTTCCTGTGACTCGAATCTCAGCGGTAAATTAATCTCTCGTTCGTTTTCAGGAACTTGTTCTAGGATTTTTGAAGAGTTGCTTGCCCATTTGCGAAGAGGGAATCCAGCAGCCTTCAGTATCGAGATGACGTCCTGTTGCATCTGGATGGCGTCACCTTCAGTGTCAGCTCCATATATAAGGTCGTCGACATAGAATCATTCGGTGAGTGTGCGTGTTACATGAGGGTGTGTATGTGCAACATCAGCCGCTAACTGATGCAATGTTCGTACAGCTAGGTATGGTGCTGATGCTGTGCCGAAAGTTACCGTCTCTAGTTTATATGTTTTAATCGGTTCCCTTTGTGTTGACCTCCAGAGAACTAGCTGGTATTGAGTGTCTTCAGAGGCCATCCAAATCTGCCGGTATATTTTGCTAATGTCCGCTGAAAATGCTATTTTGGATTTCCTCCACTTGGCCACTAGGTCGATGATGTCGGGTTGTAGCCGTGGTCCTATCAGTAAATGATCGTTATGTGACTGTCCGTCCGTCGTTTTGCATGACGCATGAACACGACCCGTAGTTTCGTTGTGGTACTCGATTCCTTAAATAGTGTTGTCCAGACACTAGTTGTGTGTCTGAGGGAACTTCTGTCCTAATTTGACATATTCAGTTAAGCATTCATTGTATGCTTCCCTCAATTTATTGTTGTTTTGAAACTTCCTTTCGAGTTGAAAGAATCGAGCCAGTGCAGCCCGCTTAGATTCACCTAGGGTTGGATGAATCCCTCCTTAAATGGAAGTCGGACCTCGTATTTGCCATCAGGTCGACGCTTGTGTGTCTGTTGATAGTGTTGTTGACACTGCTCTTCCTCTGATGTTAATTTTCTCTCATCTAGATTCTCCTCAATATTCCAGAACTGTCTGAGTTGCATCTAAAGGTTGTTGTGATGATTCTGCACGGTAATTGTGTTGGTCTGAGGATCCAAACACGTTCTTCCAGTTAGGATCCAACCCAATTCTGTTTTTTGTGCGACTGGAGAACCCTTCTGACTCCTAATGAGTCCGTCGAGAATGATAGATGCATAGACGTCGGCACCTAGAAGTAGGTCTATCTTCCCAGGAATATGATAAGAGGAATCCGCTAAGGGGAGGTTGGATAGATTGCTCCACTTACCCTTGGGAAATTGTTGTTTTGGTAAAAGGGAGGTGAGTTGGGGGAAAATGAATGCTCTGACCACAAGAGAAAAGGTTGGGTTTGTTTTTGATTTTATTGTGAATTGTGTTTGGTGTTTTGACGTCCCAGTCAATGTTTGTCCCAGTCCCGTCACATTAGCTGTTACTCTGTGTTTTCTTAGCTTCAGTAGTTGTGTGGCCCGTTCTGTGATGAATGTGGCTTCCGAACCTGGGCCCACTAGTGCTCGTAGACAGTGATACGTTCCGTCAGATGCTTGGGCCCTGACTAAGGCAGTTGCCAACAGGACCTTAGAATGTAGCTGGTTGAGATTGGTTGTAATCGCTGCCTTTGATGTTGATGGAACATTATTTTGGTCCATGTGTAATAGGGTATGATGCTTTAAACCACATTTGAAGCATCGGTGAGTGCTTTTGCAGTTCAAGGTTTGGTGGTTGTACCCAAGACAATTATAACAAATTGAAAATCTCTTAATTGTCTCAGCTCGACCCTTACCATCCATGTTTATGTATCGTTTGCACAGTCGAATACTGTGGGATCCCTTGCAGAGCCGACAAAGATATTGTTTGACTGCTGAGTTTCTATGAAGGGAGTTCGTCCTTTGGGAAAAGTTTGTTGACAGATGTTGATTTGCCTCGATGTTGTTTTCCAAGGAGCTGAAACGACCTTCAATAAATGCGAAGAACGATTTAATCTCTGGAAGTACTTTTGTATTGCCCAATGTGCCGTCCCAGTCCTTTTGTGTCTGGGGGGGCAATTTATGGTACAATATGTAAATAAGTATGCTGTCCCAGGTTTTGACTGCAATTCCCAAGTTGGAGAGAGCATGGATGCACTCGATGCTCTTATCGTGTAACGATTTTAAGGACGCAGCGGATTCATGGGTAAGTTTGCTTTGCTCCAATAAATTACGTAACTGTGTATAAACTATTGTTGTCGTACCTATCCGATAGAATTTCCCAGCCTGAGGAATAACTTTTTCCATCTATTGGGAGATGTTGAATTAGCCGTGCTGCTTCATCAATTACTGTGCTCTTGAGGTATTGCAGCTTCTGAACATCTCATAGATCAGCGTTCTGATCGATTAGGTTCAGGAACAAGTTTTTAAATTCGTACCAGTCTTCAAACTTTCCGGAAAAGGGCCTTATTTCAATTCGCGGAAGACGAATGTCTGAAGCTAATGACCTTGTTTGGTTTGATCGCGACGAATCTAACGTTTGGTTATGTTCCTTAAATTTTTCAACGGCATGTTGTAATAGACCGACAAAGGTAAAGTATATTTATATATTTATTTTGGTATAGATCTCATCTTCTAAATATTTTTCTTTTAAGGGATCGGATGAACTATTTACAATGAAGGAATGTTCCTTTTTTGCGCGTTTGAAAACTTCCTCAACATCATTTAAGCAGGCATTCACATACCCCTTCAGCTGTCGCGACGCGGGGTCTTTTTGAAATTCATCTAAGTCCGTTTGTAATTCTTTAAGAGTTAATTCCTGTATCTCAATTGATTTTGATAATTTGGACATTTTGTAATTTGTGTAATTGGGTTACGATTCACGAGTTAGTTTTATATGTATGAGTGTGTGAATTGTTTAAATGTTATTTAGATATGTATGCATGTATATATAATGAATATGTTTGGGATATATGTATGTAAATAGATGGATATGATGTTGTAAATAAATGTATGTATATAAGTATATCTTGTTGTTATCTTTTTGCGATATACGTATAATTAAAAGTAATATACATAAGTAGATAATTGTATAAATTGTACTCAGCCTGATTCCAATTGTTTGTAAATGATGGTTATTGATGATATTCTTGGCTGTAGGTTGTTGAATGAATCCTTCTGTTGTTTGATAATTCTTGAGATTTCTTGTTGTTGCTTGTTGAAATTCTTGTTGTATATATTAAAGTTGCCGCTTGTTGAACGGTTTGCTTCTGCTTGATGAACGGTGTTAAGCTTGCCGTTTGTTGAACGGTTTGTTGCTGCTTGATGAGCGGTTGCTGCTGCTTGTTGAACGGTGTTAAGCTTGCCGTTCGTTGAACGGTGTGCTGCTGCTTGATGAGCTTGCTGCTGCTTGTTGAACGGTGTTAAGCGTGCCGTTTGTTGAACGGATTGCTGCTGTTTGATGAGCTTGCTGCTGATTGTTGAACGCTTGCTGCCGTTTGATGAGTTTGTTGCTGCTTGTTGAACGGTTGCTGCCGTTTGATGAGTTTGGTGTTAACGTTGCCGTTTGTTGAACGGTTTGTTTTATAGTCGCGATTGTTGAAGGCTCGAAGGACCATATAATGATCTGTTTTGACACGAACTCAGACCATTAGAATATATATTTTAATATAAAACAACTTCCTTTGTTATGATTTACGTTATAATTTTATTTATATGTATATATGTATATGTATACTGGTTAAGCGTTAATTTAAACTACGTTAATTTGAACTCCACACGACTCCACACGACAAAGGATAAAAGAAGAAGTGCAATATCTGGCAATTGCCTTCTTATATAGGCTCTTTAGTTACAGCTGATCTATGTAGCTGCTTCAGCTGTAACTGTCCTGGGTCAATGTCCTCCCTTTCGCAACATGTTGCGGAGGGGAACAATGCCCCAGGTGCGAAGATGACAATTGCCATTCTTGCATGCAATTTGTCTCACTCTACCATCAATTGTTATTGTAGAATTCATTTATGCGATATGCTATCGCCTCTATGGATTTGATTGATGGCAGAGGGAGACAAATTGCATGCTCACATGTGCATGGCTTTAACTTGACATTTCATTTGTTTACATTTACAATTGTGGTGTTTTGGTTATTTTACAATAACTTTAATTTTAAGTTTAGTTGATCTCGTGTTTAAATTGTTTTGTTGATGCTGAAGCCCAACACAGATATATAAATTAAATTAGGATCTGTTTTGTGAAAGTGTAGAAAAATCGAGATAAATCACCAAAAAAGTATGAATATTAATTAAAATCTTAACAATAGCGCCACCTATGGGGCTTACAACAAAGGGTTTTTAGGCCTATCATCTAAGTGGCGTAATTATCTACATTTACAAAAAAAAATAACAAAATCGGTTGAAAATTACGGGCGCTAGAGGGAAACATACACATTTTACAACTTAGTTTTATATACATATGTACATACATATAAAGACTCTGGACGTATTTGCAATCACGCAAATGTCGTCTCCGGACATTAGGTCGTCAACGTAGAAGTCTTTGGATAATCAATTGGATAATCTTATTGCTCATCAGATGCTAATTGATGGAGTGTTTTGAGCAAGGTACGATGCGGAAGCTCTTCCGTATGTGAGAGTGGTAAGTTTATATGTAGTTCTTAATTTTTTCATTCGATGCTTTCGTAAATTTTGATGCTACATCTTTTTTTTTGTGTCCGCCGTGAAGACATATCTGCGTAATATCTACATAATATGGTAGTTAAGTCAAATTGTAGCCTCGGGCCCAGCAACATAAGTTCGTTGAGGTTAACTCCGGTTGATGTCTTCAATGACGCGTCGAACACAAAATTTTGTTGTAATGCTTTTGGGTTTAATGACAGTATGGTGTGGCATATAGTACACCCCATCGGTTTGTTTTTCATTTGAAGAAACTTCTACCATATGACCAAGACTTATAAATTCTTTTATGAATTTGGCATACTCAAGCTGCAAAGAATTGTTTATTTTAAATTTTCTCTCCAGTTGGAATAATCTTGCAACTGCTCGGTCTCGTGAGGCTCCTAGACTGTACTTGTGTTCTAATTGTTTATTGTATGGAATGACCACTATATGCCCACAATACGTTTCTCCATATATTTTTTTCCCAGTTGAGGTCGTTCTGCGTCAATTGAATTTGTACTGGTCTACTGGACTATTCTTGCCCGCAGAATTGCTTGAGTTGTTTTCCTAGTGTTGTTTGGGCAACTATTCCCATGATTGTCACGCTGTTCGAATGACGTGCATCCGGTAATAAACCATCCAAATAGAGATCTTTGTGCAATGGGAAAGCCTATTGGGACTTTCTTTATGCCATTAAGAATGATGTTCTCGCAAACATCAGCTCTAAGATTCATATCAATGTTATCAGTAATATTGAATAATGGATCGGCTATAAACATTTTTTTTTAATTGTTGGGAATTTCATTAAACTCCTCTTTGTCAGGAGTTAGTCTTGCGAGCGTTGGTATCATAATCGCAGAAACCAGTAATTTGAACTCTGACGCGAATCTTGGAATTAATACCATTTCTACTTTACTGCGAGCTGTACCGGCGTTAGTTGCTCCTAAGCCGCTAATTTCAGTATGTTTCTTTTGTTTTGGTAGGCGTAATGACTGGGCTGCTTCTTCAGTGATCAGTGTTGCCTGCGATTCTGGATTGATAAGAGCTCTCAGCTTTGTCTGATGGCCATCAACGTTTGCCACTGTTATCAATGCTGTGGGCAGCAATACATCTCGATTTTGATGTCCGTAATTCTATTGTATTTCCTCTAACTGTCTATGTCCATTATTTGGTGAACGATCAGCTTGTCGTTTTGATGTATAATTCTTTTGGTGCAACAGGGTATGGTGTTTTTTATTACACTGCTTACATGTTCGCAAGCTAGTGCATGCACACTCTTTATCATGTCGTAGGCAGTTTATACATAACTTAGCAAGTTGAACTTGCCAGCACCTTTCCTTAGGAGCCCAGTTTCAAAATAAAGCAGGAATAAAAGTTGTGGTCACTCTTGCAAAATATGCATTTTGCTAAATGATAATTGCGAAAAGAGACCTTTGACTCCTCTTTGAAATGTCTTTGTCATGAGGATCCCATCAATTCCAATGCTTAATTTCTGCTTACTTATTTAGATGGCGCTAGAGTTCGGGGTGAACCAAGCTGCTTCCAGTGCCGCACGCCCAGTTGCATGAGGCCCCTTTCCACCTGTGCGCGAGTTAAAGTTCCTAATATGAACTTAGAAACGCTTTAGATTTAACTTGAATATAATTTAATTTTTGTTGTTGACTGTTCAAAGGTTTTTACAAAAGTGAGTTTCCCAGGATTATTTTCAGAGAGTCAAACCTCTCTTACAAAGTGTTGCGTTGGTAGTAATTGTTTTATTTAAGCTACATTTAATCTTAGAAACATTTTGAGGGAAATTATTAAATTACATATTAGATTACATTGATATATTTGTTGCTAATATGTATAATAATATATACATATAGGGTGTATACAAGGTTGTTGTGAATACATAACTCCTCCCCCCTCAGAGCAAGGTGTAAACCGTATTGGTTAAGCTGAAGTTATAGGTGAACTGTTGTTAATGATGTGACGATCCATGGTCGAATTATGATTTTAGTAGGACGGCTTTCATACGCAGACATGCACATTCAAGTAAATCGATACCATACTTTCTCTTGGGTAAAGGGAATGGTACGGGCAATATAGGAACAAGTAGGATGCATTGTTAAAATACATATGACATCAGTACAAGAACTGTCAAAAAGATCATAGGTAGCCGAGATCGATGTGAGGTGTTCAGTCGGTGTTTATTGTTTACGTTGATGTTATTTGGTACTCGAACATTCTCCCCCCCTCGCTTGGCGTAAAACACCAATTAGTTTGCTTGATTGGATACCATAACATCTTGGCTGCTTCTCCAGGTGATTCCTTCTCTTAGTCTCACATGTAAAGAGTAAACAATTAATAAGGGAGATAATATTCATAAAAATACATGCAACAAGACAAGACAGGAAATAATTGATAACAACTCCTTCATCCCTGCATCGAATTTTATCGCCCTGTGAGTTATGCGATGCATTTGGTTGAGCTGGAATGCTAAAATATGGGCTGGAAGTTGAGGCACAGAGGCCGATTTATTGGAATTCAGTATTTTGATTGTTGACGGCTAGATTTTGGTTTAAATTCATTTAAATTAATTCATCTTATATGAAGGTAATGTGCTATATGTTATGTTAAATGTATTGAATTCATGATTGATATTCGGTTTCGTATATTTTGAAATTCGCCAAGCATACATATGACTGTCCAAG
Organism: Merodon equestris; assembly: GCA_958301585.1. Taxonomy (NCBI): domain Eukaryota; kingdom Metazoa; phylum Arthropoda; class Insecta; order Diptera; family Syrphidae; genus Merodon; species Merodon equestris. The sequence goes on along the minus strand of OY284417.1, from coordinate 49,790,268 downwards.
GATCTCGAACGTGTAAGTCTGTCCTGTAAGTCTGGGAATGTGAGTACATGGGTGTGATGTGATTCGCAAATAAAGGCCTGCATGAGTAAGTGCAAATGATGAATTGCCGCAGGATCTATTGCATTTTCGAGGTGAATGTAGTGCACTATTCATATAATTCATATGTTTAATGTTTTAATGTTTTGTACCGGATGGACTGTATCGACTGCAATGTGGTTGAATTTTACTATGGATGGATGGGAAATATTCTGATTGGGAAGATGATTATGCGATCGATGTTAAATTTACAAATTGAGCGATGGAGGACTAACAGTGATATCCTTCTTTGAAATTTCAGTGGAGTTTCTTTCATAAAGGTTGTTAATTGGAAGTGGACAGAGCTTCGTGACTGGTCCTTTGAACACACTAAATTGAATCTTGACCCTTACCACTCTGACTAACCCGTCAGATCCCGGGTATGTTTCTAAAATGCGGCCAAGACTCCATCTCGAAGGTGGAAGTCTCTCATCTTTAAGCAGGACTAGGTCTCCGATCTTTAATGAAGGCTGCTGTTTTAACCATTTTGGTCTTTGTTGTAGTCTTGCCAGGTATTCCTGCTGCCAGTGTTTCCAAAACGTTTGCATTCTGAGTTGGATCAGTTTCCATCGGTCGTTTAAATTGTGTCTTTCTGCTGTAATGTCTGGTTCTGGCACAGTGAAGGCATCTTGACCAATTAGAAAATGCGATGGTGTTAGAGCACGGAAGTCATCAGGATCCTCAGAGAGGGGACATAAAGGTCTGGAGTTCAGGCATGATTCGATTTGTGTTAAAAGCGTGGCAAGTTCTTCGTAGGTTAGAGTTCCACTTCCAACAACTCGCTTGAGATGATATTTCACGCTTTTTACGCCCGCTTCCCATAGACCCCCGAAGTGTGGTGAGGCTGGAGGGATGAAGCTCCAACGAATACCTTGGCTCGCTAAAACATCGGCTACTTCCTTCCAGTCATGCATTGCCGCGTTCAATAAACGATGAAACTCTGCTTCGGCCCCGATGAAATTAGTGCCGCAGTCACTATAAACCTCGTAACAGAGTCCTCTACGGGCAACAAATCTTCGTAGTGCAGCCAAAAAAGCTTGTGTGGTAAGATCGGTTACAGCTTCTAGATGTATTGCCTTAGTAGTGAGGCAAATAAATATGGCTAAATATCCCTTGTGCGTCTTAGCTTCTCGACCCTTCAATGCCTTGATAGTGTGTTCTATAGGTCCTGCATTTATCCACACCAGTGTATGCGAACGGTTTCGCTGGTCTCACTCTGTGGCTGGGAAGATTTCCCATCAATTGACATGCTGCCTTGTTCCGAAACCTGTAACAAATCGTGCACGCGTGGATGTGTTTCTTTACGGCTCTTTTTATCTGGAAGATCCAATACCTGTTCCTCAGGAATGATATCATCAATTCATGGAATCTGCCGGGTCTTATTATGGGCATCCCTAATCAGTAGTCGTGTAAAATGATTGTTTTGTACCAGAATTATGGGATGTTGTTGATTATAGGAAAGATCAGCATTCTTGAGTCTTCCTCCAACTCTTGTGATACTTTCCCGATCTAAAAAAGGGTTTAACGAAGCCATGCCTTTAATTTCAGCCATTCCTCCCTGAAACATATCTGCTTGAACGATGCGTATTAGAGACTTTGTAGCTTGTTCGATTTCTTCTGAATGTAGTGGCCCCATATTGCGTTCGTTTTTCACCCTTTTAATGTTATTGATGAATCGTTGACAATAGGCTGTAACTCGGTTAATCTTGGTCAAACTTGAAACCCGATCAATTAAATGTGAAAATGCATTATATACATATGACGCTGGTGTCTGCCCGAAGAGCCTTCACAATGCTACCTTCTGATTGATTGATTATTATTTTTATTATTTCTCAAGTTGTTAACAATACAAAGTCTGGGATATCTTAGCACTAGTGACATGAAATAATAAAGGAAATTGTGACATTCTATATTTAAAATTACAATGAATAATAAATAGTGTCGAATGTCATAACAAAGTACGTATCTATTTATAAATATGTTGGGGGTGACAGAATAGAAAGAAAATATAACAATAAAAAATAAATAAATGAAAACAACAATAGAAAATTAAAACACAAAGATCAAAATAATTGCAACAAATAAAACCAAAAGAAAATCTTATTGTCAATGTATGGCAGTTAAGAATGTTTAAATTATATAAGAGCATAGTCTTTAAAGTACATTTTTTTACAATTTAAGGAAAGCAATTAAGATTTAACCAGTACGACAGAAATTGAGATTAAAACTCTGTGTGCATAATAAGAGATTCTAGATGATCAAAATTTTGGTCAAGAAGCCAGCTTTTAATACGTCTTAAAAATGTACCAGATACTGTTATTTTTCTGATAGTCTGAAAGACGGTACATATAACAAGCTAGCGGAGTTACCACGTAAATTATGAGTAGATATTAAACGAAAATTACGACAACCGGATCTCATATAAAACAATTTTAATACCTTAAAACAATATAGGTGACGAACAGGTAAAATGTTTGTGTCACAGAACAACAGATAGCTAGGATGTCTACTAGACTTACGACAAATTTTTCTTATAACTTTTTTTTGAAGTTTAATCAATGGAAGTAATGGTTATAATAAATACCACCCCAACACACAATACCATATTGAAGTTTGGAGTGAAAAATCCCATAATATATAGTTTTAAGCAGGTTTTGAGAACAGATTTTGTTTAAGTTGAAAAAATGCCGCAGCACATTCCGTAAGTATTTTCTTAGAGAATACACGTGATTAATGAAACTCATTTTATAATCAATTAAGAGTCCCAGATATTTAAATTCCTTAACATTTTCGACTTGGAAACAGTTCTCACTACAGTTAGAAATACAAGTATATGACGGTAAATTAGTCATGCAGTTACAAGTAGATAATTTAAACTTTTTGCAATCTGAAGCATGAAAATGAACATTTACATCCAAATTATACGATGAAAGGCTGAAGTGCATTAGTTTTGTTTTTGAACTTATTACTAAGTTATGTTCCGCAAACCATCTCCGTAGAAGATCAAGATCCCAATTGATGGCACAGACCAGTTCTAAAGGACTGTTGCATCCATATAAAAATCAATATCAGCTGCAAAAGCAGTAGGCCTACCTTTAAAGTCAAGTGAAAAGAGAGAATTAATATAAATGAGGAACAAAAGTGGACCCAATACAGAACCTTGTGGGACACCTAAGTTAATGAATTTGACATTACTTCTAATATCATCAATTTTCACCCTCTGAGACCTATTTTTTAGGTAAGATTTTAACCATTCAAGCATGAAGCCGCGAAAACCCGCTTTTTCCAATTTTCCTAACAATATTTTATGGTTAACCATATCGAAGGCTTTAGTTATATCGATGAACAAACCAGCAGTATGCTTTTTCTCATCAAGGTTCGACATTGGGAACAAAATTGCAACAGAGCATCTTCAGTAGATTTGCCTTTTTGAAATCCAAATTGAGCCGGATTAAAAAACTTTGTTGTGGTTAGAAAACTCACTAGCCTATCTTTTAGAAGTCTCTCAAAAACTTTACTTATGGTTGGTAGAAGAGATATTGGTCTGTAATTTGAGATTTCAGTAGGAGAACCTTTCTTAAGCAAGGGCACTACGTCTGCACATTTGAATTCTTCTGGAAATATGCCTTCAAAGACACTACGATTAAAAATAACTGCTAACACATTTACAAAAAAACAAGCGCTTGATTTGAGAACTAGACTAGAAATACCATCGAAGCCGCAAGAATTTGATTTCTTTAGATAACCAATTACCCTTAAAATCTCAAGAGCAGTTATGGGCTCAAAAACAAAGCTTTTAGTTTGGAGCGGTTCATTAAATTCCAATGGACAATTGCACTGAACACAAACTGGTGGATTTAAAAAAGACGGTAAACAACAAGCTATATTCACAAAATATGTATTAAATTCATTTGTGATTGTCAGTAGGTCGGAAACTACACACTCATTAACATGGATAATAGTCGGTTTCTTAGGAAGGGACGTTTTATTCAGAATTTTATTAACAAGACGCCATTCATTAGCTAAATTTCCTTTAGCTTCTAGAAACAGAGAACGATAATAATTGTCACGACATACGGGGATTTCTTTTTAAGCTCAGCGCAGAGTATCTTGTAATTATTTCTTAGTCTGATATTATTAGGATCCTTGACACAACGTATTCTAAGATTATTTTTAGCTTTTACTTTATTTAACAAGTAATTTGTAATCCAGGGTTTAAGTTTCTTTATTGTGTTTTTGCCAGGAAACACGGAAGAACATTTCCAAATGTGTTCCTTTCCCTACCAATAAAGATTGAAAAAGCTGTTGACACATCTGCACAGGAATAAACATCTTCCCAATACTCATACAAAAGATTGTTTTTAAGTTGGCGGAAGTTAATTTTCATTTTGTTAATGTATGGTTTGCCGACATTATTCTTGCAATTTAATGGTTTGATTAAAAGACCAATCATACAGTGATCAGTTATCTTCAAATCAAGAATATAACTTTCGCAATGAGACATAGAAATGTTGCCAAATCTTGCATAAATATGATCTAGACACTTACCGGAAAGGGCCTACTAATTTTATCGATTAAACAAGCTAAGCCATGCGAAGCTAATAATCCTAAATAATTATAAGTCGTGTTATCAGCTTATGGTATATTTAAGTTAAAATCCCCTAGTATGATCAGATTTTTACATTTTTCTTGTCTCAAAAGATTGGAAAATTCTGTGACGAACATTGAGACACTGGAAGCGTGTAACCTATAAACACAAAAGAAGACATATAATTCACTATCAATTTCAACAGAGACCTTGATTACATCAGCACTTGTAACTTTATGACAAAGAACATTAATAACATTAAATACATCTTTGACAAAACAACCAACACCACCTGAGGCGTAATTATCATTAGTGTTAGCAAAGAATTTAAACCCGGGAATATTATAGTCAATCATTTCAAAATCATACTCGTATATCCATATCTCAGAAACAAAAACAATATCTGGAATATGGTCAAAAGAATCAATAGGTCTGTTCCCGTACTTTTTGGGCAGAAATTCACAGATTCTCATATTTCCAAGAGTGGGGATGAAATTCTCTCAAAGAGAAGTGGAAACACAAAAAAAGTACGGGAACGCGTTGAACCAAAAAAGTTGCACACATTTTAAATGTCAAAAACATATGTTTGAATTTGATACATTCTTGGATTCGTTAGCAGGTGCAATATACTAATTTGCAAAAACATACATATTATTTTCAGATTACTATTTATTAGATGATTCAGCATATCCATTCATCATTTAATAACGCCATATAGAGACATTGCACATCTTAAAAATGCACAAAAGAATTTTAATATAAAATTGAGCTCTTGTCGTATGACGGAATGACGGAAATCAGCTGATTTCACAAAGCTGTGCCAAACTACCCACATAAATTTCTTGGGCTGAAATTCGCAGCATGGGGAAATTTTTTACTCTCTCGAGAGCGCTCTCTTTTGTCCAAAAGTGTGAATTTTTGGAGTACGGGAACAGACTTTCGTAGTTTTTCGTAGTTTTTCGTAGATTTGGACTGTTTTTGTCAGGTACGGGAACAGACCTAATGTGAGTTACAAGAGAAGTAAAGTTTTCTCTCAAAATTCTGACGTTTTGGTGAACAATAAAAAACGAATCCTTGAAGTGTGCAATATCATTAAAGAAATTTAAACTAAACGTATTATTATGCAGAGGGATGGGAGAGTCATCTATTAAACGAGGGTTATTATTCATAATATGAGAGATTGAATGTATAGCTTTATAATAAATGTATTAAATTAACGAGAGATCATTAAATGATCTTATTGAAATGACTCTCTCACCCTCAGTCTTTCTGATTAAAATTTGATTATTATTATACCATACGTATTTTACTCCTTTCTGCTTAGCAACCTCTTCCGCCTTCATTAAGAGAGCCTGCGTGTATTTCGTCAAAGAATTGTTGATATAAATTCTCGTTCTCCTCCGGTTATTGCTGTTAATGACACTAGCACCTCTCTTGTTGTTATTGTTACTGCTGTCGGTGTCATCCATACAAGACGTTAGAATGGTTATATTTTTCTTGCACGTTTTTTTAGCAGTCATAATCTCTTGTTTCGTGTTCGAATCCGATAATTTTACACATAAAATGTGATTCAGCTTGGAGTCTTTGGACTTAACTTTCTTTACATAACATTTTTCTATTTTTGAGTCCGGAACATCTATAGACAAAACGTTATGTAATATTTGTTTTGTAGTGGTCAACGCGTTATTTTCATCGACATTAGGCAAGCCGGCTATTTCAATGGTGTTGTTAAGATGTTGTTGTTGTTCCCAATTAAGTTTACTCTCCAGTGTGTTGATTTTTGAATTTAACTCCAAGTTTTCTGATCGGAGTTCACTTATTTCCTGGAGAAAACGATTGTTTGTTTCCTCCAACTTTGTCAATTTTAAATAAATCATCTGGAGAGAAGAAGTAGCCGGTACAGAATTTTCTTTGATGGTTTCCGCTTGAGCATCTTTTCCGTTGATGACAGTCTCAGCATTGCTGTTGTTTTGCTTAGGTATTGAAGAAACCGGCAAGTGGACTGAACGGCGTCTTAGAACTCCACACTTATCACATCGAAATTTGTTTCCGCTTAATTTTATGAATTCTGCGTCTTGTTTAGTGATATTAGCACAATTAAAATGAAAATAGTGTTTGCAATCACTGCAACTAATTTTTTCTGAACAGTTGCGTTCAATTTTTTGAGAACAAATAGAGCAATTCATTTTTAAAATGTAAACACAAAAAAAGTTAGGTCTGCACCCCACGAACACTTAACGAATACTGTTAAGTCGGTATTGAATCATTTCTGCTGTTCGGGGAATTTAAAGTCCCATGAAGTATTCAAGAACTCAGGCCCGTTCCACCATAAGGAACTTTGGATTAAGGCTCCCACGTGAAATTAAATTTGCAGGATTTTCTTGTGTTGGAACATGATTCCAGATTTCAACCCCAGTTAATCGCTTGATCTCTCCGACTCTGTTTCGCACAAAGGTTTCCCACCTCGTAGGACCTGCGCGGATCCAGCACAGTGTGATCATGGAATCTGTCCAAGCAAAGGTGGGAATTCCTTTCAATCAAGAGCCTTATTGATGTAGCTCAATAATTGAGCAAGTTGAACTGCTCCACATAATTCTAAACGCGGCAGAGTTACCGGGTTTACGGGTGCGACCCGCGACTTAGCCATAAGGAGATGCATGTGAGTTACGTCATCTCCGTCTACTGTTCTGAGATATACCACAGCTCCATATGCCCTTTCCGAAGCGTCACAAAAACCATGAAGTTGAAGTCGCTTGACGGCCTTCTTAGTATGCAACCACCTTGGTATGCGTAAATTATTGATCACCTGTAAGTCGTTTCGAAAATCACGATATCAGCGTCAACTTGATCATCTCAAGGTTGTTTTCGAATCCAAAGCAGCTGCATGATTAATTTGGCTTTGGTTATAGAAGGTGCAATCCAGCCCATGGGATCAAAGAGTCGGGCGATTGATGAAAGAATACATCTGAAGTTCTAGACTGGGGATCGATAAAGCTTTCAGAGGACTGCATCTTATTTTTCCCATAATGAAACTTATGGTTACCGCGTCGCTATAACCAATGCACAGCAGAAATAGCTAGCTCGCTAGCGTCAACAAATATGTGGCGTTGAATCTCCGAGTCTGAGTTGGTCATATGCAGATGGTAACATCTCGGAACTTTCAAGTACTTTACAGTGTCCAGCTCTTTGTGCCACTTATACCACCTTACGTAGATATCCTCTGGTATTAGCTCATCCCACTGCACATTTCTTGTCCATAATTTTTGCAATAAGAGTTTAGATAGAATTGTAACGTTCGCTAACAAACCGAAAGGATCGAATATGGACATAGTTACGCTTAAAACTTGGCTTTTAGTGGGGCGCACTAATCCCTCCAGTACTTCCTGGAGGAAAGAAATTTAAGACGAAGCAAAAGGTATCTGTGTTCGAATCCCAATACATTCCAAGTATTTTTTCTGTAGTTGAGTCTCTTTGGCAAACGCTTTTTAATTCTGTCTGGTATGTGTTGGCAGAGGTATTGTTTATCGCTTGCAGAAATTGGTTTGAATTTGACACAAATGCCCTTATTTCGAATCCCGCCTGGCTATGAATTTTCTTTCTTTCCCTTGCAACTTTGATTGCTTCTTTCACAGTTTCGAAACTGTCTACATAGTCGTCCACATAGTGGCAATCGATAATCGCTTTAACAGCTCTGGGATACTCGTCTTTATATCGATTCGCGTTTAAATTTTTGACATACTGGGCTGAACATGGTGAGCTCTTTGATCCAAATATCATTACCATCATCACATACGTATCCGGCGGGCGGGATCGATCACCATCTCTCCATAAAAATCTTTGCGCATTTTGGTCTTCTTTTCTAATGTTTACGCGGAGAAACATTTCGCGAATGTCAGCACAAACACCTCCTCTGCTTTGACGAAATCCGAAAAATATGGCAAGTAAAGACTTCGGTTGGTAAGCCATAGGACCTTTCAGCAGCATTGTATTTAGCGACATTCCATTTGCATTGGCGGCAGCATCAAAAACTAAACGCAACTTATTCCCCTTGTTGACATTACAAACTGCAAAGTGTGGAAGATACCAAGTACGATCTGTGGCAGCGATTTCCTCCGGTGACAACTTTCTAGCATAATTTTTGTTAACATATTCCTCAATTTTAGATGGATACCATTTGGCAAAGTGAATGTTATTAAGCATTTTCTTTTCTATTGCTTCGAGTCGCCTTAGTGCCATACTATAACTCTCACGAAATATTGTGCTATCGCTTTTCCATAGAAGTCCGGTTTCGTACTGTTTTTCTCCTTTCTACTACTAAGCCTCTAATATAAGTTGTGCTCTTTTATCAGCTTCAGAATTTACATGCTTTGCTGATTGTCTTTCTAAACTATCTAATGTAAGATATTCCTATGCAAATCATCAAATTCATTTTCTACCCGAGTAATACAGCTGACTACAGCATCTGAACAATTATTTTCATTAGAACCAAACAGAGTCTAACCAAGTTTCGTGTTGTGAATTGCAAATCCTTTTCCAAGGTTTAAGATGTTTATTGGCCTTACTAAATTTGTGTGCGGTATACAATGAGAATCTGTATTACAGCATCGATGTAATCGTCTACAAGTATTTTCTCTAAATCGGCATATTTTCTTTGAAATTCTCTATTACGTAATGTTTGAGCTGGTAATAATAAGTTGCTTGTGGTGCGAACGTCTTTCATTTGATACTTAATGGCATTATTGTACACACCAGAAATTTCAACGTCAATATGTTGGGACATTTCAGTTGTACTCTTATCAGATATCCACCGTAATGATAGCAAATCAGACGCGCCCTTTAATCCAATAGAACTAGCTACTCTTTCTTCGATCAATGACACCTTTGCCCCTTCGTCAATGAACGCAATAACAACATAGGAATCAAGAGGGCCGCTGAACTTTACCGGAAGGAACTTGAAGAGAGTTTTCTTTGTTTGTTGTTCGTAAGCAAGCGCGCCTACTACCTTCACATCATCATTTGTCTGAGAACATTCATCCGATGTAACAACGCTACCTACAGTGGCAATGGCAGGGTGTTTCTTCTCTTCGACGGATTTCTTTGTGTTAGTTTCGTGAAGCAAACGGTTGTGGCTTTTCTGACAGGCTGCTATCCCACACTCTCGGCGATAGGAGCATTTGGCAATTGTGTGTCCTGAGTGCAGGCAACAGAAACAGATGTGATTCTGTTTGACAAGTTTCCATCGATCGTTAACCGGAATGTTCCTGAATTTGGAACACTTCTGATGTAAAGGATGATCTCCTTTACATGCAGCGCAATCTATTTTCTTAGGCATACGAGTATCTTCCGTAATAGCGCACACCGTGTTTACGTTATTTGATTTTTTCTCGTTGGCGTAGTTGTTCGGTGAGATTTCGGTGGCAATGGCTACATACGTTGCTACATGTTTTAACCAATCATTAAAATCCCGAATGGAAGAATATGATGGCAAAAGTGACAGCGTGTGTCTAACCCATTCCTCTCTTTTGCTCAGTGGAAGTTTTCCCACTAGTTCGTCGAGTAAGGTGGGGTTCGACAAATGGGCCGACGCAGAGACGTTTTCAAGGAAAACCGTAAGGTTGGATACCATGACGCTGAAATTTATTATGTCATGAGTTTTGGTCTCATTTATTGGCGGAAACGACCTAACCTTTGACAGTTGGCTGCGTATCAAAATTTCTGGGCGGCCATAGTGAAATTCAAACGTACTTATTATCGCACGTACGCTGTTCGGGTGAATTAATAGCGTTTCGACCTTATGCTTAGCGTTCCCTTTTAGAGCTCGTTGTAACCGTGAAAGGTTGTCTAAATCGGTATAGGCATGAGCGGCTGATGTCTCTCTGAACGATATGATGAACATAGGCCATTCCTCCGGTTTACCGGAGAACTCGGGTAATTCTTGGCACTTACGAATGATTGCGTCGGATAAAATGGCACTGACGTAGTAGTACTAGTGGCGGGCAAATATATGGGCAGCGAAGTCGCGAAAGCATAGAGTTCGTATGTATGGGTGGCAGTAAAAGTATTATTGTGTTGATGGTACATACCTGGCATGTCGGTGTTCGGATTTCGGGACGTAGATGGCTATCGGGTGGCCGATAGAAGGGGCTGATAACGTCGTGCAGGACGATATTAAACACAGTTTGGTTTTTACGTATGTATATATGTTGGTGGTTTAATATTCTTAAATTAATAGGTTAATTATAATAAAAAAATGAAAAGAAAAGGGGCTTACATTTTTCTGTCCTTGTGGCGGCGCGACGTTCCATCAAGTGATCACATTCCGGTGCATTTGTTTCCTCCTTGCAGCTCGCGGTTAGCCGTAAGCCTTTGGCCTTGAAAGTGCGGGAGGAAAGTGTGCGTTCGGAATGTGCTCACTTAATGAGCGTTTACAAAACGTGATTTTGAATGTAGATAAAAATTAAATATGATATATGTATAAAAAAAACAAAAAAAAATCTTAAAATAAAACGATGCGTCAACACCTCCTAAAATATCTAACTTAAGATCACCGCATAAAACAACTTTTTGATAGGAAGGTCCCTAACTTTAGTATAACATGCAACATTAGGTGCCATATAGATCGATCCTATGAGTATTTTTGCACCATACACTAACACCTCTATAAAAATGTATTCGATATCATCTGTTTCTGATGACTGGCTGACTACTTTACCCTTGAAATGTTTTTTTGCGTATATTGCGTATATTGCTGCGCCCCCACCAGTTCTACAAATCCTATCGGAATGCTACATTGTGTACCCATTAAATTTGAAAAGATCACTACATATATTCGGCTTTAATCCTGGCGCCGATGACGTGTCACATAATTACACAGCCAATGACGTGGGTCTGATAGACCCGATAATTAGAGGGCATACAAGGTCATTAAGTATACATTTTCAATTAAAAAACTTACCTTATGCTTCTTCTATTAGTCTCGTTCTAAAGATTTGGATTAATAAACCTTGATTTATACGCTAAGTAGGCATTTTAATCACACTTATCAAATATTCGTTAAAATCACAAAAATTGAGATACGACTCTAAATTCTTAAAAAACATAACAAAACTATATTCGTATTATTTATACTTCTAAAATATACTGTGATATAATATACTATGACACATTTTATTAAAAGAAAAAAAAAACAAAATTAAATAACATTTCATTCCAAGTTCTTGCCCTAGATGTGACGCAATTCTCTTACGAAGTTCGCGTGGAAGTTGTATGATGTGTTTTCGCTGTTTCATGTGATCTGATATGAGTTCTAGTCCTAAGTTTCTTAGATATTGTCTCCTTTTCATATTCATTGAATTATTTTTATTATATATCGTAATCGAGTTTGTGGCTGCCATATTGAGAACAGCATAAAATATAACCATTGGCCATCTCTTGGTATTTCGTGACACATTATACGATGCACTTAGCTCATCTACTACGTCGACGCCCGTTTTTGTTTGATTGTAGAACGTTATAATTTCGGGTTTTTTTTTTGTCACCAGTACAGTTGTCAATATTTGCGTCGATATGTAGTGTTGATATAGCTAAAACTACCTTTTTTTTTTTGGTACGTACGATACCAGAGTCTCGTTTTTCTGAAAGCCGAAACTAGATCTAACAACCTCTCGTTTTTGGCCACGTTTGAAGATATCAGGCACTTCAGTCTTATTTTTCCGAATTGTTCCTGTGGCAGTTAATTTATATTTCCGGATAAGGTCTAACATAAGTGGGTAGCTCGTAAACCAATTATCAAATGTCACGTGACGATTGGTGTTCGCTATTGGTTGTATTAATCTAACCACAACATCGTGGGCTTTGTTGCTGAAAGAATATGGTCCAGCAGGCTGACGTCCGGGATATATTTCAAGGTTTACCACGTAAACAGATCTTACATATATTTTCAAACCATATTTTGAAGGTTTATTAGGTATGTATTGGCGAAAACTACATCTACCTCTAAAAGCAGGCAACATCTCATCGATCGTAAGATATTCGTAGGGAACGTAATGAGTTTGACAATTTTTTACGAATAACTCGAAAAACTCTCGTATTGGAGCTAAATTGTCAACTTCCTTTCTCTGCAGTCTAGTATTCTTGTCATCGAATCGAATACAGTTCTGTAAAAAGTAAAACCTTTGTTTCGACATATTTCAATTCCAGTGCCATCATTACGCCAAAGATCTTCTAAATTTTGCTTATTAGACTGTGACAAACCAGCTATGTACCAAAGACCGATTAATGCTTTTAGTTCAGATAAAGTAGTGTCAGCCATGTATCGCTTTGTTTCTAAGTTTGAAGTGGATTCGCGTTTGATTTTTATTTCGGAATTAGTATGCAATAAAATTATATGCAACATCTCTTCATTTATATATTCATATTCAGTTTTTGCAGATTTTGAACTGGCGCGAACACCAGAAGTAAAAGTTATTATATTTTCAGCACGCGTACGAACATTAGGTCTCTCTGGGATTTTAATCCAGTGTATTCCAATTTTACTCACATAGTACGACGATGTAGGTACCTGATCATCTTCTCCGGAAGAAGAACTATCATTTCCGTCAAATTCCTGCTCCGTATCACTTTCCATGCTTCTGGTACTGATGTTATCCAGTTTGTCTTCACTAGAGATATTTTCAGAAGGGCAATCATCGTCTTCAAGTAAATACCTCACAATGCACTAGTCATTCATGCGATTTGCCATGATCTGACCGTGAATAAACAAACAGTTAAAACACAAACAAATAATAAATAAATTAATAAATAAATATGATATTAAACCAAAAACATGTACACCAACTATGACGTCGGGTCTCACGTACCCGGATTGTCTTTACGGTAATTCCCACCACGTCTAGCAAACGACTGAACACTCACCGCACACTGCGAGAGGAATATGTTGTCTCCAGCTACTCAACGCTGCGCGATCGCAGCGTGCAGATATTTTGGAAAAACAAACCGTTAAAATTTGCTCGGATCCCACAGACCCAACGTCATCGACGCCTGGTTAACCAAGTTTCGGATAGACAAATGAAATCCGTAGATTCATCTCCAAAAACCGGACGTACCTCATCAATTTTGTTTACAATGCTCTGTACGTTAAGGTGACACATGCGAACTCTCTTGTTATTATTATTTATTATGTTTAGTAACGTCTTTGTTTTTTTAATGCGGTTACTCTCTGGAGCAGAGTACTTCCCCAATGAATTATTAATTTTGCGCAACATGCGAGGGTGAAAATAAACAGTGGTTTAAAACAATCATAGGCTTTGACAAATAATAAATAATAACTGATCGACTTCAATGAAAGGATGATAATACAGGCAAACAAGATACATTGATAGAAAATATAAGAGGAAAAGAGAATAATACAAAGCAAAAAATACAAGATCATTGATATTAGATAAAAATATAGAAATGAAACAAATGAAAGAAAAAGGCAGCAGAAGCTAAACAGAGCGGTGGCAGAGTAGACAATGTCAGCGTGATATACATTGTTGTTGCTGTAACTTCTCCAGATCCTCTTTGCTTTTGATAAGTACAGACTCACCACTCAGCGTTCGCACGTAAACGAGTCCGTTGTTGGTGTGGACGGTGGATATTTTCTTCGCCAACTTGAGTTTAAGATTTTTTTAATTTGCTCTGTTGCAGCAAATAATTCACCTTGGTTAGGCTCTCATTGATGTAAATTCTTTGGTTGGAGTTCATGCCGATGTCACTAAGAGTCAGACCTCTCTTATTGTGCTTGTAGTGTTTTACGCAGTTTCTCATAAGAGTCTTTTTGTCATAGGGGTCAGCAAACTTCAGAATGACAGTGCCGTCGTATGAACTAGATTTTCCCTCAGCGGCGGAAGATCGAACCTGGAAAATGTTTGCCATTGGTGGAGTGGTCATGTTAAGAGCGGAACATACATATATTACCAAAGATTTCCGTGAGATTTTCATTGTCAACGGCAGGCACTCCTACCAAAACTGCGTCGGCACTTGTTGTTTTTCGCTCTAGAGAGTCAATGCGGGATTCCAGCTCTTTGCAGCGGGTTCGCAGCTCATCGATTTTGCCCAGTATGTTGATTTCAATTGCATTGACTTTGGCAAGAATGCAATCTTACGTAGTGGCCAGTTGCGAGACTCTCCTGTTAAACTCCTCCGAGAGTGCCGCAAGCTGCTGATCGATTCGATTCCAAAGTTCATCGGCCTCGTCGATGTTTGTTTTGATTGGAGCATTCTTCTATTGTGCATTCTGAGCAGTTTTGTTACGAGTGTTGAAAGACATTTTCACGATTTGAATTATGCGAACGAAAAACTGAGCGCAATACAAAACACAGTGGCACAAATTATCTCGCGTGGAAAGTCACAATATGGTTTACTAGTGTTTATTTACAAGGGAAAACAAAGAAAATTGGGAGCGGTACAATAATACGTCTATTCACTCTGACATATGACACACTCAATGATGTGTGAAAATATTTTTCATTTTATTGTTTATGTTATATTTATAATATATTATAACGATGAATGCCACACACCTGATCTTAAGCGTTGCTCCCGCGATGGAAAAGTCGTCGATTGACTGGTAGATTCGTCGCTGTGTTGAACAATCAGCCATTTTTTTGATCAACAGAACACCGGTAACCTTGCAAATTCACGCGCGCAGTCTACTCAAAATTAAAACTTTAACGCCGCCCAAGTTACGTGTTTCTAGCCTTTTTCATCCGGTTCGAAGGACCAAAATGTATCGCCGACTTGTAAGTGGATCAGAGTACGGCAGGGTTGGATCCTGAAAACGACGTGCACAACAAAGAACTAAAACGCACGCGAAGATCGATTTAATAAAAAGACTTTATTTGGCGGTTGCTTGATCACAAGTGTTTCTTCCGCTGGAGAAATTGTCGTGACGAAACCTCGTAACAGCTGATTTTGGTCCGTTTTTTCGTCTACCAGGTCGTAGATCCACAATCTCCGTCTGGATCTGGTGCGTGCCTGGGTGTATGTTGTGTGTTGTGTGAATTCGAAGTTTCGCAGTTTTCGAAGACTACACATACACATTCACGTGGGTGAGTGGAGCCAGTGCCTTCATTGCACGCCTGCATCATCACTTTGGTGTGCAACGTGTTAAGCTTCTGAGCTCTCAAATCCTCGTTGATTCTGATTAATTGCCGTCGGTTTTTTTGTTTTGGGTTAGATGTAGTTTTGGCGACGGTAAATGCGATGGTTCATTTCATCACCATCACTTCATGTTGCGCTGCAACAATGCCTTTTATGCGGACTGTTATGAAGCGTTCGCTTACATGCCGGAAGCTTAAGACTTTTTGTCGGAGTCTTCCTCGAATAACAAATCCGCATCCGAATAAGCGCTGTTTATTTTCTCTGTACCAGTTTTGGTAGTAGATATCACAGTTTTTCATCCGCTTTCTACCTGATCCATCCCATCGCACTTGTTGGAGTCCACATGTCCACATGCCCGCAATATAGCAGTCTAGAGATTTGACCAGTTGTCCGGCTGTACCTGGTCTGTTAAGGGACCTAACTTTCCAGATGCAGATCCGGAATTCGTTTCACTTTAGATGACTGCGCGGGTCGCCAACCCACCCTAAAGGCAAAGGGCCGGCTGTGCCGTTCCTTATCGGCCTGAGCTCCAAATATGTTGTAGTAGCCCGAAATAAAGAGTTCACCAGGTAGTTCTTCACGCCCGAACCATTGGCGCCGCCGTTGACTCCATCTCCATCTTGACTTCTCCGCCGTCCCGAGGAAGGAGCAGAACCCTGATGGCGACTCAGACTCCCCCCTCTCTTGTTTGCTGCCCCCAAAAACCTTACAAAGGGGTCTACCCGATCTACAGTTGAGGTACTAGGCACCCAGGAGCCACCGCGTGGAGATGAGAATAGGAGTTGGTAGACAGAAGCTGGAGTGTCGGCTCTTGTGCCTGAAAATAACTCCGTGGGAGAAAATGTTAAATCGAGACAATAATGTTCGAAATAAAACTAACCGATCTGTTCGGGTCTAAGATCTTGTGACAACTAAGAACTAATTTATTTTAAGGAGATATGCAAAGTAATTCACTTTTTTTTTATTATTCACTATATCTTAACAATTCAGAACAATGCAGAAGATTACCTATCTAACAAATTTGAATAATAAATTTACAGTGAGCATATTTTATATAAACATTTAGTTAATCAAATAATTAACATTTTGTTTGCTTTATATTAAATTAATTTACATTTAAATAATTTAAGAAAAAACTTTTTATAATTTGCCATCTGGTTTTAACGTTTGCAATGTTTAATAAATTCCGGGGTAACTCATTTAATGTTGATGGAACGCTATATTTCAGCTGCCGTCTTCCATATGTGTTGTAATTTCTGGGTAATTGGAGCATCCCTTGGGCACGTCGTCGGGTGTTTGCATCATAGTTAATAGGACAAATAAATCGGTTGTCATCATAGAACTCCAAAATTAGCGACATCTTGTAAATATGTTCGACCTTCAGGACTTTAAAGCTGGCTTCATGGTATCGTGGAGTAGTGCTGTTAATTTGCTTTAACACTGTATTTTGCAACCCTTGTAATTTTCGGATATGAGTTGTGGCTGCACTTCCCCAAGCAAGTATACCGTATCGCAGCTTAGACTCCACTAGTGAATAGTATACTTGTTTTGGGATAGGCAATGTGGCATGAAATCGCAAATGAGCTAGGGCGTATAAAGCCTTCTTCAGGTCCTTTCGCAACTTATTTATGTGTTTGTCCCAGAGAAAATGGCAATCAATGATAACACCTAGATACTTATAGCTATCGACCATCTCTATTAACTGTTTTTGTGAATTGCAGCATGCGTCATTGTTTAAGTATATTAATCTTTGTGTTGGTGGGAACTTAGGGCTTCGAATGTGCATCAATTTAGTTTTAGAAGCATTGATCACTAGTCCGTTATCGTGACACCATTTGACTGCAACATCAAACTCGTTCTACATTGTTGTAATCGCAGTTTCCAACGACCTGTTGCGTACTTCAATTGCAATATCGTCAGCAAAAGCAAAAGGAATAGATTTGAAGGTGCGTAGCAATTCATTTGTATAGAGTATAAATAATAGTGGCCCAAGCTTAGAACCTTGAGGAACTCCATATTGTATGTTATTCTCATTACTTAATACACCGTTTATCTTGACGCGGAATTTTCGATTATGTAAGTAATCTCCTAGCCAATTCTCCATTACTCCTCGTATTCCCATCCGATGTAACGCTTCTAAGAGTTTCGGGTGGATTAATGTATCAAAGGCTTTATCAAAGTCAATGACCAATACCAATACGTGATGACTTTAATCCAGGCTTTCATTAACACAGTTGGCGAATTCTCCTAGAAGTTTTCCAGTGCTTTTGTTTTTTTGGAATCCGTACTGACTTTTATGAATTAGAGAGTGTTTTTCAATAAAGCTGCGCAAACGTTTCGAAATAACTTCTTCCAAGCACTTTTCAATTGTTGGTAGAATCGATATTGGTCGATAGTTACATATGTTACTTTTATTACTTCCTTTATAAATTGGTCTCACAATAGCTGTTTTTAGGGTTGAAGGTATCTTTGTTTGTGTCAGGCTAAGATTTACAAATTTGCACAATATTGGAGCAAAGATTTCGGGATGTCTTTTGACGTCAATTGCTTGAATGCCGTCAATTCCTGGTGACTTGGTTTCTGCCATCGCTTTTATAATGTTCTCTATCTCACAAATATTTGTATCTTCGGCTTTCTAATGATGCGTTTATGTGAACAGAAGTCTTGGAGCAACATAAATGCATTATATTTGTTACTTGTGTAGTGAATGTTTGGGTAAATTCGTTCGTTAATCTTTCTGCTTCGATTGGAAAATTTTTTGTTAACATTTCATCAATATTAAGTTTTCTTCTCCCAAGTATTTCGTTTATTAACCCCCATGTTTTACGAGGGTCAGTTTTGCATTGAACGAATTGGTTCTTGTAGAAACACGCTTTCTCTTCAGATATGCTTTTGTTGAGTTTGTTCCTAAATGTTTTGTATTCAATTTCGAAACTTCTATTAGAATTGTTGTTCTTCCACCTTTTATAAAGTACATCCCTCTGTTTACATTCAGCGAGAAGATTCTTGGTCATCCATGGTTTTGTCTTTCTTTTATTCTTCTTTATTTTGGTGACAGTTGCTTTTTTATATATATTGTCTAATTGATTCACCAGTTTGTGGTAGAGCAAGTCTGCATCGTCAGCACTAGTTATTTCCTCCCAGTCAGTTTCACAAATGAGTCTCGATACTTTCGCGTTAGATATACTTATATGTGTAACATTGTCTATTTGTTCCTCGGCTGTTATTTGGGACCCTGTAAAGTATAAGGTTGGGTAGTGATCGCTGATATCGCTTTCAATTACCATGGAATTTATTTGCACATCCGTTCTGCTTAAAAGAATGTGATCAATTACAGATTTCGTTCCATTACCTGGATCTACTTTCGTATACTCTGTTATGACATTCATTAGCCCTAACGAAGCTAACATCTCCAAGTAATCTTTCACAAAATTTGAATTGAAATCATAAACATTAATATTCATGTCACCCATTACAACTATTTCTTCATTTTTACCAAAATTGTCCAAATTCTTTCCAATTTCTTCAATGAAAGCTTTTTTACAAAATCCTGGTGGCCTGTATACTCCAACAACGAAGTATTTTCCTCTGTGAATCGAATTTTTATATTTTCGTACGATGCGCTTTCAGAAGGTAGACGAGTATAGTT
Source organism: Merodon equestris (assembly GCA_958301585.1). Classification (NCBI taxonomy): domain Eukaryota; kingdom Metazoa; phylum Arthropoda; class Insecta; order Diptera; family Syrphidae; genus Merodon; species Merodon equestris. The sequence continues at coordinate 49,770,814 of OY284417.1, read as the reverse complement.
TATTGTATTGCGAATGAACATCAGAATTCCCCCTCCTCTACGCTTATTACGATTTAAACACTCCGCCTCAAAACTATCAATTCTGTAGAAATCTTTTTCCTCATCTTCTATATTTGTCTCTACGAGGACTATTATTTTTAAATGTTTGACTAATTGATTTCTGTTTATTCAAAAATTATTCCAGTTTTTACTTAATGACCTTATATTAAAACAAAGGCAACAGCATTTACTTAATGTCTATGCCGTTAAAACCATGTGTTACCCTACAATCTATATTAACTAATAGTTCATTGTTTCTGTTTGTTTTATCCATTTTAGTTAAGCGGCTTTGTGTCTCTTTTGATTGCACTTTAAGAGTATTATTATATTATATGTTTTATTTTGTCGATGTCATTTGCGGTTGTTATCATAATTGGTTGTGTGCTCTCATTTCTTCGTGCCAATATTTTTCCCGCACTCTCCCAAACAAATTTCCAGTTATTTTCTTTTGCTTTCTCCTTTGTCATCCAGAGCAAACGCTTATTTTGCCTCGTCAGCTGATTGTTGATATAAACAACAGAGTCAGTGACCCCTGCACTGACTACGCCGACTTTTTGCATCACTGCATTTGTTTTGACGGGACGAGTTGCGCGTGCTTTCTTTACAAAGGCAGTCTTGGCGATATTTGAAGAAAAAGACACGACAATGGACGATTTATCCGGATTTTTTGTTTTAGTTCTGTAGATGTCAGTGATATCAGATTATGTGATTAACAATTGTGCCTAAGCTCTTAACTATATGGCAAAGGTTTTCATTTGCTGTGGGTGGAATGTTTTTTATGTCAATATTGTTTTTTATTATTTGTTGCTCCATTGAGTTTATTTGCGATTGCATGTTTTCTATTACTGAGTCTCTTTCTTTATTCCTTTCTCTAATTTCACATAATTCTTTTGTAATTTTCTCCAAAAGATTATTGTTTTTTGTCATTATAGTGCTTAATTCATCGTATTTTGAGCCGAGGAACTCACAGCTAGCCGCGATTTCTCCCATTTGGGCTCTCAGCAGCCGAATCTCTACCAGGACAGCAGAGTTACTAGTGGCTAGGGTGGTGTTAGCTGCACTTTCTGCTGGGTTATCTGGGCTTTTAGCTTGTCGTATCCTCTTTGCTGCTTGTGTTTCGGGAGCCTGCGACATCGTAGAAGCGCTTTGATCATCCCCGACGTTGCGGCACATCTGGCACTTCCAGGCATCTCTTCTCGCCCTCGAATTCATATATGTACTTATATGAGTATGTGTATCAATAGGTACATATAAATGCGTTGAATATAGGATCATATGGGAAATGGATATAATATAAAAAAAAAAAAAGGAAGAAAGTATACATTTAATTTTCAACATCCTCCGTGCGGGCCTGTTGGTGCACCTCCAGCGGATAGCTGAATAGTTGAATAGCACGACGAAACCTCCTACCATCAGCAAAACGAACTTTACATGGTCGGATTTAGTTATCTCTTCCAGGGTAGCAAACCTCGACTACCGCAAGCTTCCAGTGGATACGGGGAGTGCTGGCATCATACACCAACACTACGTCACCTGGTTTAATTTCCCTTGAAAAAATATGCATGTGCCAAAAGTAAAAGTTTGAGATATTCAGCTTTCCATCTCTTCCATGGAAAGGACGTGTATTGCAATCTCGCTTTCCATTTGCATCGAAGATCCGAGGCAATTGTTCGGCCTTTGCTCTCGTTATTAGTTATTTGGGGCAATCGATAAGAAAACATTCAGGTGTTATAGGAGCCAAGTCCATAGGGTCGTTGCTTATATACATCAGGGGTCTCATATGTATAATTCGATTAGCTTCAGTAAGAAGAGTATAAAGCTCTTCTTTGGTAATTTTGGCCTTCCAAATTGTAATTTTGGGAACGTATTTCATGCTCTTGGCTAACCTCTCCCAAAATCACCCCGCCAGGGTGCTCTTTCCATGTTGAATTTCCAATTTATACCACGGTTACTAAGAAAACCATTGAAAATTTCTTTACTTCGGTTGCAGCTTTTTTAAACGTCTTCGCATTATCCGAATATATAGTAAGCGGTGTGCCCCGCCTTGCTATAAAACGACGCATTGCTAAGAGGCAGCAGTCGGTCGTTAGATTGGGGACTAGCTCCAGGTGTACGGCCCGAACGACGGCACAAGCAAATATCATTATGTAGACTTTATGATTGTTGTCATCGGAACGTGTGTAAAGAGGCCCAGCAAAATCCACACCCACAGTCTCAAAAGGTCTTGATGCTTGAAGTCGATCCCTAGGTAAAGGGGCAATAAGTTGGGACACCGCCTTTCCTTTGAGTCTGTGGCAAAATTTGCATGATCCGATGGCTTTCTTAATTAACTACCGGGCGGTTGGTAACCAGAATTGTTCACGCAGGCGAGCCAGCACTGTATTTACTTCGCTGTGCAAGGAACATTCGTGGAAGTAATTAAAGATTAACTTACTCAAATAACTGCCCCGTGGTAAAATGACTGGACTAATAACGTCGATTGACTTGTCCAGTTGCGTTAACCTACTTCCCACACGAAGCAAACCTTGCTCATCCAAAAATTGATTAAGCGTTAGGAGATCGAAGATCGAGAAATAGTTTTTCCCTCCTGCCAATATAAGATTTCATTAGGAAAATACTTCATTTGAAAATATCTTATCCAGTGCTTTCTGCTTTCTTCATTTCAGCTGCTTGCAAAAACCTTGATGTATTAGTTTTCCTACCCCTTTTTTGAGCTCAAATAGGGTATCAATTGTTAATTAGCACATTGACACCTCGACGAATATAGGTAGTACAATAATTCTAAGCAGCGTCTTCCAGTCATCAATTGTTTCACACAGCAGCAGTTGTTCCGAATATTTGGTTGGAGCACCAACATCTTCCCTCTGAAAAACTGGCAGAAACATAGCAATAGAATCATCAGCATGCGACGTACTTCTCATTGGCCATTGACCTTCCTTCCATAGCAATGATGATGATAATTTTTCTACAGATATTCCTCTGGTTAGCAGATCTGCTGGATTTTGTTTCCCAGAGCAATGATGCCAGTCGTTCACATCTGTAAGCTCATGTATTTCTTTTACACGGTTGAACACGTATGGTTTCCACTTTCGTGAATCCCCTTGTATCCAATGAAGTGTTATCTGCGAGTTCGTCAACAAATAAAAACGTCGTGGTATTCGTGACTTCTTCAAATAAGAGCATAGTCTAACAGCAACCAACGCTGCGGTGAGTTCTAACTTTGGCAAGGTGAGATGATCTGCTTTTGTTTCTTTCAATGGCGCATACAAACTGAACATCAGTTTCCAGATCCAATTTCTCGAGTCTCAAAAATGCAACAGCCCCAAAGGCTTTCTGGCTGGCATCGGCATATATGTGCATTTCAATACTCGTCAACTCAGCATTAATTACAAGCCATCTTGGCTTGGGAATTTGATTTAAGTCCTTAGTACAAGCGATGTATTTTTGGCTAGCCTCTGCATGCAATGGCTCGTCCCAATTAACTTGTTTGCGCCACAAAGTCTGAAACAACATTTTAAATGTTATTGAAATTGGGCTTAAGAATCCTAATGGTTCGAACACTCACGCAATAACTTTCAATAAATTGCGCTTTGTAGGCGATACCATTGATTTCAAAGAATCCCTGCCAAACTTAAACATCAATTCGTCGCTGTGCAGAATGGAATGAACTAAATTTTTGGTCGCCTCAAGAGAGTTCTGATTTTCCAAATTATTGCTACGCCAATTCCTTAGATTCATATAAGCACGCTTGAAGACTTCAGTTGACTCTTTGTAAAATTTCTCTGCATCCGCCTGATTGCTGACGCTAGTTACAAGATCATCCATGTAGAACGATTTACTCAGCAATTCACATAATTCTAGAAATTATTTTGCTTGCGTGCAAATGTGAAGAGCAATGATGGCAGACAGCAAAAATGGGCTGGATGAAACCCCAAAAGTGACTCGAGTCATTCGATATTCTACTTCGGACGAAAAATCTGTACTTAAATCTTTATTTTGTGGAAACCAGACAAAACGATGGCTATCTCTATCCTTTTCGGCTACGACGATTTGCATGAATGCCTTTTCGACATCAGCAACTAACCCAATCTGCCCGACACGGAAGTTCAACAAGATTTGCAAAATGTCTCGAAGTAAATTCGAGCCTGTCCATACACATTCATTTAAAGATAATTTACCTGGTAAATGAGACGAGGCATCGAATACTACATATTCATATTTTGGTTGTGTCCTTTTCAGGCCGATATACTGCGCAGTGTGGCATGTAATACAAGTTCTTCACATTTTCGTCATTACAATCAGCTCTCTTTGCGTAGCCCGACGCTTTGAACTGCTGCATTGCTGTGTCATACTCATGAAGTTTCGGTGGATCTTTTCGAAGTCTTCTGAGAAGGGAGTGCAGTCTTGTCAGAGCCATCGCTTTGTTGTTTCCCAGCTGTCCATTGATAGTTTTCCATGGTAGAAGCGCTTGGTATCTTGTTTCAGTCTTTCGAATACACTTATACTGGAGTTCTTTGGTGAACTCTTTCATCTCCACCTCATCGCTTTGTATCCTCAACCTCTCTAGTTTCCACATATCTTCAAGAGAGGGGCTGAAAAGAGTTGAAACATTTTCAGAGATGCCTTCATCCGTGTTGCAAGGACCCTGAAGCGTCCATCAAAAATGGTGTCTACTAATCGGCTCCAACTAGCTTAAACTTAAACTTAAACCTTCTTCTTGTTCACGTCCATACAAATTCGAATCCGCCAAGCAGAAACCATCCAATGGAGTGCCCTTACTCGCAGGAGCCCCCAAGACGTCCAACCAGATTTCGGGAACCACTACCGCCTCGACTTCCACTGACCTTTCGCTTAACTGAGATCTTAGACAAACGTTCACAATGTTCATTTTCTTTCCACCAGTGACTTTGTCTTGACCAAAGGGAATAATGGATAGATTCACGAATACCGTAACTTTGTCTACCATCAAGAATAAGCCGCATAAATAGACTATCTGTGGTCAAGAGGAAGTGGTTTTTTGCAATGAGGGAACGCGGTGTTTGCAAAAACACATTTTTCTTTCCCGAAATATTTGGGCCGGACAGATTTAAAGTTGGATTAAGCATGGCAATGGACGTTAAGTTCTCTTTGAATTTTGCCACATTTGTGCAATCGTACAACGAAGTAGGATGCCTATGCTTGCACTTTTTACAATATAGGCTACTCACTCTACAACTTCTGGCCGTGTGTCCCTTCACAGTGCACCGAAAACATCTGCCATCTTCCTTCAACATTCGTTTCTTTTCATCGATGATTCTCATGCAGTCGCACTCTTTCGAAATGCTCTGAAGATTTGCAAAAAGGGCAAGGTTTGCTTGGTTTTGTGGACATGAGAAGATCAGCTGCCGTTGATGGTTGTGAGTGGCGTGTACTCGCTCTAGTCGAAAGATAAAGAAAATCCTCTTTGGTTGACCATGTGTTGCAAATTTTCCCTCAGCTTGCTCTTCACTTCGGCCGAGGATATACTACTACCTACTATCTTTGCTTTCATTTAATGCTCCAGGGTTATTCTGGGCGTTGGATGAACTGTGGTGGAGCAGCAGGTGGATTTCCCTTATTTCCTTGGTACGGGGAACACTGTTGAACTGTCAACTCGATGTGTTTTCAGTTTTGATCTCCATTCGTCCGCATAAGCTTTCATCAAGTTGAGTCCGGGGTAATATCCATGGAGCACTTCCAATATTTGAATTTGGAATTTGGGTGGCACCACTATTCTGCTACCCCACAGTGTGCAACCCTTGTGCGTTGAAAGTTCTATCTTTCTTTGTGGATATTAAATACGTCCCTTACAATTCTTAATAACATTAGGCCACCCGTGCATAAGCAACCGTAACATGCGACTTACGTAGCCTTGTTCGCTACGGACAAATAAAAACAATCTTCTCTTTGAATTTTATTTTTGACATATTTTTTATGATATATGACATTTCTTCAATCAGAATTCTCCAATTTGTTCGAATCTTGAACCACTGACTGCATGGAAATGCTAACCTTAGCATTTCCTGATTTTATTTGCAGTATTTTGCCTTAATTAGGTCAATGTTGCAATGTTCGATCTTTGAACCATTATTTTGCACATCGGAAATGTTGGCTGTAGCATCAGCATTTCCGATTGATAGGGCAATGTTCGGCGCTGACGTAACTCGCGTGACATTACCGTGTCTTTTGCTGTTTCATTAGCCATGTGAGCAGCAGTTATTGGAGGGGTGCTATGCATCTCCAGCATTAAGATATCAGTTACTCCATCGATCGTCGATAACTATAAGCGGCTAGCAGCAAACACCAACGTAACATCTTAGGGGATATTATTTGGGATATTAGCTTTTTCTCTTGAAAATTCCCAAAAGCGGGCTGTGATCGGTGTCCATAATTACCTTTCTTGCGGCAACATATTGATGAAAATATTTTATTCCATAAATAATGGATAACGCTTCCTTGTCAATGTGCGCATAGTTGCGTTCATATGTCCCCAGAGTGCGCGAAGTAAGTGCTATAGGCCGTTCTACTCCCTCTTCATCGTCCCGGCAGGACCAGCGGTTTAGCAACATCGTAATCTACTAACAGCGAGTTATAATAGAGTAGAGACTTTAGTTCATTAAAAGCTGCATCACGCTCGTGAGTCCAGTTCCATTTCACGTTCTTGTCCAAAAGCCGGTGTAATTTCTCAGCGATAGATGCCTTGTTACGTAAAAATGTGCGGTAAACATTCAGCAATACCAAAAAAGACTGTTGCGTCTATTTGTTTACGAAGGCTAAATTCCTTCTCTTTTAATGTGAAACCCAAGGTAGTCCATTTCCTTTTCCACAAATAAACACATGTTCTTATTTACGGCCAATTTGGCTTCTGCTAGTTTTTTTTTTAAACTATTTCCAACGTATCAAGATGCTCAGTCTCGTTCCATGCAGACCAATAAACTATCCGTACATCTTTGAAATATGCCTGGAGCCGCCGAAACTCCAGTTTTGATTTTATCACCGCATTGACGGTGCTTCGGTAGTCTTCGCAAATTCTTATCGAACTGTCGGATTTGAGAACCACTACAATGGGTGTCACCCAACGCGAAAACAAAACCGGTTCCCGAGTTTTCTGTTTGACGGATTTCTCAATTTCTTCCTCGACTGCCGGCTGCCAAGCAATGGGGCATGGGCGATGTTCAAGAAAACGCGGCGAGGATCCTGGCAATACTTCAAGGATAACCGGTGGGCCATCATGAACTCCCAGTTCATCACTAAAAATGTTTTTGTAGTCTTGCACCAACCTTGCCACATTCTCTGCCACCTCCAGCGCACATACTTCCTGGACCGAAATACCCAACACAAGAAACGAGTCCCGGCCCAACAAGCACCTACCACAACCTGCAACGACAACCACCGCAAATTAAAATCTTTATTATTATATTTTATTTTTACCAAAACTGATCCGAGCACCTTGAATTTTTGTTTGGACTAGGTTTGCAACGTAATCAGTGAAGGTTACAGCTGCTTTTTTTCGTGATTTATCCGCTCCCAAGTAGTTTCCGAAATGACAGTGCACGCCGTCCCAGAATCCACCTCAAATGTTTCCTTAACACCGTTAATGACAACATTTGTTAAAATTTTGTGCCCCGCAGATGTCTGAATATGATTCAGTGCGACTCCCCTGTTTGCACACCCCGAAAAAGTTCCACTTCCCTTTCGACTACGTTTTCCTCTACTGTATGAACGGATTGTTTCGTACGGACTGTAACTTTCTTTTTAAAACAAGTTTTACTTGCACGACCTCTTCTGTGGCAAAAGTCACAGTTCTTTTCTTTTTAGAAACACGTATCAAATTTCAAGCACTTACAAATTGTTCTGGCCCCTGAAAGTTTCTGTTAGCGACCGTAGCCATGATGTCATTGTTGCCTCGCACGTTGATAAAATTCTGCTGAGCCGCCCCATGTGCTATTGCAATTTCATAAGCCCGTTTAAAATCCAGTTTATTTTCATTGAAGCGACGCTTTTGTAACGATTCATCGGCTACTCCGCAGACAATTTGATCTCTCAACATCTTGTCAAGCTCCATAAAATCGCAGTGTTCTGATAATTTTCGTAAATCCTTAAAAAATCGGCAATCGTTTCTCCAATCTTCTGACAACATTTGTGAAAAGTGAAACGTTGAACTATTCCATTTGGTTTTGGATGGAAATGTCCATCTAACCTTTCAACAATATCCTGGAACGTCACGTCTCTTGGCGTAAGTGGAGTTACGATCGTATTATTTCGTATGTGGATTCCCACACATAAGAATATGGCTCTCATGGATACGTCATTTGTTATCCCATTTACCTAAAGGTTGAACTCCATCCATTCCTTATATACCAAGACATCGTTGGTTGCAATTGTTCCAACTTCCCGAAAATCTATTCAGACGTCTAATTGACATTCGCCATTCTGCTTTCATTTAATTTTATTTTTCCTTCGTCGTCAAAATGTTATGTACTTTAATTGTGTTTTGAAATAAAACTACTCGTAATTTAAATTTGAATAGATCTTTCGGTTTTTTACTTCTTTCATTTCTCCGTTTTCACAAAAATGACATCATATTTTTTATATCGGTTCTTTGTTTCTCAGCAACTTTCAAATTAAGCTTCGAAAGCAGCTTGAAAGCTTACGAAGTCACAGGGTGACTTGAGAACACCACAATTCGTAACCATAAGGCCGAAAGGTATAGTTTAAGTTGTTCTGTGAACTTTAGAGTGTCCGTATAATTTGAGCTAGTTTTAAGCACTTTTATCTAGCGTAAGTTAGCTCTAAGTAAAAAATTAATAAAAGTGAATTAAAAAAAAAAACCAACGGGATCGCAAACAAACCGTGCTACTTCTTTGCTCTGCTGCTTCCTCTGTAGTCTCGGCCCTCCATGGTTCAGCTTGTACGATTTTTACTAGTATGCAAATATCCAATTAGAGTTCGTCTAATTAATGACGCTGGATTTGGTAGACAACCTTGCAGTTCTATGAAGCATCTACAGTTAAAATTTGCGTATCTCCACCAATAACAAATGCAGCTTCATCCGATATCGTCTGGTAACCGCTTATTTTAACAAACGTGCTATCCTGAGAACAGTTTCCAGCAAGTCGTTTTCCTTCTGACCACTATAGAAAGTAAGATGCTTTTTTTTTCCAGATACACCCACGTTTGGTAGTATTCTGAAAAATGTTGTTTGCAGCTAAGGCGCTTTCTTTTTCACGAAGTACGCATGTGCTCTTTATACACAGCCTGTTATCAAGCATCAACCCTAATTATTTTACCGCTTCCATTGATTAAATATCATGGTTTTCGGGATATTGATAGATTCCATGGTTTTTCTTCTAGTGATAAGAACCATTTTGTAGTTAACCAATTCAAAACATGCATATTCAATCCACCGCTTGATCTGGGCAATTGCTGCAAAATGCCATCGTACAAAGGTTTCATAGGAGGGAAGCATGGAAATTGGAGGCAACCCCGAGGAGACAAAGTAATATTTAACTCCTCCTTCTATCTTTCTGTTGGTAAGATAGTTGGAGAGTATGTTGGAAACATGTGTCCTCTATTCACTTTTCTTGGAGCCCGCTTACCAGAGTGTCTTTCTATGACTTCAGACGCAATGTCTACTATTGTTTTAATGGCGTCTATAGTAGAGAGCGATTTTTTGAAACCATAATGATTATTTGGTAGAGCTCCCGACTCCTCTGCTTCAGTGAGCAATCTGTCGAATATATAATTACATATTTATTTATTTATTTATCTTTTGGTAGAAGAACTAGCTCTTGGAACTTAACTTCTTGCGGCTTTCTTCTGAGTTCTGTGAACACGAGTTCCTCTAGACGTTTTTTTGCAGAGTTGCAATGAACTTGACATTGTCTTTAAATCGAATTGGTCCATTTCAAGGTTTGTTGTTGAATCAAGTCCACAATTAATCAGTGGCTAGATGTTTATCTCAATACGGTAAAATAGAAGACTGACTGACACGAGCTTAATATTAATATATTAATATCTTTTAATTTACTTTTCGTAGTGATTTATTTTAAACAATTCAATAACCATCCGCATAAGTGAATTTCTACGAATCGCCCTTATAAACCATAGTGGATTTGTCATATTATCTTGGTAAAGCAGGGACAAATAGAGACTGGAACGTTTTGTGTGGAAGGTGACAGTATAGAGAGCGCCGTGGCGCAGTGGGTAGTGTGTCGGCCGCTGACGCAAGATGAGCGAGCTCGGATCCCGATAATATCGAATGATTATTTCGCGGCTTTTCTCCTCGGCGGGGTACTGGCAGAACCCCCCGTTGTACATTTGCCTTGAAAAAGCTTCTCGGCTCTCGCCGTTTGGAATCGGCATTAAGCTTTAGGTTCCGTTCTCTTATGTGAAAAACCAAATCGCACACAACATGAGTGAATAAAAAGAAGCTTGGCTCCGGCTCCATGAGCTGTAACGCCATCTAAGGTATCTGTCTGGCAGAACAATGGACCGGTATTTGTGTCTGAGTGCTCAACAGATAGCAGCAGCCTCCAACAAGAAAAACAAAAAAAAAAGGTGACAGGTTTTTTTTTTAAATTCATATTCCCCGTGATTCAGAGGTAGATGTATTGGCTTTTGGTGCCAGCCAAGTCAGTGAAATTCTTTGTTGCTCCTCAGAAAAGTATTGATAAAACCTTCTGTATTTTGTTCGGGATCCGATGAGAGCCGATCACAGGCATCCTTCAGCCGTGGAAAGGAACGAATCGGACGTTACAAAAGGCCCAACCATAAAAGACTTACGTGGGCTTGAGCTTATGTCAAAACCGAACGAAAAGTCCACTCAAGTTTGAATAAAAAGTCAGGTTACCCATAATGAACTTAGGCAAGCTTAAGCAAATTCCTAATGAATTGTCAAATTTCTTACATTCGATTTGTGTTGTGATGTGTTCCGTAATGGAAAATAAACTAAAATAATTAAAAAAATTAAAACTAATGCATAATGCACTTGAAGGATTAGTTGTATGAAATACAAAAGAATAGGGAGATTTCGATATCTGTGGCGCTGGCTTTTGAAGATGTTTTCCTAGTTTGCTTAGTTTTCGAGATAATGATGTTTAAAATTGATTAATTTTTAGGTTTTTTTTCACTAGAATTTTGATAGAGTTTTGACAGTATTTTGTTAAGAGTGTTGCATACATTTTAACTTATGTATGTAGTTTCTTTACACGTTACGAAAGATGGATATAAAGAAATAATAATTCCGCACGAAATGTCTTCTGTCGAAATGTCGTTGTCATTTAAGCCAACGAAAACTTAACGAAACTGAACTGAATCCCATTATGGCCATAGTATATGATTTGCATGTAAGAAGACATTTACGTACGCTGGCGTAAGCACACGTTTATTTATTTCTACAATTGTGTTAGTTTACCTGCAAAGCAGAGGGCTAATCTGCAGGTGGAGTGAATAACGTAAAGTTATTTCATTATTTGGACTTTATATGATTTTTATAATTCAGGTTAATGAAAAAGGCAAAAAAATTTAAATATTATATAATTCTTAGCTCACAGGATGCGTTGGAGGTAAATATGTTCTCTTTTGTTCTTCTTTTAAAATTTTGAATGCATTTTAGCGATTCAGGAAGTGCGTTATTTAATTTAAGAACAACATATCGGAATTCACCATAGTTGTTGCAGGTTTTCGGGATTTCGAACATGCCTTGGGCTCATCTTCTTGTATTAACCGTGTGCTGTCTGCGCTGTAAAAAACGTCGGTCTGTCATGTAGTGGCCTAATGTGGCCGTCAAGTAGATTGCCCTGACGTCTAGTACTTTGAAGGATCCAACAATTTTAACAAGTCGCTGCTATAGGTTGGTTATTTTGTTGAGATGGGTTTGTGCAGCGTTACCCCAGGCTAGAATCCCATATCTAATTCGAGACTCAGCTAGCGAGTAGTACACTTGCCTCTGCACTTCTCCAGTTGAGTATCTTTTGAGATACACCATGGTAAAAAAAGTACTTTTGAGTTGCAGGCGCAGAGAATTTATGTTCTCGCGCAATAAATAGTTGTTGTCTATCGTTATAAAAATAAACCTGCAATTACTTTAATTACGTTGTTGTTGACTGAAAGTGGACAGCAGTAATTTCGGTGGTAAATATGGATGTGTCGGATTACTTGAATGGGGTACGTATATACATCACCTTAGTTTTTGCAGCATTTATAACCAGGCCGTTATCGTGGCAATATTTAGCTAAACAGTCAAACTCTTCTTGTAGTATTTTTTTGGCTACTTGCAGGTCCTGGTGTTTTACTACTATTGCTATATCGTCCGCATAGGCATAGGCTGTACCTTTATTAAAAATCCTCAATAGTTCATTTTTGCACTGCTCGAGACGTCAAATACTTTGACTCAAATCGTTCTGTCTGTTAGATAACTCCAAAGCCAGTTTGCCATTAGTCCTCTGAGATCATTTCTGCAAAGACGTTCGATTAGTTTTTCAGGCGTCAAATTGTTAAACGCTTTATTGAAATCAATAAAGAGTACAAGGACATGGTGCTTTTTGTTCAGCCCAGCATTGACCGTATTTGTAAACTCCCCTAGAAGTGATTGGTGCTCTTACATTTTTGAAAGTCGTGTCGATTTGTGTCCATGCACTTTTAAATGGCTAATAAAATAGCGATTGGCCTATAATTTCTTATGTTATCTTTACTCCCCCTTTGTATATCGGCCGGATAATCGATGTTTTCATTACTTTTGGCACACAACACTGATACAGACATTGGTTCACAATTCTCGTTATTATTGGAGTAAGATGTGTAGCATTTATTCTGAGGTCCACCGGTCTTATATTATCTGCCCCTGATCCTTTTCTGATGTTCAATTGGGTCAACAACTTATATACCTCGGCTTCTCTTGCTTCTTCTATGTATGTATATACTTTCTTGATGGCTTTGTGTGGCAAACATGAACGATTTTTGATGCCTGTTCCGAGAATTGATCTACAAATTTGGCCACAATATCTTGTAGATCCATACCAGTAGCAGCTAAATAATTTTTTATTGTTTCATCTACTGAGAGTTTCTTTTTACCAAGTAGTTCGTTTTTTGCGCTTGCGGATTCCTGTTTGTAATGATTGGCTTTAGTGAGCTGGATGTTTTTATTAATCGTATTTCTGTAATTTTATATTCGTTTTGATACGAGATACTGCGAGGGCTATTCTTTCACCTTCTTGGTATGAGAATTGGTATGTTCTATTAGCTCATTGATATTTTGTTGGTTTATTTGTTTGATCTCAGTTCAAGTAGGCGCATTTATTCCGTGTGGACTCTTTGTTGCTGCATACAAAACGGCGTAATGGTCAGAAAGGTCGGTTTCAATTACTACTGAAAATATGTCGAGCTTATTGACAGTAACATAAATATGGTCCATTAAGGTTGCAGTATTTTTTATTAAACCACACGCGATGGTTGTTTGATGGCATACCTATGTCATTCCTTTCGAGGCCATCATTTCCATATACTTTAGTACCAGTGAGTAATTCTCATCTTGTATGTTAATGTTTACATTGCCTAGCAATATATTATTCTAATTTTTATCAATAATCGCTTTTAATTCTTGCACGAAATTTATTATATTTATAGACTTAGGTCTTCTATAGATTGCAAATATACAGCTTAGCTCACCATTATGACTTATCTCCAAGTGCATGCCTTCGTAATCAATTGGGTTCGTTGGTTTTATTGGGTAAGCTATATTATGTTTAATAATAATTTCAACGCACCTTTCAATGCATCGCGATTAATAAATTCCGATTTAAATCCGTCTATGTTATATAATTCATTTTTTTTTATAGATATGTTAATTTCATTCAATACTAATTTATCTATACTAGATAACACATTTTCGATTTCCGCTATAAAAACATCGCAAGTCTTGGTTAGCGATCTTATATTAAAACTAATACAACAGAAATTCATTTTTTTAAACAATTCTTTGTCAATGCCAATAACATCATGTATTGCCCTAAAGTCAAGCTCCGTCTCATTATACGCGTGTTCCATGTTGATTTGTTTCGTTTTCGATTATTTTATTTGATCACATACTAATAAGACTAATTGGTCATTTTGTTTACATCGTTGGATGTTCCGATGTGTATTGTTTCACTGCTTTAATTTTTTTTTGCAAGCAGTTTCCCTGTTTTCTCTCACACAAATTTCCAATTAGACTCTCTTGCTTTATTTTTTGTTAGCTATAGAAGATGTTTATTGGTAGGCATCAGTTTCGGGCATCGCGGCTTTGCCAGTTTTTGTTGTTTCCTCCAATTTTCCCAGAGATATTGTGGTTCAGTTTTATTTTGTTCATCACAGCTGACTTTGTTTTATAATTTCCAAAAGTGACTACTACTTTTGTTTTGCATTTTTGCTTCTTGGGAGTTCTATAGACAACAACTATATCGGTGTTGCTAATATTGTGGTTTATTGTTTTACCTATGCCTTGAACGATTTCCAACAAATTTTTTATTTTGTGTTGGTGGAATGTTTATAATTTCAATGTTTTTTTTCAATATTTGTTGTTCAAGTGTGTTAATTTTCGTTTCCATGAGTAGAATTTGTTGGTCGTTTTTTTTGGTTACAGCCAGTTTGTTTAGTGTATTGTGACATTTCCAGGTAGCTTAAGAATTATAGGTATACCTCTTTAGTGCTTTGAGAATCGCTTGGCTATCTGGGAATATAGTTATCCTTATGTTAGTGGATCTTCTGTTGCTGATTGCATGTGCTGCTTCATGGATTGAAAATAGCTCGGCCTGAAGTATAGTTGACTCATTGCATTGCACACTAGCCCCTACCTTGTTTCTAGATTTCCACCCGTCTGTGTACCATTTCTGTGCTCCATCCTTCATCCAACAGGGATTGTTGTTCCATTTCTCTCTACTTGGTATGAGTACTTCGTAGTATTTTTTAAAGTTTAACTCAGGAGACATCAGATCACACACTCGGGTTAGTTCCAAGATGTTATCCAGTTTTTTTAAGAATTCCTTTATGTCTAACAAGTTCCCTGTTAGGTTAAGGCGTGTTTAGCAGCTTCAGCCTATATGGCAGCGTGTAGTTGTGGGGTGTTTAGAATTGTTTCCATCCCTGCAGTCGCAGTCGTTTTCATTGCACCAGTAGTGCAGATACACGCTTGCCTTTGTTGATTTTATTCATGGCGCTTTTTTGTTCACATTTTTTCCACCAAACAGAAGCGCATTAAAATATGGTTAGCTTAATCTTTTGACTATATCTGCACTCATTTTTGGGTTTAGCCCCCATGTTATACCTACGAGTTATTTTAAGGCCCATAGAGCTTTGATGGCCTTTGAGTATATTTTGTTTATGTGTGTATTCTAAGAGAATTTTTTGTCCAGTATTATTTCTAGAAACTTTACCTCTTCCTTTGATGGAATGCAGATTTCTTTGATTTTTAAAGTTTGAAGATTATTTGTTCTTCTTTTTCATAATCATATATATTTGGCTGTTATATGCCTTTCTTTTAGTATGGGGTTTATCCATTTGATAATTAAAGCATCTACCTTTCTTCTACAAAATGCATTTGTTAGTGATGAATGATTTGCATTATCAAATGCTCCTTTTATCACATAATATAATAGAGATTTTCTTGATGTCTGTAACTCAGCAATTGAACTCAAGGTCAGGCACTCAACTATTAGTACATATTAATGTGGGAAATTATTATTTTGAGTAGATACCGTGTTATCTCAACTATTAGTACATTTTAATATGGTTACCATAATCAAAGATATCAACGAGCTCAATTTCTAGTATCCATAAAGGCGCCAATCGCGACTTCCTTTGCTTTCAGGGATTTTTTTTACATACCCATGACTTTGTTAAGGGCGGTTATTGTAGATTTACTTTTTTTATATGCAAATTGTAGTTTGTATAGTGGTGCGTTCTCTAATGTTAATCTTATGACTAGTTCTATCAGTTTTTCTGTCATTTTCAGTAAAATGAGGGGAGACCGATTGGTCAGTAGGATTTGTTGTTTTCGGGTGGTTTGTTGCACCCTTTGGGTATAAATATTACTCTAACCATATACTAAGATCAGGTTCTTACCTTTCCTTTGACAGAATTTCACCAGGTCCTTTACTAGCTTTGGTGGGGCTTCATTATCGTCTCCCGGGAAGTTGGCTGAGGTAATGACTACCCCTGTGTCTGCCGTGCTGACGATAATAGAGACTGTGTCCCTGTCTGTGAACTCTGAAATTATAAGGAATTTAATATTATTGTCTATTATTATGGCAGCTCTGGGTTAGATCGCCGATTTGACTTATATCAACTTATAGTTTATAATGTTTAATCCTGATATTTTGTTTTTGTTAATCCAGAGTTCTTGAATCAGCAACAGATTAAACGCACCACCAGTATGCTTTTTGCATATTTCAGCTGATGATAATGTAGCATGCTGGAGGTTGGCTTGCAAGATTTTTATCATTGTGCTGATTTGTAGGACGTTTGATCGTCAACACTTTTAGATATTTTACGGAGATTGTTTGATTTGAGATTTTATAATTTGAATATTTTTCTTGGTCTTTGGTGCCTGCTTTCCTCCAAGTCAAAACTCGTCCATCCGATCGGTAAATATAAAACTTACTCTCATTAGAGAACAAAACCTTCTCCCAAAACGATTTTGAGTTTCGCGAAGTTCAGCCTCTTCTCTTTGTTCACCTTAGAAATGAAAGGCTTCCTTCTGCAAATTCTAGCCATATACCCCTCATTTCTTAGTACACTTCGGCCTGTTCGAGGGTCAACTTCTGTTCCAAGGCTCTCTTTATCTCTGAGGCAATTTTGGAGGAAGGTATTTTATGATCGTCCTTTATTATTAAAATAACTTTCCTTTTATCACTCAAAGTTTGTATGTATGTAACTCCTTTTAGCTTTATCACTAATTTTTTTTATTGATGTACCACTTTTAAAAAGATTTAAAATTATTGTTCGCTTTTCAGGAGTAGTTTCTTTACTTTTTCGCACCACGTTGCCCACTTCAGTAAATTCTGTTTGTCTGCATAATAGCTGATATCAAATTATAACAATTAAAATACCTAACAGTTTCAAATGTATTTCACGTTTTGTATTTTGTTATTGTGGTTTGAAATATGTATCTTACCTTATTTATAAATTACGAATACTTTTGTCCAACCAAATTTTGAATTGTTTAATTACTTTAATTAATATTGTTATGCGTTTTTGTTTTTAATTTGTTGTATATCTATCTCTATAAGATAAGAAAAACGTTTTCCAAATAATAACCATTTTAACGCGTTTCGATTTTCATTGTTAGTAACAGCACATTACTGATATTTTTCTCCATCAGAGTATAAATATAAATAGGAATGAACAAAATTTGAAAAAAAAAAATCGTTAAGACAATAATCTACATCCCAACACAAGCACTTTGTATACAAAACGAAAAATGATCGGATTGTTAAATTAGTGGATGAGGGAGAAAGAGGGAATTGAGAAAAAGCCATGCCTCACGAGCACAAGCGTGATACAATTCGCCTCACAGAATGTTATTTGAAAAGCAGCATTCACACTCTACGATTTGTCTATCCGATTGCGGTTTTCACCTCATACTACTGGGAGGACCTCTTAGTTGCTTTATTCGAAATTCCTTACTTCCTTTCATTTAAAATTTTAAAATCCTGGAAAAAAATTGAAATACCTCGTATACCATAAAGCGTATGCAAATAAACTACATTTCAAATAAAAATAGAAAAGTAAGAAAATGAATGGTTTGTATTATGCATTATATTGCAGGAAATATGTTATATTTAATATCGTTGAAAAGGTCGAAAACTGAAGGTTTATAAGATGTTGAAAAAATATAGCTCTGTTATTTGTTTCATTTTAGAAATTAAATTGTTTTATTAAATTTATAAAGATTTTTTTGTCAAAATATTTTATAACTTCAAAAGTTGATAACGGATTGTAATGGTTTGTATCTCAATTGAAAGTGTTCAATTGTTGCTTTCATTCATTATAACTCGTATGTAGTTTATTTACATTCGCCTTACGGTTTAGAAAAATTTTCAAATTTTAAATGTCCTTCTATTCCTTCCAGTAGTTTACGGTTTAAGCCGGTGAAAAAAAATTTAAGAAAATCGGAGGTGAGTACTTTTTGGAATTTTATCTTTTAATTTAGCAAAAACGTAGGACGTGGTATAGACTCTGCCCAAATTCTTAAGAACATAAGCACCGTGGAAGCGCTGGCCGGCATGAAGTCATCACACAACTAAACCATCATCAGAATAGGAAGCAAACGATAATAAACAATTGAGAAAAGCAGACATTCAACAAGAAGGCATCATCATTTTTAAGAGTATCACAGTAGCATCGGTTTGCTGCAAAATTTACCACTGCGCCTGGTGTTTACGTGGTTACTAATAAAGCGGTCGGATAGGCTATCGTATTTTGCGATGGCTTCAGGTTGGTAGGAACTGATGGAATTTTGTTTTCCTTATGTCGTAGGTATAAGACCGCTCCTTTGTGCATTAAACAGGTTTTTCGCTGTCAGCCTCGCGCTCGCCTAAGTAATCGCTTATTAGTGCCTTAAATCCCGAAATCGATAAAGAAAACTAGCCTCTCGCCAAAAGCTCCAGACCTCTGCTTAAAAATATGGACTAGTAGAACTGCACGTACCCAAGGTTACTCGTCAAATGCATACTCTATCTGAGAGGTTATTTAAGTGGAGAATCAAATTTCAAAGACTTTTGATAATGAAATTTTTGGGAGCTTGTGCAATTCTCGACTCCACTGATTTTGTGAAATCCGCATCCGTACCTTTACTGCAACAAGGCAAATGTTCCCACCGCCGACCTTAGCAAGAAGAAGAAACATTAAAAAATCAAAATAATTAACTTACACTTATTTATATTACCTTCAAATAGAAAAAGCATGTACAATTTTTTAACCGAAAGTCATTTTTTAACACTCCTGAAAGAAAGTGAATTTAGCTTATCGCATCAAACATTATAGTTCATTTGCACAAAGAAATAAAAAGGTGTTCGGCAACAAAGCTGATTTGGTCCGTTTTTTTAACCCTGATCATTTTGCCACATTTTTAAGCATACTTAAAAATGACTCTCACATACATACTGTCCCTCACAAAAGTGTTCGGAATTATGTTTTTTTCTGGATTTGAGTGTTGTTAAATAACAAATAATTAAGCAATAATAATAAAAATCAATGTCAATTCAACATTTATTTCCTATTAACAAATAATCTTAAAAAAAAAATAACATTTTCTCTCTACAACAACAATAAAAACAAAGTAAACAATAACGGAGCGAACTCCATGTCACAAAAATATTTGGGATTGCTACCATTTACGGTTAAAATCAAGCACCGTTTTAAATTCTTCTTAAAATATGTTGTTATCTATCCTTTTTAGTACGTAATCAGCATTCGCAAGCATCAAAAGGCTATCATTGGCTTTTCGTTGTTTAGAGCCACTTAATAAATTTATATTAAAATGGGTAGAAATTCGAAAGAAACTACCGAAGAAGAAAGAAAAATTATTTTTCAAATGCATAGTAAATTTTTTTTTTAAATGCACAAAACCTAAAGGAAATATCGTTTCAATAGAAGTAATTCTACAATTCATAGCGTTCTACAGCGCGATAGTATTCAATCACAACAATGATCTGGCCGTCCTATGAAATTAAACCTACGTGATAAATCGCTTACATTATAACAAGAAAAATTAAACAAGTTCCAAAAAAATCAGCTCCAGAAATAAAAAGAGAAATGGCTAAGTATAGCAGTATTAATGTGTGTGATGAAACCGTGGGTAGGGTGCTCAGAGGCGCTAGCTAAAATGGTCGTACTGCAAACCATTGATAAGCGAAGTCAACCGGAAGAAAAGGTTAGAGTTTGCAAAAGAGCACTGTCGTCGGCGCCACCCGCCAAATGAAATAAACAATTCAAATTTGTAAAGTTTATTTTCTGTAATAATAATATAATTAATAGGAATTCAGTTTAAATAAATACGTTTGTTTTTTCTTACTCGATTTGGCACTCCTGGCAGGCAGTGGCGTAGCTAGCATGGGTGGCACCTGGGGCGGCAATTATGGTGTCACCCCCAGAATGAAAAACAGTAAAATAAATGAAATTCCGCTATTCCATATATTATGACTTTTTTATTTAAATTCAAATAAAAAATTAAAAAAAAAAAGGAGAACAAAAATGTATACACATTATAGGCATAAAAAAAAAACAGAATAAAAATTAATATACACATATACACATTGTATAAAAAAAACAGAACAAATATTTATATAATATACCCATTATAATATTTGTAGAAACTTAAAATGTCTTCTTCCTAGCTTTTACAGCAGAAAATTCGTTGATTGCGTCATCAAAGTTTATTTGCTGGGTCGCCTCATGTTCAATAGTTAAAATTCCCAGATTGTTGAGCCTCTTTTCCGTTATTGTTGCCCGCAAGTAGTCTTTAATTAATTTTAACTTACTAAAACTCCTTTCACATGATGCAACTGATACACATATTGTCATAAACATTTTTAATGCGACAATGAGATTCGGAAGAGATTCTGCAAAGCCCCATTCAACGATAAATTTCATAAAGTCTAAAGATAACCAATTAAATGTTGTCACTTTAAGCGCTTTCAAATGACTTCTCAACCTTGGTATCTCTGAGAGAAGTTCTGACTCTGAAACCTCATCATAAACACTAGCAAATTTTGAAACAGCTATTTTGAAATCATCAATGTTTGCTAAAAGCAAAGTATTCGCCTGTACAACTTCAAACAATGAAGCCACCTCCTTAATAGACTCTGTTCTTGTTCGGAGTTCAGTGATGAATCGATCAAGGCACTCGAACATGTCTTTCCGTAGTTCATCGGTTGCCAACTCACCAGCCATTCGCTTTTTACGACTAATTCTTCTTTCTGTTAGAATGTCGTATTTCTCCGATGTTTTCATACCAAGGTTAATCTACGATTTTCGCCCGATTTTCTTCAACGTAAATGCGAAGGGCTTCTATTTTTTTAGCCAAGTGATCAACACTTGATCCCTTAGCTTGTAGTGCAATCTGAGTACAATTTATTTCTTTAAGGACATTATTCCAAAAGAAGAGAAAAGAAAGAAATGCGAAATCAGACATTGCAGATTTTAGGTTCTGTGCAGCACCTCTGGTTTCTACATTTGCTCTCGCATCACACAACTCTTCAACTGCAGCTAAGATTTCATCAAAATTTTCGGCCAAAACTTTCACTGCAGCATAATGAGCACTCCAACGCGTTGTTGAAAGTCTTTTCACGGTTGATTTGCTGTGCTTAAGAAGCACTTCCCAGCGATGAGTGGAAGCAGAAAAAAATGTAAAAGTGGTCTCAACTGTTCCAAAAAAATGTTACACAAGATATATTTTGAGCAAATGAATGTTGGCCACATAAATTAATTGAATGATCTATACATCCAAAGAAAATTGCTTTGTTGTTTTTTTCTTTAATAATAGCTTGCACTCCCCCATGTACACCGCTCATAACAGCTGCATTGTCATAACCCTGAGAACGACACATCATAATATCTAAACCGTCGTTTTCAAGATTCTTAAGAATTTCTTCACTTAAATCCGCAGCTTTCTGGAATATTTCAAAAATCATTAGAAACAAAGGCAGACAAATACCTTGCCTTAAAAATGGTACTGATGTCTTTCTCACAGACTCAGAAAAATCGAAACTGTTTGCTTCGAATTTCTTAGCCAACCACAAAGTATCACAGCATTTAGGCAACGCTTATACTAATAGGCTCGTTGAAAACGCGTTGGAAAATTTTAATGTCGCCCTCTGTGAAACGCCCATAAGTGAATATATCTCTGAAGAAGAGATTAAGAAATTGGTTAAAAGGTTAAAAACAAGAAAGGTAGGCGATGATAATATTAAAAATTTGTACCTTAAGAACCTGCCTTAAGAAGGTATTATATTTCTAACTTACATCGTTAATATTTGCCTTAAGGTGCAATATTTCCCCGATGCTTGGAAAATAGCAAAAATAGTCCCAATCCAAAAAACAGGAAAACCTCCTAATGATCCTCAAAGTTATAGACCAATAAGCTTATTGAGTAGTATAAGTAAGATTTATGAAAAAATACTTAAAAACAAAATTATCAGAACTGTCGAGGAAAAGAATATTTATCCTGATGAGCAGTTTGGTTTTCGGCCTGGCCACGGAACTTCTCATCAAGTTCTCAGGATATGCCATTTAATTGAAAAAAATCGTGCAATAGGAAGATCAACGGGCATGCTATTGTTAGAAATTGGAAAAGCTTTCGATTCTGTGTGGCACGATGGACTCGTTTACAAAATGTTAAACAATAATTTCCCTGTATTCATTTGTAAAATTGTCCAAACTTTTTTGTCAAACCGTACTTTTCAAGTATTTGTCAATCGTAGTCCGTCCGATTTAGTTATGTTTAATGCAGGTGTACCCCAAGGTTCAGTTCTTGGTCCTGTTTTGTACAACATATATAGATCTGATTTTCCCAAACTGACATGCTGCGATGTTGCAATTTATGCAGATGACATAGCTTTACTATCATCGCACGAGTTTGGTCTTAATATTGAGACGAACTTAAGAAATGCGATTGATATAATACAAAAATATTACTGCAACTGGAAAATCAAACTTAATGTGGATAAAATTCAAGCTATCTTTTTCACCCGGAAAAGAAAGACTTGTTATTTGCCGTCTAATCAATTTATGTTTAACGGCCAATCGATACCTTGGAAACCGTCAGCGCAGTACCTAGGAATCCATCTCGATTCCAGATTAACATTACACATTACACTTTACATTGCACATTACAGAGACACTAAACAAAGTAAATATTGCAATTCGGGTGTTATATTCATTGATAAACAGAAGATCCCATCTTTCAAATGAAAACAAAATATTAATTCACAAAACAATATTTCAGTCAATTTTATTATATGGCTGTCCAATTTGGGGGAAATGCGCCAAGTCTCATTTAAAAAGATTGCAAATTATGCAGAACAAAATATTAAAGATTATGCTAAATCTCCCCTGGCATTATTCTACAAGAAATCTACATACTAGAGCTAATGTTGAATTGATCTTTCTCAGAATTGACAATCTTATTGAAAATTTTAAGCAAAGATGCAACATTCCCAGCAACCCTCTTATTAACAATTTAAATTTAACATGACATCAAGTCAAGGTTTCTAATGTAAAATCTATGTCAATTATAATTCTTATTATTTATTACTTACTATCCATCTAGTTATATACTTAATTTTCCATTTATTTACTAATTTATTCTATATCTATTTATTTACTTATGTTTTTATTCATTTATTTATTTGTTATTTATTTACATATTTATTTATTTATCTGTTTATTTATTTGTTTATCTGTTTATTTATTTATTTATTTATTTATTTATTTACTTGTTTATTTTTTTATATATATATTTATTTATTTACTTGCTTATTTAAGTTAACACCGTCGACCGAGGCCAAGGGCAAAGGTCGAAACGGCACTACGAACGGGACTCGCTGCGTCATCATTTTGTGTGGTTCACATTGCTCCGCATGTTCGTACCTGTTCATACGCGATCGTGTTGATTCAAGTGCACTCGGATCATATTCAGTCTGGTGCAATCGGATGCGCATTGCAACCAGCCTGGGAAGCGGATGCGTGTACACCGGGAGAAAAGTCTACGTTGCAGATTTGGGCGAAGCGACGAGGCTTCCTATGGAAGGGGTTTTAGTTGATAAGTTAGTTCTCAGTTGGTCGTCGGATAATAAAGATATTTTATAACGTAACCTGTTTTAGAGACGCGAATTGTAAGTCGAACAGTTGGGGGGAAGCTCTGCTTCTCCGTTCGCGATTTTTTTTAGGCTCCCCTTATGGGAGTCCTTTAACTTTTATCTATTTATTTATTTATTTATTTATTTATTTACTTATTTATTTATTTACTTATTTACTTATTTATTTATTTATTTACATACTTATTTATTTATTTATATATATATTTATTTATTTACTTGCTTATTTATCTATTTATTTATTTATTTATTTACTTATTTATTTATTTACTTATTTATTTATTTATTTATTTTTTTATTTTTATTTTTTTTTTTTTCTACATTGAAGGTTTTAACGTATTTTCCTTCAAAGAATAAGATTCTCAATTTATATTCATATTTATCTTAACATAGTATAATGATACAGTAGAAAGATAGAGCTTAAATATCAAATCTCTGTAAACTGCGCGATAACTCACCAATTGTAAAATTTTTGACGTAAAATAAAAATCAAAATCAAATCAAAAAATCCGCAGCTTTTTTTCCATGTAAAGGAAAAAATCCCAGGAATGCTTCTTTGATATCTACTTTTCTATGTGTTCATTTGAAGTCTCATGATCCGGTACTTTGGGGTTCAGTTTCCACCATTTCTGAAATCCATTCATGAATGCTGTTTTTGTATCAACATTATTGGTGGCAGCAAATAAACGACAGCAAATGCAGTACAGGCTATTAGTTATATTAAAATATACCATCCATGATCGCAGAATCTTGTCCCCGTTAGGTAAAATTTTGTAAAACTATTCTTCTGTAAGATGACGAACATAACCTTTTATTTTTACCCCTGGTCTGGATACAGTGGTGAATGGTCCCTCCCGGTTTTGGAAATGTTCAAATCCTTTTTTGATGATTTCAATTCGAACTTTATCAGGAACGGGTATACCAATGTGAGATATCTCTCATGTTCTGAAGTTCATCCGTGTAGGAATTCTCTTCAATACTTGATTCGTAATCAGTACCATTGCTGTCATTTTGAGTATTTTCGTTTGATTCTTCTTGAATTTTCAACACTGATTCTGTTTCTTGGCTGTTGCTTTCTGTACATGAGCTTGTATTTTCGGAATCATTCTCTTGATCAACGTGACTGTCATTTGCTTTTGACGAACTTTGGCTGTCGTCTATTTTTTTAACATATTTGAAAATGGATCCAGACATGCTCCGCAGAACGTTCATTTTAGCCTGTTTGGATTTTCTCTGCTGAGCACCACTCTTTCTTTTTGTTATATGAACTCCTCGAGGCATATTTCTCTTGTTTTGTACGCGTATTCTCAAAAATATATTGACCATGTACATAGGTATGCTTCGTCGATGTATTCTAAATATTTTTATATAAATATATACTTATTTAAATTAGAAGTGTCGTTAAAAAAAACTCTACTGTAGATGGGCATAAATCAGGTCCAAATAATCAAAAACTTATTCTATATTTTATTCATATTTGTATATTCATCCCTTTTTATACTCTGTCTTAGGTTGTTATGATATCTTATTCAAATAAAAATGTATTCAATAACAATAATTATAGTAATAACATAGTAAAAATAGTGAATAATGTTTAAATAATTTGGATTTGATTTATCCCATCCAAACATAGAAATCTAATTAAAACAAAAGGGCAAACCTAATAACGATAGTGTGCATTCATTACATACATTCATAAATGTTAACTACTAATACAATTAATTATTTACTTCAAACAATAGATATATTAAATTTAGTTATACAGTGTATCAAACTCATATTCGTACACCTGTCGCCCACAACTTTCAATTGCATTCTATCAAAAATCAATACGAATTAAATGATTTGGGTATTATGGGAGAGTTGCACGTAAAAAGCCATTTATCAGTCCACTTAACAGAAGCAAGAGATTGGAATTCGCAAAACAGTACCAATTTAAAGATCTTGACTTCTGGAAAACAGTTATTTTCACAGACGAATCCAAATTTAATGTCCATGATTCTGATGGCCGGCAAATGGTTTGGCGAAAACCAAATGCAGAACTTTTACCAAAAAACACCGTTGCAACAGTAAAACATGGTGGAGGTTCTGTTATGGTGTGGGGGTGTTTTTCTGCCGCAGGTGTAGGAAAGTTGCAGATAATCGATGGAATAATGAACCATAAGCATTACATCGATATTCTTAAAGAAAACCTGTGCTGTTCAATTGGGTCTGGAGAATAACTTTGTGTTTTATCAGGATAACGATCCAAAGCACAAAGCCTATGCAACTCGTCAATGGTTACTCTATAATTGTCCAAAGGTGATGGAAACACCTCCACAATCTCCGGATATAAATCTAATAGAGAATTTGTGGAACGAGCTTTACAAAAGGATAAGAAAAGTTGCCATAAGGAACACAAAAGACTTGAAAGAGAAGCTAATTCAAGAATGGGCGAATATTTCACCAGAAATTACAAAGACCCTTGTTGAATCGATGCCAAAGCGCCTTAAACAAGTCATATCAAATAAAGGATATGCCACTAAGTATTGAAAGTGCAAGATAATTTGTGAAATAAGATTCAAAAACTGATGTACGAATATGAATTTGAGCACATTTTAGTTTGTTACTTTGCTTTTCTTCTGAATTATGAATTTATATTAAAAGTTTTTGGTAGAATTCAAGTTTATGTTACTTTATTTAAATTAAGATTAAATAAAAAATATAATTTACCAAGTAGACGCCTCATTTTATTTAGCTATTCTTTAAATTCTTTCAGTTAGGTAGGTGTACGAATATAAGTTTGATACACTGTGTATTGTTTCCGACAAAAACAAAAAATACATTTAAGCTTATTTTATAAAAATCTTGATCTATGCAATGAACTTACCTTGTTTTTTTACAATATAAATTTTTCTTAATATATTTTCTTTAGCAGCTATTTCAATTTTTACAAGACATTATTTAAATAAAATATCTTAAAGTGAACCACAACTCACGAATGATTATACGAAATGACAGAGGCAACTTCAGGGACCACGGATATAAGAACTTCAATAACAAATGCAAAACAATGTGCACAATGAGCACAACAAAAAATCAAGTATGACAATCGTTGACGGCGATCGACCCGACGGGACGATGGAAAGGATTTAAAAAAAAAAACAAATAAGAGCATGTTTTTCACAACCGCAGTCCAAAGTTCGGGGAAAAATAGCGGTTTCTCTTGACTACCTATTGCAGCCGCGATTCACAACATCTTCATGATATCAAATCCTCATATAGAGTAGAGAATGCTTTTCACAACCGCAGTCCAAAGTTCGGGGAAAAATAGCCTTTTCTCTTGACTACCTATTGCAGCCGCGATTCACAACATCTTCATGATATCATATCCTCATATAGAGTAGAGCATGCTTTTCACAACCGCAGTACAAAGTTCGGGGAAAAATAACCGTATCTAAGAACGATCCGAGAATTATTTTTCTTGTCGACACACTTGCGTGTGGGACCAACCAGGGCGACACGTCGATGGACTTTATTTACAAAAGACAAAAACAAAATCTAGCCGATAATATTTTTTTTGTGCAAATTGAAACTGGTAGGTAGGCAGGTTAGGTACAATGTCGCAATTTTTTTTTAATACTCTGCGATCTATAAGGCCATAGTATATATACTCCTTGTAGTTTTGGGTGTCACCCCCAAATGGGTGACACCCGGGGCGGTCCGCCCCCCATTTACTACGCCACTGCTGGCAGGCAACCTCACTCGGTGGCTGACGATCTCAAACTTTCCTCTGCGCAGTTAAAATTCAATATATATTTTTCAATGACAGGCGCAAGTTTGAGAGTCTGTGATGAGTGAAGTTGCCTGCCATGAGTGATGCCAATTTACTTCTACCGAAATTTATCGATACTAACTTAAATTTATCGACACCCCACCCCCCGTGAGGCGCCTGAGCCACTGCTGGAAGCCTCACTTACATCCAATACAGCCAACTTTACTGCGGGCCTGCGAAGTATACCGGTCGCCATCTTCACTTCAGCGGAGCGGACTTGTCCATCCACACACGGAAACACCTTAGAGAACCTCCCTCGGATCCACTGACTCCTCGGTATACTGGCATCGCACACTAGGACCAGACTCCCGACTTCAAGCGGCGGCACTCGGTTGAACCACTTACATCTTCTGGTGAGTACCGGGAGGTATTCGCGAATCCATCGGTTCCAGAATCGGTCTTTTAGCTGCTGGCTCACCCTCCACTGCTTTCGAAGACAAAGCGCGCGCTGTTCAACAGGACCAGGAGTTTGCGTTGAATTTGGAGTTCCCAGGAGGAAGTGGTTAGGTGTGAGGGGCTCCTCATCCTCGATTGAGACTGGCAGATGCGTTAGTGGCCGGCTGTTGACGATATTTTCCGCTTCGATTAGTGCGCTCTGCAGAAGTTCAATCCTCGGCGCCGTTTCTTTAAACGCCTGAGATAAAGCACGCTTGACGGACTGAATGAGACGTTCCCAGCATCCCCCAGCGTGCGGGTTCATTGGACAGTTAAACACCCACTCGATTCCAGCCGCCGAGAGCTCAGCCTTAATTGCCTCTTTGTCGAATATGTCGTTTGTCAGCAATTCCTTACTAGCTCCGACGAAGTTCGTCCCGTTGTCGCTTCTAATACGTAGTGGGATTCCCCGTCGATTAATGCAGTTACGGATGCAGAGGATGCAAGCATCCGTCGACAAGTCAGCCGCTATCTCCAGGTGAACGGCCCCCACCGTTAAGCATGTAAACAGGGCGATCCTGCGTTTCTCCCGTTGGCGGCGTACGGTGACATTAACGGGGCCGAAATATTCGAGGCCGGTATATGTAAACGGCCTAACAAATGGTGTAAGTCGATCTTCCGGTAGCTGTCCCATCAGCGGCGGTAGCGGCTTGGCTCTTCGAATCCGGCATACACTCGTTCTTGCATTGTTTAACAGCAGATCGGAGATGAGGCACCCAAAATCGTTGCCGTATTTCATTTACGACGGTATCGTCATTTTGGTGTTGAAGTCGGCAATGATATTCCTTTATGAGCAGCTTAGTGACTATATGGTTTTTTGACAAAATGAGGGGCCGTCTGGTCTCAAAGGGCACTGTCGTGGCTGTGTCGATTCACCCAAGGACTCGAAGGAGTTCGAATTCATCCAGATACGGTGTCATTCCGAAGAGTTGGCTATTTTTATCTACGGATAAGTCTTGGCGCAGTTTCTCGATGTCATTTCGGTAGACTTCCCTCTGGGTCTGGCGGTATATTAGGTTTTCAGCATCTCTCAGTTCGGCTGCAGATAACTCCCCACGTTCTGTTGACTTGCGCCGGCAAGCGTCAGCGAAACGAATAATCCAACCGACCGTTCTTTTTAACTTCAAAAGGCTTGAGAACCTTGTCGCATCTACGATGAATTCGCAGGGTTTATTCACAGTGAGTAGGTACTTTGATCGTAGTTCTTCCGTACGGCCATAGTTGGTTATGTCACTGGGCTGTTGGGGCCAATTCATTTCCGGTAGTTTAAGAAAGAAGGGTCCATTTGTCCATTTATTTTTTATTTGGAATTGAGGTGAATAGCTAGCACGCGTTGCTTCGTCCGCTGGGTTTAATTTAGACGGGACCCATCGCCAGTGATCCGCTTGGCTACTCTGCAGGATTTCAGCTATACGGTAAGCCACAAATTGCTTATGACGGCGAGGATCCGATCGGAGCCAGTGAAGTACGGTCTTAGAGTCTCTCCAAAAAACTCTATCAACAAATCGCAAATTGTGGCATTTGGCCACGGAGTTGCAGAGTCTTATTCCAAGAATCGTGGCTGACAACTCCAAACGGGGTATGGATATCATCTTCTTTGGACTTCCTCTCGTTTTGCCGCAGACGAACGATATATGGACCTCGCTATCGTGTTGGATGTGAAAATACGTTACGGCACTGAACGCTTATTCGCTGGCGTCAACGAACGTGTGAAGATCGACTCGTTCGGCTCGTGTCAAAAGGCGGCTGTGGCATCTGGGAATCCTTAGTTGGGCCAGAGTAGGCAAAGTACCCGTTCTCCATTCTTTCTACCGGCTGTAGCAGATGTCGGGAATTTGCTCATCCCATCCAACACCTAGGCTCCATATTGTCTTTGGCATGAGTTTCAACGGAAGGACGAAGTTTGATATCATTCCAAATGGGTCGAATATTGACATCGTCAGGCTGAGGAACTCCCTTTTGGTGGGGCACTTATCGCCCTGCATAATGGCTTGGTTTATTCTAGGGAAGTTTAGACGGAATACAAACATATCTTCGGCGCTATCCCAACACATACCCAGCACTTTCTCACCCATCTTTACGGCGTTTATGTCCATATTGACCATCTCGCTACGTTTTTCCGACTCTTCATCATTTGATAAGCTGGATATCACTTCCATCACTTCCCTTGAATTCGACACGAAAAGTCGCAACTCGAAGCCAGCGCTTTGATGGATCTTGACGACAGCCCTTGTGACTTCAATGGCTTCCGGTGCACTATCGAAACTGTCGACATAGTCATCCATATAATGATGACTTACGATGGCTTCGGTGGCTCTGGGATGATCCTCGGAGAACCTTGAGGCGTTGAGGTTTTCCACAAAATTGGCGGAACAAGGGGAGCTGGCAGCCCCGAATGTCATCACCTTCATCATGTATATACCGATTGGCTGGTCTTCTTCTTCTCGCCAGAGAAACCGTTGAGAGTGCTGATCCTCTGGCTTTATTAGCACTTGGTGGAACATCTCCTTTATGTCACCCGTTATGCAACAGGTCGAATGCGAAAGTTGTATAAGACTGCGAGCAGTGGCGCGTACTCATCTGGTCCTTTCAGCAGAAAGGAATTGAGAGATTTTCCATCAACTTCAGCTGCCGCGTCGAAAACCAGACGCACCTTCCCGGGCTTATTAGGGTTCTTGACACCAAAATGAGGAAGGTACCAAGTCCTTGGAGTGCGTATGCTTGCTTCTGATGGCATCAGCTTCACGGCATATCCTTTTTTCAGATAGTTTACGATAACTCCTTTATACGTCGCGGCAAACTTGGGGTCTCTCCGCATTTTGACTTCTAGGCTTAAAAGTCTCTTCTTGGCTAGTTGGTAACTGTCGGGTAGCTTAAGATCATCCTCTTTCCAGAGTAAACCAGTCTGGAAACGATCGTTTACCTTCACCGTGGTGTTTGCTAGCAGCTGCAGCGCTCTTTTGTCCCTGTCGGATAGTAATTTTTCCTTTGAAATATATCGAATGTAAAGATACCGACGTACCGTCGATGTTATGGTTGGAATTTCATACGCCCAGAGTCGGCATCAAAATACGGGCACGTTATCGTAATTACATGACAGAGAATAGCATAGACAATGCGTTAACCCCAATAGAAAGAATATCGATCCAAACTAGTGTTACACAAGATGATAAATATAAAATCTTAAAAATCAATTTCCTGTTATACCTGCGGAAGAAATTACTATTCATAAGAGCCAAGGTCAAACATATGACAAAATATGTATAGATTTTTCAGCGCAGGAGAGGCGAACTTTATCGATGTTATATGTATGTTGCTCTCAGCCGTGTCACTAAATTGAGTGGACTATTTATAATTGGTAAATTTAAATTATCAAATATTCCAAAAAATTCAAAAGTTGTAAACTCAGCACTTATTGAATTGGAACGTCTGAGATCTAAAAAAATGTTAAAATTGTCGTACAATAATTTAGAGAGCGTAGTAGCCACAAAAGTATGTTATCAAAATGTTAGTACATTAAGAAAGAACTTAACCCACATAATAGCAGATGAATGGTATCTGCGCGCGGATATATTAATTTTCAGTGAGTCTCGAACTACTGGTAGCGATAAAATAGACATTGATAATTTCAATATTGTTTTGAGAATTGATCGCAATAAAAACAATCATGGACTAATATGCTATGTAAAAAATAGCGTACAATCTACAATATTATCGTCAAAGCATCTTTACAGCAATAAGGGACATGCACAGCTATTTACAATGAAAGTGGATAATTGGTATTTAATTAGTGGGTACAAATCTCCTAAAACAACAACGACTATGTTCGAAGAAGCTATCGATGATATTATACAAAAATTACCTTCTGATAGTCTTTTTATATTAATTGGAGATTTCAACTACGATATCATTAATCAAGGTGACAAAATCAAGTTTGCGATGCAGAAATATTCGTCGACGAGCCGATTCAATGTCTGGATGGATCCATGGTCTGGAGATTGGCTACTACAGAATACGATCTTCCCTCGTGTCTCATCGTCAGGTTCCGCTGCTGATCTACCATAAGCAACCCAACCAAGTCTGGTAAGTGTAATGGTGATTGCGTCTTGTTCACTGTTGATAACATTTATCGGTGCTCCTAGATGGCTGTTGTCTAGTCCAATCAGCAGTTCCGGCTTCGCATTGGTGTAGTCGACTAGACGAAGCCCAGATCGGGCCTGTACTCGGAGCTTCGAGGCGGAAAACGTTTGGATATGCAGGCACAACTCTTCCACGGTTTGAACTCCCCGCATCGTGAATTTCTTCCCCTTTTTCTGGTCGGCGCTTATCTCAACGTCCACTACAAATGACCTTTTGAGTTGCGTTTCTCCTCCGAGCCAACGCAGATTCAAGTCCTTAGGCTTTCCCTTTAAACCCAGACGCATGGCTAGCTCCCTGTTCATAATTGTAACAGAAGAGCCTTCATCAAGCAAGGCGAATGTTCGCACCATCGCGTCCCCATTATACACCCTAACGGGCAGAACTCGGAAAAGAATTCTTGATTCCGCTACGTCCTCGCAGTTCAATATAGGTTTTTGTAATTCCACGGATTGATTGTTCTCTTTGACCGGCACTGATTTCTTCGTGGGTTCCATTTCATGGAGGTACTCGTGATGCATTTTCCTACAGTTGTCGATTAGGCATGGTTTTCTGGCACGACAATTTTGAACGCTGTGCCCATATTTTAAACATCCGAAGCAGAGCTTGTTACGTTTAACGAATTCCCATTTCGCTTGAACATCTAATCCCACGTAGCTGTTACATTTTGATGGGGCATGGCGTCCTCTTCCGCAGTACCGACATTTAACCCTTTCACCTTTCGTCTTCTCAGTCGTATGCAATACATTTCCCGATCTTGGCTTCACCGAGGTTCCAGTTTGCGACAATTGTGGCTGAGATGTTGTTGTAACAATGCAAACGAGGCGGGCAACTCGGCTTAACCAATCATTAAAATGCCTTATCGTTGGGAAGGGCTGCAGATATACGCTACATTGCGCCCACTCTAGCCTCCTACTCATCGGCAATTTCCCGACTAACTCGTCCAATAAATTGGGATTAGCCATGTGTTGATGCAGCCCGCTCGCTTCCAGGAACACGCCCAAATTCTGTACCTTGGTGGAGAATGGTACGATCAGCTCCTGTTTGCTCTCTGGAATCTGTAAGATTTCCCTAACCTTCTTGAGTTGGCTTTGTATAAGGCACTCTAGACGTCCGAAACGAAACTCCAAATTAGCCATGACTTGTTCCACATTGTTTGGATGGATGAGTAGGGACTCTACCACGTTTCTAGCTTCTCCTTTTATGCTCTTCTGTAGTCGAAACATATTTTCCACCTTGCTATACCCAAACATATTTGTGGATTCGACGAAGGCTGTCGAAAACATTGGCCATTCTTCCGGATATCCATGGAACTCGGGCAGATCATATAATTTATGGTGGGATACGCTTACTATTGATGGTGTAGATTGTAGAGTTGGTCGAGACTGCAAAGGGGCTGATGTAGTGTTGCGTTGACCTTCGAAATTCTGCAGGGCATTTAATTGTGGCAGAAACGTTGGAATTGTGGCGGTGGTCATTGAACTATATGGTGCGGTATGCATTGGAAATGTGGGAGTGGAGTTCGTAAACGATGGAAATACTGATGACGATGAATCCGGTCTTAGCGAGTTGTGAAGCGGAGGCATCATGTTGGCTCCTTGTGCTACGATGGGGTGGTTGAAGTGAATAGATCCTGTTGGTTTATGATCTGTGTTGGCGGCATGTGCAACTGAGGCTGGAACAGTTACTGTGGCAGACGTGGCTGTTGTAATGGCGGTCGTAACGGTGGAGATTACGGGAGCAGCAGACGAGAAGGAACTTTCTAAACCAGACGCAATGGCTAGGCGCTCTGTTTTGCTTGTTTGTTGTTGTTGCAATAATTGTTCCAGCTGTTGGCGTTTAATTTTTTCTTCTTGTGCGGTTTTCGTAACGGCTTCTAGCTGTGCACGTAACTGTACTAGCTGATCGTCCTTGGTTGCGTTTGTGTTCGTATATTCCACCTCTTCATCTGAACTCCCGCCGGAACCTGACGGATGATGTTTTGAGGTTTGTCTCGTCGTTCTTTTGTTAGTAGACATTACACTCATCGACTAATACACTCTTTGTTGGTAAATGACGACAAAAAAGAAAATGCTCAGCTGGCTGTGAGCTGAGCACCAGTTGTATCTCCCGTTGGCTACGGGGTTTGTGGCTCTGGCAGATAATTGCGTTTTACCGTTGGCTGCGGTAATCGTTTCGTCGATTTGCGAAATCAAATCGAAAAATAAAGATGTCGTCGGCGCCACCCGCCAAATGAAATAAACAATTCAAATTTGTAAAGTTTATTTTCTGTAATAATAATATAATTAATAGGAATTCAGTTTAAATAAATACGTTTGTTTTTTCTTACTCGATTTGGCACTCCTGGCAGGCAACCTCACTCGGTGGCTGACGATCTCGAACTTTCCTCTGCGCAGTTAAAATTCAATATATATTTTTCAATGACAGGCGCAAGTTTGAGAGTCTGTGATGAGTGAAGTTGCCTGCCATGAGTGATGCCAATTTACTTCTACCGAAATTTATCGATACTAACTTAAATTTATCGACACCCCACCCCCCGTGAGGCGCCTGAGCCACTGCTGGAAGCCTCACTTACATCCAATACAGCCAACTTTACTGCGGGCCTGCGAAGTATACCGGTCGCCATCTTCACTTCAGCGGAGCGGACTTGTCCATCCACACACGGAAACACCTTAGAGAACCTCCCTCGGATCCACTGACTCCTCGGTATACTGGCATCGCACACTAGGACCAGACTCCCGACTTCAAGCGGCGGCACTCGGTTGAACCACTTACATCTTCTGGTGAGTACCGGGAGGTATTCGCGAATCCATCGGTTCCAGAATCGGTCTTTTAGCTGCTGGCTCACCCTCCACTGCTTTCGAAGACAAAGCGCGCGCTGTTCAACAGGACCAGGAGTTTGCGTTGAATTTGGAGTTCCCAGGAGGAAGTGGTTAGGTGTGAGGGGCTCCTCATCCTCGATTGAGACTGGCAGATGCGTTAGTGGCCGGCTGTTGACGATATTTTCCGCTTCGATTAGTGCGCTCTGCAGAAGTTCAATCCTCGGCGCCGTTTCTTTAAACGCCTGAGATAAAGCACGCTTGACGGACTGAATGAGACGTTCCCAGCATCCCCCAGCGTGCGGGTTCATTGGACAGTTAAACACCCACTCGATTCCAGCCGCCGAGAGCTCAGCCTTAATTGCCTCTTTGTCGAATATGTCGTTTGTCAGCAATTCCTTACTAGCTCCGACGAAGTTCGTCCCGTTGTCGCTTCTAATACGTAGTGGGATTCCCCGTCGATTAATGCAGTTACGGATGCAGAGGATGCAAGCATCCGTCGACAAGTCAGCCGCTATCTCCAGGTGAACGGCCCCCACCGTTAAGCATGTAAACAGGGCGATCCTGCGTTTCTCCCGTTGGCGGCGTACGGTGACATTAACGGGGCCGAAATATTCGAGGCCGGTATATGTAAACGGCCTAACAAATGGTGTAAGTCGATCTTCCGGTAGCTGTCCCATCAGCGGCGGTAGCGGCTTGGCTCTTCGAATCCGGCATACACTCGTTCTTGCATTGTTTAACAGCAGATCGGAGATGAGGCACCCAAAATCGTTGCCGTATTTCATTTACGACGGTATCGTCATTTTGGTGTTGAAGTCGGCAATGATATTCCTTTATGAGCAGCTTAGTGACTATATGGTTTTTTGACAAAATGAGGGGCCGTCTGGTCTCAAAGGGCACTGTCGTGGCTGTGTCGATTCACCCAAGGACTCGAAGGAGTTCGAATTCATCCAGATACGGTGTCATTCCGAAGAGTTGGCTATTTTTATCTACGGATAAGTCTTGGCGCAGTTTCTCGATGTCATTTCGGTAGACTTCCCTCTGGGTCTGGCGGTATATTAGGTTTTCAGCATCTCTCAGTTCGGCTGCAGATAACTCCCCACGTTCTGTTGACTTGCGCCGGCAAGCGTCAGCGAAACGAATAATCCAACCGACCGTTCTTTTTAACTTCAAAAGGCTTGAGAACCTTGTCGCATCTACGATGAATTCGCAGGGTTTATTCACAGTGAGTAGGTACTTTGATCGTAGTTCTTCCGTACGGCCATAGTTGGTTATGTCACTGGGCTGTTGGGGCCAATTCATTTCCGGTAGTTTAAGAAAGAAGGGTCCATTTGTCCATTTATTTTTTATTTGGAATTGAGGTGAATAGCTAGCACGCGTTGCTTCGTCCGCTGGGTTTAATTTAGACGGGACCCATCGCCAGTGATCCGCTTGGCTACTCTGCAGGATTTCAGCTATACGGTAAGCCACAAATTGCTTATGACGGCGAGGATCCGATCGGAGCCAGTGAAGTACGGTCTTAGAGTCTCTCCAAAAAACTCTATCAACAAATCGCAAATTGTGGCATTTGGCCACGGAGTTGCAGAGTCTTATTCCAAGAATCGTGGCTGACAACTCCAAACGGGGTATGGATATCATCTTCTTTGGACTTCCTCTCGTTTTGCCGCAGACGAACGATATATGGACCTCGCTATCGTGTTGGATGTGAAAATACGTTACGGCACTGAACGCTTATTCGCTGGCGTCAACGAACGTGTGAAGATCGACTCGTTCGGCTCGTGTCAAAAGGCGGCTGTGGCATCTGGGAATCCTTAGTTGGGCCAGAGTAGGCAAAGTACCCGTTCTCCATTCTTTCTACCGGCTGTAGCAGATGTCGGGAATTTGCTCATCCCATCCAACACCTAGGCTCCATATTGTCTTTAGCATGAGTTTCAACGGAAGGACGAAGTTTGATATCATTCCAAATGGGTCGAATATTGACATCGTCAGGCTGAGGAACTCCCTTTTGGTGGGGCACTTATCGCCCTGCATAATGGCTTGGTTTATTCTAGGGAAGTTTAGACGGAATACAAACATATCTTCGGCGCTATCCCAACACATACCCAGCACTTTCTCACCCATCTTTACGGCGTTTATGTCCATATTGACCATCTCGCTACGTTTTTCCGACTCTTCATCATTTGATAAGCTGGATATCACTTCCATCACTTCCCTTGAATTCGACACGAAAAGTCGCAACTCGAAGCCAGCGCTTTGATGGATCTTGACGACAGCCCTTGTGACTTCAATGGCTTCCGGTGCACTATCGAAACTGTCGACATAGTCATCCATATAATGATGACTTACGATGGCTTCGGTGGCTCTGGGATGATCCTCGGAGAACCTTGAGGCGTTGAGGTTTTCCACAAAATTGGCGGAACAAGGGGAGCTGGCAGCCCCGAATGTCATCACCTTCATCATGTATATACCGATTGGCTGGTCTTCTTCTTCTCGCCAGAGAAACCGTTGAGAGTGCTGATCCTCTGGCTTTATTAGCACTTGGTGGAACATCTCCTTTATGTCACCCGTTATGCAACAGGTCGAATGCGAAAGTTGTATAAGACTGCGAGCAGTGGCGCGTACTCATCTGGTCCTTTCAGCAGAAAGGAATTGAGAGATTTTCCATCAACTTCAGCTGCCGCGTCGAAAACCAGACGCACCTTCCCGGGCTTATTAGGGTTCTTGACACCAAAATGAGGAAGGTACCAAGTCCTTGGAGTGCGTATGCTTGCTTCTGATGGCATCAGCTTCACGGCATATCCTTTTTTCAGATAGTTTACGATAACTCCTTTATACGTCGCGGCAAACTTGGGGTCTCTCCGCATTTTGACTTCTAGGCTTAAAAGTCTCTTCTTGGCTAGTTGGTAACTGTCGGGTAGCTTAAGATCATCCTCTTTCCAGAGTAAACCAGTCTGGAAACGATCGTTTACCTTCACCGTGGTGTTTGCTAGCAGCTGCAGCGCTCTTTTGTCCCTGTCGGATAGTAATTTTTCCTTTGGTCTTTTGACTCCAAAGTTTGCGATGCAGAAATATTCGTCGACGAGCCGATTCAATGTCTGGATGGATCCATGGTCTGGAGATTGGCTACTACAGAATACGATCTTCCCTCGTGTCTCATCGTCAGGTTCCGCTGCTGATCTACCATAAGCAACCCAACCAAGTCTGGTAAGTGTAATGGTGATTGCGTCTTGTTCACTGTTGATAACATTTATCGGTGCTCCTAGATGGCTGTTGTCTAGTCCAATCAGCAGTTCCGGCTTCGCATTGGTGTAGTCGACTAGACGAAGCCCAGATCGGGCCTGTACTCGGAGCTTCGAGGCGGAAAACGTTTGGATATGCAGGCACAACTCTTCCACGGTTTGAACTCCCCGCATCGTGAATTTCTTCCCCTTTTTCTGGTCGGCGCTTATCTCAACGTCCACTACAAATGACCTTTTGAGTTGCGTTTCTCCTCCGAGCCAACGCAGATTCAAGTCCTTAGGCTTTCCCTTTAAACCCAGACGCATGGCTAGCTCCCTGTTCATAATTGTAACAGAAGAGCCTTCATCAAGCAAGGCGAATGTTCGCACCATCGCGTCCCCATTATACACCCTAACGGGCAGAACTCGGAAAAGAATTCTTGATTCCGCTACGTCCTCGCAGTTCAATATAGGTTTTTGTAATTCCACGGATTGATTGTTCTCTTTGACCGGCACTGATTTCTTCGTGGGTTCCATTTCATGGAGGTACTCGTGATGCATTTTCCTACAGTTGTCGATTAGGCATGGTTTTCTGGCACGACAATTTTGAACGCTGTGCCCATATTTTAAACATCCGAAGCAGAGCTTGTTACGTTTAACGAATTCCCATTTCGCTTGAACATCTAATCCCACGTAGCTGTTACATTTTGATGGGGCATGGCGTCCTCTTCCGCAGTACCGACATTTAACCCTTTCACCTTTCGTCTTCTCAGTCGTATGCAATACATTTCCCGATCTTGGCTTCACCGAGGTTCCAGTTTGCGACAATTGTGGCTGAGATGTTGTTGTAACAATGCAAACGAGGCGGGCAACTCGGCTTAACCAATCATTAAAATGCCTTATCGTTGGGAAGGGCTGCAGATATACGCTACATTGCGCCCACTCTAGCCTCCTACTCATCGGCAATTTCCCGACTAACTCGTCCAATAAATTGGGATTAGCCATGTGTTGATGCAGCCCGCTCGCTTCCAGGAACACGCCCAAATTCTGTACCTTGGTGGAGAATGGTACGATCAGCTCCTGTTTGCTCTCTGGAATCTGTAAGATTTCCCTAACCTTCTTGAGTTGGCTTTGTATAAGGCACTCTAGACGTCCGAAACGAAACTCCAAATTAGCCATGACTTGTTCCACATTGTTTGGATGGATGAGTAGGGACTCTACCACGTTTCTAGCTTCTCCTTTTATGCTCTTCTGTAGTCGAAACATATTTTCCACCTTGCTATACCCAAACATATTTGTGGATTCGACGAAGGCTGTCGAAAACATTGGCCATTCTTCCGGATATCCATGGAACTCGGGCAGATCATATAATTTATGGTGGGATACGCTTACTATTGATGGTGTAGATTGTAGAGTTGGTCGAGACTGCAAAGGGGCTGATGTAGTGTTGCGTTGACCTTCGAAATTCTGCAGGGCATTTAATTGTGGCAGAAACGTTGGAATTGTGGCGGTGGTCATTGAACTATATGGTGCGGTATGCATTGGAAATGTGGGAGTGGAGTTCGTAAACGATGGAAATACTGATGACGATGAATCCGGTCTTAGCGAGTTGTGAAGCGGAGGCATCATGTTGGCTCCTTGTGCTACGATGGGGTGGTTGAAGTGAATAGATCCTGTTGGTTTATGATCTGTGTTGGCGGCATGTGCAACTGAGGCTGGAACAGTTACTGTGGCAGACGTGGCTGTTGTAATGGCGGTCGTAACGGTGGAGATTACGGGAGCAGCAGACGAGAAGGAACTTTCTAAACCAGACGCAATGGCTAGGCGCTCTGTTTTGCTTGTTTGTTGTTGTTGCAATAATTGTTCCAGCTGTTGGCGTTTAATTTTTTCTTCTTGTGCGGTTTTCGTAACGGCTTCTAGCTGTGCACGTAACTGTACTAGCTGATCGTCCTTGGTTGCGTTTGTGTTCGTATATTCCACCTCTTCATCTGAACTCCCGCCGGAACCTGACGGATGATGTTTTGAGGTTTGTCTCGTCGTTCTTTTGTTAGTAGACATTACACTCATCGACTAATACACTCTTTGTTGGTAAATGACGACAAAAAAGAAAATGCTCAGCTGGCTGTGAGCTGAGCACCAGTTGTATCTCCCGTTGGCTACGGGGTTTGTGGCTCTGGCAGATAATTGCGTTTTACCGTTGGCTGCGGTAATCGTTTCGTCGATTTGCGAAATCAAATCGAAAAATAAAGATGTCGTCGGCGCCACCCGCCAAATGAAATAAACAATTCAAATTTGTAAAGTTTATTTTCTGTAATAATAATATAATTAATAGGAATTCAGTTTAAATAAATACGTTTGTTTTTTCTTACTCGATTTGGCACTCCTGGCAGGCAACCTCACTCGGTGGCTGACGATCTCGAACTTTCCTCTGCGCAGTTAAAATTCAATATATATTTTTCAATGACAGGCGCAAGTTTGAGAGTCTGTGATGAGTGAAGTTGCCTGCCATGAGTGATGCCAATTTACTTCTACCGAAATTTATCGATACTAACTTAAATTTATCGACACCCCACCCCCCGTGAGGCGCCTGAGCCACTGCTGGAAGCCTCACTTACATCCAATACAGCCAACTTTACTGCGGGCCTGCGAAGTATACCGGTCGCCATCTTCACTTCAGCGGAGCGGACTTGTCCATCCACACACGGAAACACCTTAGAGAACCTCCCTCGGATCCACTGACTCCTCGGTATACTGGCATCGCACACTAGGACCAGACTCCCGACTTCAAGCGGCGGCACTCGGTTGAACCACTTACATCTTCTGGTGAGTACCGGGAGGTATTCGCGAATCCATCGGTTCCAGAATCGGTCTTTTAGCTGCTGGCTCACCCTCCACTGCTTTCGAAGACAAAGCGCGCGCTGTTCAACAGGACCAGGAGTTTGCGTTGAATTTGGAGTTCCCAGGAGGAAGTGGTTAGGTGTGAGGGGCTCCTCATCCTCGATTGAGACTGGCAGATGCGTTAGTGGCCGGCTGTTGACGATATTTTCCGCTTCGATTAGTGCGCTCTGCAGAAGTTCAATCCTCGGCGCCGTTTCTTTAAACGCCTGAGATAAAGCACGCTTGACGGACTGAATGAGACGTTCCCAGCATCCCCCAGCGTGCGGGTTCATTGGACAGTTAAACACCCACTCGATTCCAGCCGCCGAGAGCTCAGCCTTAATTGCCTCTTTGTCGAATATGTCGTTTGTCAGCAATTCCTTACTAGCTCCGACGAAGTTCGTCCCGTTGTCGCTTCTAATACGTAGTGGGATTCCCCGTCGATTAATGCAGTTACGGATGCAGAGGATGCAAGCATCCGTCGACAAGTCAGCCGCTATCTCCAGGTGAACGGCCCCCACCGTTAAGCATGTAAACAGGGCGATCCTGCGTTTCTCCCGTTGGCGGCGTACGGTGACATTAACGGGGCCGAAATATTCGAGGCCGGTATATGTAAACGGCCTAACAAATGGTGTAAGTCGATCTTCCGGTAGCTGTCCCATCAGCGGCGGTAGCGGCTTGGCTCTTCGAATCCGGCATACACTCGTTCTTGCATTGTTTAACAGCAGATCGGAGATGAGGCACCCAAAATCGTTGCCGTATTTCATTTACGACGGTATCGTCATTTTGGTGTTGAAGTCGGCAATGATATTCCTTTATGAGCAGCTTAGTGACTATATGGTTTTTTGACAAAATGAGGGGCCGTCTGGTCTCAAAGGGCACTGTCGTGGCTGTGTCGATTCACCCAAGGACTCGAAGGAGTTCGAATTCATCCAGATACGGTGTCATTCCGAAGAGTTGGCTATTTTTATCTACGGATAAGTCTTGGCGCAGTTTCTCGATGTCATTTCGGTAGACTTCCCTCTGGGTCTGGCGGTATATTAGGTTTTCAGCATCTCTCAGTTCGGCTGCAGATAACTCCCCACGTTCTGTTGACTTGCGCCGGCAAGCGTCAGCGAAACGAATAATCCAACCGACCGTTCTTTTTAACTTCAAAAGGCTTGAGAACCTTGTCGCATCTACGATGAATTCGCAGGGTTTATTCACAGTGAGTAGGTACTTTGATCGTAGTTCTTCCGTACGGCCATAGTTGGTTATGTCACTGGGCTGTTGGGGCCAATTCATTTCCGGTAGTTTAAGAAAGAAGGGTCCATTTGTCCATTTATTTTTTATTTGGAATTGAGGTGAATAGCTAGCACGCGTTGCTTCGTCCGCTGGGTTTAATTTAGACGGGACCCATCGCCAGTGATCCGCTTGGCTACTCTGCAGGATTTCAGCTATACGGTAAGCCACAAATTGCTTATGACGGCGAGGATCCGATCGGAGCCAGTGAAGTACGGTCTTAGAGTCTCTCCAAAAAACTCTATCAACAAATCGCAAATTGTGGCATTTGGCCACGGAGTTGCAGAGTCTTATTCCAAGAATCGTGGCTGACAACTCCAAACGGGGTATGGATATCATCTTCTTTGGACTTCCTCTCGTTTTGCCGCAGACGAACGATATATGGACCTCGCTATCGTGTTGGATGTGAAAATACGTTACGGCACTGAACGCTTATTCGCTGGCGTCAACGAACGTGTGAAGATCGACTCGTTCGGCTCGTGTCAAAAGGCGGCTGTGGCATCTGGGAATCCTTAGTTGGGCCAGAGTAGGCAAAGTACCCGTTCTCCATTCTTTCTACCGGCTGTAGCAGATGTCGGGAATTTGCTCATCCCATCCAACACCTAGGCTCCATATTGTCTTTAGCATGAGTTTCAACGGAAGGACGAAGTTTGATATCATTCCAAATGGGTCGAATATTGACATCGTCAGGCTGAGGAACTCCCTTTTGGTGGGGCACTTATCGCCCTGCATAATGGCTTGGTTTATTCTAGGGAAGTTTAGACGGAATACAAACATATCTTCGGCGCTATCCCAACACATACCCAGCACTTTCTCACCCATCTTTACGGCGTTTATGTCCATATTGACCATCTCGCTACGTTTTTCCGACTCTTCATCATTTGATAAGCTGGATATCACTTCCATCACTTCCCTTGAATTCGACACGAAAAGTCGCAACTCGAAGCCAGCGCTTTGATGGATCTTGACGACAGCCCTTGTGACTTCAATGGCTTCCGGTGCACTATCGAAACTGTCGACATAGTCATCCATATAATGATGACTTACGATGGCTTCGGTGGCTCTGGGATGATCCTCGGAGAACCTTGAGGCGTTGAGGTTTTCCACAAAATTGGCGGAACAAGGGGAGCTGGCAGCCCCGAATGTCATCACCTTCATCATGTATATACCGATTGGCTGGTCTTCTTCTTCTCGCCAGAGAAACCGTTGAGAGTGCTGATCCTCTGGCTTTATTAGCACTTGGTGGAACATCTCCTTTATGTCACCCGTTATGCAACAGGTCGAATGCGAAAGTTGTATAAGACTGCGAGCAGTGGCGCGTACTCATC
Organism: Merodon equestris; assembly: GCA_958301585.1. Lineage (NCBI taxonomy): Eukaryota > Metazoa > Arthropoda > Insecta > Diptera > Syrphidae > Merodon > Merodon equestris. The sequence goes on along the minus strand of OY284417.1, from coordinate 49,726,996 downwards.
TGGTCCTTTCAGCAGAAAGGAATTGAGAGATTTTCCATCAACTTCAGCTGCCGCGTCGAAAACCAGACGCACCTTCCCGGGCTTATTAGGGTTCTTGACACCAAAATGAGGAAGGTACCAAGTCCTTGGAGTGCGTATGCTTGCTTCTGATGGCATCAGCTTCACGGCATATCCTTTTTTCAGATAGTTTACGATAACTCCTTTATACGTCGCGGCAAACTTGGGGTCTCTCCGCATTTTGACTTCTAGGCTTAAAAGTCTCTTCTTGGCTAGTTGGTAACTGTCGGGTAGCTTAAGATCATCCTCTTTCCAGAGTAAACCAGTCTGGAAACGATCGTTTACCTTCACCGTGGTGTTTGCTAGCAGCTGCAGCGCTCTTTTGTCCCTGTCGGATAGTAATTTTTCCTTTGGTCTTTTGACTCCAAAGTTTGCGATGCAGAAATATTCGTCGACGAGCCGATTCAATGTCTGGATGGATCCATGGTCTGGAGATTGGCTACTACAGAATACGATCTTCCCTCGTGTCTCATCGTCAGGTTCCGCTGCTGATCTACCATAAGCAACCCAACCAAGTCTGGTAAGTGTAATGGTGATTGCGTCTTGTTCACTGTTGATAACATTTATCGGTGCTCCTAGATGGCTGTTGTCTAGTCCAATCAGCAGTTCCGGCTTCGCATTGTTGTAGTCGACTAGACGAAGCCCAGATCGGGCCTGTACTCGGAGCTTCGAGGCGGAAAACGTTTGGATATGCAGGCACAACTCTTCCACGGTTTGAACTCCCCGCATCGTGAATTTCTTCCCCTTTTTCTGGTCGGCGCTTATCTCAACGTCCACTACAAATGACCTTTTGAGTTGCGTTTCTCCTCCGAGCCAACGCAGATTCAAGTCCTTAGGCTTTCCCTTTAAACCCAGACGCATGGCTAGCTCCCTGTTCATAATTGTAACAGAAGAGCCTTCATCAAGCAAGGCGAATGTTCGCACCATCGCGTCCCCATTATACACCCTAACGGGCAGAACTCGGAAAAGAATTCTTGATTCCGCTACGTCCTCGCAGTTCAATATAGGTTTTTGTAATTCCACGGATTGATTGTTCTCTTTGACCGGCACTGATTTCTTCGTGGGTTCCATTTCATGGAGGTACTCGTGATGCATTTTCCTACAGTTGTCGATTAGGCATGGTTTTCTGGCACGACAATTTTGAACGCTGTGCCCATATTTTAAACATCCGAAGCAGAGCTTGTTACGTTTAACGAATTCCCATTTCGCTTGAACATCTAATCCCACGTAGCTGTTACATTTTGATGGGGCATGGCGTCCTCTTCCGCAGTACCGACATTTAACCCTTTCACCTTTCGTCTTCTCAGTCGTATGCAATACATTTCCCGATCTTGGCTTCACCGAGGTTCCAGTTTGCGACAATTGTGGCTGAGATGTTGTTGTAACAATGCAAACGAGGCGGGCAACTCGGCTTAACCAATCATTAAAATGCCTTATCGTTGGGAAGGGCTGCAGATATACGCTACATTGCGCCCACTCTACCCTCCTACTCATCGGCAATTTCCCGACTAACTCGTCCAATAAATTGGGATTAGCCATGTGTTGATGCAGCCCGCTCGCTTCCAGGAACACGCCCAAATTCTGTACCTTGGTGGAGAATGGTACGATCAGCTCCTGTTTGCTCTCTGGAATCTGTAAGATTTCCCTAACCTTCTTGAGTTGGCTTTGTATAAGGCACTCTAGACGTCCGAAACGAAACTCCAAATTAGCCATGACTTGTTCCACATTGTTTGGATGGATGAGTAGGGACTCTACCACGTTTCTAGCTTCTCCTTTTATGCTCTTCTGTAGTCGAAACATATTTTCCACCTTGCTATACCCAAACATATTTGTGGATTCGACGAAGGCTGTCGAAAACATTGGCCATTCTTCCGGATATCCATGGAACTCGGGCAGATCATATAATTTATGGTGGGATACGCTTACTATTGATGGTGTAGATTGTAGAGTTGGTCGAGACTGCAAAGGGGCTGATGTAGTGTTGCGTTGACCTTCGAAATTCTGCAGGGCATTTAATTGTGGCAGAAACGTTGGAATTGTGGCGGTGGTCATTGAACTATATGGTGCGGTATGCATTGGAAATGTGGGAGTGGAGTTCGTAAACGATGGAAATACTGATGACGATGAATCCGGTCTTAGCGAGTTGTGAAGCGGAGGCATCATGTTGGCTCCTTGTGCTACGATGGGGTGGTTGAAGTGAATAGATCCTGTTGGTTTATGATCTGTGTTGGCGGCATGTGCAACTGAGGCTGGAACAGTTACTGTGGCAGACGTGGCTGTTGTAATGGCGGTCGTAACGGTGGAGATTACGGGAGCAGCAGACGAGAAGGAACTTTCTAAACCAGACGCAATGGCTAGGCGCTCTGTTTTGCTTGTTTGTTGTTGTTGCAATAATTGTTCCAGCTGTTGGCGTTTAATTTTTTCTTCTTGTGCGGTTTTCGTAACGGCTTCTAGCTGTGCACGTAACTGTACTAGCTGATCGTCCTTTGTTGCGTTTGTGTTCGTATATTCCACCTCTTCATCTGAACTCCCGCCGGAACCTGACGGATGATGTTTTGAGGTTTGTCTCGTCGTTCTTTTGTTAGTAGACATTACACTCATCGACTAATACACTCTTTGTTGGTAAATGACGACAAAAAAGAAAATGCTCAGCTGGCTGTGAGCTGAGCACCAGTTGTATCTCCCGTTGGCTACGGGGTTTGTGGCTCTGGCAGATAATTGCGTTTTACCGTTGGCTGCGGTAATCGTTTCGTCGATTTGCGAAATCAAATCGAAAAATAAAGATGTCGTCGGCGCCACCCGCCAAATGAAATAAACAATTCAAATTTGTAAAGTTTATTTTCTGTAATAATAATATAATTAATAGGAATTCAGTTTAAATAAATACGTTTGTTTTTTCTTACTCGATTTGGCACTCCTGGCAGGCAACCTCACTCGGTGGCTGACGATCTCGAACTTTCCTCTGCGCAGTTAAAATTCAATATATATTTTTCAATGACAGGCGCAAGTTTGAGAGTCTGTGATGAGTTAAGTTGCCTGCCATGAGTGATGCCAATTTACATCTACCGAAATTTATCGATACTAACTTAAATGTATCGACAAGCACTTAAACTGCACTGTAGATTTTTGGAGTAGTGTAATATTTAGTGACGAAACCAAATTTAACATATTCTGATGGAGGCCATTAGGTCTGGAAAGTGGGAAAAGAAATGCATCCCAGCAATACTATACCAACGATAAAACACGGAGGAAACATTAATGCGAACGGGGTTGGAAATATGCAATTTATTGAAAATTCGATGAATCACTATCCATATATTGACAAAGTAAAAAACAATTTCAATGAGAGTGCTGAGAAATTGTTGCTTTCGAATCGTTATTTATTTCAACACGATAATGGCCCAAAGCATACAGCGCACAATATAAAAATATGGGTTTATATAACATCCCAAAACAGTTGAAAACTCCACCGCAGCCTCCAAATCTTTACCCCATCGAACATTTATGGGCCATCATAGAGCAAAAAATACGTAAGCATCCAATAACGAACAATTCATCACTAAAGGAAGCCATTTCTCAAGAATGGAGTAAAACAAGTCCTGAAACGAAAAAAAAGGCTTATAAAACGATGCCACTTTGGCTTAAAGAAGTTGTTAAGCAAAAAGGAGTTGCCAAACGATATTCAAATTTTATTTTTAACCTTTATTTTGAAATTATATTAGTTATAAGAAAAATTTCCGAATACTTTTGTGACATGGAATTCGCTGCGTTATTGTTTATTTTGCTTTTTTTCTTGTTGTAAATAGAAAATGTTGATTTTTTTTTTAATTTTTTGTTAATAGGGAATAAATTTATGATTTTTATTATTACTGCTTACTTATTTGTTATTCAACAAGCCTCAAATCTAGAAAAAAAAACATTATTCCGAATACTTTTGTTAGGGTCTGTATGTATGTTTTAAATAGATTTTGTATGAAAACAAAAAAGGAGAAAAATGCCGCAACCATAGTTTAATAAATCATTTAATATCACTATTATGCTTATTGTTGTTCAAAAGAATTTTATATTATTTTTTTGACTAGCTGTATGTGTTTAAAATTTCATAAGAATATGTAGAGATATGATATACAAAATCTACAAAAAGTAATAGATTTGGGATCTGACAGTTCATTATTGCACTGTCACTGAGCGTAGAAGTTGTTTATCAATTCGGTGCAATACTAACAGCAAAAGAAAAAGTCTCTCGAAAAAACGGTTAGGCTTAGTCAAATGATCAAGAAATCACCTCTTTTTCAGTTACTTATACGTGAGACATTATTGTAAACTAGTGTGAAAACTACATATGATTCTGAAAGCCCATTTATCAATGAAAGGATACGCCGAAAGCGTGGCAACAATTTTGCCTACTTTGCAAATTTATTTTTAAGGCAATTTATTAAAGAAGTGACATTAACTTTCTGCCATGGAACCAAGTATGTAATAAATATGTGTGCCAAAGTATGCTCTCTGTTCTATAGATATTTTTACGTTGTTACCCGTTAAAAGTCTTTCAGTATAGCCAACAAAGTATAATATTAAGTGTTGAAACAAACAGGCAAGAAAGGTATAAATATTGCCCTTTTGGTACATAGAAGAATCACATGCTAATCACACCATACAAATGTAAGGCTCGGCCTTGTGTTCCTATTGGGTGAAAGCGCTCGCGCCATTCTTAAACGTACACATGAAATGTATGCGATTGTAGTGTGGTGGGATTGTGAGATGCAAATGTAAGAAAATTGCCTCTCTTATCACTTTTAAAGAGAATACATCACATATTCCTAATTCTTATTTATTAGCTACATTTTGTGTTTTTTTTTAATTTCATTAGAAGAGCTGCATTCAATGTTTTGTTGCCCGACTCACGGGGCATTTTGATACTTACTTTTATTTTCTTTGATGATGATCTAGTTATCGTTCGCCAGAAGAAAAAATCATACGACTCGCATATTTTGGCGGTCACTAGTTATTTAGCATTTGTATTGTTGCAATAATATTCTGAGGACAATCATTTGTTTCTGATATATTTTGGTTAGATGGTGTAGTACTATTACTATTTTTTGCGGTAAATATTTGAACTTTTGACGCTGCAATTTGAACGGGTTATTGCAAACACCCGGTGTTACTTAAGTTTTTAATATATGCATATATTCGCTTAACTTTTTATTTGTTTCTTGCATTTGTAATTATTTCTGATGTCTATAAAACTCTTGGTCAAACTTAAAAATTTACATATAATACTGATTTCATTTTTAAATTAAGTAAATGTATTTAATCAAAATTATAACAGGAGGCAGTAGTTTTACTTTGGTTTAAAAAAGTGTGAGAGAAAAATAAATTTAAGAAAGATCATATCGCACAGTAAGAAAACAAAAAAATGTCCATTTTTTTTTAAGAATTAAATTAAGTATGGCTTTATAACGTTTTGAAACGGCCATGAGAGGTTATCTGTTCCTGTTTTATAAAACAGATAAGCAAAAGATTTTCAGTTCATGCCCTACCGTCGAAATTGCCTGCAGTTTAACGGAATAGTTGTTATAAGATTACATAATAAATTTTAGAGTACCTTTTGGAGAGAAAAAGGAAATGTGTAATTTTTGGTCTTAATTTTTGTCGATTTCACCAATTTTTATCTTTCGCGACAATTATTTCTTTTACGATGGAACATTGGAATTCTTTTCCTTTTTAATTCGAAACTAACTATGTATGATATAAAAAAACATATTCTCATCAATCAACGGGTCATATGCTGTTATGCATTATGTTAAATTGATTATAGAACTTCACGCATTTAAGAAATAATTATGTTCTTTTTTCAACAAAAAATCGACAACGTATATACCTATGTACATATGTATGTTAAGGACTTGGTCAACTTCAACTAAAAACAAAAAAAAAACCAATCGTTATTGGCAGTTATGCAATATTGATACAGTACATACATTTATCGCTTTTCTTTTTCTTTTTGGGACAATTTGTGCTCGCTCGCGTGAGTTGAGCTTCTTGTTTTTTTCTGCCTGGCTACTTATATATATATATATATATATATAGTTATAATATATATAATATAGTATATATATACATATGTATGTATCATATAAGCAAAATATTTCCTATTTTTCATAGGAAAAAGCTCCTATTATTCTACGCTCACAACTGTCTGCAGAGCGACCTTAACTTCCTCAGCTGATTTATTAATCAGCGAACTGCTGATTTTTGATTAAGTTGCGAACATTTCTATCTGTTGTTTTTGATTTAAGCAGAGCTCTGGTATTAGTTGCTTTCGGGCTTTAGGGTGGTTAAGAGGTTTCGATATATCGCTTTTCCTTCACAGAAGTGTGCAATTTTAAAAGTGTAAAGAAATATACAAATATGCATTTTTTTCAATTAAAACTCATTTAATATATACTTTTACTTTCATAACTTTATTCAAAACAGTAAATTAAATATGCTTGCCAATTACATAAAGAGTAAATAATATTAACTTGAGTCTGAAGCTATGACCGTAGTTCTATATTCATTATTCGGTTATTTTGTTCGATAGTAGATAGAATTCAAATATACCTTTTGTTCAGCAAATGTATATCCCTAGTGAATTAATTTGAATTTGAATTAAGAGGCGTTTTTATAAAAAATCGGTTTTTATTTTAGTTTCTCCAAGTGGTGCATAAAATGGATAGAGCAAATTATTTTTCGTAATATACATATGTGTGACATTTAAATGTGCTTTGAATTTACAACGTGTATTCTTATGCTATTGTTGGCGGCTTTTATAGGGAAGATTTATAGATATTTATGTAAGGAAATATAAATACGTATATTTAAATGTAATAAATATACTGCTTTCCAGCAAGATCAGAAGATAATTTGGTACCAAGTAGCGCCATTAAAAAGATAAAATTCTCTAATGAAAATTTGGTTAGTGTAAACGGAGTGAATAATAACTACAAAACAAAATTCAACGAAGACTCTAATATGTCAGCTACAGAACGTCCAAGTTTTTTGGTAGGATCATCTAATAATAAATCCATAAGTGTTTATACATATGATTAAAAAATTACAGGTTGGTGACGAAATAGATGCAAGCATTCAAGAAGCAACTGAAGCAGTTGATGAATTTCCCCAAGGTAATAATCCCATTATAAGGTCAAATGGGGATTTGATCGAGAAACGAAAACGTTTAAGGTAATTAAATTTTGTCATGTAAAATTAATTATATGACATTACAAATGTAAGTTATTTAAAGATAAATTCTTTATCTTACATGATTAACCATGTAAAATGATTTACATAAAATAGTTTTCTTTTTAATTACAATCTTTAGTTAGAAGTAAAATTTAAATACATAAATACACAATTTCGGGTCTCAGTTATTTTAAAATATTGTATATTTAACCAAATAAAAAGTACACAAATCTTATGTCCGTCAGGTAACATTTTACGATTACAGCAGTTAAGAAAGAAAAAAGAGAAAAAGATGAGAAGCACTCTCTTAGTCAAGATACATGTAAATCAAAGAACAAATATAGTTTCTTCTTTAATAGCGATAGGTTGAAATATAACGGAACCCGTTCTTTAGTTTTAAACTACTAGTGTTAGCAATATGATTGTTAATGTTTAGTGTATATCATTTGTGTGCGTTATTTAAAATATTGGACATATAATATAATAATTGTAATTATTTTACCTATGCTTTTATTGCTATTCGGTGCGTTCGCCACGTTAAATATAAATCACAGATTGAACAAAAACGAAAAAAAAGAAAGTGAAAAAGTGGGTCATCGTTCGAAGTGCGGCATAATCGTTGAACTTTAAACCTGGAATACCTTTTTCTACCTACTACGTTATATAAATTGTATATGATTTGTACAGATACACATTTATGAACATATGAGTATAACGTGACGAGGTGCGTTGCGAATTAAATACAATCATGTTAAAGCGTCGGGCAAGTAAATGTTTTGTACTTGTTGAATCTGGAGGACAAAGTTCTTCTTGGAACTCGAAAATTGATAATAATAGCGAAAATATGATTAGGCTTTCTGAACCAACATGCTTAGAAACATCTACTGGTTTACTTAAGTAATGATTTGTTTTAAATTACATTTCCTTAATGACAGTTTCACTGAATAAATGTGTATACAATTATTTGATTTTTTTAGACCTAGTATGTCTCGTGGTACAGGCCTGGGCTTTGAACGTCACCAAGAACGAGATTTTCTAATTGCTACTACTGAAGAATTTGTCAAAAAATTTGGCGGCACACGAGTAATCAATAAAATACTAATTGCTAATAATGGAATTGCAGCAGTTAAGTGCATGCGATCTATACGTCGGTGGTCATATGAAATGTTTAAAAACGAACGTGCAGTTCGTTTTGTTGTAATGGTGTGTACGAATATATATGTATCAAACATGAAAATATATGTACTCACATTAATACTTATTTTTTTTATCAAATAAAGGTAACACCAGAAGATCTTAAGGCAAATGCTGAGTATATTAAAATGGCTGATCATTATGTGCCCGTTCCTGGTGGCTCTAACAATAATAACTACGCAAATGTAGAATTAATTGTTGACATAGCATTGAGAACACAAGTACAGGTAAGTTACAAAACCAAACAACTTTACTTTATATTATGTAGAAGTAGGTATGCATTTGAAAGTGTTGAGTAGTCGTTTTACATAGGATGGTTTTTAGTATCCTAGGACCTTAAAACCAATCTTATATGATTTTTTAACTGAAAAAAAAAACATTTTTTATACTTTACGCACAAAATGGCTGAACGGATTTGAATATGACTTTATTCTTCGATTAGTACATTTCCTGGTGAAGAGGTTGATGTATCAATCATTATTCTGTGACTCTTATTGTATTGTATTGTTTTTCTTTATTGTATCCTTAGAAAACGTTATAAATAAATGTTACCTCACTTTCTTCGCTTTTTAGTGTATTTGGACAGCTTTCATTTCGATGGAAGATTTTCATAACTGTTGTCGTTTGATTAGGTGTTCGAATGTTCATCATCTTTATCATTTTCGAATTTATCACCAGGTTGTGATCGTGGCATAATATTCATACTTTATCAAATTCTTTCTGCATTATTGCTGTTTATTATCGCTGTTTCGAGTTCTTGGTGTTTGACCACTACAGCAATGTCGTCTGCGTATGCAAATGCAGTCGACTGCTCAAGGAAGTTCATTAACGGAATGGAGAAGTTCATTAGTAAACAGTATAAACAATATTGGACCAAGTTTGCAACCTTGTGAAACACCATATATATTTTGCTTTTCCTCACTGACTGTTAGAAATCTTAACCCTAAATGTTCTTTCAATTAAGTAGTTTTTAAGCCATGTTGCTGCCTTTCCTCTAACTCCAATCTGGAAAAGGCATTCTAGCAGTTTCTCGTGCATTAGCGTATCGAATGCTTTACTGAAGTCTACGTACATAACTAACACATGGTGGTTTTTATTTGACCCGAAGTTCGACATCTCTCCCAGTAATCTTCCCTATTTTTTTCTTTTTGAAATGCATATTGGTTTGGTTGCAAAACTTTGTGTTTACTTAAAAATTTCATTAAGCGATTGATAAAAATATCTTCCATACATTTTAAGACAGCAGGTAAGATAAAAATTGGCCTGTAGTTTCCAATTTCTGTTTTTACACCTCCCTTGTATATGGGTGGGAGAATTAATGTTTTGAGCGCCCTTAGTATAAAACCCTGATCAAAACTTTGATTATGCCTTCACAATCGGCATAAGAGTTAGAGCATTATACTTGAGGTCTATTTGTCTAATGTTGTCTGCTCCAGGACATTTAATTGCCTTTAGACAACAAAGCATTTTTTCTCTTCTCGTTCGCTTGCTTTATTTAGAAACATAACATATGTATTTGATATTTAGATGTTATTTTGTTTCAGATATGTAAAATGTTGGGCACTTGTGTTGAAAAATATTTGACAAACTCCTGTACAATGGTCGCTAATTCTTTTTTTTCCGTATAGTTATTCATAATTGTCACTTTCCTCTTACCAATAATTTCGTTAAGAATACTCCGCGTTTTGCTGGGATATTTCTTGGCGTTTACAAATTTCATCTTGTAATAAGTTGATTTGCCTAATAATATGCTTTTACTCACATAGTGGCGAAAATGCTTATATTCACGTTCGAAATCTTAGTTTCGTGGATTGTTTTTCCACCATCTATATAATGCATCCTTTCTTTTGCACATTTGGATCACATTGGTTTGTTTTGGTATTTCTTTGTGTATATATGTATGTATGGGGTGGTATGTATGCTGTTGTCAATCAGTCTGTTCAATCGAAAGATTTACTTTTTGTTAATTCGTCTGTGCAGTTCGTGTACACCTTCATTCTCGGGATCCTTAAATGTAGCATACATCAGTGCAAAATTATCTGATATATCCGTTTCGGTGACAGCGAACACTATTTCACTCTTTGTTATGCTTTACAAATAAATTACCTATTATTGTAGCGGTGCTTGTACCAGGAACTACACGAGTACTTTGTTTTATAATATTGGTTAATCCCTTTGTTGCCATGATTTCCAAGTATCAATTACCTGTGAGTCACCTATATTTAGTAAGTTTAAGTTCATGTCCCCCAAAACTATGAAATGTTTTCTAACTTTTATACTCCCATCAAGTTCTTTGGTGAAATCTGGAATGTTTCGTTTAGGTGGTCTATATGTAACATATACAGCTACGGTCAAGATAATATCAGTGAAAAACCAAAAACGAAACAACTCATCAAATTAAAACATTATTTACACAACGTTATAAAATAGTATTATTTATTAAGTCACATTAATATTAATTTAGATTCTGGGTAAAATATTTGTTAAATTCACAAAAAAAAAAAAAATGAAGTCAAACAAATAGCAGTATTTAAGTCTATTAAGTAAAGCAGGGTAATAGATAAACATTTTGAAGGAAAGTGTACAGAAATTAGTTAATATTTGGTAGTAGACCCCTTGTTTTTTAATACGGCTTCACATCTGCACTTCATGGAATCCATCAAAGCCTGGCATCTTACCAGAGGTATGCTTGTCATGCTGTCTTCACGGTGACCCAGAGTTCATGGTTATTTCTGGGTTTTGTAGCTGCCACCACTTTTTTTATATCCGCCCAAAGGTTCTCTATTGAGTTGAAGTCAGGTGATTGGTGAGGCCTGTCCATGACGGTTATATTGTTAGCCCGAAACCATTCCTTAGCTTTTTTGTTGGTGTGTTTCAGGTCGTTATCTTGTTGAAAGACCCATCTGAGTGGCATTTCCTCCTCTGCGTAAGGCAGCATGGTTCCCTCAAGTATATTTACATAAACATGTTGGTCCATCACACCATTTATGCGGTATATGGGGCCGACACCATAGTACGAGAAGCAACCCCATACCATAATGCTAGAGCCATCATGTTTCACATTTTTACGCGTATATCTAGGCATGTATTCTGCGTTTGGGGAACGTCGCACATATTCCCGGGAACCAGAGCCGCCATACAGGACGATATTACTTTCATCCGTCCACAGGATGTTCCGCCACTCGTGAAGGGGCCTATTAACATGAACCTTGGAAAACTGGATTCTTTTGGAAATATGCCTTTTTGCTAAAAGTGGGACTTTTCGTGGACTTTTGGCATAAAGAATGTTTTATCTTAATGTTCTACTAAAAGTTTCCAGACTTGCATTTAAATTTAGCTCCTTTTTTATTTCTGTGGCAGCCATAAACGGTGAAGCCTTCGAGCACCTTGCACTTGTCTTGCCAGTTTTTCTGACAAAACCGATTTTCTGCCGAAACATTTTTCGGGTTTTTCCTTGTAATTTTTTTGCATTTAAAATCATTTTCGTGGAAATCCCCAGCATGTGTTCAATTTCTGCATATTTTTTGCCCCCAACAAGAAGGCGACGGATAAGACCTCGTTGCTGCGGAGTGCAGTGTTTACCGCGTTCACTTAATTGGGGCGGAAGTAATAAGTAAAAATGTAATTATTTACATTTTAGAGATTTACATATTTCACTGATATGCATAGGTCATTGCAATCAACAGTCCACCAGTAAATATATTGAAATGTAGTAATATAAGGAATTTGGGCACATTCATGTTAATCAAACAAACTTTTTTCTTATCTCTTTTTTCTTTGGACTACTTACGAGTATGTATGTGTATTCAGTTTGAGAAAAAAAAACAAAAAACTTTATGCACATATGTATGCATCTTTTAAAGGTCCCAGCAAAGCGGGTCTACTAAGCTGGTCTACAATATTTGTGTCCTTACATAGACTTAATATTCCTAGTAGCGCGTTTCTAGTGGCTTTATGGTTTTAGCTTGCAACTTTTCTTACTACGGCACGATCATGTTCATTCCTTCTTAATTAATTACTTATGTACATATATTGAAGTTACTTATGCATATATAGCGCAACTTAACCAACAAGCCACTGCAGCCGGTTCGATCTTAAGCGAGTTGCATGTGGTGGCGACTAGTCGGTTGAGGTTCTTTTCCGGCAGTATGCGTAACGATACATGTGGTCATCGTTCGTCGTCATCTGTGTCGTCCATTAAGATTGGAATCGAAGACTTCAGGCCGTAGCTATGCTTACAAATAATGGATACAATATGTACATGATTGAGCCATCTGAAACCTTTGATTCGTAGACAATTGAATAAGCTTATATCAATCCTGGTGGAATTTCTTTTTCCCACTGTATGTCAATACAAGTGAGACTAAAGACTAAAAGGCTTCCTTTGATAAAGTTAAAACCTCTGCGACGTAAAGAGAGACTGGTATGATGGACTAGTTTATAAAAAGTATTCGTTGTAGTCAGAGAGGCTTTGACGATGTTATTGCCACTTGTCTAAGGAAAAAATATCGTTATAGCTGCTAATGCATAGAAGAGATAAGCATCCTATTCGAAACATCGGTAATATTACCCTTTCGTGAATTTTTCCTTCTGACACACCGTTCCTCGTGTCCTGAGCTTTTTACCTAACTGCACTTAAATATGCAACTACACTTTTCCATGGATGAGTATTTTGGGAAAACTTTTGCTCATGGGATACCAAGGAAGGAGTTCTGTATACAATCGAGCTGTTTGTAAGTGAAAACACCTACATTATTTCTGTATATACATATGTAAGTTGAGCAAAGTGTAAAGGAATAATTATATTTGATTACGGTAAATAAAACGTAGTACAAATTCAAAATAAAGTATCTTCTTCGCTGCTGATGACTCCTTGATGACGACTGACTGCTTTCCCACTGCTGAGGATACCGGGTTGCCATCTCAAGTTGTTGTGGTTGTGTTGCCACTTTACATATATCCTACAGCCACAGTTTACAAGAGTATATTTCCTAATTTTTTCTTATCCACGAATGTAAAATAGATATACAAAAAAATTAAGATTTATTTCTATAGGCATCACGAAGTGGAATTAGATTCAAAGTGTAAAAATATACTTTATTTCAAACTTTTTCTTTAGCTTGTGCGGAAGATACTTTAGGGGACCTAACTGCATCTATATTTTGCGGGCTGGTATTGGTTTCAATTCCGTGTTGAACATACTTAAATTTCACTAGTTTTAAAATTGTGTCTGTACAGCAAATACTTCACCTGCAGTTTATGAAGCCCTTAGTTAAACTGTTTTTCTCCGCTTCGTTTGCTCATTACTCTGTTCAAAATCGGTTGTTTGGCGATCTTGTTTAATTGAAGATTAAACATTTTATTCTAACTCACTAAATATTTTTATTTTCCGAGGACCGCTCTCCATGTCTGTTATAGTTATTTTACTTAAATAACTAAAGTAAAATTGTGAATCAAAACTTCTAGGTTTGTGTTTGATGTGACACTTATCAGGGCAAAACGTTTTTGCAATAGCAAATTTCTGAAGGTCCAAAAATTTGTCTTTTTTTTTCAAATTCGCTGTCGAATCATGTTTCACATATGTATCATTTTTCTTTAAATCCATGTATAATTTACCAGAAGAAGGAGACGAAGAAGTTATACTATGTGCTGGAAATATATGAACTATATATGTATACAGTGGTGAAAAGATAAATAGCACCCATGTTTCATATGTATTGAAATGTAGTAATATAAGACTAAGACTCAAATGCGCTTATAGATATTTTTATATTTAGTTTCTTTGGAACATACAATCACATTTCTGTCGTTTTTATAAGAGTTTTGGGGACAAAACAATTAATAAATAAACAAAATAAATAAGTTCTTGCAGAAAGGCTGGAAATATAAATAGCACCAAAAGTAATACAGAAGATAAATTAGTAAAAAATACTGACTTGATTTCTATGATAAGTTGTTAACGTTCAATATTTAGTAGGATAGCCCTTATTAGAAAAAACTTCGCTCAGTCGGCGGGGTAAACTTTCCGCAAGCTTCGGGCAACGGGCTTGTGGTATATAATATAATCCTTCTTAAATGGATACCTATAATTCCTCCAAATTTCTGCAATTTTTTTGTTTTAAGTGCAACTCCACGTCGTTCCAAAGGTTCTCAATTGAATTGAGATCAGGACTCTATGGAGGCCAACTTAAAACGTTAATTTTATTTTCCAGAAGCCACATTTGTACTGACTTAACAATGTGTTTCGGGTCATTGTCATGGACAAACCTCCATTTTACCGGTAAATTATCAAGTGCAAAGGGTTCCATATGGTTTCGTAGGATTTCTCTGCACATACATATGTTGGTCAATCTTACCAGATATTCTAACTATAGGCACAACACCGTGCCACGAGAAGGCTGCCCAAACCATAACACTCCCGCCACCATGTTTAACGGTTTTTAGAGTATATTTCCGATTGATGTCTTGATCTGTTGGCCGGCAAACATATACTTTTCCATCAGAACCAAGTCAGTTGAATAGTAAGATAAGTCTTGCGTTGATGTTGACGCCATAGTAGTCATTAATTTCATTTTTTATTTTGGTTGAAGTTAAAAAGGGGTCCTTCCTACTTGCTGCCACCATTGCCCTGTCCATGACTTTTGTAGTCTTTCGAATTCTTTTTTTTCTTGCAACATTCTCAAATTGGTTATGTTTTGTAATACGACTTAGTGCATTGTAAACCATCTTCTTCGATCATTGTATGCACTTCGCAATATCACTAATGCGAATTCCTTCTTTAAATATGTTGAAGATAACTTCTCTCTTTTCTGCAGAGCAATGAATACCTCTTCCCATTTTAAATCTAATAATATTTAACACTGCCTACACAACTTACTTATTTACCTTGTTAAATTCAATAAAACTTACGCAATATAGCTTTTGAATTTAATTTACTTCCTAAAAATGTCGAGGTGCTTTTTATTTTTCCAGCTGCTTCACTGTCTTAATTCACTCAAATGCACACACAGACATTGATATTCGAATGAACTGAGAAAAATTAACTGTTATGGATACAATTATGTTTTATTCAGAAGTTGGTATTCAAAAATTGTTTCTAGTTTTAGTTCCAAGAACGCATCTTTGAGTTTAGTGCGATTATTCGGAAAGGTGCTATTTAAGTTTCCGCCACTGTATATATGTAAATCTATCTAATTTACCGATTTGTAGAAGGTGTTGTTATCTGAATAATCCGCCGGATATTGTCAGAATAGTTATTTTTTCTTTGAACCTATAACTGCTTTTGAGCTCTTGAAAATTATCGGTACTTCGAAAAATTCCTACCCTCGAGGTTTTGATGGCATATCAAATCGATTGCTAAAGAATATTGTTTGTTTCTTTTTTTGTTTTTTTTTTGTAAATTAATTTTTATTTATAGTTTCTTAGATCTATCTTATCCGAGACAAAAATGCTTAAAACTAGCTTAACTATCCTTACGAATTTAGGAGTCTTACTGGCCCTAGGCGGACATTCTAAAACAAACTGTATAATTTTAACCTATGCCTCCTTTCGACCACTATATAAATAACTTACAATTAACATTATTATGATTAACTTAAGCTAAGAAAAATTATTGTTTGTTTCTTTGTGGATGTCCTTGCACATATGTATCTTCAATAAAAGTATTTAGTTTTCGTAAAGGTAAATCAACAGAACTTCTGCTCACAAATATTTGTTAACTTAGAGACTAAAAGGTATATCGCTGGATTATTTATAGATATTACAATACGAAAGCCTTTGATATGGTCAACCGTGCAATTTTGGTGAGAAAGCTGGTTTTTGTGGGTTTATGTTCATTTGGTTCAGTTCTTACTTGTATAATAGGTCTCAAAAGCCAAGATTGATACGTTTAGGAGTGGAACAAAGCGCAACTAAGGTTTCAATGTTTTTTTTGATGAAAATGTAACTTTATTGTGAAATCATTCAAATCGCTAGCCCATCGCTAGTGAACATTTTTCCCATCCTTCTGGCAGAGCTCGCATACCGTCACGGTAGAAGTGTTTGAGGCTATCCACGAATCAAGCCATTTTGAGATGTTTTCCTATGAATGGAACTGATCAGCCAGACCATGTGCCATCGAACGGAACAAGTAATAATCAGACGGCGCAATGTCTGGGGAATGTGGCGAGTGGGGTAGGACTTTGAGCGTTACTAAGTAGGTTTTAACGGGTAATGTGAGGCCGAGCGTTGTCAACTGAAAAATCACTTTCATATCAACTGAGTTCGATACCGTGATGGTTTCGTTGGTTTCAACAGCTCATAATAAATAACACAGCTCATAATAAATATACAACATAACCTTCGCAGCGTGAATATTCGGCCGAGCCGACGACGTAGAAGCATGACCGGGCTGATCCCATGATATTTTTTCTCTTTGGGTTGCTGTAATGAATACATTTTTCATCACTCATAACGATGCGATGAAAAAACCCTTCCTTTTTTGCCGCTGGAGCAGTTGTTCACAGGCGAAAAAACGAGGCTCAAAGTCTCTTGGCTTCAATTCATAAAGAACCCAAGTTCCTTGCTTTTAAATCATTTCCAACGCATGCAATAGCTTGGGCGGGTAACTCTTAATACTGAAGCAAGCTCTTTTTGCGTTTGGCATGAATCCTCATCGAGCAATGCGTCCAATTCAGCGTCTTCGAAGGTTTTTGGCCTTCACGCGAACGGTCGTCAACATCGATATCACCGTCTTTGAAACGACGGAACCAATCACGCCGTTTTCTTCGAATGAAGGAAGAAAAGCAACACTTCCCTCAAATGACGATTATTTGGTACAAAATCAGACATTTTAACACAGCCAAAAGTATATGACTCAAAAACAAAATCACGTGTCAAAGCGGTTTGTTTACCATATGTCTAAGCTTGGTTCATTACGTTTTGAATAAATCACAATTGACCAGCACTTACTACTAGAGTCCCACCTAATATATTAATCTTGGAGTACCTCAAGGTTCTGTTCTGGGACACATACTATTCTTAATATACATAAATTCACTTTTTGAACTAAGTTTTAGAGGTATTTCACTGCATTTGCAGAAGATGTGGGCTGCGCTTATGCTTCGTATAGTAGTTTAAAACTAGTTTCTGACATAAATTTTGACTTAAATCTACTATGAATCTGGGTTGCAGAGCATAAGTTAATCATAAGTTCCATAACCAAAATTATGTTCTTTTATTTGTCACCACAAAATAGTTTCCAAACGAACTTTTTCTACCATGCACCTGTGTGCCAGAGGTTCAAACTGTAGAGCTGCTCTCGTAATTACAGTTCTCCATTGATCACATATCAACTGTTACTATAAATGCTTCGACATCGAGATAGTTAGGGATTTCAAATATTTGAAACTTCAAGTCTCGTAGATTCTATTGAAAAAAAAACGACTATATGGGAATCGCAGCGCTCGGAGTCACGAAGATGTCATTTCAAATGTAATTTTTACATTACATTGATTTTAGACTCGTGGTTTAAAAGATCATGGATCAATGATACATATGTAAGTTGAACAAAGTGTAAAGGAATAATTATATTTGATTACGGTAAATAAAATGTAGTACAAATTCAAAATAAAGTATCTTCTTCGCCGCTGATGGACTGTTTCTCAACGACTGCTGCTGATGACTCCTTGATGACGACTAGAAACCACCAATGAGACGTACCACTTAAAATGGCTGCCGACGTTTGCCTCCAAGCTGCGACGAGCACGTGGGAACCTGAAGTTCTGTCAAAATTATGTAAACAATCACGCACATTGTTATAATTCCAAGAGTGTGTGTGGCGGGAGTACACTGCGGTAAAATTAAATGAGCTCACACGTATTCACGAATAGAGTTTGTTTGTAACGGGTTTTGTCGCTGCGAACCTGAACTTTCAAAATTTCAGGGTGTCACGGGGGAAGACGTACGAAAGACGCACGTCTTATTCTGGTTTCTGATGACGACTGACTGCTTTCCTACTGCTGAGGATACCGGGTTGCCATCTCAAGTTGTTGTGGTTGTGTTGCCACTTTACATATATCCTACAGTCACAGTTTACAAGAGTATATAAAATCTGCGAATCTGCCTTTGTCCATTCCAGTATTAGTTGCAGGCAATTCATACTGCTGAAAAAAAATTATTTTTACATTACTACAACTGGTACAATCAAAACAACATTGAGGTTTGTCGACTATTAATGACATTTGTTTCCTAATTTCTTCTTATCCACGAATGTAAAATAATATACAAAGATTTATTTCTATAGGCATCACGAAGTGGAATTAGATTCAGACAAAGTGTAAAAATATACTTTATATCAAACTTTATCTTTAGCTTGTGCAGAAGATACTTTAGGGGACCTAACTGCATCTATATTTTGCGGGCTGGTATTGGTTTCAAATTCGTGTTGAACACACTTAAATTTCACTAGTTTTAAAATTCGTCTGTACCGCAAATACTAACTCACCTGCAGTTTATGAAGCCCTTAGTTTAACTGTTTTTCTCCGCTTCGTTTGCTCATTACAGTTGAACAAAAGTGTTCAGTAAATGGCCACACACAAATGGAATGTAATGCAACCCATTCTTTAATTGAACGGAAAATCAGAGGAAAATGTATTAATCTTCCCTCTTAATTCACATAGCTGGTAGTAGATGCGCGAGTTCACCACTTAGATCATAGTTTCTTCTTGGATAACGAATCAATACGTAGACCATATGTCAATACCTATGATCAGTCCTATTAATCTAATTAAAAAAAACGTTTGCAATTGTAATGAAAGCTGTGGATCTGACATATTTACCGAATTAACGGCTTTTCATTTTCATTTCGCGTTCCATAGACAAATTTTTAAGTTTACTTTAAATTTAGGCAGAGTTAGGATCCCCAAAGTCAATATGCTTCGCCTTAGCATATGTTTCCAATGGAGATATTTATTTTAAGACTAATGTGGGGAGTAATTATGTACACCTCCCACAACGGAGAAACCAAAAAATATTGATAATCAACCTCAGCCTTTATATCATCAGCGGCTAAAAAAGTTAAAAAGAAAATTACCTCAAGCCCATGTTTCCAGCCAACTGTTATTCTTTTTATGATGACACAATAAATAAATACCAATAAATACTTATATCTACTTGAAAATGTTATGTTATACTACTAGAAAGTATTTATTGTTTTGTTTTTATTGCACCCTATAATTTATCTCTAAAAGAAAGCCCAACATGACAATGTTTCATAAAATCTTCAACTTAAAAGACCTTTCATCAAAAATCGATTGAAAATTCTAATTTCTGTGAAAACATTTAACGAAAAACATTTGTCATACTTATATTGGTAAATGATACAAAATTTAAGGCAAAGCTGCGAAAACTCTCTAGTCTTAAACGTTTTTTTTTTTGTCTTTCCTGTAAAATTCACAAAATGTGTGTTAAGGCTTTTTTGGATTAAGCCAACGATATGTAATTACTGAAATAACATATTGTTATACAATACATCTTAGCCCCCTATCATTCAATAGGCGCATCTTCACACTTGGCTCGTTCGATTCAGCAAACATGCCAAGTGTGTATTTCCGCCAAGGCGAAATAAAATTCGCTTGCTCCAACCTCGTCTTCACGGAAGACGAAGCCGAGCACTCTTGCTCTTTTCGATCTGGACTACGCTGGGGTCCAGTACGCTAAGCTACTGCGGAATGATTAGATAGAAGTATTATCAAGAGTGTTATTAAAGTAATCAGAAGTAATCGGAAATAAAACCACTTCGATTTTAAATAAAATAAACACGTTGTTTAAATCAGAGCCCAGCAGCTCAGAAAACTGGCGCAGTCGGTAAACGCGAAAACGTGAAGTGCTCGCGAAATTACTTAACCGCAAAACGCGAACGCGACAATAATCAATTATGTAAAAGACTAAGTGCGCGACTTGAACTAAATTATTACAACTAAAAACAATAAGACAGAAAAGAAAAAAGATCTCGTGATAAAACGCAAATCACAGCCAAAAATCTCATACCACGTGGTCCACAAAAAAAATAAGAAAACAATCACTTATCTCGCATGCAGTAAACAAGTGCAAAGCACTTCGATCTCATAGATCTAATAAAATGGACGCAATCCAACCAGTGGAAAGACTTAGATTAGTTATAGACTTAATAAGCAAGATTAAGGATTTCGATGGAGATAATTTATACACATTAGATTTTATAGATAGAATAGACTCACTGGCAGCCACGATCGATAGTTTTGAAGAAGGTACGCGGGTTATATTAAGGATAAAATTGTAGGCAATGCAAAACGCGAAATATGGTAGAATAAGCACGTGGGCGGAAATGAAAGAAATTTTAAAGAATAGTTTTGGCGAAAAACTTTCCGCCAACGCCCTTATAGATAAAATCCGAACCAGCAAAATAGAAACAAATATAGAAGACTATTTTAGTGCTATAACTGCATATCTAAGCCGATTAAATAACATCTACTCTTCAATAACAAATAGTTACAATCAAGATCTAATATCATCTAACAATAGGATCGATTTCGAAACATTTAAGCAAAATTTACCCGAGCCGGTGAGAAAAATCATTTTCAGCAGGAACCCCCATACACTAACTGAGACATATAGAATAATAGTAGAAATAGAAAGCCAACATTTAGGACCAAATAAAGAATCACATAATTTCCAAACACGCAATAGACCCAGAAATCCCAACAGTAATTTTTCCGACAACAATTTTCAATATCAACGACAAACCAATAACTTACATAACCGACATACAGAGCAACACAACAATTACAGAAGACCTAGAATAACACAAGACTTTAACAATTCAAGTAATAATTCCCAAGAACGTAATACTCACCAATCTAATCAATCTAGACAGACAAGTATGTATGTCTCGCAGCGAACCTATGGACATAGGACTAAACCAGCATAGATTTTCCTCTCCTCCTACAAAACAAAATTTTCGCAAAGGAGGACAAAGCAACTACCCTATATAATCATAAAAAATAGCACACGAACCCTCAGGTTTATAATCGATTGCGGGGCCGAGTATAGCAATGAAAACATTTGCCACCCCAGGTGGAAGGTGAAATCTTTCAATCGTTCACTTCAAATGCTTGGTCGACGCATCCTTACTCCCATAGAATATCAGATACCCCTTTTTGCCGAATTCAATAGGGAAAAATTGCTCGTTAATTTTCTTGAATATCCTTTTCATACATTTTTCGACGGTCTCATAGGTAATAACATCTTACTTTGCCTAAACCCCATTATTGATTATAGTAGGAAACTACTTATAACTAGAGATGCCAATATCAGACTTTACTTTAGTAAGGAAGAAGAGGACTATGAAACGAATTGTTACAGCGATGAAGCGTTAACAATCCTCTCTAACGAACAGTTCGAAAATAAAATTTACGAAAAAATCTTCTCCGACCATCTATCAAAACCCGATACTAGCAGATTAAAATCATTACTGTATTCATTTAAATCACTTTTTTATAAGAACGGGGATAATCCAACATTTACCAATGAAGTTAGGCATCAGATCAACACCAGAAATAATACCTCTATTTATAGTAAGTTGTACCGTTATCCTGAAATACATGCCGAAGAAGTAGATCGCCAAATTGAGGAGATGTTGCACCAAAACATCATCGTTCCAAGCAATAGTCCCTACAATTCGCCTATTTGGGGAGTGCCAAAAAAGACACCGAAAATGGCGATAAACAATGGCGTATTGTGGTGGACTATAGGAAGCTAAACAATGAGACGATTCAAGATAGGTTTCCCATGCCAAATATCGACGACATGTTCGACAAGCTTGGAAGGTGCAACTTCTTTTCGACAATTGATCTGGTAAAAGGTTTTTACCAAATCGAGGTTGAACCGCAAGATAGACCAAAGACCGCATTTTCCACCAGAAACGGTCACTACGAATTCTTACGCATGCCGTTCGGTCTTAAGAATGCCCCCGCGACATTCCAACGATTGATGAACAACGTGCTGAAAGAATTCATCAACAAAATATGCGTGGTCTATATCGACGACATCCTCATCTTTTCCACAAGCTTCGAAGAACATTTGGTTTCGCTGAAGAAGGTTCTTCAAAGACTCCAACATTATAACCTTAGAATCCAAATAAATAAATGTCGATTCGCTGAACTCTCCACTAACTATTTAGGACATACCATAACTAGTGATGGGATCAAACCCGATGAAGGGAAAATAAAGGCTATACAGTCCATGAAGATTCCAACAGACATTAAAGGTATAAAACAATTTCTAGGGGTTACGGGCTACTATCGCAAGTTCATAAAGGACTACACGAAAGTAGCCTACCCAATGATTAGGTACCTAAAAAAATCTGAAAAAATTAATATAAATGACTATGAATATTCAAAAGCATTCAATACCCTAAAAACCTTATTAACTAGAGATCCTGTTCTTAAAAGCCCCGATTTCAGCAAACAGTTCATTCTTACTACCGATGCATCAAATTATGTCATCGGAGCGGTCTTGAGCCAAGGCGGTCACCCTATTTGTTATGTCTCTCGTACCATAAATAATCATGAGCAACGTTATTCTATAATCGAAAAAGAGCTCTTGGCTATCGTGTGGGCAGTAAAGTACTTCCGAATGTACCTATATGGGCGACACTTTATAATTCGCACTGACCATAAACCTTTGGTTTGGCTCAGCGGCATAAAAGAGCCTAATATGAAACTTCAGCGATGGAAGATCCAATTAAACGAGTACGACTTTTCAATGGAATACCTGAAGGGAAAAGAAAATTACGTTGCCGATGGGTTAAGCAGAGTTGTCACCGAAAACAAAAACGACGAAGTTGATGTCTTTAGTGACAACGAAACTCTCCTAGGCGGTATTTTTAATAACGAAGTCGCTGCTAGCTGCAATAACGACGACGAAGTCATAAACGCGACTACAAAGCAAGATAACTTCTCCACAGCTGCGGCTATTCATAGCGCTCAGGAGGACGAATGTAGCTATATCTATATAACTGATAAGCCTATCAATCTGTATAAAAACCAGATATACCTCACGCTTGGTCAAAAAGAAAAACTGTGCCTCAAAATTATACACAAGAAAGATCAAAATTTTATTTGCGTTAAAAAGGGTGTTAGCGATCTGCTAGGTGAGAAAGATTATAATAGACAAGGGTATCATGTGTGTATATTGCAATGATCTTTTTTTATTCTTAGAATTTCAGGACCTATACGTTAGGTACTTTTCAATGAATAAAAATTTAAAAATACTAAGATCGCATAATAAACTTAGGGATATTACCGATAGGAACGAAATTATTACTTTGATAAAAAAAGAACATCTCAGCAAAAATCACAGAGGGATTAGTGAAGTGTTTGCGGAAATGCGAAAAAAGTATTTTTATCCCAATCTCCAAGTGGAGATACAAAAAAATAATTAACAATTGCGAAATTTTCAACCTAGCGAAACACGACAGACGACCTTCACAAACCCCACTGCAACTTACAGAAACTCCTACACAATTTAATAGTATAATCCATATCGACATATGGTTCCCAGAAAGAAGCAAAATGTTCCTAACGACAATAGATAAGTTCTCTAAATATGCAACGCTCCACAAATTAGATAATAGGAATTGGATAGCAATATTAGGTGCACTCAAAGAAAGAATTAGATTTCTTGGAAAGCCAGATAAAATAATTTTAGATAGGGATACCTGTTTCATTAACTCGGCCGTGGAGGAATTTCTTAAAGATAATGAGATAGAATTTCACAAAACCACAAGTTACCAGACGACAGGAAACGCAGACATCGAAAGACTCCACGGCACGTTAAACGAACATCTGAGGATATTGAACGCAGCGAAAGATAGATCTGAATTAGAAGATAAACTATTTAAAATTATTTGCTACTACAATAACAGTATACATAGCACTACCAATATGCGTCCAATCGACTGCAAGAATTTAACTAGGGAAGACATAAAGTCGTTATCGGAAAAATTTCAGAAAGAGAAGGAGATTAGGATACAAAAGTTAAACGCGAAAAGATGTAATAAAAACCCTCCAATGCAATGCACAAATATTGTTCAAAATCGCACCGTCTATAAATCGAAACCAAAATACAAGAGACTTGATAACTATGCGATCGATAGCAATTACGTTATAGATAATTCAACTAAACGACAGACAAGATATTACAAAAGTCAATTAAAAAGAAAATATACCTTTCAAGACACACCGAATTTC
Source organism: Merodon equestris (assembly GCA_958301585.1). NCBI lineage: Eukaryota > Metazoa > Arthropoda > Insecta > Diptera > Syrphidae > Merodon > Merodon equestris. The sequence continues at coordinate 49,702,253 of OY284417.1, read as the reverse complement.
CAAACTTAGAAAGATCACAATGTTTGCCAACAACTTAAATTGAAATTGCCCGGCAGTTTCTAAATTCAAATTTCAAATATCGAAGGACGATTATCCTAGATGGCGAGGTAGAGTACGAATCCATTCAGATCCAAAATAGGATCACGTACCGAATCTAGTACATAGTATCTTATCTTGGCTGGCAGTGAATAGGAAATTAGGAATAGTTAAACAACTTAAGGAACTTAGTACTCGTACACACATTATATTCTTCAAATAGTTTAAGCAAAAAAAAAATTAGATTAGATTAATAATAATAAATAAAGCTAATATGCGGACATACATAATAAGAGAGATATTACTCATGTACATCTTGATTGAAATAATATTATAATTTTGTTACTTAACTTTTCCAAATGTATGCCATTTTACCAAATAAGTTACAAAACGTGTAAAATCTTGAATATAATTGTAAAAATAGAAATACTAATACATTTTTGTTAATGTTATAAGCCTAGACTGTAAGATACAATTTCTTTGTTGTAACACCCCCGTAGCTTTGCTAAATTTAACAGTAAGAATTCATTTATCAGCATTCAAATATTGGTTCAGTTTACAGTGATACCACCCTACGTCTACAATATTATAGTAGTATAAAAGTGAAAGAACAATGTTACTTATTATATTTTTTTTTTAAAGAATTTTGGGGTCCAACGTTTTTTAAGGGGGGAGGTGTTATACAATACATCTTAGCCCCCTATCATTCAATAGGCGCATCTTCACACTTGGCTCGTTCGATTCAGCAAACGTGTATTCAGCAAACGTGTATTCAGCCAAGTGTGTATTTCCGCCAAGGCGAAATAAAATTCGCTTGCTCCAACCTCGTCTGCACGGAAGACGCATTCTTGCTCTTTTCGATCTGGACCACGCTGGGGTTAAGAAGTACGCTAAGCTACTGCGGGATGATTATTATCAAGAGTGTTATTAAAGTAATCAGAAGTAATCGGAAATAAAACCACTTCGATTTTAAATAAAATAAACACGTTGTTTAAATCAGAGCCCAGCAGCTCAGAAAACTATATACATATGTATATGCTCGTCCATAGCCAGTGAATTATTTATCTCGACAATTACTTATTATTTAATTTCAGGCCGTGTGGGCGGGATGGGGTCATGCCTCAGAGAATCCGAAGTTGCCTGAATTGCTGCACAAAGAGGGTCTGGTTTTTCTCGGTCCACCAGAAAGAGCTATGTGGGCACTTGGAGATAAGGTCGCTTCATCAATTGTGGCACAAACTGCTGATATTCCCACCCTTCCATGGTCTGGTTCAGAGCTTAAAGCACAATATAGTGGGAAAAAAATTAAGATATCCACCGAATTATTTAATCGTGGCTGTGTCAGTAACGTAGAGGAGGGGTTAGCTGCTGTTACCAAAATTGGTATTTAATAAATTCATTGTGACAAAAACAAGAGGCTGAAATTTATTTATTTAAGGTTTTCCTGTTATGATAAAGGCCTCAGAAGGTGGTGGAGGAAAAGGGATTCGACGTGTCGATACAGCGGAAGAATTTTCTACGCTTTTTCGGCAAGTGCAAGCAGAAGTACCAGGATCACCAATATTTGTAATGAAATTAGCTCGTGGAGCTAGACATTTAGAAGTGCAGTTGCTGGCCGATCAGTACGGGAATGCTATTAGTCTATTTGGGCGCGACTGTTCAATTCAACGACGCCATCAAAAGATTATAGAAGAAGCTCCCGCTATTGTTGCTCAACCTGAAATTTTTGAAGACATGGAAAAAGCAGCTGTACGATTGGCTAAAATGGTGGGCTATGTAAGCGCTGGAACAGTAGAATATCTCTACGACAGTGAGGGTAAATACTTCTTCTTAGAATTAAATCCAAGGCTACAGGTGGAGCATCCTTGCACCGAAATGGTAGCAGACGTCAATTTGCCGGCTTGTCAGTTGCAGGTGAATATATGTTTATCTTAAAATTTAGCTACTATTTAGTATATTGGTTTATAAATAGATTGGAATGGGTATACCATTATACCGATTAAAAGATATTCGCCTTTTGTATGGTGAGTCACCTTGGGGGACTTCCGTAATTGACTTTGAGAACCCTGTAAACAAACCTGTTCCTGTTGGTCATGTCATAGCAGCACGCATCACATCCGAAAATCCTGATGAAGGTTTTAAGCCAAGTTCAGGAACTGTCCAAGAACTGAACTTTCGATCAAGTAAAAATGTTTGGGGATATTTTAGCGTCGCCGCTTCAGGTGGCTTGCATGAATTTGCCGATTCCCAATTTGGGCATTGTTTTTCATGGGGTGAAAATCGTCAACAAGCCAGAGAGAATTTAGTTATTGCTCTCAAAGAATTATCTATTCGTGGAGATTTTCGAACGACAGTTGAGTATCTAATTACATTATTGGAAACAAATAGCTTTTTGGATAACTCTATTGACACCGCCTGGTTAGATGCTCTTATTGCTGAACGCGTTCAATCAGAGAAGCCAAATATATTGTTAGGCGTGATTTGCGGAGCACTTCATATCGCAGACCGACAGATAAATGAGGCTTTTTCCAGCTTCCAGACATCACTCGAAAAGGGGCAGATTCAAGCTGCTAATACCTTAACAAATGTTGTAGATATTGAACTTATAAATGAAGGCATTCGTTATAAAGTGCATACTGCAAAAAGTGGAGCTAATACATATTTTTTGTTTATGAACAACTCGTTTAAAGAGGTAGAAGTTCACAGATTGTCTGATGGAGGTATGCTGCTTTCATTCGAAGGATCCTCATATACAACATATATGAAAGAAGAAGTTGATCGCTATCGTATTGTAATAGGAAACCAAACATGTGTTTTTGAAAAGGAAAATGATCCATCACTTTTACGGAGTCCATCAGCAGGTAAACTTATAAATTTGCTTGTTGATGATGGTGCTCGTGTTTATAAGGGTCAAGCTTATGCAGAAATCGAGGTAAGCCCTTGTTAAACTTTTTTTTTTTTTTAAAATAGTTGATGCCAATTTATTTCAGGTAATGAAAATGGTGATGACATTAACTTCGTCGGAAGCAGGTACCGTAACTTTCATTCGTCGCCCAGGCGCTGTTCTTGATGCGGGTACACTAATTGGGCATTTAGAGCTTGATGATCCATCACTAGTTACTAAAGCGCAACCATTTAAAAGCGGCTTCCCAGTAGCAGAAAATTCGACTATACCCGAAAAACTTAATCGGGTCCACAATAACTATAAAGCAATATTGGAAAACACACTTGCAGGATATTGCCTTCCTGACCCTTATAATGCTCCGAGGCTGCGCGAAGTTATTGAAAAATTTATGCAAAGTTTGCGCGATCCATCCTTGCCTTTACTTGAACTTCAGGAAGTTATTGCATCGGTTTCGGGTCGCATTCCAATTTCAGTGGAGAAAAAGATTCGGAAACTTATGACATTATACGAACGTAACATAACAAGCGTTTTAGCCCAATTCCCTTCTCAACAAATTGCGAGCGTTATTGACTGCCATGCAGCGACTTTACAAAAACGTGCTGACAGGGATGTGTTTTTCTTAACAACTCAAGGCATTGTTCAGTTGGTCCAACGCTATCGTAACGGAATACGGGGACGAATGAAGGCTGCTGTTCATGAACTTCTCCGCCAGTATTATGATGTAGAATCACAATTTCAACATGGTCACTATGACAAATGCGTTGGACTAATACGGGAAAGAAATAAGGATGATATGCAAACAGTTGTTAATACAATATTTTCCCACAGTCAAGTGTCTAAGAAAAATCTTCTGGTGACATTGCTAATTGATCATCTTTGGGCGAATGAGCCAGGACTTACGGATGAATTAGCGACAACATTAAGCGAGCTTACCTCCCTAAATCGTGCAGAACATTCACGTGTCGCTTTACGATCTCGGCAAGTTTTAATAGCAGCACATCAGCCAGCATACGAACTACGTCATAATCAAATGGAATCAATTTTTCTATCTGCTGTTGATATGTACGGCCATGATTTTCATCCGGAAAATTTACAACGTCTTATTTTGTCTGAAACATCAATTTTTGATATACTACACGATTTCTTCTATCACACGAATCGTGCAGTTTGTAATGCTTCATTAGAGGTGTATGTACGCAGAGCGTATATATCATACGACTTGACATGTTTACAACATCTGGAACTCTCGGGCGAAGTACCACTTGTTCATTTTCAATTTCTCTTACCCACGGCTCATCCTAACAGGCAAGTATTATATTGTAAGATAAGTATTTTGTAAATGTTAAATGTAAAACATGATAAACTCTCAGAATAATTTAAAATGAATATAGAATAAATTCACACGCATTAAATAAGTAGGAGAAAATAGTTTAGAAGAACTTGTTGAATCACTGATTGGTAAGAGAGCTGTTTTTAATTTCCCATTCGGTACATTACAATGCATATCTACATTCTAAGCTCTTTAGAGTTCGAATCCATTGGATTTCTATATGTGCGTGTGTTCGTTCCTATATTCGTGTATTTTTTCGTTTCGTATATCTCAGCAAAAAATAAGGATTCAACTTATCTATAATGAATATATGCAAGAAATTTCAGTTGCTGATTTTCTTTTTATAGTTATTGTAAAACAGATTTTCATCTTCCATATTTTGGGAAAGTAATATATGTATGTAGGCCTAGAACTAATTTAAAGAGAAAATTTGTGTGTGGGCGTTTACAATAGCACCTGCGTGATATTTATTTAAACCCGTTTTTGTGGTGCTTGTCTTTTGAAAAACTGAAGATATTAACTTCAAATCATTCGTTTTTATTTTTATAATAAAAACAACTGCAAACGTAAGACATTTACGTACTGTCTTTAATCACACTACTAGAACATTTTCGTTTGGCCAGTTTATACCTTGTCTTCGGTTGAAAATTACCATTTTTATATCATCGAACCAGAACTCGCATGTTTTCAACGACGGTGTGTATTTTTCGTAACTTCCATCAACATTCGATGACTTTCAGTAGCACTTTTTTCGAAAATTAAACACGAAGTAAACTAGAATTTACAATTCGTGAATTGAATAAATAGTGACAACTATAAAGTCATACGATGAAGCAGTATGATTAAATTATTTACAGTATGATTCTGAGCTGTGTAGTACGCCATCTCTTGTAGATCCTTATTTACAAGGTATGCACTCTACATGCTTCCAACTATCTTTCAGCTTATACTTCTTTCCTCAGCTCTAAGTGAAGGTCCCACCGTCAAACAACTCACGAAAACTTCAATAAGCTTTCGAGTTCACTTTTGATCCGAACCATTTTCCTCTCCATAATCTTAACTCCAAAAATACGAAAGGCTTCATGCTTGTCCGTTTATTATTAGAATTTTAGAGGTCGACGTTCTATATTATAAACTCCCCTATTACATTTTTGTCTTAATGAAATTAATTTATCAGGCGACATTAGGCTTGTTTTTTCTTTTTCGGGACGATGGTCTGGAAGATCTCGGTGCATATTGCGGTGAATCTTCTGATCGCGGTGTTCTGTCAGGACACAACCGTCTCGGCTCTACTTTCTTTAAGACTGGCCTTAATTTTGAGTCAATGTTTGTCAAAATGATTTTAATAAATTAAGTAGCATCACTAACAATCTAGGCAGACAACTTGATCTTTTATTCTCCTCAGATGCCGATAACTTTATTGTTTAAGCAAGCACCTCTTGTCTAAATTAACATACAAGCCGCTTTTCCGAACTCTGTGAATCCTATTTTCACTAGTTGTAACGCATACTACATAGAATAATAATCATAGAAGACAGACCTCCTTGAGCTGTCCTAAGGTCATTGCTTATCTCTTTTCACATTAAGTTGGCAAATCATTCAATACTTTATTATTTCCTTTATATCAGAGTCTGTAGTTACACTGGCGTAAATTAATTAAAGAATCCCCGGCCCTGGTATTGGACAGGGAAATTTGAAGCATGAATTCTTTCACGCGTATATGTAGTTTTAAAAATACTGTAGGAACAGTTTAGCGTATCCATTTGCGGCCCACTTACCTTCTTTGTCTCAGGAAATTTGGTAAAAGAAGACAAAGATACTGGAAGAGTTCTCACATAATATCATTTTATAAAAAAAACTCTAAGAAAGAACTTTCAAATTACAGACGAAACGGTTCTCTCATTTTCTTGAAACTCTTTAATGGCGTCTCATCTTCTGCCGACTCACTCATACTCCAAATTGAATCCAACAACTTTAAGATTCGTTGCCGAAAAAAATTTCCCTTGAGCTCGAAATCAATAAATGCCAAAATGTTCGTTTACATTGTTGGAAGCAAGCTAAATTGTTCAAAAAGGGGGAACGATTTTTAGCAAATGGAGACGAAAACAGTCCATCTTCAGGTTTGATTCTCGGGTGAAGCAAACTAATTTTCCCATTTCATTTAATTTTTGATATTCTACCCTCATTTGTTACACTTGGAAGCGTAACTGTGACACATCCCATTATCAGCATGTGTTTAATTGTTTGGTTTGCTTGCTGGTATAGAATGGCCCGATTCAATGTACTACATCTGAAAAATTATGTGTGCTTCCACCAATGTGAGGGGAATTGCTGTTTTATATAATGTTTCTTTTTTACTTTTGTTAAATCAATCCTAGAATATGATAGATAGTCAAGTCTGGTGGCCCAGGCGATAACTAGTCCCAGGCTCTTCCTGGTCTAACGGATTATACTTACCTCGTATGAAACTTAGGAGACATCTGTAAAACTAAATATTGTGAGAAGTGTAAGTTTCGGAATTGTTTATCTGTCACACAGAATCAGCGCAAAGAAATATTCACAGAGTTTTGGGAAATGTCATGGGATCAAAAAGTATTGTAGATTCTATTGAAAAAAAAAACGGCTATATGCAGATGAATCGCAGCACTTCCGAGTCACGAAGATATCACTTCAAACCAAAAGAGCACAGAAAATTCGTCGTATCGACGAATTTAAAACGATCATTTGTAACAGGTAATATAGAAATGAGATTAAAAATGTGCGAGAAGAGAAATGCAATGATATTGAAAATGCAAAAGCAGGTTTGTGTGCTGTATTTTGCATGGACATGCAGTCAGTGATTCCTCAATTAAATGCGAATGCAGCATATTAAAAGATGAAATTACAACTACATAATTTCACAATTTACAATGTAGTTTCACATGAATCTGATAATTACATTTGCGATGAAATGGAAGGAAACTTAGTCGCATCGACTTTCACAACCTGCATTATAAAGCATATAAACCTTTCGTCAAACGCCGGGAAATTTCAGACACTCTACACATTCATAAGTTTTAAGCAGGAAAAATCACAAACTTTCTCTAATATATTTGATACATCTAAACGACAATCTCTTCCAACTGAAATTCCATCGCTCCAACTACGGGTAGAATTAGAATTAATCAAATCTAAACTAAAACTATTTACTAACCTAGCCTACCTTAACTCTAGCCTGAACTAACAAAGTTGACCACTCCGTTCCAGCCACCAAAATCGGTGATGCTATCGGACCGGCGTAAAACCGCCCTACTGAACCTGAGGCGCTCAAACTCCCGTAGCGCGACATGTTTGTAGAGTCGTTCCACAAAATTGCGGGCTACGTGGAAGATTAGTGGTACTGATCAGTCCACATTGATCTAAATAGAGGAATGCCTCTGGTGGGTCAAAGTCGTTAAGGGGCACTCTCTTACTGGTAGTAAGTCCCGGAGTTCAAGTAATTGAGCGAAATCATAGCCCTTGCAACGGGATTTCGAATCAGTTTAATCAGAAAATGGTTAACCCGTAGAAATCTGCCCTTATTCTATAGACCCCATGTGGGTAAAATTTCGTATACTTAGATTCAGAGATTCTGTGTTATCCGAGACCCGACTCCTTTCTATTAAGCTTGCTCTCACGTTGAACCACACGGGACATCTATAGGCAATCATATCCTGGTTAAGGCCAGTAAAAGGTTAAGACAGTAATTATGGACCCAGCCAAGATTGAGGAATCAGTTACTAAAATGATAATGCGCTATGGTCCCCGTTTGTGGAAGTTAAGAGTTCTCCAAGCTGAGCTCAAAATGGTCATTAGACAAACACCCCAATCTCCCACACAAGCAATACGCCTTTGCATTGCTAATGATTCCGGTTATTTCCTTGATATATCGATGTATACAGAAGTCACCGATGCAGAAACCGGCATTGTAAGTTGTTTTTTATCCAAGCATACAATCCTTTAAATATTAAAAAAATATATATTTGATGAAATTTGCACTCCATATTGCTTTTGAAAAAATATCACAAGATATTATAAAAGCATTTCATTCAAAGTATTGCCTATCGTTAGCTACAATTTTTTTCCTATCTTTCTGTAAGCTTATGAGCGCAGGCAACTTTAGTGATTTTGTGAGTTCAGTTGGTGTCTGACATGGCCCTTCATCATTCATTATATAATAATTCTTTGTGTTCCATTTGCAGTTTTTTTTTTTTCATAAAAAATGCAATACTATTGTCTTGGTTCCATCAAGAGGTTATTCTGAAGTAAGCATACATTTCCAGCAGTCTGCATAAAAACTGCTAAGTGGAGAATATGTTTAAATTTATTTCTATTTAATAAGTTGTGTTTTAACGTTTTTCTTCAGTTATATAATAATCATACGAATTCCAAAAATGAAATCAATGGCGACGTCTTCCGATCAAGTGAAAACTCTGATACTCGCACAACATACAATATTTGGAGCTCAATCGTGTAACGTGCGACACACATCGATCCTTGTCCTTAGGGCAAGTAAAGACTTTGGCTTCCACATGGGTTGACAATCCATGCTCAAAATATGGAAAGGTCATTTTTACAGAATGTAAAGCGTAAAACTTGGGAATCATAGCCCTTGCAACGGGATTTCGAATCAGTTTAATCAGAAAATGGTTAACCCGTAGAAATCTGCCCTTATTCTATAGACCCCATGTGGGTAAAATTTCGTATACTTAGATTCAGAGATTCTGTGTTATCCGAGACCCGACTCCTTTCTATTAAGCTTGCTCTCACGTTGAACCACACGGGACATCTATAGGCAATCATATCCTGGTTAAGGCCAATAGATTACCTATGTATATGTTTGTCAATATATATACATATATCGTTACGGAATTTAATATAGAGAATGGTGAAGAGAAGCTATATGATCTTTGAGGTAGATGCTAAAAAGGATCCCACTCAAATGAGTGGGTAGAGGTCCCTTTGGCAATTTTTACAACGAACTTTCTACCGGTTAACATGTCAAAAATCGTGTATAGGAGTGGAGTTATTCCCAGCCGACTGAACTTGTAATAAAGACCTTCTAACCATACGATGTCGAAAGCTTTTTCCAAGTCAATCAGACAGACACCCGTGCATAGGTTCTTTCATCTATCCAATCTCTGATAGGAGTTCCGGCGCGGCATGAATAGTGTAATTTGTCGCTGTAATACCGGATTGGTTATCCGGAATGATTTTATTATCCTTAAGCCCTTTAGACAGGGCTCTATGAATCAGCTTCTTGAAGATTTTGCTGATACTCGGAAAGAGACTTACCGACCGGAAATTCATATGAGTTTTTGAGATATGAGTTTTTTTTTAAGAAATCTCTGCAATAACACCTATCTAAGTGGATAAACTGACCCCGAAAATGTTAATGTGATATTAGGTAAAACTGGATTTCCTGAAACTTCAATTCTCGTATATTTAGAGAATATAAATATATGTATATTTGAGCTCAATGTAATGAGTCTCAAAAACAATCGAAGCTGCATAGAGACATCGTACGATTTCTAGTGAAGTTACGTGCCACTCGTAGCATAAGATCACTACAAAATTCATACTCTGAGTGTGCATTTCCAATACAACACCTTAATGACATGGAAACAAAAGAGATAGTGTGAACTACACCAACGCAAATTCAGTGGAATCTCTCAAATCCTATCTAGGACAACCACGCCCGGAGAGTAGTGAACGAACATCTTCGACACAAACACCAAAAGAACGTACACTCTTGAACCTGCATGAATTATAAAAAAAAAGAAAAAAATATATATATATGTACATATATGCATATATACTACTTGAAACTTAACCTCATAATAAAATCAATTGTTTAGGCATTTGGATATGAAGCCGTATCAAAGAATTATTTGTACATGGGAATTATTTGAAAACCTAACGATGATTGCTTTTTTACTTTACAAATGTCTGTGAGCCATTCATTTTATGTTTGAATACGCGATTGTGTCCATAACAGATGCACATTATTTGAACTATTAACTGGGTAAATACTGAAGTATATTTTAATATTTTCTTTTGTATTCTGAAAACCCGTAGACTTCAATCATACCTGTCATTAGATGGTATAGAAGCAGCATTTGCTCCAGGTTCAACATTTATGAGAACCGGTTGCATGGCCGCGTTTGATTCCTTTGAACATTTTGAGCAATATTCTGACGAAATATTTGATGTCCTGGAAGATCTTTCATCTCCAGCATATGTTAGTGCAAAGGTAAGATGCATACCGTACATATAGTATAACGATATTTTTGTTCTATATACATATGGAATTATTTAACTTATAAATTACAGGTTCTTGAAGCTGTAGATGCTGCTGATTCTGCTTCGGATAGTAGACTTAGCACCTCTATTAACGTATCATTATCTGATCCAATATCTCGTGCTAATGCTGCGGAAGAAGCTATATCTACGGAGCCGATTCATATATTGAGTATTGCCATACGTGAGAGTAATGAAATGGATGATATTCAAATGGCTTCAGTCTTTGGCACATTTTGTAAATTACATCGTGATGAATTACACCAGCGGCGTGTTCGTAGAATAACATTTGCATCCTTAAAAAAGTATTATCCTTAATTTTACATTTGTGGCTCTTCTTTTAAAAAATTTATCTTTAATTAGGCGACAATTTCCGAAATTTTTCACATACCGCTCAAGGGATAATTTTGAAGAGGATAGGATTTATAGGCATCTAGAACCGGCTTGCGCGTTTCAGTTGGAACTTAGTAGAATGAGAACCTATGATTTGGAAGCTTTACCTACAGCCAATCAAAAAATGCATTTATATCTTGGAAAAGCCAAAGTCTCAAAAGGCCAAGAAGTGACTGACTATCGGTTCTTCATTCGTTCTATTATACGTCATTCTGATTTAATTACAAAAGTTAGCCGCAACTGAACCAAAATCATTGAAATGTAGTAAAAAACTCGTCTGCATGTCTTACAGGAAGCTTCGTTTGAATACTTACAAAACGAAGGAGAACGTGTGTTACTAGAAGCTATGGACGAGTTGGAAGTCGCATTTTCTCATCCCCATGCTAAACGGACCGATTGTAATCATATATTTCTTAACTTCGTACCGACAGTAATTATGGACCCAGCCAAGATTGAGGAATCAGTTACTAAAATGATAATGCGCTATGGTCCCCGTTTGTGGAAGTTAAGAGTTCTCCAAGCTGAGCTCAAAATGGTCATTAGACAAACACCCCAATCTCCCACACAAGCAATACGCCTTTGCATTGCTAATGATTCCGGTTATTTCCTTGATATATCGATGTATACAGAAGTCACCGATGCAGAAACCGGCATTGTAAGTTGTTTTTTATCCAAGCATACAATCCTTTAAATATTAAAAAAATATATATTTGATGAAATTTGCACTCCATATTGCTTTTGAAAAAATATCACAAGATATTATAAAAGCATTTCATTCAAAGTATTGCCTATCGTTAGCTGCAATTTTTTTCCTATCTTTCTGTAAGCTTATGAGCGCAGGCAACTTTAGTGATTTTGTGAGTTCAGTTGGTGTCTGACATGGCCCTTCATCATTCATTATATAATAATTCTTTGTGTTCCATTTGCAGTTTTTTTTTTTTCATAAAAAATGCAATACTATTGTCTTGGTTCCATCAAGAGGTTATTCTGAAGTAAGCATACATTTCCAGCAGTCTGCATAAAAACTGCTAAGTGGAGAATATGTTTAAATTTATTTCTATTTAATAAGTTGTGTTTTAACGTTTTTCTTCAGTTATATAATAATCATACGAATTCCAAAAATGAAATCAATGGCGACGTCTTCCGATCAAGTGAAAACTCTGATACTCGCACAACATACAATATTTGGAGCTCAATCGTGTAACGTGCGACACACATCGACCCTTGTCCTTAGGGCAAGTAAAGACTTTGGCTTCCACATGATGGGTTGACAATCCATGCTCAAAATATGGAAAGGTCATTTTTACAGAATGTAAAGCGTAAAACTTGGGAAGAATATGTGAGAGAATTCACCCAACTTAGACGAGCACTAAGCTGAAACCTAATGAAAGCTGTTGACCCAGACGAACTACCTGTTGAGCTTTTCCAAACTGCTATAGATGAAAACAGTCTATCTGAAAGATATGTTTAGAAGACAGTATGCTCGATGAATGGAATCTCAACATTATTTGCCTGATCCATAAGAAAGGGGTCATTATAACCACCCCGTGCTGTGTGAAACGCCTGAAATCTTTCGTGAAAAAACAGATATTGCAGTTTCAGGTCAGGACAATCCACCATAGGTCGAATATTAACACTACGGAAGATCTTGGAAAAGAATTTCAGGTCAACAGGTATCATCCTTTTGTCGACTGGAGTCAGCATATTACGACGAACTGTTGTTTGGACGGAGAGATAACACTCCAAAGTGACAAACAAAAAACATACATCACGTATTGTCAAAGAATCTTCTTCTTCTTCTTCTTTTCGTTTTTCCGGCGTTGTTATGGTCAGAAGTGTAGGACCATAACCTTCCCACTTAACTGCATTCCTACTGGTCCGCTTGTGGGGTCCGCCGGTTTGACCTCAGAAAGTAGCGGCAGGCTTCCCGGTTTGGGATTACTTCATCGCTGAGGCCAATCAAATGCTGGTGTTTTTGCATTTGTTTGCACCAATTGTTTTTCGGCCTGCCGTTTTTTTTTTTTTTTTTGACACGGCATGCTCCAGATTTTTTTTTGTTTGATCTTACTCTTACAACACCGGTGATCTCCAGTCGTGTCAACCCACTGATTTGCATGACCTGTGGGGCAGTTTAATGGTGGTATATGTGTCCCTAGGCTCACCTTGGTGTTTTCTAAATTGCCTAGATGTGATTTTTGTTTACCTTTGTTTTAGTCGCCTTTTACGACAAGCGAGAGGTATCGCTGCAGGGATATTCTTAACCCGTCCCTGCACGTATTGTCAAAGAATGGCTACCTCAAATTCAAAATATGAACGCAATAAAATGCCCTTCCCTTGTAAGCTGAGGCACAAGTGACGTATAATAATAAAAAAAAAATATCAGCAAAGATACAAAAGGAAGGTATAAAATAAATGACCCAAAACGCTTACCTGCGATACAGCAGCTGTTTTCGTCCTTAAATTTTGATATTTTCGGGTTTCATATAGAAGAATTTTTTTGTCATACTTTCTCTAAACACAATATAAATTCATTCGAAAATTTTAAAATTACCTATAATTAGCCAACTCGGTACCAGCAGCCTGATATAATAAATAATAATATATTAAAGCAAATATTGGGCAACGTTTAAAATAATAGCAGTATTCTAGGTGCTCATTTTACGTAGTTTGTTTTTTCATCCATTATGCACTTCAACACGAGCTGTTGAATTCTATGATTAAAAGTATCTGCAAAACATAAGCATACAAAATCACCAAATAATCTTTTTTATTATAATTCAATTATTCAGCAGTGTTCCAATTATAATAATTTTACATTTAATTTTTTCCTTTTTTTATAGATCAAATTTCAAGCCTATGGGGAAAAGCAGGGTTCACTTCATGGTCACCCAATTTCTACACCATATATGACAAAAGATTTTTTGCAACAGAAGCGCTTTCAAGCACAATCGAATGGAACGACTTATGTTTACGATATTCCTGATATGTTCCGACAAATGACGGAAAAGCAATGGAAAGAATTTTCAAAAGCACGTCCTACAGTAGAAATACGTATTCCAGAAAAAATATTGTTAGAATGTGTTGAACTTGTACTAGATGGAGATAGTTTAATAGAAATGAAGAGACTTCCTGGACAAAACAACGTAAGTATTTGGGAGTCTGTGGACAGCAAATGATTTAGATATATTTAAAAGAACATAGAAAAAAAAACAATGATGAATCTTTCTTCGAGTCGGTGGCAGCTATTGATCCTAAGATATTGTGTTAGCATTCTGAGTCCAAGATAAGGCCTTAGTATCTAATTTTTAGTCCGAGGATGACAGGACACTTGGCTTACACACGTGACACTGAGAATCAAATATCAGGACCTATTTAGTGTTTTTTAGTTAGAGAATATATCATACGTTTTTGATTGATTATATAACTGCACCAATTTATTTTCCTTTAAAAAAGATAATAATGGAATTATAAATTGTATAAATGTAAAACTTATACTTATGTGAGTATATACCAGTAATTATCTTAATATTATTGTTTGTTAAATGTTGATTCCTCTTCACTAAACTTACTGTGCATGTTGAATAGTTGTTTGATTTTAGGTTTGGCTAAATTGTATTCTTGTTGATTTTATAATATAAACTTTTAATTATATATATAAAAAAATAATAACATACATGCTTCGTGTTTCAGATAATACATGTATGAGATAGGCTCCACTGTTGTAGAGAGTGGGTTTGACTACGTTAGGGCTGCATATTAATATGGCTCCGTACGTGTTTTTGGATTTCATCTGACTAGAATGTACACTTTATTTACTCGTATAAAATAAACAGATAGAATAACACTAAAAATAAATAATAAATACGCATTAAAACTATTGTCCCTTATATTCTTTATTTACAGTGCGGCATGGTCGCTTGGAGAATTGTGTTAGCTACCCCCGAGTATCCAAACGGACGAGAAATAATCTTAATAGCAAACGATCTGACTTTTCTTATTGGTTCATTTGGCATTCAGGAAGATATTCTTTTTCATAAGGCATCTCAACTCGCTCGATCGAGAAAAGTTCCCCGGGTAAATAACAACGTTTTAAACAGATAATTAGATGACGAACAATACTTATGTTTATTCACTAGATTTATGTGTCTGCTAATAGTGGAGCACGAATTGGGTTAGCAGAGGAAGTAAAATCAATGTTTAAAGTTGCATGGGAAGATCCAGAGGAACCAGATAAGGGTTTCAAATATTTGTACCTAACCACCGAAGATTATAGTAAAGTAGCTAGCTTGAATTCGGTGCGAGCAATCCTTATCGAGGATGAAGGCGAACCACGTTATAAAATTACTGATATTATTGGCAAAGATGATGGATTAGGTGTAGAAAACTTGCGATATGCAGGCTTAATAGCTGGGGAAACATCACAAGCTTATGAAGAAATAGTGACCATTTCCATGGTTACTTGTCGAACTATTGGTATTGGCTCATATTTGGTACGCCTAGGACAACGCGTAATTCAAATTGAAAATTCGCACATTATACTTACTGGTTATGCAGCTTTAAATAAGGTTATTATCAGTGATTATTCTTGATTTTGTATTATTTTAATATACATATATATATTTTGTTTAAGCTCCTAGGGAGAAAAGTATATGCTTCAAATAATCAGCTTGGAGGGGTTCAAATTATGTTTAATAACGGTGTCACTCATAAAACCGAAGGTCTGACGTGTATTCGCATCTTTTTTTTTTTTTAATAATCAATTTTCTTTATCGTGACTTTTAGCTATTGACTTGGAAGGCATTAGCACCATACTTACATGGCTTTCGTACATTCCTGCTTATATTGGATGTGAATTGCCTATTGTTCATCCAAATGACCCTATTAACCGACCAATTGGATTTATGCCTACAAAATCTCCTTACGATCCCAGGTGGATGCTTGCGGGTCGGGTTAATCCTGGTAGACACTTCTTCATTTAATTTGTGATTGTATATAATAATAAATTATTGTAGCCAACATCAGTGAGTGGGAAACTGGGTTTTTCGACAAGGGTTCATGGACAGAAATATTGGAACAGTGGGCTAAAACTGTAGTAACAGGCCGAGCCAGGCTTGGAGGCGTTCCAGTAGGTGTCATTGCAGTTGAAACGAGAACAGTAGAAGTTGAAATGCCAGCTGATCCTGCTAATTTAGACTCAGAAGCAAAGGTACATATGTTTTATTATTTACTTGAAATACTTTATATAATTGAATGCTTGAATTCAAGACACTTCAACAAGCGGGTCAAGTTTGGTATCCAGATTCGTCATATAAAACGGCTCAAGCAATTAAGGATTTCGGGCGAGAACAACTTCCTCTTATCATTTTTGCTAATTGGAGAGGTTTTTCAGGAGGAATGAAAGACATGTACGAACAAATAGTTAAATTTGGAGCCTACATAGTTGATGGTTTAAGGGAATATAAACATCCAGTACTGATTTATCTACCACCCAACGCTGAGCTCCGTGGTGGAGCTTGGGCAGTTCTTGATTCACTAATCAATCCGCGGTATATGGAGACGTATGCTGATCCAGAAGCCAGAGCGGGGGTTTTAGAACCTGAGGGTATAGTTGAAATAAAGTACAAGGAAAAAGATTTAATAAAAACAATTGATCGATTGGATAACACTGTTATTTCTGTAAGTATTAAATAACAGGAAAAAAGTGGATCTAAATATATTTTTTATTAAGCTAAAAAAACAACTGGAGCAAGTGGCTGGTGACAAGTTGAAAACACATGACATAGAAGAGAAAATAAAATGCCGCGTAAATTCTCTAATACAAGTTTATCATACGGTGGCAGTTCATTTTGCTGACTTGCATGATACGCCTGAACGAATGCTAGAAAAGCAATGTATAAATGAAATAGTTCCGTGGAGAGAATCCCGCGCTTGGTTGTATTGGCGTTTACGGCGATTGTTGTTGGAAGACACTTTTACTAAAATAATCCTTAAAGCTCAGGACCATTTATCAGTGGGACAGGCAAAAGAAATGCTTCGAAGATGGTTAGTTGAAGATAAAGGAGCAACAGAGGTGAATATATGAAATATATATTGCATTCATGGTTTTCTTAATGTACTTAATATCAAAGGCGTATATATGGGATAACAACGAAGAAATGGTGCGATGGTACGAAGAACAGCGGAATGCGGGGTCGATTGTCTCTACAAATATTAATGCTGTAAAGCAAGATGCAATTATATCTAAAATTCAAACTTTATTACATGTATGAACCTTTTATATTAATTTAACAGTTCAAATGTAATGTAAATATATTTTAGGAATGCCCGGAAGTAGCATTAGACGCCGTGGTTGGACTGTGTCAAAATTTATCTCCGTTGAACCGGGGTGTCGTTGTCAGGACATTGGCACAATTAGAACTTAATGAGGGCGAATCGAATGTGAATTCCCAATGCTGATGCCTGCGTAATTTGTTTTGGCAACCCTTTAAAAAAAATATATTTCCGAATAGTTTCTACTTTGTAAATACATTTTAGGCGTTATATTTGCAAACAAATTAGATATATATTTAACATTTTGTACATTAATTTACGTACAAATGGTTATAGATATCTCAAATGACTTACTAAATCGTATGTATGTAAAATAGGATATTTAATCTTATACCACACATCATTAAATAATGGATTTGTATAGGGGAATGCAACGTTTATGAAGTCACATAAACTTACATATGAATTAATAAACTTTAAACTATTCAGTTTTCATATTATGCGGTTATATTTGTTGCCTCAAGAAATAATTTTTTTCCAGAAACAGAAAATATGAGAGCATTGAAGTTGGAAAGCATGTCAGAGCAATAGAGCAAGAATAGACGACTTTTTGAGTGATAGTACTCGTAGATCCGCAGTTGACGCTAAGAAATAATAATATAATGATTCAGAAAACGGCATATCGGCCATGATACTTAAACCCCGCTTGAAATTAAAGCAAACAATGAAAAGACCCGTCTAGCTTAGATTATTATTATTATTACCGTCCAACTCGGAGAGCACCGTGGCGCAGTGGGTAGTGTGTCGGCCTCTGACGCACGATGTGCGAGTTCGGATCCCAATAACACCAACGTCATCGAATGTTCATTTCGCGGCTTCTCTCCTCGGCCGGGTACTGGCAAACCCTCCGTAGTACAGTTGCCTTGAAAAAGCTTCTCGGCTCTCGTCGTTCGGAATCGGCATTGTGTGAAAAAAGTGAATGAGAGAAGTTTAGCCTGGCTGAGGTGGCTGTAACGCCATCTAAGAAGAAGAAGAACTCGGAAGTTCCAGAGCCTCGTTGAGCTCTGAACCATTCGCCACGTCTTCCTGTGATAAGGGTTTTCCACTCATTATTCGTTTGCCTATTAATCCAATTCTAATAAAGTTGGGGATGCCTTTCGTAGGCGCTGAGCTGATCCCCTCAGGAGTCATAATTTCTCTGAGGAGGATATGTTTCTTAAGATGACAGAGGGCAGCACACTCACACCGTATATACTCTGCAGTTTCCTCGTCCTATAATTGAGGTTCATTTTATTGAGTGAGATATGTATCATCTCTACAGCGACACAACGGTGTCCCGAAAAGTAGCTGATCTGATTCTGATATAGACTCTATTATTATATTTAAAGATTGTCCCAGCCATTGAACGCTGTTCCAAAAGTGCAGGTGGTGCAATTTTTTCCCACTTGTCTAAGCATATTGATGGTCATACCTCTTATGCCAGTCTCTAGATGTAGATTGACACAGTCAAAATGGCGTACAGTACGGCTTGTAAGACACTATGACTCGTTCCCAGGGCTTTCGATATTTTCCGATTTGGTCCAAAGATGCCAGCACCCATACCGGGATCCATCTTGTGTACCACCTGAGGCCTTTGACATTTAGCAAGGGATCGCCGCTTTACCAAGCCTTGCGAATTGGGATCAGTCCAAAACTGTGGTGATCATATCCAGCTCAGGAAGATCCATGTCCCATCAAGGATATGGATGGCCTGTTTCTGAGCGAAAGATGCATTGCGTATTGTGCTGCCGTTGGTCAAGTTGGCATGGCGCCCGTAATGCCGAGATATGCTAGTCTTTGAAGGCGTTGGAAGTTTAACTATTGTAGTTTTTTATTCAACTTTTGTCCACCATAACACGCATAAATGATGATAGGTCTTATTATCGCGGTATATAACCAGTATATTATCTTGGGTTTCAATCTCCAGATTTTCCGTAAGTGTGTCGACAGACCCACAGTACCTTAGTCGCCTTTGCAAGTTTGTTTTTGATGTTGGAGTTCCAGTTAAATTAAACCTTGTGAACACCCTGCTGATATTGTCGCAGAGACCTCTCCGGATGTAGCTGATATAATACTGCTCACAAGCACCGCTGTAACTCAGTGTTCAGCGGGGTAATCTAACCTCTGCGGGACAGTTCAGTGGTGATTGAATTGTAGCCAGTATTATCAAAAGCCTTCTTAATATCTTCCACATGTAGTAGCGCATGTTATGCAGCGCGTTCTCAGTAGATCTTTCTTTACGGCACGCATATTGATTTGGATGCAGTGATATTTGATTTTCCAGTATACCTCTAATATGAAGCACTATCCATTCCATTGTTTTTATTAGGAAAGATGTTAGGCTGATAGGATTTAGGTTTATTTTGTTTATTTATTTATTTACAATTCTTGTTCACATAAGATACATAAATCTTTTAAATTGGAACAAGCTTCAATCATGTAATGATATAAAGTAATAATAATAAAAACAAAAAAAAAAAAAAAAGGATGTATAGGGAGTTAACTTAATTTACAATTTACAATTAATTACAATTAAAATTAATTATTTAATAACGTTTTAGATAGTAGAAGGATAGGATAGAAATAAGGGATAGATAGTGAGAAAGAGAGGAGGATGGACATTAGCTTTACATTAATTATTGATTAGGAATTCAAAAAGTTTTTCAATAAATACATTTGTATTCGTAGTGCTTATTCGCCTTATGGTTAGGGGCAAACGATTCCATAGTTGAATTGCATGAGAGAAAAATTGACGAGACGTTATTTTGTATTTACACCGAGGTGGGATGAGTGTCAGAGATCGGTCATTTACAGGAAAACGTACACTTTCGCACAGATATCCTGGTTGTTTCAGAGTTATCGTTTTATACAAAAGTAATATTGTTCTAAAACTTAGTAGGGTTGGTAATGAACAGCCGGTTATTTGTTTGGCATAATCAGAGATATGTTCGTCTCTCTTTATATTAAAAATATACCTTGCACAACTATTAAACGCGACAGTAAGTTTGTGTTTAGATTCGAAGTCCATATAAGAGTATATTTCACAACCATACAGAATGATGGGTAGGATGTAGGACTTGACCAATTTAAGTTTTAGTCTGTTCAGTGACGCTGTTCTGGACTGTTCTGGACAGAAAAGTACAACTTTTGCTGTTCAGTGACAAACATTTCTGTCCGAAAATGTTCTGATTTGTGTTCAGTGACGGTTTTCCCGACACTTCAGAACACGATTTTCTGCACCTACTCTGGAGTCAGAACAGATTCGTGAAAAGTGTCAAAAGCAGCTGTCAGCTAAAGTTCACGCTAAAACATACATATCATCACTGAAAAATGTTGACGAGTCACTAATCACAGTAATTTCACTATTAGTGCCCACCACAACTCTTCCAAAGCATTTTTATGTGAATTCACTTTTGTTTATTATTTAATTCTAACACATGTTTATTACAATATGACATATAAGATGTTTTTCGCTTTTTGACAACTAACATACGGCTGTACTTTTCTGTTCTAACTTGATCTGACAGTTTTCACGAATCTGTGCTGTGCTGTCCTGTTCTGATCTGATCTTTTCGTCACTGAACAGACTATTTCACACTGGTTGGTAAATAATGTGCTGAGGGACTTAAAGCACGAAATGCGCCGTATATTTTGAGACTGTCTTATTTAATATGTGTATTCCAACTGAAGCTTTCATTAAAGTAAATACCTAGGTTTTTAAAATTGCTCACAAATTCCACAGGCGTTTGATTTAGGTGGATGGCGGGAGGTGGGACCTTAATTTTACCACAATTTATTAGTAGAGCTTTAGTCTTTGCGAGGTTTAGGTCCAGTTTGTTTTGAGCCGACCATTCATATACCCTTATAAATTGTTGGTTCATAATAGGTCTGTTCCCGTACTTTTTGGGCAGAAATTCACAGATTCTCATTTTTCCAAGAGTGGGGATGAAATTCTCTCAAAGAGAAGTGGAAACACAAAAAAGTACGGGAACGCGTTGAACCAAAAAAGTTGCACACATTTTAAATGTCAAAAACATATGTTTGAATTTGATACATTCTTGGATTCGTTAGCAGGTGCAATATACTAATTTGCAAAAACATACATGTTATTTTCAGATTACTATTTATTAGATGATTCAGCATATCCATTCATCATTTAATAACGCCATATAGAGACAATGCACATCTTAAAAATGCACAAAAGAATATTAATATAAAATTGAGCTCTTGTCGTATGACGGAATGACGGAAATCAGCTGATTTCACAAAGCTGTGACAAACTACCCACATAAATTTCTTGGGTTGAAATTCGCAGCATGGGGAAATTTTTTACTCTCTCGAGAGCGCTCTCTTTTGTCCAAAAGTGTGAATTTTTGGAGTACGGGAACAGACTTTCGTAGTTTTTCGTAGTTTTTCGTAGATTTGGACTGTTTTTGTCAGGTACGGGAACAGACCTAATGTTTGCAGCACCGAGAATGTTTGACTTCGGGAAGGCGAGATAAACTTGAACGTCATCTGCATATATGTGATGATGACAACTTGAAAAACATTTAGAAATATCATTTATGAAACACATAAATAAGAGCGGGCCCAGCACCGAACCTTGTGGAACACCTGTCGGAACTGGCAGGCTTGAAGA
Organism: Merodon equestris; assembly: GCA_958301585.1. Classification (NCBI taxonomy): domain Eukaryota; kingdom Metazoa; phylum Arthropoda; class Insecta; order Diptera; family Syrphidae; genus Merodon; species Merodon equestris. The sequence goes on along the minus strand of OY284417.1, from coordinate 49,680,323 downwards.
ACACTCATTTTTATAACATACATATTGTGAACGACCGGTAAGATACGATGATGTTAACCGACAAAGACTTATATCAAACAGGAATTGCATCACAAGCTTTTTAACTAAAATACTGTGATCTACACTATCAAATGCCTTCGAAAAGTCCAAAAATACCATTAAACCCAAATTATCAGAACGTGTATCTAAGCCTTGACGAAGATCTTCTATAACCTTCAATAAGGCCGTTACACAGCTGTGTTTAGCACGAAAGCCTGATTGGTATTTGACTAAATTATTATTATGGAAATGCAACTTAATTTGCTGGCTTATAATTGTTTCGAAGACCTTACTTAGAAAAGGCAGAATTGCGATTGGTCTTTATTCTGAATTGTGTGCAGGACCCTTCGGAAGAGGTAATATCTTTGCTATTTTCCATGAGTTGGAAAAAACTGATGTAGTTATAATAGTGTTCACAGTATGTGTTATTTGGTGAATTATACCAGGAAGAAGCATTCTTATGAACCTCGGATTTATATTGTCCGAACCTATTGCATTGGATTTTATTTTCAAAATCGTACTAGCAACGAGAGTTTCATCAATACAGTGGAGTGAGAATGGACTCGTACACTGATTAATGTTGATTAATGTTGTTAAGGTCATTGAAGCGGAGCCTCCGGTTTGGCTAGCGGACACAAATTTCTTATTAAGAGTGTTCAAATCTACATTAATTGGTGATCAATTTTTTGATTTAATTTGAATATTCCGAACTTTTTTCCAAAATTCAGTGTTGGAATAGTTAGAGCCGAATTGCCTCTCATAGAAGTGTTGTTTATTTCTACGTATAAGAGAAGTGACGAGGTTACGGGTTTTTTTAAAATGCTCTCGTAGGGCTGAACATCGAAACCGCTTCCATCTAGCATACAATGCATTACGTAATTCAATAAGATTACAGACTTCCGGAGTAATCCACGGTGTATTATTCTGTTTTATTTTAACTGTTTTATAAGGAACATATTTATCAAAAAGATATCTAACTTTTGCAGTGAGAAACTCAACTTGAAATGTCGTGTCATTTGTGCTGTAGATTGGCAGCCAGTTCATTTTTCGACAGTCATCAAAGACCGATTCCATGTTGGTATCATTGAACTGGTATGATTTGAAAGTCGTCTCAGCAATAGTTGGTAAGTTTGAGTTTATTTTAAGGAAAATCATATCATGATGGGAGAAACCAGGTGCAAGGATCTGATCGTAATGTGAAATTAGCGACAGGTGTGAAGTCAAGACAATATCGAGCAACGAGTTCGCACCATTTACTGAGAAATGTGTTAGTTGTGTGCTATTCACGAAAGAAAAGCCAAACGTTTTTATCATAGATTTTAATGATGTGTTATGGTTATGCAAAATGTTGAGATTTAAATCGCCACAAACAACAATCCTAGGATAGTACGAAGCAAGCTCCTCAAAAATATGCTTTAATATATTTACATTAGCTATATCGGGAGCCATGTAAACACAACCAAGAGCTAACTTTTCACAAGTACCAGAAAGTCCTACAAAGACGAATTCGGCCAGATCATTCGGTCCAGATCTCAATATTGTCTTAAAATTGTAACAATTTTTAATATATATAGCAGCACCTCCGCCCCCTTTACGAACTCTATCAGCCCTGACGACCCTCATATTTTGAACCTTAAACATGTTGGAACACATCTCCGGTGTTAGCCAAGTTTCAGTCAGACAGAGGAAATCAACTATGCTATCATCAAAAGTGTACTTTAGTAATACTAATACTTTGGGCATTCAGATGAGATACATTAAGTCCCTGTTTGAAATTACATAATATATAGGGTCCGCCAAATAACTTTTTTTTTTTTTGAAAATGCTATAAAAAAAACTACTGAATATTTTCTCAAATTTCTTTTTTTATTTGAAAGTACAATCCTTCCGGTTAATAATGGAAAATAATTTCATTCAAATGGCTGCCTCGGCTGGCCATGCAGTAGCCTACACGATCGGTCCAATTTTTAAGCACATTATCGATTGTGTGCAGCTGTATTTCACCAATGGCTTCACGAATATTGTCCTTTAAAGCGTCAATTGTCTCTGGCTTGTCGGCGTAACACTTATCTTTGACGGCACCCCACAAATAATAGTCCAACGGTGTCAAATCGCAGCTCCGAGGTGGCCAAACGACATCAGCTCTGCGGCTGATACTGCGATCTTCAAAAACAGGGCGCAAAACATCGAGTGTAGCTTCGGCTGTGTGGCACGTAGCGCCTTCCTGTTGAAAAAAAAAACGTTAGATGGCGCACCCTTTATTTAATAATACTTTTGTTTCAACCATAAAATCACCCCTTCTTATGGTATTCATTTTGAGGAAAACACGATCAATAGCGACAAAGGCGACAAGTAGAGCGAATACGTTATTACGTAAATATTAACAAATAAATCATGTAGCATAATTATTGGCGAAATAAATAATTTATGTAATAAGCTTAAAAGAAGAAAAACGGTGGGGATCACGAATACAACAGAGAAATAACATTGGAAATGAAGAGAGAAAATAGGTAGGACAAAAAGTGCTGGGATTAAAGAAAAACAACAAAAGGAAGATAAAAAAATCAGAAAGACAGAAGAAATATGAGAAAAGAGAGAGTGGGGGACGTACAAATAAATGCGGATTAAAGTGAATATAAAAATAAAAATAAAACCAAATATAGAAAGAGATGGAATTACAATGTTAGGGATGCTGTATGTGTTCATCGTCGATGTGTGGCTGTTCTCCCCCCTGACATCTCGTTGCAATGGCATTTAGGGCTTGTTCGTTTTCGATCGGTATCGGCCTTCCGTTTTGGCTCTCTTTTACCATTACAGAACCAAATTTTGTTGAAACGGAGAACAACTGTCCACGATGTTTCGTACGAGTGGCTTGCTGTAGAAGAGCTCGGTTTTTGCTTGTCAAACTTTCATTGACATAGATGTTGGATGTCGAATCAAGTCCAATGTCCATTAGATGAAGTTGGCGCTTCTCTTTGCGACGATATTCGGCAATTGATCTCAGCACATTGTTCCGGTCTTGGGAGGTGATAAATTTGATTATAATGGGAGCATCATTTGCACTGCGTGTTGCGCGGAAAATAGATGAAATTATCGGAGGTTTACAGTTGATAGTGTGGCAAAGATGATTGTAGACCGATTTTAAATTTTCATCAGCCAAAACTGGGACGCCGAAAAGAATCGCATCGGTAGCAACGTTTTTCTTATCGAGTTCATCACACCTCCGTTCTAGTTGCAGGATATGCACGTTCAGATTTGTTGGCTCGGAAGTTGGGGTTTCCAATTTGTCAAGATGTGACTGGACGTTTTGCAGTGTCAGTTGTTGTTCACTTGGTTTTCCAATTTTAGGGATGAAGACAAGGTGTTCTCCCCAAATTAAGGTTCTAAAGAGAGCTATTAGTGGTGCTAGGATGAGCTTAGGCCTCTGGAGAGGGGTGAGTCAATGGGTGTTTGCTGGCTAGTAGAACCAATGAAATTTACCTTAAGCGAAATTTCCAGGGATTCCCTGCGATTGACAGTGAAATTGCGAAGCAGCTCGAATCCATTTGTATGCTCCCGGGATAAGGCTTTATGGAGTCGGGCCGCGGTTGGTAGCGAATCTATGCTTTCGCAAGACCTTCTCTTGAATTTCCTCATTTCAAGGTTGTAATTTGTTAGAGCAGAAATATTATCAGTCCAACTCTTCCTTCGTTCAGCTCTGTTGAATAGAGGTCTCACCTGTTTTCTCAAAGATTCAAGCTGTTCAATCCACCAAGGTATGCACCGCTTATGAGTATCTATCTTGGGTTCACAGCTGTTTTTGAAAGATGAGTGCTTCGTATAGTTGGCAAGCTGCTTCTTTAATGTCATCCTGACAAGTGGTTTTAAATCTGATATGTTTGTGATCAAATAGTGAGGCCTCATTGGAGACGGGCCAGTTATAAATTATATTTGAGACAAAAGGGCTTGAGATTGTAAGGTCAAGTACCTCTTCTCTAATTGAATTATTGAATGTGGGTTTGTTGCCCCTATTGGCAACGGTGAGGTCATTACTAAATACGAGTATACAACAAGTGTCTTACCTCTTTTGTTTGTGTTGTTGATGCACCATTCCAAGTATTGCGTATTGGCATCGCATCCAATGATCAGATGTCGTTTGCGCCGGTTCATTATATATAGTTTCGCGATTCAATTACTCGGACAACGCTGGGGCTGAATAGAGTTCCTCGAGTTATTGATTGTGTCTTGTTTTCTCCCATGGATTCTTTTTAAGATATAATTTTCAAAGACCCTAATTTTATTTTTCAGAGACCAGATTTCACATCCATAAAGTATGACTGGCATTATTATGGCTTTATAAATGCGGATTTTAACATTGCGAGACAAAAAAGTTGCTTTGAATAATTTCTTCATCTCAAAGAAACACGTGTTGCCCCTTTTGTTTATTTCGATCTTTATGTGGCATTTGCAGTCAACGTGGTACCAAGATATTTGAATTTGACTAGGTACTTCCAAAGCGTTTGAGAATCGTGCGAGGTTTGGATCGATCCAAATCGATCAGTGACTATATATTTGGTTTTCTCCTGTGACCTAACATTTGAAACACCCATGTATACTGGTACGACTGAGCTGATGGTGGAACTCGAAGGTAGGAGACAAAATCCTGTTTGCCTATTAGTAAACCTATCAAGCTTGGATTAGATTCGTCTTCTAGTTCTATTCATTTCTCCTGATCGGGTATGGGACTATATATGTATATTATCGGTTATGAAGTACGTTATTCGAGCACAACATTACAAAAAAAAAAAAACAAAACGTAGGTTTATACAAATTGTTATTATAGAAAATGAGGATTGTGTCCAATGAATACCATGTGTAATGTTATAAGAGTAAGTGTAATTAGTTTAATATTTGATATTTTTGAAATTAGTTAATATGCAATTATTATATGAAAAAAAACGTACCCGATTACATTTATAATTTTGCTAAGACATACATATTGACCTAGTGCAACATCCGTTCCTGGACCACGCCAATGATTTATGTTAGAATAAGTTTAAAAGTTACGGTAATGTGTTTCGTCATTTTTGCAGTTTAGCTAAAGCAAATTTGTCACGAGGTTGGCCTTTTGCAAAAGTATTTCTTCCCAAACAAACGACAGTTTTATCTACGGTGGTTCCTTGTAATTTATGGACAGGTCTAACTCAAAATTATAGTAAACGTTATTCTTTATATATTGCCGCTCCCTCTAAGACCTTGACATGTCAAACTTTTTGACTATATTGGAATCCATTCGTGTTCTTCTTCCTCCGATTGATTTCATAAATACCTTTTTCTGAAGTTCCCCTTCTTCCAACGCCTCTGCGAAAACTATTCCATTCAAATGTTCTGATTATACCTACCATTGACTAATCCTTCCGAAACCTTCAAATTCATTCGCAACATAACTCTTACACCGACACCGATTTTTATAGAATTTAGCAAACCTACCGTACAATTTGGATCTTGCGGAATGGAAGCGGCAATGGGTTTTTGACCGTAAGCGGAAGGTTTTAGTTTAGTTCGTTTATAATTCATTTTAATTCATATTTTCTTATATCTAACTTATCCTAGGCAAAAATGTTTAAAACTAGCTTCACTTTCTTTACAAATTTAAATATCTTACTGGCCCTAAGCGGGCACTCTAAAACAAACAGTACAACTTAAGTCTATGTCTTTTACAATTAATATTTTTGTAACTAACTTAAGCTAAGAAAATGTATTTTTTCCAAAAAACTTAGCATATTGTAGTCATTCACTAGTTTGACTGTGGGAAAATTCTAACTCTAATCTAATTCTAAATAATGCCAAAACTGTGGATTTCCTCGGAATATAATCGGTTGCTTGAAGCACCAACTGCTTGGAAGAGCGTTGCTCTAGAGTTTCATTAGATCGTGAAATACTGGTATTCCTTTTATTCATTCATTCATTCCTCATATTTATAAACTACGTTCCACATAAGTGCCTTTAAATCTCTTCAAAGTCATAGTCCATGCATCTCTTTTCAAACGATGCTATCTGTCTTGTGGATTTTCTTCACAGCGCAGTTCAGCCTTTCGAGTACCTTTAAATAACAAACACTGTTGTCTTTGAGGAGTGTTATCCTTAGGCTGCGTTAATTTATGTTTAACACTTTCACCCGAGCTCACAAAAATATAATGAGAAAATATATTCAGATATCAATCAAAATTTTTTTCCACGAAGTAATCACCTACACATAAAAGAACTACTATTGTCATCTAACCAAAAAAAAAATCTTTGTTATTAAACCCCAACAATCATATATATGGACCCTATTGCAAGTGTCGATCAGCGATCAACGATCGACATTTATCGATCATCGATCGTCGATTGCAGATGTTTGTATTGTGGATGTCGATTGTGATCGACAGTTGTCGATTTGACACTCGCTTGTTGTCGATCGCAAAATACTGTTCGTTGCTTCCGGTTAGAGGGTTACGAACAAAAAAAAAAGCAATCAGAGCTTCTCGTTTCGTTCATGGAAGCAAATCCCTATATTGCTAAGGGAGTTTGTTTGAAAACACGAGCAAAACACAGATGGGAAAGATTAAGTTCCACACTAAATGGTTATGGACCTCCTATGTGTCCATGGAGAAAATGGGTGAAATTAAGAAAAACAAAAGTAATATTGGAATGATTTGGAGTATTGAATTTCTTTGATGAAATAAATAAACGATAGTCAAACAACTGTCAAAAAAACGAGGTATTCGCAATATTCACGTAATTATTCACAATAGTCTACTTCTCCATCGATTGAGTTACACAACACCAAATCCGGAATCAATCGACGCAATCGACAACTGTCAAGTCGATCGCTGATCGACACTCACAATAGGGGAAATGTACGTTCATGGGAAAAATGGGTGAAAATAAGAAAAACAAGTCCTGTTCCAATGATTAGGTGTATTGAATTTCTTTGATGAAATTATGTGAAACAACTGGCAAAAAACAAAGTATTGATAATATTCACGTTTTTGTTCACAAAATTGACGTAATTATTCACAATAGTCTACTTCTCCATCAATCAATCTAATCAATCGACGCAATCGACAAATTTCCGAGTCGATCGCTGATCGACACTCACAATACAACATAATTCACGTATTTACAAACCAATTTTATTATTATACTTACAAGGAGCCCTATAGAAAAAAAAATGAATTCAGATTAAAACTCAAAAAGTGCGTTGTTGCACTACCAAACCCTTGAATAATACTCATACTTAAGAAAAATTTAATTTAAGTAGTAATCTATCGGAATTAATACTTTAATAAAATAAAACCAGAATAGAAATAAAAAGAATATTGATAATGATAAAGTGTGGATTATGCAAAACCCTATTCTATTAAACAATGTAAGTAAGTACCGTGTTCTGATGGGATATACCTTATTATGCTGCGAAAAGCTGTAAGACAGCTGCTTCATACTCTGAAAAGAATGTTCACTGCTAGCTTGGCACTTGCCTATATACCTATTCCTTGGCGCGCGGCGAAAGTGGTCTTTATTCACAAAATAGGGAAACATGCTTCTTGCTGAAAAGCATGGAGAGACTAGTAGAGTGGCACTTGCGCAAAGTTGCCCTTCGAATGCATCCTCTCTCGGACATGCAACATGCTTATCAGCGTGGAAAATCCTGCCCATGGCTGTTCCTAAAGCCCCAGTGCCTATCTCTAAGGCACCGGAGGCCGAGGTGGATGTCTGTTCGATCTTGCTCGCAATCCAAGGGCAGATTGGGCACCTCCAACAACAGATCCTGGAGACGGCGACCCGAGTAGATAGTATCTGCGCGCTTCTGCCGGACCTAGCTCGCAATCCAAGGGCAGATTGGGCACCTCCAACAACAGATCCTGGAGACGGCGACCCGAGTAGATAGTATCTGCTCGCTTCTGCCGGACCTAGCGCACCTAAGGTCGTGATGGGTACGCTGGAAGAGAGACCCTTGAAGATCCTGTCGGTGAATGTAAATTCACTGATAAGGATTGAACGACGAGCCGTACTTTTTACCAGAAGCACAAAATCCGGCACAGTTCCTATAGAATAATTAGAAGAGACCGACCCAACGCCACATAAAGCACGGGAGTTGCGATCTTCATAAGATACAATTTAAAACATAAAGTCATATATAGCGGTGAAGTGCGGAGGTTCCAGGTGCTAGAGGCCTGTATTGTGTGCATTCCTCTCCGAAATGGAAAAAGAATGTACATTGTATCAGCCTATGCACCTGACGCACCTCAACCCAGCGTTTTCATCGCAGAGCTCGAGACACTTTTTCGATCTCTGCGCTTATACTCGGTAGAAAACTTCTACATTCTGGCTGGCGATTTAAATGCCAAACATAGTGATTGGGGAAATACCATTCCCAACACTAGGGGGAGCCTACTAAGCCATTGGTGGGTTCTGCAGAGCATGGAGTATAGACTCAAGATACTCGCAACAGATAGTCCGTCGTATCCTAGGAGCGGCTCCTACCTGGATCTCATGTTGCTTGACTCTCGACTGAGACTGGCTGACACGAACGAACGGTCTACTAACTGTCTACGGACCTTCGTATATGACAGTGACCACTGCGGACTTAGTGCCGTGATCACAGTACCAGACGAATTCGCGGAAATGGCAGAGTACGTCCAAACGTACCCCTATGATTACAGTAGGGCGCGTTGGCCACGCTTTGCCAGTTCCCTGACGAGAACGCTCACTTCGAGCGCCTCCTTTCCGCCGTCCAATAGGAACCTGTCAAACTACGACATTGACAGGTACCTCAAACAAATGGACGATATAATTAGGCAGACGATGAACAGTACGATACCACGCCAACGACAGCACGATACCACGAACGTATACCGAAACGCGACAATCGATGCGCTGCACAGACAAAAAAGTAGACAAAATCTTCAACAGTTGATCAAGGAAAATTACAGAATATCTGTAAGTTTGTATTGGAACAATAGTATTCGTGCTGTAAAATCCATCAGCGCGAATATGTTCCCGCAAATAAATAAAATCTTTCGGAGAAACAATCAGAATGACATTCAGGATCTGAAGCTTCCGAGAACGTCAGACAACGAACGCTTGCTACGAACTATCAACATCGATCCAGAGAGCGCCGTCTTGGATGATGATTTCTTCGTGATCGAGGATTCCCAAGAGAAAGTGACGACAGTGGGAGCCGTATTCCAGAAAGTGTATACGGTGAATGACAGCATTCGCCCAAACCGCGACCTGGAAAACAGAGTCCTACTTCATCACTCCTACCTCCAAAATGGTATCGATCATTGGCGATCAGAGAATATTGGTTTTACTAGGTTCAATGATGATCTTATGGCAAACAATGCCGTCGCCAGTGAAGGGGCTAACACCCTGTTCATTTCGACGGAGGATCTCCAGATGATCTTCGAGTCATTGAAAAGAAAAAAATCCGCGGGAATCGACGGAATATCGAATGTTGTGCTTAGGCACCTCCCACCAGTGGCTGTAGTGATGTACGCCATCCTGTTCAACAATGCACTGAATAATGCATATTATCCAGTGCACTGGAAGACAGCGGTGGTGCAACCAATCCCCAAGAAGGGCAAAGAAACCTCTAACCCGGCAAATCTCCGGTCGATAAGTCTCCTTCCGAGTATCAGCAAGGTCTTCGAGAAGGTAGTGTAAAGAGCCCTGTCTAAATGGGTTGAGGACAATAAAATCATTCCGGATAACCAATTCGGTTTCAGAGCGGGGCATGACACTATTCATGCCGCGTCGAAGCTCGTATCGGATATCCAGTGGAATAAATGCAAGAACCAATGCACGGGTGCCGTCTGATTGACTTGGAAAAAGCTTTCGACACCGTATGGTTAGAAGGACTTTACTACAAGCTCAGTCGGTTGGGCATAAGTAAACTACTGCTAGATATGATTTTTAATATGTTAACAGGTAGAAAGTTCGTTGTGAAAATTGCCAACGTGACTTCTACGCAAACATTTGATATTAACAACGGACTGCAACAGGGTACGGTGAACTCGCCGATACTTTTCAGCATTTACTTCAGTGATCTGATAGCTTCTCTTCACCATTCAATAGCGTACGTGGACGATTTAATTGCGTACAGATCAGGTCCAACGATCGACGTCATTGTTACTCTTCTGCAGCGTGACTTCGAAAAATTTCAGCAGTATTGTGATGACTGGAAGTTGAAAATCAACTTCCAGAAATCAGAATCTATATTGTTCTGAACGCCTTTATCTAGGGCCTCTCGGGACTGTGCTTCAAAAACTAGTTAGGAGAATCGAATGCGCTCTCGAAAGGAAAGAGTACATACATAGATACTGGGCATTTTTGTCCACATTGAAGTTGCTTTGATAACGCTATTTTCGATAGCATGTGTGACGCTGCTAGACGGCATGGCGTAGATGAAGCTCTGGTTTTGTGAATCAAAGCAATGCTTGTACACAGGACATTGATCGCTGATGCAGGCCTCGAATAATATGTCAAGTCTGGCGTAAACAGGGGCTGCCCGCAAGATGTCCTGTCTTCGCTGTTATGGTGCATGTTGGTCAACTTTCTGCTCGATGTTCGCAATGCCTCTGGAATCTATGCCAAGGCCTATGCGGATGATGTTGCAGCTCCTTCTATCGGCTCATATTTAGCAACTGTCTGTCTCAAGGCACAGGCGGCGTTAGACGTGATCGATGTTAATCCTCTTAAGACTGATGTCGTTCTCTTCACGAGAAGGAGGAAAAAGCTGGTGCTAGAAGGCATTCCTATCCCGATATCCAAGGAAGCTATATACCTGGGAGTCTTAGATATGAGGGTAGTCCGATAAGTACTTAGCCTCACCGCCAGATGGCGCCAGTATCGCATGAGCAACTTACTATCGTGTAGTACATTCTTCAGCCGGATCGGACTCGTAGTTTTGTTTTGACCGCGTGTGGAAGCGGGAGTGTCCGCGGATTTTAGAAAAATGGAAAAAGAGCAATATTGGTCGGTGAATCGATTCTTGTTTTTGGAAGGGAAATCGCGCAGCGAAATCAAAGAGCGTTTGGATGCTGTGTACGGTGACTCTTCTCCTTCGATGCCGACCATCAAAAATTGGTTTAACGAGTTTCAACGTGGTCGCATGTCGGTTTTTGATGAGCCACGTCGAGGTGCCCCGAAAACGGCTACCACGAAGGATAACGTGACAAAAATCCACGATCTCGTATTGGCAGACCGCCAATTGAAGGTGCGCGAGATAGCTGAGACAGTAGGCAATTCAAAAGATCGCGTGGGTCATATCCTGCATGAAATTTTGGGCATGAGAAAGCTGTCGCCGCGATGGGTGCCGCTCACTCCGGACAACAAGCGCAACCGTGAGACCACTTCAGAGCAGTGTTTGGCGCTGTTTAAGCGCAATCCGAAGGAGTTTCTGCATCGTTTCGTGACAGTCAACGAAACATGGATCCACTGGTACACACCAGAGACCAAGGAACAGTCGAAACAGTGGACTTCACCCGGCGAACGTGCTCCGAAGAATTAATTTAATCTGAAAAATTCGTAAAGCAGACACAACCGTCAACGACGTCTGTCTTTGCATGTCTGTGGGTTGCCACAATCTGTCAAGCTCCGCCCCCGTACCCACATATTACATAAGGCACGCGGCTCTCAAGCGAACGCCTGATATACGAGTAGAAATGGTACAATATCATAACACTGCAGGAACTTAGTAGACCTTGTAAAATAGTTGATACATAAAATTTGAAACTAGTAGACATTTTTTGTTCCTTACACTTACATACGCCCAAAATCGTTGCCCAATTCAAGCTGCTCTAATGCCCAAACTGCGAAGCGGATGCTCACGCGCCTTCAATTGCTGAGTCAATTGGACCCTGTAAGCGAATAATTCGAGATCTTTGTGTAAAACTCTCCTCAGGCTAGTGCGTGAAATGTTGAGCTGTTGAGTTCGATGGCGAGTTGATGTTCGTGAATTGAGTCTCACACTCTCGGCCAGAGCAGCCACATTCTCATCTACGCGCACCGTACGACGACGGGAATCATGAGTATGGTCCACTAGCATATCAGTCTCACGAACTTTTTGCATAAACTTGCGTACAGCAGTCGCGGTAGTTGCTTCATGTCGGGCAAAACTTATTTCTAAAATCGCACTGTTTGTTCTACACAGCACTCATTTTGGAAATAAGTTTTTAATATTTCCCAAAGTCGTTCCGCGTAGGTAAGATACTGACTTTGTCAGTATCAAAATAACTTTTGATTTAAAAAAAAACACTAGATGGCCCACCCTTTAGATAGAGTATAACTAATTATACTTCTTCACTTAGCGGTCCCCGGATGCGGCGACGCTTATCTTAAAAATATTAACAGGCTTTTTTAATGAAGTTAAAAGGTCAAGAGAAAAAATTAATTTATTTACTTTTTAGAGTTTTTTTGTGCCGGCGGTTACTTAACATTTTTAATTTTATTTTTAGAATATTTGACAGTATGTTGCAACAACTTAGTAGCAGAGATATTCCTAGCATTGTGTTCGGTCATCCTATTTAGATACGGGAATGATGACAGATTTTTTTTCATCCCTCGAGGATGGTTTCATGGTTCCATATAGTTTTGATTACCCCCGGTAATTTTTCTTCAGCATATTTTATTGATTCCGATGGTATTATGTCGATTCCTGTGGCCTTGTTATTCTCAAGCCGATGGATTGCTTCTTTTATTGCCTCAATGGTTGATTGAGGTTCTACCAGAGTCGCTGCTGTGTAGATAACATCGTTTTCCATTGCTGCTGGCTCTCCATGTATGTACATTCAGCAGCTTATCGAAATATCTCCTCCATTGGGCTGCAATTCTTTCGTTGTCCAAAACGGGCTCTACATTATTGTTGGGGGAAAATCTTTATCTAGCCTGATATCAATTTTGTACCGTGTTTAGCCCTACATACATTGCTTTCGTTTTGAAGTCTTAGAACATTACGGGCTTTCACTTTTTCCTCGCATTATTATTCGTCGAACCAAGGCTTTCCTTGGGGGGCTTGAGAATAGTCTAGGTTGCTTTCCGCTGCCTCCTTAACAACATTTTCTACTGTTGTCCATACTGCTTCTACCTGTCTTGTTTCGTCGTTAGTTTCTATGCCATCTAGTAGGGCGAGCCGGTTATTAATTAAGTCCTCGTATTACTGCGACGTGAATTTTGGCGCTGATTAGGATGTAGTCTGCCTCGCAATCCGCTCTGCTGTATGCTTTAACATCTAGCACGTTGGTGTAGTGTCTTCCATCTATCAGAAAATGATCCTGGGTGGTATCCAGACCGCCATAAAGTACATCCGTCCTTAACGGTTGTTCCGTCTGAAAATCGAACTTTTCGAACCGCTGCAATGTTCAATTTATACTTACTAAATTTATTGAGTGTTGTTAGGAAAGCACCCGGCCGGTACAAGCTGCTTACATCCCACGAACTTGTCCTTAATTTTTGTGTACTTCTTTTGTGTACATCACGAGTAGTGATGTGAGTGTGAGTAATGCAGTCATCAAACATGCAAGCCGCGGGTATATTCTAACCCCTATCTCGCAGGCGGAATAAAGCTTAGATAATGATAACATTTAAGTCTAATAAAATGCTCCACAAGCGAGTTGCTTGTTTAGGTTATCACAGCAGATGAAGATGATTCTTGTGGGAAGACGCTCTAGATAATTTACAAGATATTGGAGAAAAGCATCTTCGATAAATTAAATCTCATTATCCCAAATTTGTTCCATCGTTGATCAATAATGTAATCAGAGTTGAATATAAATGTGCATATAACAATAGGTCCGCTCACATACCCTACTATAAGGTATGTATGAATTTCTTTGAAAAATTGCAAAATATTGTACGAGCACCCGAAAAGATTGTTGTACTCTCGAGAGAATAATAAATTTCCCATGCTACGAATTTCAGTACAAGAATTTATTTTATCGATGCTTATAGTCTAAAAGCACTTAACTCCAAAATTACCGATTTTTTTCTTTTTGTGAAAATGGATAGTGGAGTCATTGACGCATCTTTTTTGTTCAGAATGTTTCTTCGAAAATCCCCTTCAAAGCCAAAAAGATTGAAAATAAAAAAAACCTCGTAACTCCAGTGTAAACATTTTCCTACAAATGTTTATGAATTTTTTCAATGTGATGGCAATTTATTGAATTTCTTATTAACCCATTACCTGCCATTGTACTCAATTGAGTACAGCATTTTTGATCCATTTTGAATTTTGCAATTTGATTTTTTTCAAAAAGAAGGCCTTGATTTTAATTTCTTTTCTATTGAAAAGCAATAACGGGTTTTGGTGTTCGAAATAATTTCGTTGCTTGGTTACCTTTTGTGTCGAGTATTTTTTGTTTTAAGCAGTTTTGTGTCGGTTTGATGTAAGAAATGTGCGACGAAGGATTAGTTGGAATGTAAGTATCTTAAAACTAGATTAATAATCAAAACTTATTGTCAAAATGATCATTTTGTGATTAATAATTCAACAGAGAAGAAATCGGTTTGGTAGAGGAAGTTGTCTATTTTAATCAACCACATCTTGATGAACAGAATTTTGAATCTGAAGGTAATCGAGGACCGGATGCTGATTGAAATGATAATTTTGAATCTGAAGGTGATCGAGATGATAATTTTGAACCGGATGTCGAAGAAGATTATTCAAGTTATGATCAAGCAGATCAAGATGAAAACATCGATAATGCCAATACCGGGAGTAAACCTCCAAGGAAGCGCCGAAGAAAAAATAAGGTTGATAAAAATGACTGGTTCAAAAATGAACGCTTCAACCTACGAGAAAAAGGAAAAAAAATACTACGGGACCAAAAAAAATAAAAAAACTGGTAATAATAATACTTAGTAATTTAATTATCACAGCGTATTTTAAGGTCCTGATTTCAAATTTTCAATTTATCAATTTTTTTAACATCGCGAGCAAGAGATCGGAAAAACTCGGATGAAAGTAGAAGAACAAATTCTTTAAAATACCATTTAAAAGTTGGAGACAAGCGGTATCACGTCTGTAAAACCATGTTTTTAAACACGTTATGCATTGGCGAGTGGATGATTCCAAATTGGAAAGTTTCGCAAAATTCAGATGATGGTGTTCGGAATGAAATATCTCCACCTAAAAATAGGAAAAGAACGCGTGCAGTTGGTATAACGGAGCGTCGGATTGGTTAAATTCTCTTGCGAAAATGGAATCCCATTACTGTAGATCATCGACCTCGAAACTATACTTAGAACCGAATTGGACGAGCCTGTCTGATTTATACAGGTGCTATATAAATGAAATCGGCGGGTCCTCTCCAGTATCTAGAAAAGTATTTGATGAAGAGTTCGATAGCATGAATTTGAAGTTTTACCGCCCCAAAAAAGATGAATGTGACAAATGCGTGTCACATAAACATCGACATTTAAGTGAATCTCTTTATTCAGAACACCGTTTAAAAGCAAACGAAGCTCGTTCACAGAAAGAGTTCGACAAAAATGACACAGCGAGTTTCCAAAAATTTTTTTTAGTCGACGTCCAGGCTGTGATGTTGAGTGCGAAAAGTAATGTCTCCTCTATGTATTATAAAACTAAACTTCAGGTACACAACTATACCATTTTCAATGGTAGAACTCGGGAAGCTTTCTGCTATGTGTGGCACGAGGCGAATGGCGGATTATCTAGCGATGTGTTTGCTAGTATGTTGTGCAGCTTCTTATTAGAACAAACTGAAGAAGGCGAAACCGTATGCATCTACTCAGACGGTTGTGGCTACCAGAATCGCAACTCCGTGCTCAGTGCAGCGCTATCAAATTTGGCCATGGAAAAGAAGATCTGCATAGTGCACAAGTATTTAGAGCCGGGGCACACGCAGATGGAGGTAGATTCAGTTCACGCCACCATAGAACAGAAAGTAAAAGGGAGAAATATCAGTGTTCCGGCGAATTATCAAATGAATGCACCTAAATACGTCGTTCGGTATTTGAATTTCGATTTCTTCAAAAATTTCGCCAGAATTTCGAGTAATATGAGTTCGATACGGCCGCCTAAACCTAAAAATGAGAAATATTGGCCTGTGGTGACAGATATTCGTTGTTTGAAATATTTTCCGAATGATGATGTTTTTTATAAACTGAGCCATACAGGAGACTTTAAAAACTTGCTACCGCCACCAGATGAGAAGAAAAGAACAAGAAAAAATAATGATAAGCAGCGTGTGTTCGTTAATTTTGAGGAATTACCGCATCTATACTCAACCCAACTGAAAATCAAAAAGTCAAAATTTTTACACCTGCAAGAATTGAAGGAAACAATCCCTGTCGACTTTCATACCTTCTATGATTCACTCTCATTCGCATAATTTGTCATTTTTATTTTAAATAATCATGTATTTCATTTTGATTTAAAAAAATGGCAAGGACTTAGCGTGTTCTTCCATTTTAATTCATTTTCCAGAGTTATATTAAGAGTTACGAGGGTTTATAAATTTACAATAACAGTAAATTTATACACCTCGTAACTCCTCACATAGATGAAAAACGACTAACAATTAGGACTAAAACCTCGTAACTCCAATTACTCTTGGTTGGGAGGGTGGAGAAGGGGGAAATCGCAGTAGTGTAAGGTTACACTGACTTAGAATTACTTCACCAACATCTCGATTTTGCGCATAGCTTTAATCGAATCAGTTTTTATCGCCTCCTGTAAAGTTTTCAATTTTGGAGTTACGTGCTTTTAGACTATAAGCATCGTTATACTGATTCATGAAATCTGTCATAAAGAAATGTGATTGTTAAAACTCTAAGAAAAACACTCACATGCTTCTATACATAGGTACATACACTTTTAAACCGCTTTTAAGTTTCGCACTTAAAAAATGGGTACATATCGTTTCTTATGTGCTCGTTTATTTATTCATAAACTTATGTGTCAAAAAATTGTATCCCCACTTAAAATTTCATAATCTACGAAATTGTTGTATGTATTTTCACTTCTGTGAAAATGAAGATCGGTAACGATGTTAAAATGTTGTTGGTTAGATTCGACATACTTGTGTGTAATTTCATAAAAAAAATATATTTGCCAATAATGAAGGTAGGATCTGCTCGTACAAGTTTTTCTCATATACATACATGTGGGGGAGTAACATACTCGTACATACATATTTGCTATGTCATAAACATACAGTATCATCTTCAATTTAACAGATCTTAATTTCATGAAGTCTTTTCCATTGTCACTTTCATCTTGTTTTATCTTTGCGTAAGTCGTGGGTGGATAAGTAAGCCGCAGCTAAGGAGCTGACAGCAACACATCGAGGTGAGTGGGTAGGCGAGGGACTGATGAAGTGGATATTGACACCAAAATGAGTGGACGGGCAAGTAATCGATCATCGTCATCGAAGTAGGTCAGGTTGTCGGAATTCGCTACGTCACTTAATTGAATCATCGCTGCAGTGGGTATGACTCCAGACTAACTAAGTCCTATAAAGGCGGAGGAATACGGTGAGTCAAGCGATACAGCATAATGATTTCAGTCCGAATGTTATTGTTTGTGTTGGGCATTCTGATGGCGGGGTCAGTGGTCGGCTTCGCTTTGAAGATATGAAGTTGGTGTCGGTTGCTCGATACGCTAGGCGTGTGGGACTTACTCTGATCGAGGAATAAAAGTAGGCGAGAAGTCGGCAAATGGGGAATTTGGTGGGGCGACGTGTGGCTATACGGTTCAAAGTGGCGGCAGATCATCATTATCATCCATTGTATACCTTTTTATTTAAATAAACATAATCTTTTCTAATAAGTAAAGCACAATCTTTTCCTACAAACATATGTATACATCTTGCTTGCAAACATCAACTTTGAATTACAAGGTGACGGCAAGGGTGTGTCAAATCGAGATGAGTTTTTGAGTGTAATACATACTCAGTAAGAGTACTTATATCGTCAAGTTATAAGGCGTAGTACTCAGCTATTATATTTTGGAGAAAAAAATCCCAAAGTTTATAAAAAATAAATGATTAAGGTAAGTGTCACTCTTTGTTGTATGTGAAGCGATCTTGAGGTACTACTACCAAAACGGATTACATGTCCCTGGTTTGATTCACCTCTTTCTGCTGTTTCTTTATTACTATTTAAATTAACTTATTCTCCGATATCATTATGGTTTTCCATCGCATTGTCAATTACATTATCCTTACAATATGTGTTGTCTATTTCGGCGATAATAAGAATCATCTTCCCCTGTAACAATGCAAGAAGGTGGCTGCTCACACTCCATCAAAATTATAATGATGTAGGAGTTTTTTGAATGAATTTGTAGATCTTTTGCAAGAGGTGGCAAGAAATTTGAATTTTTATTATAATATGATTTCGTTCTCTTGTTTTGATACACTAGTTTCTTACAATAGTAATTCACATAAACCAGGATTGGTTTCAAGTTATTAGCCAATGACGGCAATTTGGTTCGCAGCTGACGAGACATAAGCAGGTGAATCGAAGTTGCCTTTCCGTATAGTCCTATAATGTAAAAATACGATACAAGGATTGGAGTTTGATTCAAGACATCTGTAAATCTTTTTTTTTATTGAACAGATCGACCAACTAAGAGCAAATTCCTTAAACTCCTCTGAGTTAAACAGTGGACCGTTGTCGCTTATCATAATTTGAGAGAGAAAAAATAGACCTTAAATGTGTAATAAAGATGGTACTTATATTGTTTTTATTTAGTTGAGCAATTTCATGTACTTGGGAAAATAATCAACAACGAGGAGATACATTTACTTGTTAAATTCAAATTAATCCATCCCAATGATGAACCATGGAATGGTTCTATGTTATGCATCAACATCGGTTCTTTTTGATTTTGCGAAAGGTGACGTGTGCAAACATCACAAAACGATGTTGTTAATACCAATATTAATATTAGGTCAGTATATTGAATTTTTGCTAAATTTCTACATCGTTCCATACCCTCATGATCTTCGTGCGGAGTAAAAGGACATTATGACGAAGCTTTGATGGAATGACCAAACGATTTGATTTGAAAATTAAGTTATTAACAACTTCAAGTTCGTTATGAATGTTATAATAAGGCGTCACGTAATCTTCTACACTTCTTTGTTTCTAGGCCAACCATTCATATGATAATTTAGATCTTTTGACAAAACTAAATCATTTTTTGTCTCTAGACGAATTTCTACTTTCTTCGACTTTGACATAGAAATGGGAAGAAAAGACATATTTAAATTGCAATGCAGACGGATATCCTTATCGAAGTCCGTCAGTGACTCATTTGGTAAAGCAGCACGAGATAATGTCTCTGCCGTATACATATACTTTCCCGGTTTGTAAGTGATTTCCAACTCATTCATAAGCATCACTGTAACATAAAGCATTGTAACCTAGTGGGTACTTTATGCAGAGGCTTGTCAAAAATAGAGACCAATGATTTGTGATCAGTTCCCACGACAGTTTTTTTTCCGTAAATATATGAATGAAATTGAGTGCAACCAAAAACCAAATAGAATAGCGAAAAACCCCTTTTCTATTTAGCATAATTTTGTTGAGATGACGTGAAACTCATAGATGCATATATGTATGTAGGTCTAAACTCATGACAAATAACAGCACCTGTTGAAAATTAAAGCTTTAAATGTAACTTTCTATTGTTTGCTCTCCAATCGTTTGTATAACCTCCCGGTACTTTGATATAGTTAGTTCCTTTTACTTTACTTTATATTTTGCTCTTTCTATAACTATAGCATATCAGCATATTAGTGCTTTCTAGAATGAGCAACGATCTCTTTGCCATTCTTCCTTTATTATTGAGAAAATGTAGATGGAATAAAAGTTTATTGCGGTTTTAAATCTTGTTCGATCTTTTATTGGAATAAAGTAGCGGGTTTTTTTACATGGTGCCGAAACCCGGGAGATTTGGTGAACAGAGATTAACGTGGAAAACATTTGTAATGGCGTGGTGCTTATCGAGGCCAAATTACAAGATTGATTAAAAGCGCGGTCGAGCTTTTAAATAGCACGGATACGAAATCCGAATCCATCGATGAGTACGATCATCAGCAAGAAGAACTTGTTGAACTCATCCGACGTTTGACAACGGCTCGTGAAAGCTTAAATATGGTCAATCGGGAAGTACAAAAAAACAGCTTTTACATCGGAAAACTTAGATCGAGAAATGGAAAAAATAATTGAATATAAAGATACGGCTGTTGGAACGCTTGCCCGCTTGGACATTCGACTTCAGAAATTGAGAAAAAGACAATCAACTGCGGAAACTGATTCGTTGTCAAATGATCTACGAACAATAAATACATCGCTAAAGCTTCCAAAATTGGAGCTTAAAAAGTTTGATGGTAACTATAGAAACTGGCTGCCATTGTTGCAATTCTGGACAACAATTCATGACAACGGAAGTCTCACAGCATTCGACAAATTTGGGTAACTAGAATCTGTATTAGTGGGAAGTAAGAAAACAATTTCAGGATTCACCGTATCTGAAATGTACTACAAGTCTGCTGTGTCGCTTCTGCAAGAACAATAAGGAAGTACGGAACGCCTAGTGGATAAAAATATGCAACAGTTGCCCTCTCTCCGACCTGTAATATCAAGGAATGATGTCGCTAGCATTCGCGACTTGTACAACAGCTTGTTGTCGTACTCTTACATAATTGAACATACCAACTCATCAGTATAGCGTAATGCTGAAAAGGATTCTCCTTCGGTGTTTGCCAGCTGAGTTGCGTGCGGATTACTATATATTG
This sequence comes from Merodon equestris, assembly GCA_958301585.1. Lineage (NCBI taxonomy): Eukaryota > Metazoa > Arthropoda > Insecta > Diptera > Syrphidae > Merodon > Merodon equestris. Next base: position 49,659,492 of record OY284417.1, on the reverse strand, counting down.
AATGAAGAGGAACGCGATACTTCTGAAGCTACGGAAGGAGATAACAAAAGCTGCAGTTCAGCAAAAACCAATATTGGGGATAAGCGGGTGAGAACTATAATGCACTTCCTGAAGAAAGAAGTCGAATCCTTGAATTTAAGTAAAACCTGTTGTCCTCCTCACATCGCTAAGTATTGCTCTCAAAAATTGTGACAGCGAGATGTCAATATTTGCAAAAAGGTATATGTTCACTTCAGTTACCTATGTGCTGACAACTTAGCCCCATTACGCAAGGTAATTCAGTTACTTCACGTATTATATATTGTATACTAGCTGACCCGGCCGCGCCTTGCTGCGGCTTTATTTTATTACGTTGAGTTATTAGATAAAAAAATTGGTATTTTTGAGGGAATGATTGGTAAAGAATGATCTTCTTCTTCTTCTTCTTTTCCTTTTTTCTCCGGCGTTGTTATGGTCAGAAGTGTAGGACCATAACCTTCCCACTTAACTGCATTCCTACTGGTCCGCTTGTGCGGTCCGCCGGTTTGACCTCAGAAAGTAGCGGCAGGCTTCCCGGTTTGGGATTACTTCATCGCTGAGGCCAATCAAATGCGGGTGTTTTTGCATTTGTTTGCACCAATTGTTTTTCGGCCTGCCTTTTTTGCGTGTTGAAATTGGAACGTTGATTGATAACGCCTTTTGGACGGGGTTCAAAAGATCTCTCCTTTGAACATGGCAATACCAACTGAGTCGGTCGTGCTCTATATTTCTTGTGATGGTTTCTTTTACGTGGAGGCTTCCTCGGATCTTTGAACTTCTAATTCTGTCACGCTTTGTTACTCCCGCTGTCATGCGAAGCATCTTCATCTCAGTTGCCGTTAATTTGCTCTCATACTTTTCGTGCATTGTCCAGCATTGTGAACCGTATGTGAGCGCCAGACGTAGAACTGAAGTGTAGAGCCTTCCTTTCAGCTTAGGGGGCATTTTTCGATCACAGAAGATGGCGGAGTTTTCCCGCCACTTCATCCACCCTACGCTTACGCAATGTTTGATGTCGTCATCACAAGTTGCTTCTCTATTAATCATAGATCCCAGATATTTAAACTTTTCACACTTGGGAAGCACTCTTCCATTCAAGTAAATGTCTGGAATAGGCTGATGAGGGTCAGAGAACGGGCAGCACAGATACTCTGTCTTCTTTGAACTAATACTATACCCGTGTCCCTCAAAACTGTCCACCCACACATCAAGTGCTCGTTGTAGGGACGCCTGATCATCACTTATAATGGCCCCATCGTCAGCAAAGAATAGCTTTTGCACATTGGGGTCCGTCACTTTTCCTTCAAGCAAACAATCAAGGACTGCTATAAAAAGCAGTGGGCTGAGGACGCTCCCTTGGTGTACACCGACTTTGATTGCGAACTCTTCGGTGACTCCTGCGGTGCATCTTACTCTTGTCGTTGCTCTCTTGTACATGTCCATGATCACTCGCACGTAGGTTTCTGGAACTCCTTTTTGTCTTAGCGCTACCCATAAAAGATCTCTTGGTTGCCGGTCAAAGGCCTTCTCGAAATCAACCAACACCATATGCAAGTCCTTTGAAGAATCACGATGCTTTTCCATCATGATCCTTATACTTTGGATTGCATCTGTTGTTGATTTACCCGAGACAAACCCGCACTGGTCATCAGATAGTCGTATTATTTTCCGCAGTCGGCTTTCTAATACCCGTTCAACGATCTTCATGGTGTGCGACATCAGCTTGACAGAACGGTAGTTATCACAATTTCGCGTATCACCCTTTCCTTTGTGCAATGGAAGAAGATAGCTTTCCCTCCATTGATTAGGCATAGTGTCGCCTCTCATAAGTTTGGAGATAAGAACCATGAGCCATCTAGACCCGATGTCTCCCATCTTTTTCCAGAACTCAGAGGGTATCCCGTCCGGCCCAACAGCTTTTCTTTTCTTGGAGTTTTTAACCGCGTACCGAACTTCTTCGACTGTGATGTCTGATATTTCGGCATGATTCGGGGCGGCTCTTGGAAAGTACACTCGGGGAAACTGTTCGTTCAGAAGTTCCTCGCAATATTGTCGCCATCTGTGGAGAATTTTTTCGTCTTCCACAAGGAGTTGGCCTTCAGCATTGTTAATAAACTTTGGGAAACGAATCTCCTGAGCATTTCTTCTTCTCTGGGCGGCTATCTTAAAGATATTTGCTCCTTTGTTCAAATTGTTTTGTCGAAGCTCCTGGGTAGCCTGGTTCCTGTCAGACGCGGAAGACGATATTTCTTCCAACTCCTGATAGAGGCCTTCCATGCTTTTCGCTTTGAATTCGGCCATTTTTTCTTCGCGATACCTGTGCAACATCTATATACATTTTCACGGCGAGCTTTTTCCTCTCTATTAGTAGAAGAGCACTTTGACCAAGCTTGGAAAGCCATTTTCTTTTCGTGTATCACTGCTTTGGCTTCGTCTGTCCACCACCAGGTTTCTTTTGCGTGTTGGCAGGGGCCTTTAGATGTTCCGAGCAGTGATTTGGCTTTCTCCAGGCCAGATTGTTGCTTTTCGCTTTGAATTCGGCGCATTTTTTCTTCGCGATACCTTTGCAACATCTATATACCTTTTCACGGCGAGCTTTTTCCTCTCTATTAGTAGAAGAGCACTTTGACCAAGCTTGGAAAGCCATTTTCTTTTTGTGTATCACTGCTTTGGCTTCGTCTGTCCACCACCAGGTTTCTTTTGCGTGTTGGCAGGGGCCTTTAGATGTTCCGAGCAGTGATTTGGCTTTCTCCAGGCCAGATTGTTGTAGGGAATCCCACATGTCTTGTGCTCTGCACTCCTCATTACCGACCTCATCGATAATGGAAGAGAGGTAGTTTTCCATGTTGGTAATAAAAGCTTCGCCTTTTCCTTTATCCAGCTTATACCACTTGATTCTCTCAGACATCTTCGTTTGCTGCTTTGACTTCTTTCTCGCATCCATAAAAAATTCAGTCAGGAGGAGACGGTGTTGAGGGGCGATCGCGTCTCCCAGGATCACTTTGCAATCTTTAGCTCGTGGCTTCATGAAACTGGATACCAAATGATAGTCTATTTGAGTTTCATTTCCGCCGCTGCTATAAGTGATCAGGTGCCGGCTTTGTTTGACGAACATGGTATTTAGCACTATAAGACCGTACGACGTGCACATGTTTAGGATATCTTCACCTGAAGAGTTCCTGGTGCCGTATCCCAGCCCTCCGTGGTAGCCTTCATAGTCTTCGCTTGTCTTCCCGACATGTCCGTTTAAATCTCCCCCAACAAACAAAAGCTCTTCCTTTGGGATGATTTTGACAAGGTTGTGGAAATCTAGCCAGAATGCATCTTTTTCTTTTTGTTCGCATCCTACTTGAGGGGCATATGCGCTTACGATGTTCCACACCTCACCATGCATCACCAATTTGAGAGCCATCAAACGGTCACTGGACTTTGAAATGGTTAAGACGTTGCCAAGTAACTCTGCCGCAAGGATGATGGCGATTCCGTTTTTTCCTTGTTCCAATCCATAGTAAAACATCTTGTAGGCTTTTGTTTTAACGTCCAAGAAACGTGCCCGATTTCGCCATTTCGTCTCTTGTACGCACAGGATGTCTACTCGCCTTCTAACCATCATTTCTTCAAGCTCATAGCTGCGCCCACTCATGCTTCCAACGTTCCAACTCGCGACTCTTAAATGTGGCTTACGCCGTTGCATTACTTTGCTATCCCCCGGAAATCCTATAGCTCTGACCCGAGCATTGCTGCTCGTCCCAGGATCACGACCATTAGTAGTGCCTGGCGGGGTAGTGCTTTTCCTTTTAGCGTTCTTTTCCATAATGCTACGGTTTGACCGTTTTCTTTCTTCCCTTCCTTTTTGACACGGGCATGCTCCAGATTTTTTATTTTTTTTTTTTGATTGATCTTACTCTTACAACACCGGTGATCTCCAGTCGTGTCAAACCACTGATTTGCATGCACACTTGTGGGGCAGTTTAATGGTGGTATATGTGTCCCTAGGCTCACCTTGGCGTTTTCTAAATTGCCTAGATGTGATTTTTGTTTACCTTTACAAAACCCACTTTTATACTATACAAATCTGAAAAGAATTCAACTTGGATTCAATTCGAGCACAAAAAGGTAGTGCAGTTATTGTATTTCACGTCAACAACAACCATCGTGCTGACGCCACCACAACAAGAAATAATATCTATTGGGTCAAGCCAACGACCTATTGTACTGACGCTGCATTACCGCCAATAACCTTAGTTTTTTAAGCATATATTGTAAATATTAGAATAAGCATTGTTATTGTATGAGATGTTAGTTTTTAAGCATTTATTGTAAATATTAGAATAAGCATTGTTATTGTATGAGATGAAGAGATTGAAAGAATGGAAAATAAATTCAGTATTGATTAACATTAATACCCAATTATCAATCAATTTTATTGTGAAGAAGTTCAAGTGTTTGCGTTCACACACATTTCAAATATCTAGTTTATGCGCTTTTTATTAGTATAATACATGTAGGCAACATTTCATACACCACCCACCCACGAAGAGGGACATTCTCAGCTGAACCGTCGAGCAGTAAAGTCGTCCAGTCGCTTATACTTTTACTTTCTTTATTTTGAACTCGTTTATGTAAAATACATACTTACATTCATACTATAATATTGTATATATAATAATATAAACTCGTGGATTCGTTTAACGCGGTACAGTCTTTGATTTCATTTCACTCCCACCTACATATTTGGGGGCTCAACCAAAGACACTACAAAAATACATTTTTTTTTACCGGCGACAATGGAACAGCTTACAGTGGATCAGCTGAAATCAGAGTTAGCACGATTAAATTTGGATACCAGCGGTGTGAAAGCAATTTTGATAGCAAGATTGTCGCAGGCGTACAGCATGAGAAAGCAGGCGCTAGTGGATAATACGGCCGATAAAACAGTTGGTGAAGATAATGGGGAAGCACCTGTTAATAGCGGATTCAGCAGCAGCAGAGCAGAAAACGATGATAAAGGCGCAGATGTTGGAGAACGCAACGAATTTTCAATGCATTTTTCTTTAAGAGACATGGAGAGTTTAGTGTCTAAGTTCAGTGGCGACGACGGTGTTTCGGTAAATTCGTGGCTTTCGGAATTTGACGAAGTTACATCACTACTCAGCTGGTCAAATCTCGAAAAATTGTTATTCGCGCGAAAGCAATTAGTTGGTTCGGCAAAGTGTTTTATGAAAACGTGCTCGTGTCGTACATACGAGGATTTCAAGCAAATCTTACGTGCGGAATTCCAAAGAACTGTTTGTAAAGCCGATATTTACACTCAGTTGCAAAATCGAAAGATGAAACGGGAAGAGAATTTTCGGGAATATGTATATAAGATGAAAGAGATCGGTCAACTTGCCGACGTAGATGACAATTCTTTGATTCATTACATCATAAATGGTGTTGCGGGGAATGAACAGCACAAATTGATTTTGTATGGTGCTAAAACCTTGTCAGAGTTAATTGAAAAATATGAGATTTTCTTGCGATTAAAGTCTAAAGAACATTTTGCTAGTGGTACTGGGAACAGTTGGAATGGTGGTGGTAGTGGTAGTGGTAGTGGGCGACATATAAGGGACAATAACGGTCGGCATAGTGGTAAAATATATCGTGACACACTCACTGTTTTAATTGCGGTTCTTCAGAGCACCAACGTCGTGATTGCAAATCGGATACAAAATGTTTCAAGTGCAATGGTTCGGGCCACATGGCCAAAAATTGTCCAACGAATTTCAATGCAAGGACAAATGTTTTTTCAGTGTTAAACTCTAAACAAATCTTTATAAATGACGCCGAATTTCACGCACTAATTGATACCGGTGCACAAATCTCATTAGTTCGAGAGGAATGTTTGAAAAAATTCAAAAATGTTAGTGAAATACGAAAACAAAAAACGAGATTAATAGGACTAGCTTCAGCTGCATGTTGTACCCTTGGTGTATTTAATGCTCTTGTGAAAATTGATGACTTTACGATAGAAACAAATCTTAGTGTAGTTCCAAACGATGTTATTCAGGTTGACGCGATTGTGGGCAATGACATCATATCAAAAGCTAAGGTCATCTTCAGCAATGGTATGCCAACATTTCATTCAGAAAATGAAGAAAACTATATCATGAACATTCGAGTTGAGGACAGCAATGAATTGAATGCACCATTCAAGCTAGTACCAATAGTTGAAGATATAATAAAAAATTATAAGCCGAATAAAGTAAGTAGCTGTCCAATAAATATGTCTTTAACATTAACTGACGAAACACCTTTTCATTTTCCCCCACGTCGCCTCCCAATCAACGAGAGAGAGATTGTCAAACAGCAAATCGAACTTTGGCTGAAAGAAGACATCATACGCCCATCATTTTCTCCATTCGCAAGTCAAGTTGTTGTCGTCAAGAAGAAGGATGGTTCACCGCGGGTTTGCATAGACTACAGACGATTAAATGCAAAAACTGTCAAAGATCGATTCCCTTTACCAACTATTGAAAGTGTCCTAGATAACCTTCAAGATGGGAGAATTTTCTCGACATTGGACCTAAAAAACGCATATTTTCACGTTCCAATTGAAGAAGGAAGCCGCAAGTATACAGCTTTTATTACAGCAGATGGATTATTTGAATTTAATCGGGTTCCTTTTGGCCTATCGAATTCGCCGGCAATTTTCGTTCGCTACATACACACTGTGTTCAGAGACTTGGTAAGTCGAAATATTATTTGCATGTATCTGGATGACCTTATTTTATATGCACCAAATATAAAAGAAAATATTGAGAAATTGAATATTGTACTTGAAAGAGCAGCACTGCATGGATTGATTTTTAATTGGAAAAAATGTAGTTTTTTTCAAACAAAAGTGACATTTCTTGGGCATGTTGTTGAAGATGGGAAGCTGAGACCGTCCGCAGAGAAAATCAATGCAGTCGCCAAATTCCCAGAGCCTAAATCCCTAAAGAAACTTCAAGAGTTTTTAGGACTTACGGGATTTTTCCGAAGATTTGTGAACTCATATTCAATCATTGCAAAACCCTTAACAGACTTAACAAAGAAGGGATCGAAGTTCAACCTGTCTGAACCGCAAAGAAGAGCCATTGCCATATTAAAACAATCACTTACAACCGAGCCGGTGTTGCACATCTATTGCCAAGGGGCTGAAACGGAACTACACACAGACGCAAGCCAACTGGGTATTCCAAAGGGGCAACGATAACCAACTGCACTCTGTTCACTATTTTAGTCGAAAAAACAGTGTTTCAGAAGAAAGGTGGCACAGTTATGTCCTGGAGGTTTTCGCAGTTTTTAAAGCATTTGAGAAGTTTCGAATTTATCTGATGGGAATCAGATTTAAGGTAGTGACGGATTGCGTGGCTTTTCGCCAAACAATCAATAAGACGGAACTTCCAAACGCGGTAAGAAGGTGGATTTTATATATGCAAGATTTTGATTACGATGTAGAACATCGTTCTGGTAGCAAGATGGCACACGTTGACGCTTTAAGTCGCTCTCCGGTTGTTTATACTTTTCAGCAGGAAATCTTGGCTAGAATGAAAAAGGCTCAAAGAGCTGATGAATTCATCTCCTCTATCGAGATTATAAAACTGAAACACGAAGAAGGGCATTTTGGTTCGGCAAAAGCAACTCATTTATTATCCCGTGAATTTTTTATTCCAAAAATGAAAGAAAAGGTTGAACGCCGAATTGCAAATTGTGTAAAATGCATCCTTGCAAATAAAAAAGCTGGCAGACAGGAGGGTTTTATCCAACTATTGGAAAAGGGAGAAAAACCTTTTGACACATACCACTTAGATCATATTGGACCAATGGATCTAACAACGAAGTTGTACAAATACATCTTAACAATAACTGACGGGTTCTCAAAATATATTTGGCTTTATCCAACAAAGACAGTATCAGCAGACGAAACAATTAGGAAAATTAAAGAACAGCAGCAACACTTTGGAAATCCTAGACGAATGATAACAGACAGAGGGAGTGCTTTCATGTCAACAGCTTTTAAAGAATATTGCGCGGAGGAGAGGATTGAGCATGTATTAATTACAACAGGAGTTCCACGGGGAAATGGTCAAGCAGAGCGGTCTAACAAAATCGTCATCGAAGTTCTCAAAAGATTATCACAACAGTCACCTGAAAAATGGTATAAATTCATTCCGAGGGTACAGATCGTCATGAATAGTACGTTTCAGAGATCAATCAACCGTACGCCGTTTGAAGTTCTTTTCGGGACCTCAATGAGGAAGAAAGAGGATTCTGAAGTTTTCGACTTGGTTAAGCAAGAGTTATTAAAGCAATACGAAGCTGATAGAGAGAGTATTCGTTTTGATGCACGTCAGCAGATCCAAAAAATCCAGTCTGAAAATCAGAAAACATTTAACAAAAAACGAAAAATTGCAACTGATTACAACATTGGTGATCTTGTTGCTATTAAAAGAACACAATTTGCTGCGGGTAATAAACTTTTTTCTGAATTTCTAGGTCCATACGAAATTGTTTCGAAAAGCAGATCGGGTCGTTACACTGTAAAAAAGTCATCACCGCATGAGGGTCCGAACCAAACTACAAGCAGCTGTGATTATATGAAACCGTGGCAGACTGAAGAACAAAGCGAAGATGAAGATATAGCTGAAGTTGATCCATCATCCGAGGCGGATGAAGTTCAGGATGGCCGGATGTAGGCAACATTTCATACACCACCCACCCACGAAGAGGGACATTCTCAGCTGAACCGTCGAGCAGTAAAGTCGTCCAGTCGCTTATACTTTTACTTTCTTTATTTTGAACTCGTTTATGTAAAATACATACTTACATTCATACTATAATATTGTATATATAATAATATAAACTCGTGGATTCGTTTAACGCGGTACAGTCTTTGATTTCATTTCACTCCCACCTACATACATTCAGAAAAACGCTTCTGAACAGTAAATTTTAAGGGAAATGGGACGCTATTTTCGATGTGCCAATCGAGGAAATTCGTCAAAAAAATGACGGAATTCCAAATGGCTATCCTCTGAAAAATGCAAGGGGAAGCATTTTATCTTATTATGTAACCTTTTCTTTACAAAAAACAAGCCTTGCTCGCTACCTCATGGTGGGTTAACGAGCACAGTTGCGCGAACGATTTTGGATACTCAAGGGTCTTCCACTGATTAAAAGGAGAATTCAACTTGGTATTACTTGTCAAAAGCTTTTCGGAAAGCCTCTCCCTCAACCTTTCGGTCCTCTACCACTCGATCGGTTGACTCCATCGAGGCCTTTCGATTGCGTTGGCATTGATTACGCAGGACCGTTCTATTATATGAATTTCATAACGAAGGAAACCTAAAAATGCTATTTGATGGTGTTTACTTACGCAGTGGTACGAGCTGTACATTTGGAGCTATGTACGTCGATGTCTACTGCAAGCTGTATAATGGCCTCCAGCAAGCTGTATAATGACGTTTCGTTGCACGGCATGGATTACCCTCCATTATTTATTCCGATAACACGAAAACATTTCGTCGAGTGGCTTTGGAATTACAGGGTAATGACCTGACACTTAATGATGAGCAAGTTCAAGAATTTGACTTAAAAGTTGTCATAAGGAGAGCTAAGTTTAGTTACGAGCACCAGTTACGAGTTAGAAACAATAATAGCTGCAGCTGAGTGCATCGTTAACGCACGGCCGCTTACATGATATGTAGTGTTAGATGCAACCGTAGTTACACCTGGACGCTTCATTCGCGGTAATGATGCTGTCACAAGTCCTCGAGGTGGCATTACCTATACTGAAATGCGGAACCTTTGGCTGCACAGATTAACGTACACCAGAATGATGTCTAATCCTTGGTGAATCTAATATGTTAAACTTTTTCGATCTTTTCATGCTTCTCATGAAATTTTTCGATCTTTTCATGCATTCATCAATCCAACTCAAGCAGAAAGATGGGTGTTAATATTTTATCCCAGCAAATCACGTATATCTTGGAAAATGGCCATCGTTGATGATATACTCATCAGTCGTGAAGACCAAGTTCGAGCTTGTTTACTACGTTTGGCAGATGGTTCCAGGATGCGAAAGCCGGTGCAGCTTCTATATCCCCTTGAACTCGTAAGTTCTTGCTGTGCCGAGGATGTCGAAAATTAAAGTTTAAAATGTGAAATTATATTGTTTGCTCTCAAATCGCTTGTACTTTGATATAGTTACCGCCTTTTACTTTACTCTATATTTTGCCTTTTCTAATAACACTAATATATCAGTATATTGCCATTCTTCCTTCGCAACCTAGCAAATGTAGGAATAGAGTTAATAAACCTTTAAATCTTTGTCGATCTTTTATTGAATTAAAGTAGCGTATACAGCACCTACAGTATTTTTTGATGATTCAACTGAAAGGGTTAAAGGTTTATTGGGATCAAAATAAGCTAGCACCGGGCTCAGCCCAATGCCATTGCGTTTACTTTCTTAAGAGATTTTTGAGGTTAGTATTGATAAGCGATCCTAAATAATTGACCATGCCTAAGAAACGTTGTAACACAGCTCCAGATTGTGGTCTAGGTATCGCACAAATAGCACCTCTCTTATAAATACCTGGTCCGACCCCTTCCTTATTAAAGATATGACAGACAAAACTGACTTCGGATTGACAAAATATTGATTTCGACTTATTAAGTTTTAGTCCTATATCGTTAGCTGTTTGCAAGACCTTTTGCAAAATTTGGTCATCTTCTTTTTTAGTTGGATTATAATTATAATATTACGAATCGTAGAAAATCTCTTATTCATTTCACCATGAACAATTTCAGGAGTCGCGTTAATTCCAAAGGATAATCTCAATAATCTCCATCTTCCAAATAGAGTATTGGAGGTACATGCCTTTGACAATTCATCATCTATTTGTATGACCCAAAACCTAGAAGTTGTTGAACAGCTGACTGATTGGCTACGAGAGGGAATAATTCGAAATAGTGATTCAGATTTTGCTAATCCGATTGTCTTGGCGTCGATTTCCAGTTGTTGAACCGCCACATATTAATGGATGGGTATCCTTTACCAATAATAGAAGAGGTTTTGGAGCAGTTGTACAGCGCGAAGGTATTTTCCATTCTGGACCCCAAAAACGACGTTTGTTATATGAGACGACCACTTTGAGTTTAACAAGGTCCCGTTTGGGTTGTGTAATTCTCCGGCCGTTTCCCGAAGATATGGCAATGTAATTTTACAACATTTAGCGTGACAGATAGTAGTCTTTGCTTACATGGATGACTTGATCATTCCTTTAAGATCCTGGGGTAACATTTCTTGGTCATGTTGAGAAGAATGGTAGCATTAAACTATATGAAGAAAAGACGTTGGCGATCAAAAGGTTTCCCATGTTGAAAAACGTTAAGACAGTTATGCAGTTTCTTGGATTGACGGGGTATATTTCAAAAATGTATCTACGCCGTTTTAGCAAAACCTCTGTCCGACATGACCAAATTAGACTCCAAATTCGTTTGGGGGCCTAACCAAGAGGAAGCTTTCAAGACCCTCAGGGATCTTCTATGTCGAGAGCCTACGTTAAAGCTGTTCAACCCACAACTGCCAACACAATTGCACATGACGCCAGCAAGAATGGTTACGGATACTAAGTTTTTATAAAACAAATATTTTCTTAGCTTAAGTTTTCAATTATTTTAATTATTATATGTATATTTTTTATAAGGCCGAAAGGTATAATTTAAATCATTTTCTTTACTTTAGAGTGTCCGTATATTTATTTATCCACAGTCACTTAAGTGCTAACAGATAATGGAATATAATACATATGTATATCATAATTAATCAACTATTTAAATAAGGAATAGACTTATAGCTAAGTTTTTAAATTGACCTCGATCTAAATGAATGTCCACACAATTACTGACTTTAATAAAAACTTTAAAGTGTGTGTAAGATGTTCGTTTGTACGATAGTTAGTCCTATGATAGCTGCCAGAAAGAAGGTGCCTTATTCTCAAAGGCCTTCCAGGGACATAAAGTCGTATTTTTTCACCAGAGAATAGGACAGCTTATATGATATCAGAGTAAGTCTCTAACAAACATTATATCATACAAAGTACACCTAGTTTTCAATGATGTTATGCCTAGAACTAAACATCTGATTTTATAATTTGGGGCAAAAATTTAAATGAATTTTATGAAAGATAAATCTTGTGAAACGCCTTTAGACACTTTCGATTCAATCGGAATCCTCTGCTATTCCTCTTCATGAAATCCATCGTCGAGTAGGCTTTAGCTAGAGTATGATTTATGTGTGTTTTAAATGAAAACATGGTGTGCAACACAATACCCACTTCGGTAATACGGAATATAGGTTGAGAACCAATAAAGAATTCAAAGTCGATTATTAACAGGGACTTGGAAAAGGATTTGAAGTTGCACTTGCTTATATTCAACTTTAAACCATTAGCATTGCACCATTCCGAGATTCTATTTATGTTTGATTGTAGCAGTTGGCAGTTAGTAATATTCCTTAAATAGTTTTAGATCGTTGGCAAACAATAAACACTGTCCATGTTTCACTACTTGGACAATGTCACGAATAAAGATAATGAAAAGCAGTGGGCCCAAATGGCTGCCCTGTGGAACCCCAGAACTGCAAGTTATTTCTCTAGAAATAGAGTTACCGATTTTGACCTGTTGCGTTCGACCGAGAAGAAAGGAAGATAACCAGCTAAGGAATTGGAAATGAAGACCAACAGATTCAAGGTTATGGATTAGCCGAGCGAGATTTACAGAATCATACGCCTTGCTAAAAACAGTATATCTATTTGGTTCTTTGTCTTCATACGTTTTAAGACATAAGATGAAAATAGTGCAGAATTTGAGGTAGTAGAACGACCTGAGATAAAACCCTGTTGCTCATGCGGCAGATGTTCTTTAATAAGAAATTCAATTTTAGTTTTTATGATGCTTTCAAATAATTTAGGAATTGCAGAGAGTTTAAACATTCCTCTATAAATATCAACGTTACTTTTAGTTCCAGATTTGTGGATGGGAGCCAAGAATGATTGCTTCCAAATTTCGTTAAATAGCCCTTCCGAAAGGGAACGGTTGAAAATATGGATCGAGACAGTGGAGAGGCAATGGAGAGCGAATTGCAGTATTTATTGAGTAAGATGGGAAGAATACCATCTGACTTCATAAATTAGGCTTCAACGATTGAAAAGCAATTAGAACATCATTATGAATGGATGAAAAAACACTCAATAGTCGAATCGCCCATTGCAGTCGGAAGAGTTCAACTGTGAAGTCAAATACCGCTCGGGCACATGCCGACATGTCGACGCACTTAGCTGGTATTCGAAGCATTTTGAAACCTGGGGAAATTGCAGAGAGTATACATACTCCGGTTCAACCACGTCACAGTCACAGTCATTTGTTCAACTCAAATCAGGTTGCAGCAGTAAAAGATCCAGTTCTTTAGTATCCAGTTCAAGACCCAGTTGTAGATCCAGTTGCAGTAGTTGGAGATACAGTTGGAACGTTTAAAGATCCAGTTAGGGCAGCTGTATTCAGTTGAAACCCTAACAGCTAAGGAAAAAAGGAAAAGATATCGGTTGAGTACAAAAAAACAGTTACATTTATCCACATATGCATTTCCATATATACACTTTATTAATTGATATCAATTCGTAACACATCAACACATCAACGCTTATATGATAATTTAAACTTAGAAATAATTGACTCCGTGCTATTACAAATCACTAGCTTACACTATCTCGTAAAATCCACTAGTTTTTGTCTTCGCTCCCTGCTGTTTGAAGCAACTGGTAAATCTAAATGAAATCCGAGATGGCGACTCTCAAGAAACTTTCAAATGACTTGGAAGAATACCAAAAGGTAAGTATATGAATGCGCGTTTAGTGGTGGTGGAAGAGTTTTTCAAACGTGCAAAGAAGCCAGACTCTAACATTGTTAGTGCATCTGTAGATCCCCTGAAAGAAAAATACTTGTTAGACGAAACATACTCCGAAATAAAAAGAATTTATTTTTCCTATATCGGTTCCCCACGCGATAACTTGGAAAAATTGAATGAGAGTAACGATGCGAATTTGTTCGTATATAATATGTTCGTATAATTCAATCACGATCTTCGCGGTCCTCGTTTCTGATATCTGTCTTCCGCGAATACAGATAAAAAACTTTTCCGGACAGTTTGAGGATTGGTGCGATTTTCACAATTTAATCCAAACATGGTTGACCAGAACACAGAGATCTCAGACGTGCAAAAATTTCAGTTGCTAAAGGATTCGTGTCAGGTGAAGTTGCGCATCTAATTCAGCACCTTCCTATCGATTAGAAAAATTATTTTCTATATATATAAATTTAGATCGGTGGATATCAAAATAAAATAAAACTTGTTAAAACGCAGTTACGACTTTCAATAGAACAAAGTAAACTTACCCATGAATCCGCCGCGTCCTTAAAATCCATATGGCTTGATACCACTATGGAATACATCCATGGGCTATCGAATCTTGGGAGAGCAGTTGATAGCTCGGACTGCATTCTCATTTGTATAATATTTTATAAATTACCTCCCCAAACACAGAGAGACTGGGAGGACAAGCTAGGCAATTCGAAGGCCCTCCCTGACATTAAGACAATTCTTTCCTTTATCTCTTGTCGCTTCAGTTCCCTAGAAAACATTTTGGAGCTCAACCATTCCCTTAAACCTTCGCCCAGTAATCCTTTTAGGAAAGCGAATATATTTCACACCAAATCGTCCGCTAAACAATTTCTTTGTCACGTATGTACCGACCCCCATAGCATTCGACGATGCAAACATTTTGTGAACATGGGTGCCAAAGGTCGAGCAGAGGTCATAAAGGAAATTGTAGTGTGCTCCAACTATATCGGTTACGACTCTCATTCCTCAACATATGCTGCAGCAGCGATCGATGTTTTGAGTATAGGTATGGTCTTGAGCATCACACGATGTTAGAAACCAACAATTCATCAAAGAACATTGGTGTCTCAACCTCCAATAAAATACTTACAACGCATTTCAACTAGGTTTTATTGGCAACGGCCTTGGTTAATGTTAAGGCAATTGATGGAAGGAAAGACACTCTCTGAATCTTAGTGGGCCCAGGCTCTGAAGCATCGTTTATAATGCTATGATTAAAGTGAAACAAGATCACCGCGAATGTGACAAGGCTGGGACCAACACTTATGGGCATGTCGCGGTATCAGACCTACTTCACAATATATTCCCTAACAAATTCATTCTGTCTTGAGGTTAGGGCGTTCGTTTTCTCTTACCTTACATCGGTGCTTCCAACCCAACCTTTAAATGAGGAGAAATAGAATCATCTGTCCAATTTGAACTTAGCTGACTCCTAATACAATAAACTCGGGATTTACTTTTAGATGCTGATGTCTATTCATCTATCATTATTGAAAGACTCATCAAGGATCAAGAAGGAGCACCTATAGCGCAGCTTGCCGAACTAGGATAGATTTTAAGCGGGTACACGAAACAAGCAGCACCGTGATCGGGGCGCAACCACCACAATACACTTGAGACTTAATTAAGGCAGTTTTGGAAAATTGATGAGAATCTCGAATATCGTAAATTCATATTGGAAGAAGAACAGTGTCAACAGCACTACCCACGAACAACAAGGCGTCTTCCGGACGGAAGGTATTAGGTTCGACTTCCGTTTAAGGGCAATGTTGAGAATGTATGTATGTATTAGCAAAAGTCACAATGATAAGAATTAACGGGACATCCCCTCCAGGAATTCGTTGCCACTCTTCTTTATTTTATTTTGTGCTTTGGTTATGGACATGTTCGGCAGCTCAGTTGCAGAAACCACCAATAAGACGTACCACTTAAATTGGCCGCCGACGTTTGCCTACAAGTTCGGGCAAGCACGTGGGAACCTCAAGTGTTGTCAACATTTTGTAAACAATCACGCACATTGTTATAATTCCAAGAGTGTGTGTGGCGGGAGTTGACTGCGGTACAATGAAATGAGCTCACACGTATTCACGATTAGAGTTTGCTTGTAACGGGTTTTGTCGCTACGAACCTGAACTTCTTTCAAAATTTCAGGGTGTCACGGGGGAAGACGTACGAAAGACGCACGTCTCATTCTGGTTTCTGCTCAGTTGCGTTTAAACGATGAGCGCGTGCGGTTGTAAAATAAAGATAATAAAAAACAAAGGCTTTTGTATTTGAGTTTTAATAATTATTCAATAGGTTATGGGCCCAGACACAAATGCAGCTAATAAATAATTAAGTGCACTAGTTGTTATTATAAATAAAAAAAAGAAAAGGGATAGGTTCGCAGTTTCGCAATGGATGACGCCATGTACTGGGTCTCCGCAATAAAAAAAAAATAAAAAAAAAAATCATACTCATAAGTGTGTGATCATGAGTTGTGCACATTGAAGAAAGATTGTTTCTTTTTAAAAAGACATGCAGGAAGTTTGAATGTTGCTAGTGAAAATTTTGGAAAAGAAAAACAGGCTCAAATAGCAACAACAACGCAGCCAGAACGTAGGTTTGCTTTTATGATGAGGAAAGTAAATAAAAGTGTAAACGAGAGCGAGGTAGAGTTTATCTTAGATTCGGGGGTATCAAATCACATGATAAAAGACATTACTTTGTTTTCTGAGTATGAAATGCTACTGCCAAAGGAATGGTTAACCTAAACAGCTCCGGAAATCAAATTGCTCTACAAAATGTCCTATATAGTAAGGATATTCCCCACAACCTACTACCAGTGAAGAAAATGCAGGATACCGGAATGACCATCGAGTTTAACCCTGGAGGCATAAAAGTCACCAAAAATGGTCACTTGGTATCTGATGGAGTATGTTTAATTATAAAATTTAAATTAAATGGTAGAATATACTCATCAAATATTCTAAATAGTGCAGGGTATCGCTTGTGGCATGAAATATTGGATCATATAAGTATAGGCAAATTTTTGGCAATTAAACGCAGCCACTTGTTTGAATATATTAATCGTTCAAATCATGATGAGTTAAACAATGATTCAAGTGAGGCTTGTATAAATTGTAAGCAATTTAGGGTAAAATGTAAAATATTCAAAAATAACGAAAATATCCAAAGACATTTCGATGTCTGTGGTCCGATCACACCTTCTACAATTGATAACATTTTCAATTCTATTAATGTGACTATTGTAAATCGGATTCCACACTATGCAGCAATATTCGAGGATGGACCTGACATAAGCAGTATATAGAGATTTTATTGTATAGGGATCCCTTAGATCGAATGAATTGCGAGATATAAAACCTAGCATAGAATTGGCTTTATTTATCATAAAATCAAAGTGATTGACGAAGCTAAGTTTGGTGTCAAAGATAACTCCTAGATCTTTTTTTACAAAAACTCTTTGAAGAAAGCAATTTACGATTATATAGTCGTACTTAAGGGGAAATGAGCTTCGAGAAATGGTGATACATTCACATTTATTGGTATTTAGGCAAGTGGTTTACTTTACACCAGTTTGTCAGACCAATGACATCGTTTTGGAGATCAATGCAATCGGTTTGTGATTTTATGCTTTTGAAAAACTTGGGGTCATCCGCGAACATTAGTTGCATTGAATTGGTTAGAGTATCGGGTAGATCATTTATAAATAATAGAAATAACAAGGGTCCTAAGTGGCTACCTTGTGGAACGCCTGATGTTACTAAGATAGGGTTAGACATAACGGACTTTATATTTACATATTGGTTACGACCAACAAGGTAAGTCTTTAACCATTCTAACATGCTTGAATGAAATCCGAAATTTTCAATTTTTTTTAATAAGAGTTTATGGTAAATTCTGTCGAAGGCTTTAGCAAAGTCCGTGTAGATAACATCTACCTGTTAACCCTTTTCAACTGAATTAAGTATATAGTTTGTAAATATACTAAGGTTAGTTGAAGTAGATCTGCCTGACACAAAACCATGCTGGACTGGAGATATTATCTCTTTTAGTAAAAAGTTTAGTTTGCCAGAAATTATCTTCTCAAATAATTTGGGTATTGAGGATAACTTACTAATAGGACGGTAGTTGGATATATCTTGTTTCGACCGGTTTTTATGAATTGGAGTTGTTGCGTATTAATGAACACAGCCGGGCATATAAGTGGGACAAACTTCAGAGAAGAGGAAGACACCACCCCAGGCTTTTCCAATTCAACTCCTTCGTTATTTTGTTTTTTTGTTCAATGTTGTCTTCCGGTTTTGCTTTTCCTTTTTTTCACGTGTAATGAATTAGTTGAAGTAGTCGAAACAAGAAAATAAATAATTGAATTGAATTGACCGTGTTTCTTTAATTTGCGATTTGAACACAACAGTGGCGACGAGGCGGAGTAAATTTTGCAAACAAAAGATAAGCTAAACACTAAGTAAAATGGACGCAAGTCAATTGCATACACTCTTGCAGACAATTACAATGGCGATTCAGGGCAATGCGGCTGGCCAATCGCAGCAAAAGGAGGTAATCCATCTTGAAACCTTTAATGAGGAAACGGAAACTTGGGATATTTTTATCCGAAGACTGGAAAATTTCTTTTGTCTAAAAAACCTTACGGGCACATCCGCGGAAGTCCTATCCAGCAAAAGGAATTGGCTGATTCATGCAATGAGAGCACAAACACTGCAACTACTTTGTAATCTGACAAGCCCGGAAGATCCCAAAGACAAACCCTACGATGTGCTAGTGAAACTGGTGAAAGATCATTTGCACCCTTCACCAAGCGTCATTGCAGAACAAAATCGTTTCACCAAACGGATCCAACACTAGGGGGAGAGCATTTCAAATTTTGTAGCAGATCTTAAAAAAATGTGTAAGAACTGTGATTTCAAATGCTCATCTTGTCAAGCATCGACAGCGGATGCACATCTTCGCCAACAATTCATAAGCGGGCTACGAAATTCTCATTGGTTGGAGAAATTAATCCAACTTAAAGAGCCCAACAACACCTTTATGGATTGCGTCACAGCAACATCAACATTCAATCACCAAAATCAGATGGCAGCACATGCCAAACCAACCTTTTCAACGAAAGTGAGTAAGCAAGGTAAACAAGGGCCACGCAAACAATTTCCAGGAAATTCAACAGCTTGTTTTCGAGGTGGTAATAAGGAACACTTCGCTAATTCGTGCAAACACACTCGTTCAGTCTGTTCAAAATGTAAGAAGACCGGTCATCTCGCTCGCGTATGCATGAACGGTACACATCAACATAAGCACTTGCCCAGGAAAAATGGCACTGAGAACAAGGATACCAACAGTCGACAAAATCAACTGCAGCCAAGATCATCTTATGCGGAGGAAGAAGGAGAGATATACTACATAAATCATCTCAGCGCGGGAGTTCTACCAGAGGAAAAGAGAAAACCAAAAAAAAATCATGGTACAAGTAAAATTGGATGATGTTACACAAAAATTGGAGTTAGACACAGGCGCAGCAGTGACATCGATATCACATGAAGATTTTTTACGTTCATGGCCAACAAAGAAAATATACAAATCAGAAGTTCCATTTAAAACATATACAGGAGAAATCATCTATTCCCGTGCAGGGACGGGTTAAGAATATCCCTGCAGCGATACCTCTCGCTTGTCGTAAAAGGCGACTAAAATAAAGGTTAACAAAAATCACATCTAGGCAATTTAGAAAACACCAAAGTGAGCCTAGGGACACATATACCACCATTAAACTGCCCCACAAGTGTACATGCAAATCAGTGGGTTGAGACGACTGGAGATCACCGGTGTTGTAAAAGTAAGATCAAACAAAAAAATCTAGAGCATGCCCGTGTCACAAAAAAAAGGCCGAAAAACAATTGGTGCAAACAAATGCAAAAACACCAGCATTTGATTGGCCTCAGCGATCAAGTAATGCCAAACCGGGAAGCCTGCCGCTACTTTCTGAGGTCAAACCGGCGGACCCCACAAGCGGACCAGTAGGAATGCAGTTAAGTGGGAAGGTTATGGTCCTACACTTCTGACCATAACGACGCCGGAAAAAAAAAAAAAAAAAAAAAAAAAAAAAAAGGAAAAGAAGACAGGAGAAATCATCTACCCAGTGGGATACGCCACAATGCTTGTGAAGCTTGTGAAGTGCAATAATCAAGTAGCAAATGCAAATATGTATATTATGCCCGGAAAAGTAGATGCAATTTTAGGGCGAGAGTGGCTCAAAATATTTAAAGTGAATATACCTGAACTACACCAGTTGCATGGAAGTGGGTTTTCCAAAGAAAAGTCATTGGAGAAGATCAGAAGTAAATTTAGTGATGTTTTTCAACCAGGGGTCGGTAAAATTAATAACTTCGAAGCAAAATTATTTGTAAAGGATAATGTCAAGCCGATTTATGTTGCAGCTAGGAAGGTTCCGTATGCCATGCAAGAAAAAATGGAAAAAGAAATTGACCGATTGGAGAATGCGGGCATAATCACGAAAATGGATTATAGTGAATGGGGTACCCCTGTGGTACCAATCGTTAAGAAGGATGGATCCATTCGATTATGTGCCGATTACAAAATCACCTTAAACAGAGTGTTGAAGGATGATCACTTTCCAATTCCATCTGTGGAAGATATTTTTGCGAAGACAATGCTGGGAGGGAAGATTTTTACAACGTTGGATGTTAGCGAGGCTTATTTGCACATGCCAATGGATTCCCGAAGCGCAGAAATGCAAGCCATTACAACAATTAAAGGGGACTATAAAGTAAATCGACTGATGTTTGGGACGAAGGTGGCACCAGCTGTTTGGCAAAGATACATTTCCCAAACACTAGCAGATATCCCAGGGGTATGCATTTTTCTGCACGACATTAAAATCCAAGGAGCAAATTATGAAGAGCATATGTTTCGACTTCAGGAAGTGTTACGGCGATTGAGTAGTGTGGGATTGCGTGTAAATGCCAACAAATGCAAATTTTTCGAAGATTCGATAACATACTTAGGGCATATCATATCGGAGAAAGGGCTCGAGAAGACAAAAGATAAAATAACCGCCATTATAGATGCTCCTACGCCTCGAAATGTTACCGAAGTTCGGAGCTGGTTGGGGTTAGTTAATTGTTATGGACGATTTCTGCCAAAATTGTCATCTAAATTGCATCCGCTACACAACTTACTGAAGAAGGATGCATGTTTTCGATGGAGTAAAAAGTGTGAGGACGCTTTTAAGCTCATCAAGGCGGAGGTGACTTCTGACACAGTTCTTTGTGCATATGACGCGAAATTACCCTTGATATTGGCAACAGATGCAAGTCCATATGGACTGGGGGCTGTCCTTTCACACAAATTTCCTGATGGACAGGAACGTCCAATTGCGTATGCCTCCCGATCTTTATCTTCTTCGGAAAGGAATTACAGCCAAATTGATACGGCCATTATCTGGGGGCTCAAACGGTTTTTCAAGTACTGCTATGGACGTAAGTTTATTTTAATAACCGACCATAAACCTTTGGTAGCCATTTTCAGCCCAAACAAAAACCTTCCAAATTTGACGGCCACTCGTATGCTACATTATGCTCAGTTCTTGCAAGGGTTCAACTATGAGATTCTCGACAGGGCTACGAATGATCATGCGAATGCGGATGCACTCTCGCGTTTACCATTGTCAGCGACAAAACAACTAGATGATGATGCGGTAACCTATTATCAAATGCAGCAAATCGATGCGATTCCAGTCACTGAAAAAGAAATCGCCAAGGAAACAAGCAAGAACCCTATTCTTAAAATGGTGTATCGCTCTTTGTTGGTGGGGGAGTCAATAACTGAACCTGGATTTAAAGGTAAGGATGAACAATTTTCACTATCAAACGGCACTATTCTGAGAAACAGCAGAGTGGTAATACCGGCGAGTTTACGAAAGCACATACTAAATGAATTGCATGCGGCATGTTGGAATTGTGAAAATGAAAGCTTTGGCGCGAAGCTATGTGTGGTGGCCGCAGATTGATGCGGATATTGAATCTACGGCGCGCGGGTGCTATGCATGTAGAGCGGTTCAAAAACAACCTAAAGGAGTACAACACCCATGGGAGTATCCATCAGCTCCATGGCAACGCATCCATATAGACTTCGCGGGTCCATTTATGAACCGATATTTTTTGGTCGTGGTAGATGCTCATTCTAAATGGCCGGAAATTATTCCAATGAAGGGCATGACAGCACCAATAACAATTTCTGCATTACGGGACATTTTTGCACGATACGGATTGCCGGTGACATTAGTTAGTGACAATGGGCCAACGTTTACGTCGAGGGAGTTTCAAGAATTTATCAAAGCCAACGGAATTCGTCACAGATTTACAGCACCGTACCACCCGTCAACGAACGGACAAGCGGAGCGGTTCGTGCAGAACATGAAGGTGGTATTACGGAAAATGCTGACTGATCCAGGTAACTTGAATAAAAAGCTTTCAAATTATCTTCTAAGATACCGGAAGACACCTAACGCACCTACCGGAGTTGCACCCTGCATGTTATTTTTAAAACGTGACATACGCATCGCCTTGGATTTGGTTCGATCGAATATCGAAGAAAACATGAAGGAGAAACTCGATGTACCTTACCCATGTGGGACTATATTTCATCCAGGCGAAGCAGTGCAAGTAAGGGACTACACTAATAAGGACAAGAAATGGGAGTTCGGAAGAATTGTCAAACGTGATGGGTTTCTGCACTACTACATAAACGTACATGGGAAACTCTGGCGCAGACATATCGATCAGATACTCAAGTGCGAGATAGACCCTACAGATACACCAACAGAATCAGATTTGGACCCGGTATCGCCCAACACCATCATCCAACCAACAGCTGAAATACCAAAGCCGATTAATGCAAATAAGCAACAGGAAGGGGACATTTCGCTAATGGTGGAAAAGGCTGAGACTCAACGGCAGAACCAAGAAAAAAGTAACAGCGTATCGGAAGAACCAAGTGTCCTACCAATTGTTCGCAGAAGTACGAGAGTAAGGAAGCCGGTGGATCGCCTAATGTACTCTTAAGGAGGAAACAAATTAGAGGGAAGGACTGTTGCGTATTAATGAACACAGCCGGGCATGTAAGTGGGACAAACTTCAGAGAAGAGGAAGACACCGCCCCAGGCTTTTCCAATTCAACTCCTTCGTTAATTTTTTTTTTGTTCAATGTTGTCTTCCGGTTTTGCTTTTGCTTTTTTCCACGTGTAATGAATTAGTTGAAGTAGTCGAAACAAGAAAATAAATAATTGAATTGAATTGACCGTGTTTCTTTAATTTGCGATTTGAACACAACAGGAGTTATAAAAGATGTTTTCCATTCTGGAAGAAATACTCCAATTGTTAGGGAGCTGGTAAAGATACAATCCAACACTCTCGTGAAGGCGTTAGCACATTTCTTTAAAACTATAGGTGGAATACCATCAGGGCCCATATTATTGTCTTCTTTAAGGCCAGAGAGCGCGGATTTTATCTCCGAAGCGGAAATACTTAAGTGGCCTATATTAATATTATTTTCTGCTGAGTTTGGCGGGAAGTTTGATATATTATTTAAATCCAAGTAATTGGATTTAAAGAATTCAGGAAAGGCGTTACAAATAGATGGTAAACTATTAAACGTTGAACCTAGATATTGCATAGTTAAGGGGATTCCGTATGATTTTCTTTTATTTTTAATAAAACTCCAGAAACATTTACTATTTGTTTTTAACTTCGATTCCATTGAGTGAATATAGTTTCTGTATAAAAAGTTGTTTAGAACATTGAAATTTTTTTCAAGTACTAAGTAAATACTACGCAGATTATTATTGGACGGAAACTTATTGCAAAGACTTATAAGCTTTGTTTTTTTTTGTTGCACAAATTTATTAATATTTTATTGTAGAAGCATTCTTCGTTTTTGATGTGGGAACATATTGATCAAAAGCTGCCTTCAGAGACCTAAGGAAGCTTACGTAAAAAGTGGATAATTCGCTCCTATCGGTAAAAACTGACGGCACTGTAATATTATCTATAAGATTCGCAATGCCATTGAAATTAGCTTTTTGAAAATTGTATTTATAATTAGCAATATTTTCGGAATTAAAACAATTCAATAACTTAAAATCTAAAACTAGAGCATTGTGGTGAGTAGAGTTTGGGAATATTGGACATAGAGATTTATTAACAGAAAGATATAAGTCTTTATCCGCAAATAATAGGTCAAGAGTTCTGTTTAGGCTATTTTTAAAGTTATTCAACTGAATTAAATTGGAAGTTGTTAAAGAATCAATAAACAGAGATTCACATTCATTATTTACATTATATGGAACCAGATAACCTTCATCCGGATCAAAAACCCAATTAATATTTGGCAAATTAAAGTCTCCTACAAAAATTACATGTTGTTTACAATTTGACTTGGAAGCATAATAAATACAATTATTTACATGTTCTTTGTATAAATCTAACGCACTTTTTGGTGGTATATAACTTACTATGATGAAAATATTAACATTACAATTTAAGAAAACTTTGATAACTATTTGATCAATATCTAGAGTTGCATTATTCGAAGATGGCAAAACCATTTCAGTACAGGCATAAGATAGTGTTGTTCCAAATAATGATTCTGCAATTGCATAAAATGAAGAGTCGGATTTTCCTTGGAAAATAATGATTCTGGTTGTTCAAAATCAGATGTACAAGATAGTGAAAATTTCACAAATTTCACAAATGCCGATCGAGTCATTAAAACTGGTGATAAAATAAAAGAAAATATAAGTGAAGAAGAAGTCAGATACCGTGAAAGACTTAAAAGTAAGTCAAAATTATCACAATAGATTTTTAGAAAAATGTATTATGATTACTTAAATGTGGCTAAATGAAATTCCCAATACATTTGAAGAAATAAAATTTCGTGACGATAAAATTTTTTGGGAGGAAGCCATACAAGATGAACTTTATTCTCATTTTCAAAACGATACTTGGTGCTTAGTTCAAAAGCCAAATGACAAAACATAGTAGATTGCAAGTGAGTGTTAACAATAGTCATAAAACAAGATGAGTAAGGCACGGAAGTCGTCGGGGTCCTCTGAAAGGGGGCATAAAGGTCTTGAGCTAAAACACGCTTCAATTTGTGTCAGAAGCGTGGATAATAATTTGTTGTGATCCACATAACGGACCGCACGCATCGTCCACTCAGCAAATGCACACTTCTCTTCTTTCTTTCACCCATATCCGCCAACATCGCTATTCGACACCCAATGGTAATTGCCCACCGCCAACAACGCTAACAATGTACCAAGACACATGATACAAGTGTGCCATTTTAAGGTATAGGTCAGTGCAGTACGACAAACTCAAGTGGGGTCAGTACAGTCCAACGATGAATCAAGACATACGACACCCTTGAAACGTACAAGACACATGACACCTTTGATGTGCCCATTCATATGCGATACATGCAGTATATTGGGTAAACACCAAATCATGCACGGCCATAGCAAAACCCTAAAAGCAATTAAACGCAATTAAGGGATATTGTGAATGAGTGCCTGCATTCATGCATGAAAGCGAAAATTGGACGGAGCAAAGTACAGCGTATGTATTACGTACAAGCAGATTTCAGACGTGGGCAAAAATTAAGAAAGAAGAGGGGGTAAGATGCGTACGCACAACATCGTATAAAAGGAGTAGCTGATATCGAGGATAGGCAGAGTTAAACGAGAGTTAAATTGAGTTAGTTATCAGAGCTAATTATTATTGATAAACTAATTATTATGGATAAACTAAATAAAAAAAATTAAAAAAGAAAACTTGTTTGACTCTCCCTTTGACGCTCTTCCCTTGAATAATCAAGGAAGCACGGCGCCAATTGTAACAAATTCTTCTTGGTAAATACCCCATTCCCGACCACTTTCTTGAGGTGGTACTTCACACTCATCACACTCTGTACTTCACGGCTCTTCCCAAAGCCCTCCGAAATGTGGGGAAGCAGGGGGGATAAATTATCAGTATTAAAATATATACATACATAATATATCGTTTATAATGCAAATGAGAAATAATAAATAAACTGCTATGTGTAGTTCAGAGGAAATTAGAGGCGATAGCAATATAGCAAGGGAAATATAGGTATTATGAATAACAGGCAAAAAATTCAGTGGGGTCACAATTCAATTAAATTGCATTTGATTAATTATAAGTAAGAGAACAAACAAAAAAGGAAAGGAGGAAAAAATCGTTTCAGATGGTAACTATTAATACGACGATTTCTATTGCATATAAGACGAATAACATATTTCTGGGAAATTAAAAGTGGATTCATTTTATTGTCATGCGTGCCGCCCCAAGAAACTAGACCGTATTCAAGCCTTGAATGAATCAACCCATAATAGATGCATTTAAGAAGATCTTTATGGCTTTAAATAGTACAATTGTCTTGTGGCAGCTATAAGGTATTTCTTAAGTGCACCAATTAATCCTATAGTCAAGTATAACACCAAGGTACTTAGAATTGACTCTTTCTATGGTGAAACATTTATCGGAACATGAGCGCGATGCAAAAAATGTTCGCAAACTTGTATTTAACTTGCAAATGATGACTATGACTTGACTATGTTTAAATTTATTACAGTTTGCGCAACGAAATGTGTAAGTTCCACAATCTAGCATCCTTTCGCATACTCGATAGCTGAATTTTGGATGAAAGAAGGAAGACAGCTATCTGTTGGTCTGGAGCCGAAAATGAACGCGTTCATCTATGTAAATGAGAGTCTTACAAAGAAAAATCTCTCTTATTTTATTTAAACATCCTCTATTCCGTCCCCCTTAAATGTAAGGTTAGGTTAGGTTAGGTTAAAAAAGGGGAGTGTGATGGTTAAGCATCACTTCCACTCGGAGGCCAAAAGCCCTATTAAGATTCCCTTCATTTGTGGGGGTACACATATAATTAACCTGTCCTATCACGTGGTGGCTGAAACCACCCATTGCTCTTAATGAATTTTAGAAGATCCGATATATCTGCATTAGCCACATCCGCCGTCTCTGTAAAGAATCTTTGGCATAGCGACGCTAGGCGTCGATTCTGGAGAGCTGGGCAGTGGCAAAGCAGATGTTGGATCGTCTCAGTTTCTTCCTCATCGCCGCAGCACGAATGGGACAGTGTCCTGTGATTGATCATCCCGAAGAGCATACGGATCGAGTTACGGTCCAGCGCCAGGAGCTTCTTTGTTTTTCCGATATTGAGCTCTGGCCACGATGATCTTGTCGTGTAGCTGCCGTTTCTTGTATGCCAAGACGAGTTGGCTTCTTTGATGATTGTATCGTTTATGATCCGGTATAATGCGCTGATCGATGGTTGCAATGACGTGTCCGCTTCGTTGATGTCGAGTTCAGACCCTTGCCTGGCCCTTAAATGTAAACTCTCTCTAATCTCCCACATGTCGCATATAAATATGCTGTACTTTTTATTACTTAAATCCGACCTTCTTAAATAAACCAGTCTGTTAAAACTACACTATTGTAGAAGTGTTAGTGTTGCTCGTCTTTCTGAAACATGGTTAAAGGAAGGTAAGCGTTCCAAACTGTTTAGTGTTAATAATATGCGTCTTGTACTAGCGGACAGACACCGGAAAGGGGGTGGAGGTGTAGCCATTTATATTAAAAAATGTTACAATTTTCATGTCATAAAGATATCTAAACCAGATGATCTGGTGGAGTATGCTCTTATCGAACTAACGGATGATGGTGGTAACTTATTGGTAGGTTGTATTTATATGGCACCTGATGTTGCGAATTACTCGCATATTAGAGACGTGCTCGAAGAGCTTTCTCCTCAATATTCCAAGATTGTGATTTGTGGTGATCTAAATATCAATATTCTAAGCACCGTAAGCAAAACCACCAAAGAAGCAATTGAGTCACTCAACTTTACATTTGCCAATCACACCGAACCAACACATTTTGAACCCAATAGGTTACCCTCTTTGATAGATGTTGCCTTGTTGTCTCACCGAAACCTTATTATGCATTACGAATAAATCCTAGCCCCTGCGTTTTCACATCATGATATGCTCTTCTTAACGATAGATACACTTCCAGGTAGAGTGAACAAGGTAACTCATAAAATATACCAATACACTGACATAAATCTGGAATCGCTATTTAATGAATGTCAGAGCTTGAACTGGTGGCCAATCTACAGTACAAATGATACAAATTTCCAAATTGAGTATTTTAACAACAAAATACAATATTTTTTAATAAGTATGTCCCAGTTAGAATACGGAAAATGGTAACAAATAATATACCTTGGTATACACGGGAAGTTGAATTGTCTTTTATTTCATTACTTCCTTTGTTTACATATATTGTTTATCTGCAAAGCCGGAAGGGCTTGTCTGCAGAAGACTGGTCGCATTTATGAACATTAAGGTAAGTTAAGTTTTAATTACATGTCTCTATTATTTTGACTTTCATTAATAGTAAAATACAATAAACAAAAAACAAAATTGAACATTATTAAATAAAAAAAAAAAAAAAAACAAGTAGATTTTACGTTCTGGAAGCTAAATATTTTTGTTTGACTTTTTTTAAGATTTCATTTTTTTCTTATGTTGCGAAATTCTCTGGGAAGTTCGTTTAGCACTGATGGAACTGCAACATTAAGCGTCCTTCTTCCGTACTCGTTCCAATATTTCGGGACTTCATAGAACTGCTGCTGTCTTCTTCTCGTATTTACTGCTTGTTGCGTCGGAGTTCTGAATGTATCGGCGTTGTAGAAGTGCGCAAGAATTTCTAGATTGTAGATCTGCTGAATATTCAGAGTATTATTGAAGTTTTGGACTCCAGGGTGTCTAGGGTTTTGCACTATTTTTTGCAGTCGCACATGTGTTTTTTGCAGTGATTGCATTTGGGGCGCTCTTCCCCACGCTAATATGCCATACCTCAGATGTGATTCTACTAAACCAAAATAGCATTGCCTAAGAATTTCGGGTGTACAGATATTTTTTAGGTGGAAGAGTGCGTAAGCGGATTGACACAATCTAGTTTTAAGTTCTCGTAGGTGGTAACTCCATTTAAAGTTGTAGTCAACGGTGAGTCCAAGATACTTGTTTGTCGACACATTATCGATGTATATGTTGCATCTATCATTTTCTTTTACATTTTTGCATCCGTTTTTGTGCAAACATTCTATGTCATGCATTTTAATCTTGATTTTAGTTTTTGGGATATGTGGCGGACGAATATGCATTACCTATGTCTTCAGAGCGTTAATCCGTTAGTCCATGGTCGTGACACCAAGCTATGATTCCGTTGAATTCTATTTGTAGTAAGCTTGCAGCTTCATTTACGTTCCTATGGCTAATTACAATCGCTGTGTCGTCCGCGTAGGCATATCCCGTACCATACTTCAGCACTGACATCAGATCATTGGCGTAGATAATAAATAGGAGAGGACCCAGTTTTGATCCCTGTGGAACACCATATAAATACAATATCCTCATCTTCACTTAGGAATTCACCAATCTTTACTTTAAATTTTCGGCCCGTTAAATAGTTTGCAAACCATGCTAGAATATTGCCCCGAACTCCAATCTTTTCTAACTGCCCCAGTAATTGTGTGTGGCTTAATGTATCGAAGGCTTTTTTAAAATCTATGAATAGAACCGCCGTACTTTGGTTTTTATCCAGGCTTTGATTTATTTGATTCGCAAAAGTAGCTAGCAGATGGTTGATGCTCTTGTTTTTGCGAAAACCATATTGATTTTTGTTCAGGATTTTACATTTTTCTACATATTCGTAAAGCCTCTTTGCCAATACTTCTTCCATAACCTTGTCGACGGACGATAGAATTGAGATGGGTCTGTAGTTCACAATTTCGTTCTTCTTTCCGCTTTTGTATATCGGCCGTACTATTGATGTTTTCAAAAGCTGCGGGATCGATGCTTGGTCGAAACTCATATTTATAATCTTCGTTATCACGGGCGAAAGTTGTTCTGCGCTTATCCTTAGATCCATTGGCCTTATGTCATCTATTCCAGCTGACTTGTTGCATTTTAGCGAATGAAGTATATTTTTGACCTCGGTATCGGTAACATATTGTACATACGCTGAGTTTTGAACACTATTCGAGCGGCCACAGAATGTTTTCTGATTGCACTCATGAACTGTATTGTGAATTTCCAATGACAATGTTTTTGTAAATTTGTTCGCTAGGTCATTAAAATTTTCTTCATGGGAAAAATTCTTTTTTATTATGTCGTCTAGATTTTTCGACCTTCTTCCCAGTAATGCGTTTACAATCTTCCACGTCTCTTTTGGGTTGTTTTTACACTCTTGGAATTTCTGCTTGTAAAAGTTTGATTTTGTCCGCTTTATTTTTTTGTTAAGTTCGTTTCTATAGAATTTATACTCTTTGCGATAGTCTTCATTTTGTCTATTGTTTTTGTACCTTCTGTACAGCCTATCACGTTCTTTGCACTCGTACTTCAGCTCTGCAGTGGTCCAACTGTGTTCCGTGCTTCTTTTCTTCCTTGTAACCGTTGAGGATGTGACAATAGTGTTGAGTACTTCCTTGAAGTGCAGATATAATTCGTTCACATCTGTATGTGAATTTAACTCGGCCCAGTTGAAATCTTGTATTTTTTGTGCTACTACTTGAGTGAGCACATGTCGCTCTTTACTGGATTCATTCACAACTGTATCCGCTTTAATTCCACAATACAAGGTGTAGTGATCTGAGATGCATTTTTCGATCACCGCTGATTTGATCTCAACTTTGTTTGCTCTTATCAAGCAGTGATCAATTAATGTTTTTGTGTTTCTTGTTAAATCATCACGAGTGTGAGAGAGTATGCAGTTTTGGAGACCTTTTGCCGCTATCATAGACATATATTCGCAGACATCTTTATTAGCTTTGTCTTTTAAATTTATGTTTACATCGCCCATAACTATCAGACTCCTTCTTGCTTCTATTACATCGAAATGCTCATTAAGCTCACTAATGAAATGTTTAACATTTAATTTTGGTGGCCTATATAGAGATATAATTGAAGCTTCAAACTTGCCTCGTTTTACATTTAGAGAGACGTTTTCATAAATTTTTGTTGTTCGTTCCGCTTTTTCGTACATAACATCGTTTTTTACATATACAGCTATACCTCCTCCTTTGGAGTTACTCCTTGTAAAAAATTCACTACTGTATCCATCAATTCCATACAGATTTTTTTCACTTTCTTTTATATTAATCTCACACAACATAATTACATCTACATTTGACAGAAAATCGCTTACATATAACATGAAATCATTCCAATTCGTTCTTAAGGATCTTGTATTTAGAGATATACACGAGAATTCATTACTGTTATTTTTTATGTAGCGGCATGCTTCATCTTGCGATTTCAGATTAATAAAATTTATCTTTTCTAATTCTTTTTCATTGTTTTCCATTTTTGGTGTGATAATTTTGTGCACTAGTGTGCTTCCGATATTATGGGAAAAAATTATAAAAATATAAAAATTAATTATAGCACAGAGACATATGTTTATGACATTTTGTCAATGTCAGTGATCGTTTGGATCTCGATAGTACGGTCTCCTTCTGATTTTTTGGCTAATACTTTATAATTTTTGAACCAAACAAATTTCCAATTCGTTGACTTAGCTTTTGTTTTTGTGAGCCAAATTAGCTTTTTGAAGTGTGGTGTTAATTGTTCATTAATGTATACATTCTGATTCGTGTAAGCCGGGTTGCTTGCCTTTCCTGAAACAGAACATATTTCCCCATATTTCAGCGTCCTCTTTTGTTTTGTTCGTTCGAGGAATGTACTTTTAGTTTGCTTCCTAGTGAAGCTAACCACAATATTTCTCATTTGTTTGTTTTTTCTATCGGGATAAGAGTAAACTTCCTCGATGTCGCTATCAGTGATCTGGGTGTTTAATGTGTTCCCTATTGACTTTATAATGTCAAAAGCATTTTCTGTGCATGACATTGGAACATTCTTTATTTCCACATTCTTGTCAATTTGTTTTTGTTCAAGAGTATTGACCTGAGTTTGCAGACAACCTATTTGAACGTTTTTGTAGTCTATTTGTTTTTTGTATTCTTCAATCTCTTTCTTAAATGTTTGGAGTAGTTCATTGTTTTTCGTGAGTGTGATGTTGATTTCTTCATATTTACTTGTCGTAAACTCAACTGCTTTTGCATATTCTTTCAGTAGTGCCTTAATTTCATGCAACTCTCTTTGTATAGCACTTTTGTCTTCCTGTACATCGTTGGTGACAGTTGCTTTTGGAGATTCTATTTGCCGTGGTCTCTTCGTTGTTTGGGATTCTTCATTTGCTGGTAATTTGTCTTTCATTCTGCACGATATACATTTCCAATTTTTCTTCGCATTTGCAGACATCTTCCGGTACGAGCTTTGGGCTACAGAACTGCAATCGAAATGTAAATTCCCATTACAGTTCGTACAGTGTACGAATTCACCGTCAAGGGGTAGCGGATCCTGACATCTACTGCATATCTTGTCCATCACCGATTCGTTATTCCTCTTTGGATTCCGCGAGAGTCTTTGGTTCGATTTTGTATCTTTGCGAACAGCAAGACCAAAAGGAATTTAACTGTTTACGGATCTTTTTTTACGACCTCTATCTGATAAATCGGTACATAGAGGTTGAAATAAACAAAACTCATTCGGATTCAGCACTTTTTGTTTTTGTTATTTGGATTTTCGCTACTGTTTACACATTGGACGTAAACACGACACTTGCGTAGCTGTGAAATGCGATTGGGCTCACTGGCTCAAAATTCTCGCTAACGGAATAGGTTGATAACCGAATGACAGGACGAACGACTGATTGATTGCGCGGATTAGCGATATCACCGGAATGGGAATTGACGAGAATCTATTAGACGTCAGCCTTGGACACGTACACGTCTCACTCGGACCACAGAACTATGGCAACTATTGGTGCGTGATCTCATCGAAAATTGTACTCCGGATGGCGGCGATGTGGATGCACAGCCATTCAAAGCCACTTGCAATGCAGTAACATCACTTATTCGTAGGAATAAAAAGTACTACTATAGAAATAAATTTGGATCTGCCAACTCAAGTTCTGAATTCTGGACCAAATTCCGTCAAATTGGGCTTTCGTCTGAAAAGGTTTCTATCCCGAATGATATTAACATAAAACAACTTAATGAGAAATTCGCATCCATATCTGCGGTATCAAGTCTTCCGAACATTCTCCCAGTTGAGAAAAATCATGAAAGAACGTTTTCTCTCTCTCGAGTCGATGAAATTGGTGTTGGAAAAACCATTCTAGGTATCAAATCTATAGCAATAGGTTCCGACAACATTGATCCACAATTTATAAAAACTCTACTCCCAACCATCATCCATCAAATTACATATACATATCTTTAACACAATCACAACCACCTCTGCTTTTTCCCGAAAATTGGAAAATTACAAAAATCCTGCCAATACCTAAATCCTCGAATACTTCGGAATATCGTCCTATTGCTATTCTCCCATTCTTGAGCAAAGCTTTTGAAATGATACTAAGCCAGCAAATCAAAACCCATTTAAACGAAAAAAAACTAATAACCAAATACCAGTCGGGTTTCCGTTCTAAACACAACTGCACCATATGCACATATTAAAAGTATGTGATGACCTACGTACCGGCTTGGATAGCAACTACCTGGGACTGATGGTTTTCTTAGACTTCTCTAAGGTATTCGAGTAAACCATAAAATACTTATAAAAAAATTTTAAACACAATTTTTGCTTGAAAGTTCCTTGTGCAATCTTATTGTTTCATACCTTCTTAATCGCTCACAATATGTATTTCACAATAATAAATGTTCATCCTGTCGTTTTGTTCCTTTAGGTGTCCCCAGTGATCTGTACTTGGACCACTCTTATTTACATGTTATATAAATGACATATCCGAACATATAACAACCTGTGAACATCACATTTACGCCGACGACGTGCAAATATATTCAATGTTTCCAAAATCGGACAAAACCTTAGCCATAAGTGTAATGAATAGCAAACTGAACCAAATTTATGACTGGTCTCTAGACAACCGCCTTAATATCAACTCTTGCAAGATCAAGGCTATGGTATTAACCGGCCATAGAACTATTGATACCTTCCCACAGTTGTTCCCACACAATGTTGATCCTATTGACTATGTAGATAGCATTAAGAACCTCGGAGTTTATTTTCACCAGAATCTTAAATGGAATGTACATATCACATCCACAGTCAAACTTACCCAGCAAACCGCTAACCCCGTCGAATGTCGTTATGCTCTCTCTCGGTTAAGGGATAAAAAAACATACGAAAACATCCGACTCTTCCTAGCTTATCTCCATGATAAGTCAGACTCCGTTTGCTACGAAGGAAAAACTAACACAAGCGTAAGGGTATCAATCGAACAGGAAGGTCTTCCTGCTGACTTCGCTAGCCTCAAAAACCTCTTCGTAAAATACCACGAATTCTTCAATATTTCCCCTCAAAAAGTCTCAAATGATCTCGAAACTTTCCGGCAATATATACACTCAAAACGGATATCGCACCTCCAGCGTAGCCGAGCCGACCACGACAGGTTTTTTCGTTCCTAATTGTCGCCATCCTCCTGTCACCCACACCCTCTGCAAAAACCTCCCTCTTACTATTTATTATCAAAATGTAAGAGGTCTCCGCTCGAAAACCCAAGTTATCCTGCAACAATCACATGCTTTGTCATTTGATGTCTTCGCGTTGACTGAAACGAACCTGATCCCCAGCATAAATAACCTCGAACTGTTCCCACCAAATTTTAATGTTTATCGCGATGACGAACTCAGCCGACTCACTGACGGTTGTCCTTGCCGAGGCGTTCTACTAGCCGTCCTTAATACAATTGACTCTTCCCTTATTGCAGTATCATCCTCCCCACTTCTCGACTTTGTTTCAATTAAGATTGCTCTACCCCAGAAGACATTATACATCATTTGTTTCTACATCTTGCCCTCACAACCTATTGAATCCTATGAACTCGCCATCAACACAATCGACCAATTAACCGATTTAAGAAACCCTCAAGATGAAATCCTTGTTTTCGGTGACTTCAACCTTCCTCATCTTAAATGGATCCAATTAGACGATCAATCGTCTTACACTGCCACCAATCCCACTACTGCCAAAGAATGTCTCTTCTTGGATCGCCTAACAGATTCAAACCTCAGCCAAGTTAGTGGCGTACTAAACTACATGGGTAGACAACTCGACCTCATATTCACAACCGATCCTCTCAACTCTTCTGTTTCACTTAGTCCCCTTTCCCTTTCAACCATCGATAACTTCCATCCTCCCCTCCTCCTTTCCTTCTTTCACGATTCTCCATCACAGAATAAACCTCCTACAGTTCTGGCCTCTTACGATTTCCACAAAGCAAAATTTCATCTAATAAATGAATACCTTAAAAATGCCCCTCTCAATTTTGAAAACCTAACCGTAAACGATGCTATATCCATATTCTACAGGGAAATATTTTACTCTATCTCTCTTTACGTTCCCGTTTCACAACGCAAAACTTCGTCCACCTCCCCACCCTGGTATAATCGCAGGCTCCGTTCTCTAAGAAACAAAAGAAATAAGCAATGGACAATCTTCCTTCGTACTCAATCATCCAATGACTTTTCTAACTACCTGGGCAGCTATCTCCACTTTACCGCCCTACACAACTTCCTCTATCAACGGTATTTAACAGAAACGCAAGCCAATCTTATAAACGATCCAAAGTCCTTCTTTAAGTTTGTTAACTATAAAAGAAAATCCGATGGCTACCCTACCTCCCTCTCCTTCCACGATCAAACCTCGAATGATCCCAATATTATCGCCAACTTTTTCGCCACCTTTTTTAAACAGTCTTTCGCCGACGACTCGTTTGCTCCAGACTTCTCATACTTTCATTATCTACCCAATTTTTCTCTTGGACCATTTCTCCCACACACAGTTGATTCTTATGTCATCGAAAACAAATTAAATCTACTTAATGATGAATTCACTCCTGGACCCGACGGTCTCCCTGCCATATTTCTAAAAAAATGCTCCTCAACCATCTCCCGCCCTCTCTCGAAAATCTTCACTCTATCCCTATCCCAAGGTGAATTCCCCCGCTTATGGAAAAACTCATTTATCACCCTTATACATAAAAAAGGTCCGAAGAACGTTGTTAACAACTATCGTCCCATTGCCAAACTATCACATATACCTAAACTCTTCGAGAGTGTTTTGTACGAAACACTAAGTTTTCGCTGCAAGTCATTAATCTCCCCCAGACAACACGGTTTCCTCAAATGCAGATCCACAACCACTAACCTTGTTGAATTTGTGTCCTTTACCCTATCAGCCTTAGAGAACGGCAAAGAAGTCGACGTTATCTCAACCGATTTCAGTAAAGCCTTCGATAAAATCTCCCACAGACTGATACTCTTCAAATTGTCCTCCCTTGGCTTCGACCCCATCTCTTTGAAGTGGATATCTTCTTACCTGGAAAATCGCTATTATAATGTTCGTTTTAGATCTGCCTTCTCTAACCCCTTTTTAGCCTCCTCCGGCGTCCCCCAAGGCAGCCACTTAGGTCCACTTCTTTTCGTTCTTTCCATAAACGATCTTGAATTGGTGATCAAACACTCCCACATCTCATTATACGCCGACGACACCAAGTTCTTCAAGACCATTTCCTCCAGTCATGACTCTTCCCTTATTCAATCTGATCTCAATAGCTTTTCCATCTGGTGCTCCAAAAATTGCTTAGAGCTTAATATTTCCAAATGCCAATCAATTACCTTTTCACGTAAACGAATCAAACCTCCCCCTGGTCTCTACTTCCTCAATAATCAACCCATCTCCACGGTTCAAGTCATTCGCGATCTTGGCATATTATGTGACCAAGAGCTTAATTTTCGGGCACACATCGATGAAATAATCCTTAAAGCTAATTCTGCACTCGGTTTCGTGAAGCGATGGTCTAAAGAATGGCTTGGAAAGCCATTTTCTTTTCGTGTATCACTGCTTTGGCTTCGTCTGTCCACCACCAGGTTTATTTTGCGTGTTGGCAGGGGCCTTTAGATGTTCCGAGCAGTGATTTGGCTTTCTCCAGGCCAGATTGTTGTAGGGAATCCCACATGTCTTGTGCTCTGCACTCCTCATTACCGACCTCATCGATAATGGAAGAGAGGTAGTTTTCCATGATGGTAATAAAAGCTTCGCCTTTTCCTTTATCCAGCTTATAGCACTTGATTCTCTCAGACACCTTCGTTTGCTGCTTTGACTTCTTTCTCGCATCCATAAAAAATTCAGCCAGGAGGAGACGGTGTTGAGGGGCGATCGCGTCTCCCAGGATCACTTTGCAATCTTTAGCTCGTGGCTTCATGAAACTGGATACCAAATGATAGTCTATTTGAGTTTCATTTCCGCCGTTGCTATAAGTGATCAGGTGCCGGCTTTGTTCGACGAACATGGTATTGCACATGTTTAGGATATCTTCACCTGAAGAGTTCCTGGTGCCGTATCCCAGCCCTCCGTGGTAGCCTTCATAGTCTTCGCTTGTCCGTTTAAATCTCCCCAAACAAACAAAAGCTCTTCCTTTGGGATGATTTTGACAAGGTTGTGGAAATCTAGCTAGAATGCATCTTTTTCTTTTTGTTCGCATCCTACTTGAGGGGCATATGCGCTTACGATGTTCCAAACCTCACCATGCATCACCAATTTGAGAGCCATCAAACGGTCACTGGACTTTGAAATGGTTAAGACGTTGCCAAGTAACTCTGCCGTAAGGATGATGGCGATTCCGTTTTTTCCTTGTTCCAATCCATAGTAAAACATCTTGTAGGCTTTTGTTTTAACGTCCAAGAAACGTGCCCGATTACCGGTGTTTCGCCATTTCGTCTCTTGTACGCACAGGATGTCTACTCGCCTTCTAACCATCATTTCTTCAAGCTCATAGCTGCGCCCACTCATGCTTCCAACGTTCCAACTCGCGACTCTTAAATGTGGCTTACGCCGTTGCATTACTTTGCTATCCCCCGGAAATCCTATAGCTCTGACCCGAGCATTGCTGCTCGTCCCAGGATCACGACCATTAGTAGTGCCTGGCGGGGTAGTGCTTTTCCTTTTAGCGTTCTTTTCCATAATGCTACGGTTTGACCGTTTTCTTTCTTCCCTTCCTTTTTGACACGGGCATGCTCCAGATTTTTATTTTTTTTTTTTGATTGATCTTACTCTTACAACACCGGTGATCTCCAGTCGTGTCAACCCACTGATTTGCATGCACACTTGTGGGGCAGTTTAATGGTGGTATATGTGTCCCTAGGCTCACCTTGGTGTTTTCTAAATTGCCTAGATGTGAGTTTTGTTTACCTTTGTTTAGTCGCCTTTTACGACAAGCGATAGGTATCGCTGCAGGGATATTCTTTACCCGTCCCTGCACGAATTCCCGACGAATATAAAGTTAAGGCTAGTAAAATCGTTTATTACACCCATCTTGACATACGGCTGAAATATTTTCTAATATGGACCATGAATCCAAAAGAAAACTAACGGTGGCCTATAATAGCTGCGCGAGGTATACATATATTAAGCGTCAGCAGATATGAACACATCTCTAACCTGATGAACTTCAGAACTACATATAATGACTTTGCATCAAATCCTGACCATCAGAGAACCCGAGTACCTTCTCGAAAAAATAAGGTTTGCCAGAAATCAAAGAACTATGCAACTAATTGCCCCTTATCTTAACACTTGCCGTCAATTTTTTGTCCACGTGATTCAGCTTTGGAATCTTTTACCCCTAGAAATAAAGCGCACCTGCAACACAAACACTTTCAGAACGAACGTTTTTCAATATTATGCAGAAAATTTTTAAGCTAGAATAAATGAAATAGAATTTCAAGTTCAGCATCTCATCTTTCTTCCTTTCTACATTCCTTCTTCCTTTCCACATTCCTTCTTCCTTTCCACATTCCTTCTTCCACTCATATAGTTAAAGTAATAGTTATAATTATAAGCATTCTTTTTTGACGTAGAATACGTCTTTCGGATTAAATGGGGGTGTAATTTGAAGTACGATTTTTGTTAAACTGTTTGCTTGACTTTGAGTGCATATTTTTCTATTAAATTGTCATCAATAAAAATAATAAAGTAAGCACTCAGCAACTTAAATATGTGTACTTTTATTTCGCAATCGTTAATTGATTAAATTTTATTCACATAAAATTTCTATACGAAAATACGATTTCAAGCGCATAAACTTTATTAACATTTGATGCATTGCTGTTTTTCTGCGCCACCTATGGTATTTTAGCAGAAACAACTAACAATATTCCAGACATAAACCCAGGGTTACTTTAATAAAAGTTGGACAATTTAGTGATTTTTGATATTTTCCATTTTCGCAACACTGTTCGGGCAACCATTTTAAAAATTGAGCAAAGTTTGCTAAGTGAAATTATTAAGTGAATATGCCACCAAAAAAAAGAATAAAATACAGTACAAAACATCATTTGAATAAAAGGCAGAAATGTACTATGTAAGTATTTTTTATTATAATAGTGGTATACATATGTGCAATTGCTAAATTTTGTAGTGTACGCTATGTATTTATATAAAAATTATTTTCAATATTAAAGTAGTCATGTAAGTGTAAATAATCAAAAAAATTTTGTAAAGGCACAACCTTGGTTAAAATATTATAAAATAAAAAATAAATAGAAAAACTTCATACAGAAATTTATAATGAGTTTTTTATTACTAAAACATTTAAATCATTTATACAATATTATATTTACTTCTTATATTTTTATTGAAAAAAGACTGATACGCATTCTACGTTTAATCTATGCGCCCGTGTGGTCTAACACAGGCCGAAAGCTTTTTTTTATTATAATTAAATATTATGTAATAAGCACATGTACATTTGTTTATTATACATATGTTATACTGCAGCTTCTTCACGATATATAAAAGATGTATATTATCTTATGTGAATGAGAAATTTAATTATCAATAAATATATTTAAAAACATAATTTTGGTTTTATCACCAATGGCTTAGGATTTCCAGGTCGGGTTTTATATCAGCAGCTAAAATAAGAGTTGAATTACTTTGAAAAGTGCATGATAAATCATCAGCAAATGCAGTGATTTTGCTTCGAAATGTAAGTGAGAATATCGAGTTGATGAAAGTCAAGAAAAGTATCGGACCAAGCACCGATCTTTGAGGAACGCCAATAGAAATGTTTCTACTTGAACTCATTTGTCCACTAATTTTTACACTTTGTCTTCTGTTGGATAGGTTAGAATTAAACCAATTATGTACCATACCCCTGAAACCATACTTCTATAATTTTTCCAAGATAATGTTGTGATTAACTGTATCAAAAGCTTTGGTTATGTCAATGAAGAGAGCCGCAGTTAAGTTTTTATTATTAAAGCTATTGTAAATGTCTGAACAGACATTTAAGAGTGCTCCTTCAGTTGAAAAACCTGAACGAAAAATTGAGACTTAATAGGAAAGTTGTTGTTATCTAAGAACTTTATGAATATGATTCTGGTTTTAAAGGCCTTCTCAAAAACTTTAGAGAAAACAGGAAGAAGCGAGATATTAACTAATGTTTTGTCTCCTTTTTTAAACAATGGAATGACTTCGGCTTGCTTTAGATCATCTGGAAAAACACCCATTGAAATGCTTTTGTTATAAATGTGAAAAAAATGTCACAAATATTCAGGGCGATTTTCTTAACAAAGCTATTTGAAAAACCATCACTTGATTTTGAGTTTGAGTTTTTTAGAGAAAGGATAAGGTTGTATACCTCGAAGGAAGTAATTGGTTCTAAGTAAAAGCTTTCCCGAGAACATACCTCATAAACTGTACAATCACATTTGGAAATATCTGCACAGTTATCTGATATCATTTAACTACCAATAGATATAAAGAACTTATTGAATTTTTCAGCTATTTCTTTGGGATCATTGATGATAGTATCTTCGTCTTTAATCTTTTGAACGCAAGGGCTGACAGTCGTTTTATTTTTAATTTCTTTAACCAGTTTCCATTCTTTTTTCGAATCGAGTTTGATTTCCCGAAACTTGTTCAAGTAGTAGTTATTTTTGCAGCTTTTAACCTCTTTACTAAGGTCTTCACATATTTTTTGGTAAGCGTCACGTAAATTCTTATGTTATGAAATTTCGTTTTCTTTTTATATAGTATATTCCTTTCCTTAACCTTCTTAAGCAACTCAGTGGTTATCCAAGGTTTTAGTCTCTTTATTTTATTCTCTTTTTTTCTTACTGTTTTTGAGCAAAGCATGACGTACTTATTCAAAGTTCCGGAAATTTGCTGTAAGCTTTAGGAGGATAATTTTCGTTAAGAATTTCAAGCCAATTATCATAACGAAGGAAATCATTTAGCGCAAGGTTATCAGTGATAGTGATAGAGGGATATGAAGGAATTATTTTAGGACTTACACCACTATTGTTCTTAATACTTAAACATGTCATACAGTGATCAGAAATGTGCAAGTCAAAAACCGAGCTATGGAGCAAGTGTGCTCGGCTTCAGAAAATCGCACAAGTACTCGACGAATCATAATACGAGTAGGTTTGTTTATACACGATTCTAAAACGTAAGAAGCTAGCAAGAATAAATACTTATTGACCGATACAGAGTTCTGCAAGATGTCAACATTCAAATCCTCTAATACTATTACGTCACGCGTTGACTGACTTATTATTAAAATGTCTATATATACGAGTACAAATGATAGTTAATTTTTTTCACAGATACACACTTTAATAACATCACAACTCTGCAAATTTTCAGCGACAATTTTTAAAAAACCCGGCAACACCCCCAGAAACATACTCATACTCGTTGTTGATCAAAGGAAAGATCTGCATTTTTACGTCTTCCACCGACTCGAAGAATGCCATCACCATCTATGAATGGATTCAAGCAGCCCATACCTCTTATTTTATCCACCCCTTGTGGAAACCTTTCAAGTTGAGATGAGTGGGCGAGAATCTTTGTTGCCGCATCCGAGGGATTTAATGGACCACTCGTTCTTTCCGTGCCTTGCATTCGAGAGTTGGTCCCAAATCTTCTACAGTACGCGGTTATTCTCGTAAGCCGGTTAAGATTTGAGGATTGGTGAATCAACCAGCTGGGCCGATTGTCGATGATGTTGGTATCGACATGATGAACTCTGATGGGCTTCCTCTCTTCGTCAGTGTGTAACTCAAGTGGTTGTACTGGACATTCAAAGTCCCACGTAGATTTAGATGTGGGCCCATTCCATCACAAAGTTGATTGAACAAGTGCTGACGGGAGCATCCCTCTCGAGACCAAATCGGCGGGATTTTGACGCGTAGGCACATGATAAAAAATATCGGCCTTCGTTAGGCGTTGGATCTCCCCGACTCTGTTTCGGACCAACGTTTCCCACTTTGCGGGCTCTGTACGTATCCAGCACAGAGTGATTATGGAGCCTGTCCATGCGAAAGTGGGAATAACTCTCCCCTCAACAGTCTGTGTGATATGGTGAAGTAGTTTCGCGAGTGTGACAGCTCCGCATAATTCTAATCTTGGAAGAGAGACTGGATTTACTGGTGAGACCTTTGATTTGGCTATGAGCAGATCTATCTTAATATTTCCGCTTTCATCTTCCACCCGAAGGTATACTGCTGCTCCATATGCCCGTTCCGACGAATCGCAAAAACCGTGCAGTTGAATGCGAGTAGTTTTACCGGAAGTGCGAAGCCACCGTGGAAACCTTAAGTTATTTATCGCCGACCAATCATTGTATATCGCCTTCCTCTCATCCCGAAGGTCAGGATCAACCGGGTCATTCCAAGCTTGTCTACGGACCCAGAGAAGGATTTACTGGTGCGACCTCTGATTTGGCTATGAGCAGATCTATCTTAATATTTCCGCCTTCATCTTCCACCCGAAGGTATACTGCTGCTCCATATGCCCGTTCCGACGAATCGCAAAAACCGTGCAGTTGAATGCGAGTAGTTTTACCGGAAGTGCGAAGCCACCGTGGAAACCTTAAGTTATTTATCGCCGACCAATCATTGTATATCGCCTTCCTCTCATCCCGAAGGTCAGGATCAACCGGGTCATTCCAAGCTTGTCTACGGACCCAGAGAAGGATTTACTGGTGCGACCTCTGATTTGGCTATGAGCAGATCTATCTTAATATTTCCGCCTTCATCTTCCACCCGAAGGTATACTGCTGCTCCATATGCCCGTTCCGACGAATCGCAAAAACCGTGCAGTTGAATGCGAGTAGTTTTACCGGAAGTGCGAAGCCACCGTGGAAACCTTAAGTTCTTTATCGCCGGCCAATCATTGTATATCGCCTTACTCTCTTCCCGAAGGTCAGGATCAACCGGGTCATTCCAAG
The DNA here is from genome assembly GCA_958301585.1 of Merodon equestris. Lineage (NCBI taxonomy): Eukaryota > Metazoa > Arthropoda > Insecta > Diptera > Syrphidae > Merodon > Merodon equestris. The sequence continues at coordinate 49,615,959 of OY284417.1, read as the reverse complement.
CTTGTCTACGGACCCATAGAAGCTGCATTAATATCTTTGCCAGTGTTATAGAAGGCGTGATCCAACCCATAGGATTGTGACAGTTCGAGGGTGTATAGCTGAACGAGAATTCGTCATTCATGTGCAACCAATGTTTTTACCCGGTCTATCCCTTCAGTGGGTAGAGAGAAGGATGCCTCGTGATCTTCCCTGGGCACATTGTCAAGCAGTTCCTTATGGTTGGCTGTCCATTTTCGTAGGTGAAACCCAACTCTGCTTCCCACACGGTCTCAGCTCCGGAAATTAAGTCATCTACGTATATTTCATTTCAGTTCTGGGGTGCGACTCACCAACCTCTTCTGCCAAGGCCCGAAGTTTGCGCATCGTCAAGTATGGGGCAGGTGATGTGCCAAAGGTCACAGTTTTGAGCCGATATGTCCTTAAGATGTCAGTTGGTTCCTTGCGCCATAGGATCAGCTGATAATCGGAATCACGTTCTAATACTCTGATTTGTCGGTACATCTTCTCTATGTCTCCGGTAAACGTGTACTGATAGAACCTCCATCTGAGAATGATCTCCGTGATATTCTGCTGAAGTGCCGGGCCGGTCATCAACTGATCATTCAATGAGAGACCTGTCTTAAAAGAGGCGTCAAATACTACTCTAAGTTTGGCAGTCGAGCTCCCTTCCCATAAAACTGCGTGATGTGGCACATAATAGTGGTGCAGGTCTGGAACAGAATCTTCGGCAACTTCCTCCTTATGGCCAAGGATCAAGGAATCTTTCAGACAGTTTGTATATTGTTAACGTAAATTTCGATCTTTTTCCAGTTTGCGTTTCAAGCTTTTAAAGCGAGTAAGAGCTCCTTCTCGTGATCTACCAGGCATGGGATGGACTGCCCCTTTGAAGCCGTCGAACATTTTTGGCAAAATGGGTCTCACACCCGATGTCTTCTGGCTCTTCACATGGTTGATAAAGAGTCTCTTCTAACTGCCAGAATCTACGGAGTTCAGAGTCGAGATTACATGTTTGCAGAAAATTGTTCACTCGAAGAGATACGATGGGAGCTTTACCAAATAGGATCCACCCTAGTTTAGTTTTCTGGACAAGAGGTAAATTGTTCTCGCTTGGTTTGACCATTTCTGGCATCAAAATATCAGCCAGGACATCCGTACCTAACAATAAATCCACCTGGCTGACTGAGAAAAACTGGGGTCTGCTAAAGTCAGACCTCTTAGGTGTTCTCAAACCGTTGTGTTCAAGGTGTGGGTCGGAAGATGCCCCGACAACGACTTGAGAACGAGGGCTTACGTGGCGATCCTAAACGTTGAGTGATGGGATGCTAAAGTGAGATCAAGCATCTTTGTGCAGATGCCGTTGCTGACCAAATCCAACCCAGAGACCTTGACAGAGGTTGACTTCAGCGGGAGACGAAGCATCTGAACGGCTGATGTAGTTATAAATCTAGCTCCGGAGCTTGAGTTTACCAAGGCTCGCAATAAAAATGATTCCCCCTGTCACGGAATGTACCTTGACTAAGGCCGTTGCTAACAAAACTTGAGTTAGTTGGTTAGTTGTGTAAAAGGCGTTGACATTGGGATTTATCAGAGTTGTGTCTCCTTTTCGGTTGAAAAGTAGCCGCAGCAGCATTCATAGAAATGTTTGACCCTGATGGACCACCCTGAGTAACGAAAGTGTTTGTTTGTCCTGTAGTTGAATTGCTATTCCAGTGAAGAAGCGAATGATGCGTCTGTTGGCAATAATAGCATCGCCGACTGCTCGGACAATGGTCGAGTGTATGGCTATATGCCAGACAATTTCGATAAATTCCTAACCTAGACACTTGTTTACAACGATTAGTGATGCTCATTTTTAAGAATTTACTGCATTTCCTTATGGCACGCTGACCCCTGTTGCAAATTTGGCAGGAATACTATTGTTCGTTGCTATATGAAATACGTTTCGATGGGACGGAGGCTTGTTGACATTTGGCGTGACTCGTATTTGCTGCTGGTTGACTGCTTTCAGCGTACGAAATCGAGTACCCAAGCTTTGGCTAAATTCAGCAAACTTTGGCAACGCTTTGCTGTCCGATTTGGAACCCAATTAATTACTCTTCCCTGCTGCGTTTTAGCGGGTAGTTTCTGCAGCAGCACAAACATAATTACAACATCCCACTGTTCCACAGGAACCTTTAAATTTGCCAAACTGTGAACCGCTTCTGTAGTTCTAAGGCTCCTGGATGTAATCGGCCCGTTCTTGGGATATCGACGGCTGGTGAAACACTTTAACTGGGTTGTCACGAGGAAACGCTGATGATCGTACCTATCCGTTAGATGAGCCAACATTTTATCTGCTTCACCGGATACGCTGGATGTTGCTGGTTGACGGCTTTGAAGCTTGTGCCTTGTCGAATCGGGATCATGATCTGTGGTGTGCCTTGAATCTGCCTTATCCCTTTCTTTTACTTTTACTTGGTAACGAACCTTTAGACCGACAAGTCGTGGCGAAATTAAAATATTAAAAATATATAAAAACTAAAATATTAAAATAACTGTGTTTTCATTATTGAAGTGTGACTGATTTATTCAACAGGTTATGGGCCCAGTCACCAATAATGTTTTAATTGTTTAATTAAATTACAATTTTATGAAAATAGTAATTTAAATATATAAAAAATAGGGGTAAATTGTGTTGCGCGTGTCTAGAACTTAGGCGACGGGCGTTGACAAGCCATTGTGTGTGTGTGTGCATTGTTGAATAGCCAAGTAAAAAAAAAAAAAAAAAATAAATATGGAAAAGGGAAAAAGAAACATAAGATCCTTCGACGGCAAAAATTACTCGATCTGGAAATTTAGAGTCCAGAAAAAGAAAAATCAGATACTGATCAGTGGGAAAAAGACAATAGAGTCGCGAAAAATTTAATTATAGAATATCTAGATCATTCTTTTCTCAGTTTCGCAACTACAGGGTGCAGCGCAAAGGAAATTCTGCAAAATCTGGATAACATATACGAGGGTGGTCCGATAAGTACTTAGCCTCAGCGCCAGATGGCGCCAGTATCGCAAGAGCAACTTACTACCATCTACTAAATTCTAGTAGACCGTACTACCGTCGAAATTTCAGCTGGATTGGACTTGTAGTTTTGTTTTGACCGCGTGTGGAAGCAGGAGTGTCCGCGGACTTTGGAAAAATGGAAAAAGAGCAATATCGGTCGGTAATTCGATTCTTGTTTTTGGAAAAGAAATCACACAGCGAAATCAAAGAGCGTTTAGATGCTGTGTACGGTGACTCTTCTCCTTCGATGGTGACCATCAAAAATTGGCTTAACGAGTTTCAACGTGATTGCACGTTGATTTTTGATTAGCTGAGACAGTAGGCATTTCAAAAGATCGCGTGGGTCATATCCTGCATGAAAAAGCTGTCGCGCGATGGGTGCCGCGTTTGCTCACTCCGGACAACACGCGCAACCGCGAGACCACTTCAGAGCAGTGTTTGGCGAAGAAGTTTCTGCGTCGTTTCGTGACAGTCGACGAAACATGGATCCACTGGTATACATCAGAGACCAAGGAACAGTCGAAACAGTGGACTTCAGCCGGCGAAAGTGCTCCGAAGAAGGCGAAGACTGCCCCAACGGCCGGAAAGGTGATGGCCACCGTTTTCTGGGTTTCACAAGGTGTGATCCACTTGGTGAAGAAAAAAGTGCTCTTCCACCATGATAACGCACCGGCTCACATCTCCGCCCCCGCCACGACCAAATTAATCGAATTGGGCTTCGAACTGCTGCCCCATTCACCGTATTCTCCAGATTTGGCCCCGTGCGACTTCTTTTTGTTTCCAAACTTAAAAAAGTCACTCGCCGGGCAGAAATTTCATTCGAATAAGGAGGTCATTGCCGCCACGGAGGCCTACTTTGCAGACTTCGAGAAAACGCATTTTTCAGACGGGTTAAAGAAGTTGGAGCATCGCTGGGCCAAGTGCATCGAGCTAAAGGGAGACTATATTGAAAAATAAATCGCCATTTCTCCAAAATTTTTGTTTTTCTTTTGTAGGCTAAGTACTTATCGGACCACCCTCGTATGAGCGCAAGAGTCTAGCGTCTCAGCTTTCAATTAGAAAGCAATTGTTATCATTAAAGTTAAATCCTAATTCATCCCTCTTGAATCATTTTGATATTTTTGATAAAAACTGAACTAATATCCTCTATTGCAATAATTCATGAGATGGATAAAGTGTCACATCTGCTCTTAACACTTTCTTCTTCATATGATAGCATTATAACTGCGGTAGAAACTTTATCCGAGGATAGTTTAACTTTAGTTTTTGTGAAGAATAGATTTATTAGACCATGAAATAAAATTAAGAAATTCCAGCAAAGATACCGGTTTCAAAGTTTTACAAGCTGTACGAAGTAATGAAAACTATAATCATAAAATGAATAAAAATAATAACAAAAATAAACATACTTACAAATATAAAATGAATAAGAAGCCTAATCTAAAATGTCACCCCTGTAATAATACCGGACATAAAACAACAACAATAATAGTGATAATAACAAAGAAAATGGCAAGCACGCACACACGGCTACTGCACAATCTAATACTGGATTCGCTTTTATGATGAAATGAATGATTAATGCACCAAACAAAAATTCTGCTTGCATTTCATTTATTGTGGACTCGGGTGCCTCTGATCACATAGTTAATGATAAAAACCAGAAACCACCAATGAGACGTCCCACTCCAAATGGCCGCCGACGTTTGCCTACAAGCTCGGGCGAGCACGTGGGTACCTCAAGTGCTGTCAAATTTTTGTAAACAATCACGCACATTGTTATAATTCCAATAGTGTGTGTGGCGGGAGTACACTGCGGTACAATGAAATGAACTCACACGTATTCACGATTAGAGTTTGTTTGTAACGGGTTTTGTCGCTATGCACCTGAACCACTGTCAAAATCTCGTCAAAATTTCAGGGTGTCACGGGAGAAGACGTACGAAAGACGCACGTCTCATTCTGGTTTCTGATAAAAACCTACTAATAGATTGCATTAAGTTGAAGCAGCCAATTGAGATCGCAATTGCCAAATGCGATGAATACATACATGCAACAGCAAAAGGTACTGTGGAGGTGCAGAATGAGTATCAATCGAAGATAACCCTCGAGAACGTATTGTTCTGTGAGCATATTCCCCAGAATTTGCTCTCCGTCAAGAAGATGCAGGCATGGAGATTGTATTTTCAGCAGGAGGTGTGAATGGTACTAAGTATTTAAAGGTATGTATGCTTACAATATTCCTTTAATTGACTTTGAACTACGTCATCGGGCATATATTACAAATAAAAATAATTTAAGTATGTATCAATTGTGGCATGGGATGCTTGGGCATATTAGCAAGGGAAAATTAATAGAATTAAAGAAAAATAATATGTTTGAAGATATAAATTTATTAAATGATATTAAATTTTGTTGACATACACATTATTGTGTAATTTACCTTATTTCACATATGTAAGTCTGATGTAATTTCATGTTTCAAGAATTTCATTGCTGAAAGTGAAAATCATCTCAATCTGAAAGTTGTAAATTTATACACTGACAATGGCAGAGAGTATCTGTCAAATGAAATGCGAGCCTATTGTGTCGGGGAATTCGTTATCATTTAACAGTTCCACAGGCGTGGCGTAGCCGAACGCATGATAAGATCAATTACAGAAAAGGCTAGGACTATGGTGAATGGAGCTAAGATTGACAAACGTTTTGGGGAGAAGCTGTATTGATAGCTACCTATCTGATTAATAGACGCCCAACTAATGCTTTAATTCATAAAAAGAAAACACAATTTGAAATGTGGCATAAAAGAAAGTCAAATTTAAAATATTTGAAGGTATTTGGTTCTACAGTATATGTGCATAACAAAACAAGAAAAAGAAAATTTGATGATAAATCAATAAAAGGTATTCTTGTTGGTTACGAACCAAATGGCTTTATGTTATGGGCTATGGAACAAAAGAAATTTGTTGTAGGCATTGTAGACGAAATGAATGTGAAAAGACTGACACTTCTGTAAGTGAATGCCCCAATAATGTTTTTGAATCCCAGAATTGGAGTATGAGAAGTATGCATTATAACATTCCGAATGACAGTACGAATGATTTTGAGTCCCAGAATGAGAGTACGGGAAGTATGCATTATAATATTCCGAATGAGAGTACGAATGAATTTGAGTCCCAGAATGAGAGTACGGGAAGTATGCATTACAACATTCCGAATGAGAGTACGAATGAGTTTGAATCCCAGAATGAGAGTATGGGAGATATTCACTATAATAATAAGAATGGGAGTACGGATGGTAAAGACTTCCAATGTGGAATTCGAAGAAGTGAAAGATTGAGAGATAGGTTTCCAGTTCCTTACAGACATATGAATAAGTGTCTACTATATTCACAAAACCTTTTTAGTGACATTCCTAACTCGTTCAACGAAATAAAGGAAAGACATGACAGTTTGGAATGGGAGCTAGCGATTAAAGAAGAATTAGAGGCTCATATTATAAATGAAACGTGGACCATTGTTGAAAAAACTAAAGATAAAAACATTGTTGATTGTAGATGGAATTTTACAATAAAGAATGATGAACTGGGTCATCCTACCAAATATAAAGCTAGGCTAGTGGCACGTGGTTTCAGACAACAATATTTGATTGATTATGATGAGGCATTTGCGCCTGTAGCAAGAATAACTAGCTTTCGTTTCATTTTGTCGTTATCAAATCAGTTTGATTTGAAGGTACATCATATGGATGTAAAAACTGCATTTTTAAACGGACAATTGAAAGAGGAGATCTATATGACGATTCCTCAAGGGTTGGATAGTGAAAATGACAAAGTTTGCAAATTAAACAAATCAATTTATGGTCTAAAACAAGCAGCTGGATGCTGGTATGAAATGTTTGAGAACATTTTGAAAACTGTTGGATTTATTATTTCCGCTGTAGATCATTGTATTTATTTCCTTGATAAACGAGAAATTCATAAAAACATATATTTATTATTATATGTAGATGATCTTGTCATAGCAACCGCAAATTTAGAAACGCTGTCCAAATTGAACAATTATTTATTTAGTAAATTCAAATTTTAATTTTCGTGGGGGCAAACGCCCCCATTTATTGGGCTTAATTCAAGCTATCTTAATCTAATCTTAATCTAATCTCACTTACTAGCTAGGGAGAACGGGAGAGAGGGGAGGGTGGTTAAAAAGGCGGATTTTTAGGCATCGTGTGCTGAGGTTGAAATCGAAGTAAGGATTCGAATTAACACTTCCCAGCATACGAGATATGGGTTCATTGGAGCCATAGGCAGTACGGGGGTTGGGTAGATAGAAGAGACGGGCATTTCATACATTGTGGGGGTTTGTGTTGATAGAGACAGAGTTGTAGAGGGTCGCGCAGTCAATGGTACCTGAAAGGAGCCGATGGATGAAAAGAATGTCAGATACAATTCTTCTTTCTTCCAATGTGTTCGTGTTGATTAGCTAAAGCGGTCTTGGTAGGGTGGTAAAACCAAAGGATTGCACCAGGGGAGACCTAGAACAGCAAAACGTAGGAATCAACGTTGGATGCTCTCGATTCTAGAAATGTGGGTTTGTTGGTAAGGAGACCACACTTGAGAGGCGTATTCAAGAAGAGGCCGGACAAAGGTTATGTAAAGAGATCGGATAACGTAAGGGTCTGAGAATTCTTTAGCCCATCGCTTCACGAAATCGAGTGCAGAATTAGTTTTAAGGATTATCTCATCGATGTGTGCGCGAAAATTTAGCTCCTGGTCACATAATATGCCAAGATCGCGAATGACTTGAACCGTGGATGGGTTGATTATTGAGGAAGTACATAGAGGCGAGTTTCGTACAAAATACTCTCGAAGAGTTTGGGTATATGTGACAGTTTGGCAATGGGACGACAGGTATTAACAACGTTCTTCGGACCTTTTTTGTGTATAGGTGTGATAAATGAGGTTTTCCATAAGCGCGGGAATTCACCTTGGGATAGGGATAGAGTGAAGATTTTCGAGAGAGGGCGAGAGATGGTTGAGCAGCATTTTTTTTAGAAATATGGCAGGGAGACCGTCGGATCCAGGAGTGAATTCATCAAAAGTCTTCGTTATTGCCGTGGGGTACACATCGAAAAACAAATCTCTTAAATTGCAAAATGAATTGTTCGGCTTGTGCGCAAAAAATCGACCGGAATTGTTCTGCAAAAATAAGTTGTAGTGACTGCACCATTTTTTTTCATTTGGACTATGTTAATATCACTGTAGATGATGCTGTATATTACAAACTAAGTGGAAATGCTTTTCGGTGTAACAAGTGTGCAGTTTTAAGACGGCGCTCTCAGCTTTCTTCAACGTCAGCAGCATCCAAGAAGCACAACAACAACACATCATCTAACGTAAATACTCATCCAACTGGGGAGTCCAACAAACAGCCTGCACACAGTGAGTCATCAAATAGTGACGTCAATAGCGAGAGTCAATGCACTTTGCAGCTGATTTATACTAAAATCTCAAAACTAGAGGAAACTAACACACGTTTACTTCAAGAATTATACAGTCACAGTACACAGAATCATACAGTCTTCTCCGTCTTTGGATTGTGGACGTGTTTATTAAGTTAATGGGGTGCTTTGAAATAATTCTGTAATAATGAGTTGTTTAGTGTGCAATCAAAAGGTTGAGCGCGGAGACACAGGAGGAGTTACCTGTAGCGACTGCAGTTGTATATTTCATTGCTTTTGTGTGAACCTTAGCGCGACAGACGTTGAATTCCTCAAAACAAATGCAGCTGGTTACCGATGTGAAAAGTGTTCAATTGTTCGTCGGAGATCGCTCCACTCGCAACCTACGCTGGAGCAACATGTTCGATCCGCAACTTCAACATCAGCGAAGCAACGACATCTTTCACATAGTAAGCAGGAAACCTCTATGTCAACAGCTAGACAAGCATTGGGGAAGCCTAATCTACCGCAACAGCTGGCTGTCCTACCTCCGAGCGAGAATGCTGAGTCTGCATCCAGTTCGTTAACTCTTCAGCACTTGTTCGATGAGATTGTCAACTCAAAGAAGCAGTTGTCGGAAGAGATTACCAACTTAAAGAAAGTCAATGCTGATTTCCTCTCATCGATCCAACACCTTCAATCGGAAAACGACTCTCTACGACAAAAAGTGAGTATTCTTGAGAGCAGGCTAAATATGCACGAACAACGTGAACTGCAAAACGCTATAGAGATTGTAGGAGTTTCTCATGTTAATGAGAACAATGCACGCGAAGTCGCTCATACAATTTTTACAAATGCCCTTGGTATCACAGTTCCCGATGTTGATGTGGTGAAATGCTATATCAAGAAACAACGAAGAATGGCTGATGCAGTTGGTGGCAGCAGAAGCAGTACCAGTCAAAAGAGTATAATTTGTGTCCATCTGTCCTCTAATACTTTAAAAGAGAAACTCATGCAAAGTAAGAAAACAAAGAGAAACAAATTAAAAAACACTCTCTTCAATGTCCAAAATGTAAACAATATTTATATAAATGATTGTCTCACTAAATACAATAGATCATTATTTAATGCAGCGAAAAAGTTAAAAATAGATCAAAACATTAAGTATCTTTGGATTAGGAATGGCCGTATTTTGTTAAGGAAAGTCGATAAGGGCAGGATTACTGTGTTAAGATCGTTTGATGATCTTAATAATTTTTCTAAAGGTCAATCTAATATTTAATTAAATGAGTTTCAATACAAATGTAGATCAAGCTAACATTAATCCTGTCTTTAAAACCCTAAGTAATTTTAACTTTTTTAGTTATAATTTTGATCCTAATTCACTATTGATTGTGCATCAAAACATCAGGAGCCTCAGAAAAAATTTTAATTCTTTGGTCGCTCATATTGAAACTTTTGACAGAAAACCTGAATTTATTTTTGTCTCTGAAATCTGGATTTTTGAACCTGAAATCGATGACTTTGTTATTCCTGGTTATACTTTCATAGCAACCACTAATGACTCTTTTGCTGCTGGTGGTGTTGGAGTATTTGTTAGAGAAGAACTTAGTTTTAATTTTGTTAAATGCAATTTCGTAAGTGCAGATGTTTTAAAAATTTGTTGTAATATAGGCAGCTTGACTCTTATATTAGTGTGTTTATACAAATTACATTCATATGCCCTAGATTTTTTTATTGAGGAATTTTCAAGGCTCCTATTCGGTGAAAATGTGACTAATCTTATTTTTCTAGGGGATTTTAATCTTGATTTGTTAACTTATAACGATATTACCGATTCCTACTCCACAGTTTTAGCTGAGCATGGTCTGCATTTTCTTATAAATGGTATCACTCGGCCTTGCTCTGGCTCCTGTTTAGACCATGTTCTTGTACGTCTATCTAACAGGTTCCTCAAGGCTTGTGCTGGTATAAACCTCGATTTACAGATCACAGACCATTGTATGACGGGTATTCTTATTAATAATCTCACTAGTGGATTACATTGTAAGGATAATAATTATAATTTCTTCCCGTCTAAATCCATAATTAATTTTAATATTCTCAATCTGAGACTTCTTTATGAAAATTGGGAGGAAGTTTATAACAAATCTGATGTTGACCTAGCATATGAAAACTTTTTAAGTATTCTGAATTTTCATATCAACTTTTCGAGTAAGACTATTAGACTGAGAAAATCTGACATTAGGCTTAAGCCCTGGTTGAATACTTGCATTCTAAAAAAGATTAAACTTAAGAATAAACTCGGAAGTAAATGTTCTAAACATCTGCAGAATGCTGCCCTAAGGAATCGGTACAAGACCATTTGTACAAAACTCAGTAAAGACATAAAAGTTTGTCGCGATCAATTCTATCGCTGCGAATTCAACAAATGCAGAGGGAATTTGAGAAAGGAATGGGGTTTAATTAATAACATGTTCAACAGACGCGCAAAAAGATTCAAATGTATAAAACTAAAAACTGGTGCCTTTGAAACATCTGACCCGTATATCGTTGCAAATGAATTCAACAATTATTTTGCATCCATCGGCTCAACATCTGTTCCATTATGTAACAATATTTGTCATTGCTGCACAAGCTCGACAAGAATTAAGGACGTCACTACTTGCAGTAACAGTTTTTTCTTCGATCAGTTATCTTCCTTTGAGATTTTGAAAATAATAAATTCCTTAAATGATTCACACTCTCGCGGTTTAGACGGAATATCTAACCAATTATTAAAAAAAATTGCTTTAAATATTGTTGAAGTATTGGCGTACATATTTAATATTAGTGTACTATCAGGAATTTTTCCTAAAAAATTAAAATGTGCTATTGTGATTCCACTTCATAAAAAGGGTAATCCCAAAGATCGGAGTAATTATAGACCAATCTCACTTTTACCAACCATTTCCAAAGTGTTTGAAAAAGCAATGAAAAGGCGGATACTTAAATTCTTAGACAAGAACAATTTTCTTAGCTCAAAACAGTTTGGTTTCAGAAGTGGTCTCTCTACTGAAGATGCTCTGAATGCTTTCTGTTCTTCCATATTGAAAGGGCTCGATGAAAATAAACACTGTGCAAATCTTTTCGTTGATATTACAAAGGCATTTGATATGGTTGATCTATTGGATAAACTAGCCAAAATTGGTTTTAGAAATTTCATTTATAAATGGTTCGAGTCTTATTTAAGTGAAAGAACCCAAAGAGTTAAAGTATCTGAGACTTTTAGTACCCCAGTTAATATAAATATAGATGTACCCCAAGGTTCAGTCCTCGGGCCTATCCTCTTTCTTGTATATATTAACTCGATTTTCAATCAGAACATGAAAGGTATTATAACAGCTTTTGCTGATGATCTGGGTATCACCTACACCTCAAATAGTCCATGTGACCTTATCGCTGATATCAATTATGATGTAGATATGTTACGAAGTTGGTTCGCTGAACACAAAATGCTTGTTAGCAGTAAAACAAAATTAATGTTCCCTAGCTTTCGTTACAATTGGCCAGCGGATGTTGATATTTTCTTTCATTCGCCTAAATGTAGAAAAATGCAATCAATCGATAGTACTTGCCGTAAAACTGATATTAAACTATTTTTTACCCATTTGCCATGTGACAGTAGTTGTTTTAAAATAGAAGTTGTAAACCATTTTAAGTATCTGGGCGTTATTATAGATAATAAATTGAGTTGGTCCGAACACATCTTATCTTTAAAGCAGTATTTTATCTCAACGCTGCGTATTTTTTATTATTTAAAGAATACATGTTCAAAGCAGGTTCTAAAAATGATTTACTATGGCATTTTCCATTCCAAATTGCAATATGGAATCTGTTCCTGGGGCAGTGCCTCCCGCAATAAAATTTCAAGATTATTAAATCTGCAAAAATGCGTTGTAAGGAAAATTTGTAAAAAAACCCGTTACGATCATTCTATGCCATTGTTTAGTAGCCTTAGAATCCTTCCTCTAAGGCATTTGTTCTACTACAAAGTTATGAAAGTTTTTTTCTTAAGATGTGGTTAATTCAATAGTAGACAATCTGATCGCTATAATCTCCGGATTAATCAAAGTATGGATGTAAATATTCCATCACATCGCACTACGACTTACAGAAACTCTAGTTTTATTGTTGCATATAGATTATTTAATAAACTTCCAGGATCAATAAGGTCTACAAGATCGATGAAATTGCTCGTAAATAAATTGAAGTCATGGCTTTTCATGTTCAACCACAACCAAATGGAACATTTGCTGGATCCCGTTATTTAAGCTAATTTCTCTGTTTCTGTTTTTTTGATGCACGACCACTTGACAATATTGATAGTGTTTATATAATTTCTAAATTGTTTTCTCTTTTTGCTTAAACTTGCGTTATTATTTTTAATCACCCCAAATTATGTTTTTTTTATTGCTTATTGATGTGGCATTTATCACTAGTTTCGTCTTACAAATTACAAAATGCCACTACTATTCTCTTGTAATTATTATGTTATTATATTATTATGTTAATTATACACTTTGTAAATATTTAAAATCGAGAATACGAATAAAAATGAAATGAAATGAAGAATTGGTCGAAATGAGAACATAGAGCTAAAGGCAAAAATACAAGATTTAGAATCTAAGCTAAATTGGCAACAACAAGAATCACTTGTCAACTGCATAGACATTGTTTGGGTTGAAAATGTTAATGACTCCAATGCAATGTATAAGGCAAAACAAGTTTTTAGTAATGCCCTATCCATTGTTGTTGTCAATTGTGATATCGCGAGTTGCTATGTAAAAAATTTACGCTCTAAATCTCAAAATAGGCCAATCATCTGTGTAAAATTCTCTAATCTCACAATAAAACAACGCGTAATGTGCGCGAAGAGGACAAATGGAGACAAACTCAACACTAAAGTAGTTAATCTCCCTGGCGAAGAAGTAAACAAAGCCAACAGCAGGAGCAGCAAAGGAACCAAGATATTTCTAAATGACTCTCTCACTCGGTACACAAAAGCACTTTTAATGAAATCTAAAGAGAAAGCAAAAGAAATGGGCGCAAAATATGTAGATATGGTTCTGTAAAAATCCAATTTTATTGAGAAGAGAGGAGGGAGGAAGAGTTATCTCGATCAAATCATTTAACGACGTTCTTCTTATTTAGTTGTTTACATTGACATATATTTTTTCTCTTTAGTCTAGTATGAACTCAAATAATGATTTGATTGATAGCTATTCAAAATTTGTCCAATATAAGCCCCACAATGATACTGTCTTAACAGATAATTTCTATTGTAAAGAAAAATTTTTCATTGTACATCAAAATGTTAGAAGTCTAAGAGAGAACTTTTCTGCTCTGGTTATTCATATTGACTCCTTTGCGTGTGTCCCGGACATTGTGTTCGTGTCTGAGATTTGGATATACGATGTTTAAGTGAACGATTACTTTCTGCCTGGTTATAGTTTCTATGCTAAAACAAATGAGAATTATGCAGCAGGTGGCGTTGGTTGTTTCATAAAGAACGCTTATAAGGTAGTTAATGTTTTCCCAATTGATTGTTCAAGTGCTGACGTTTTGAAAGTGCCCATAGATTTAAACAATGAATTATTTGACTTCTTATGTGTTCATAGATTACAAATGTTTAACGTCACGATGTTTATTGACAATTTTTCTGGTGTGTTAGATAGGGAGAAATCAAAAAAATTAATAGTTGTAGGTGATTTCAATGTCGATTGTTTAAATGATTGTCCTGCGGTGTCAAATTAGCTTTCTATGTTAGCTTTAAACGGTTTGACCAACTTCATAAATGTGCCCACTATACCTGCATCAGGTACTTGTATAGACCATATATGTGGGCGTTTTCGTAACGTTGTATGCAAAGAATTCGAATATTGTGTTTTTGATTTTATGATTACAGTCCATTGTATGACAGGCGTCTTATTTAACATAAAACCTAAAAATTACAGTCCAACTCCGAATTGTCTTCTAAGCCGGCTCAAAATAAACTTTGCCATGCTTCGAAATAAATTGTGTTTTGAGTGCTGGGATGATGTTTATAATTGTAGTGATATATCTTATGCCTATCATAGCTTCATTTGTATTCTTAACGGCCATATAGCGAAGTGTAGTTCTTTAATCAATAGGAAATGTTTAAGAAAACTTAAACCCTGGTTGTCTAATTATCTGTTAAATAAATTAAGAGCAAAAAATAAACTAAGAGTCAAATGCAAAAGATTCCCTAGTAACCTATTGCTTAAAATGAAGTATAAAAGGTTACAAGCCGAGTTGAAGAAGGAAATACGGGTTTGCCGCAATTCCTACTATCGCGCTCAATTTTATTCAGCTAGAGGCAATGTCAAAAAGGAATGGAAAGTTGTGAACACCATTCTTAATAAAAAAGCATCCAATCAAAAAAATACTGTTCTTCATACTGATAATAAAGTAATAACTAATAAACGTGAAATCGCTGACGCTTTTAACAGACATTTCTCAACCATTGGACATAATTTGCGTACTAAACAAACTCATGATCTGTGCTCTCAATGTTTATCTGTTGATGTTGATGTGAATTCTGTGAACAGTAATAGTTTTTTGACCCTATAACTCCCTTAGAGATTTTAAGAATGATTGGAAGCTTAAACAATACAAATTCATGTGGTATCGATGGTATCTCTAATGTTGTCCTTAAAAATATTGCATGTTTCATTGTGGATGTATTAGCTGAAGTATTTAATCGTAGCATTTTGTCTGGATTTTTTCCTCACGACCTGAAACGTGCCGATGTTACTCCTTTGTTCAAAAAAGGGTCCGTAACTGAAATTGGAAACTATAGGCCGATATCTCTACTGACATTAGTAAAGTCTTCGAAAAACTTATCAAAACAAGGTTAGTGAATTTTTTAGACAAGATAAGGTTCTTTCATCACAATCAATATGGTTTTCAAAAAGGAAAATCAACCGAGGATGCACTTTTAGAATTTTGCTCTCAGATTATGTGCAGCCTTGACAAAAGAAAATATACAGCTGCACTATTTATTGACATAACCAAGGCCTTCGACATGGTTTACCATGAAAAAAAATTCTGTTAAAAAATTGGAAAATGTAGGCGTGTGTGGGTTCATGCTTAAATGGTTTGGATCGTATCTGAAAAATAGATCACAGAAAGTAAAGTTGAATGAGACGAGAAGCGAAGTGCAATTAAGTAGGCTTGGGGTACCTCAAGGTTCAGTTTTGGGTCTACATAAACTCACTTTTCCATCTCAACCTCAAAGTTTATCCTACTGCTTTTGCTGACGATGTTGGGTTAACGTATAGCCTAGATAGTCCCCTAGATCTTATTTCTGACCTAAATTACGATTTACATATAGTAAGATAATGGTTTGCTAAACACAAACTTATAATAAGTTGTAAGACTAAACTGACTAAACTTATGTTTTTTAATCTCTCGAACTCTCCCAACCCAAAACCGGATGTATGTTTTCACGCACCAAATTGTAAAAAATTTAAATTAGATCTCTGTAAGTGTGCAACTAGTGTGTTTGGGCTATTATTTTTTAACGATGAAAGTTGTACTGACGATTGTTTTTTGATCGAAAATGTGGATGAATTTAAATATCTAGGACTCTTACTGGACTCAAATATGAAATTTTCTTCTCACGCTAATGCTTTGAAGAAGTATATTATCTCTACGCTCAGGCATCTCTATCACCTGCGTAATATATGCTCAATGAAGCTACTAACAACAATTTACTATGGTCTTTTCCATTCTAGGCTTCAATACGGTATAAACTGCTGGGCAGGTGGCTATGATAACAAAATTCAATCATTGTTAGTTTTGCAAAAAAATGTTATCCGTAAAATCTGTCGTAGACCTAGTAGACATCCAAGTTATCCTTTATTTTGTGACTTAAAAATTCTTCCTGTTCGTCACTTATACTGTTTCAAGGTTTTAAAAGCGTTCTTTATGAAGTCTGACAACCGAAATTTCCGAATCATTTCCAACTATAACCTGCGTACAAACTCCCTTAATATTGTTGTATAATTGGGCGGGGGGTTGAGGAGCCGCTGTTAGCTTTAGCAACTCGCCGCCTCGGAAAGAAAAAAAAAAAAAAGCAAAAAGAAAAGAACAAGGTTAGGTTGGTTCCCGAGAGGGTTTAAAAGGTTTTTTTTTTTTTTTTTTTATTACGAATATTCTAGGCGGGAAAATAACAAAACGAACGAACGAACGAACTAACTCGCCGCTCAATACAGCGGCTGTTTTTATAGCCAATCTCCGCCTCCAGGTATCTTTCCATTCTACATCATTTGGAGGTTGGAATTTTGACCTTCGCGCCCTTTTCGAAGTTATTCCAGTGCTCTCGTTTCGACGAACAACTGCTGTCACTCCAGTCAAAGCGGATGCTACTGGACACAACACTCCTCCCCCCTTAAACTCAAAGCACCGTCTGAGTTAACACCCTCGCTGTGTAAGGTGTCAACCGGTTGATGTGGATTATTTTTGGGTTCCTGGTATTCGGCTGCTGAATTTCGTAGACTAGGTCCGAGAGCCGCCTTATGATCTGCACTGGTCCTTCCCAAGAACTCTGTAATTTTGGACACAAACCTTTACGACGTTTTGGATTGAAAAACCACGCTTGGTCACCGGGTTGAAAAGTCTTCAGTTCAGTACGAAGATCGTAACGGCATTTCATCGAGTCGGCTGTCATCTTCAAGTGTTGTGTAGCCGCATCGTGAACTTGCGCCAGGCGTTCCTCCAAGTCAAGAACGTACTGGGGAGCATCTTTCTTCTCTCCAGGTGGTAATCCTCTTATCAAATCCACAGGAAGTTTTAATTCTCTACCGAAGGTTAGCCTTGCAGGTGTAAATCCAGTGGAACTATGTTCGGCTGTGCGGTAGGCCAGAAGAGCTAACTGAAGGTGACGATCCCAGTCGGTCTGGTGTGAACTCGTGAATTTGGCTAGGTAATCAAGGAGCGTCCTATTGAATCTCTCCACCATTCCATCGGATTGGGGATGCAGCGCTGTAGTTCGAGTCTTTTGGATACCGAGGACCTCCATGGACTTTTGGAATACGTCAGATTCAAAGTTCCTGCCCTGATCAGAGTGCATCCCAAAACGGCAAAAGACGTGATCCACCAGCGCGTTAACTACTTCATCAGTCGTTTGGCTAGGAATCGCGATGCACTCGGGCCACTTGGTGAAGTAATCCATGGCTACGATTATGTATCGGTTACCAGCGTTTGTGCGAGGAAGTGGTCCCAGGATGTCCACAGCGATCCTTTCGAAGGGAGCGGCTGGGAAACTCGGCTGAAGGGGTGCACAAGTTCGGCGTTTTGGGCCTCTCCGCGTCAGACACTCAGTACAACTTAAACACCATGCTTTGATGTAGGTAGTACGACCGATCCAAAAGTATCTGCTCTTTACCTTGCTGAGTGTTTTCTTTACTCCTAGATGGCCGCCGCTTGGACCGTCATGTAGGTCCATTAGAATAGTTGGCACTAATGATTTCGGGACTACTATCAGATCTTTTGATGTTCCAGGTTTCTCATGCCAAGTTTTGGTAATCATTCCATAGGTCAACTTAAGTTCGTCAAATAATGCCCAGTAAGCTTTGACGTCAGCATTCTCACTCAAGATCTTATCTTTACTTGGTCGAGCCCCAGAAGTAAGCCAATCTCTCACTAACTTAAGCGTTTGGTCTGCTAATTGCTCTTTTTGGAGGGATGAAGCTACAGATGTCAGCTTGACATGTCTCGTATGAAAGTCTTCTTTTTCTTCTGCTGTGCGGCAGTTTTTGCAGACGCCACATGGTCTACGAGAAAGTCCATCCGCATTGCCGTGCTGCTTGCCAGGACGATGCTGAATCTCCATGTCGTACTGCTGGAGCCTCTCGATCCATCTCGCCATTTGACCTTCAGGTTGCCGGAAGCTCAGGAGCCAACGAATAGAAGCGTGATCCGTCCGAAGCAGAAAGCGACGCCCAAAAAGATAGTGGTGGAAATGCTTGGTGGCCAGAACAACAGCCAATAGTTCTCTGCGGGTCACACAATAATTTTATTCGGAACGATTTAGTGTCTTGCTGAAGTATTCGATGACAACTTCTACCCCTCCTTGCTGCTGACTCAGTACTGCCCCGACACCTGCGTTGGATGCATCGGTGTCCAATATGAACAGGGCATCCGTCGTAGGGAATGCGAGTATAGGAGTGTTGGTGAGCTTTCTTTTCAGGTGGGTAAAAGCGGCTTCGCAATCTAAATTCCACTGAAATCTTCTCTTTTCTTCTGTTAGCTCACTGAGGGGTTTAGCGATGGTCGAAAAGCCGGCGATAAATTTTCGGTAATATCCGCAGAGCCCCAGGAAACTACGGATTTGTTGTTTGCATTTCGGAGTGGGCCACGACTGAACGGCGGATATCTTTCTTGGGTCCGTGCTCAGGCCACGATCGGAAACAATATGGCCCAGATACTCGACTGATCGCCTCAGGAAGTGACACTTGCCAGGACTTAGTTTGAGATTGGCTGCTCGTAGTCTTTGAAACACGATTTCCAGATTTTGTAAATGGTCGTCGAAACTTTGTGAATACACTATGATGTCATCTAAGTAAATAAGAGCTGTTTGCCATGACAGTCCTTTAAAGGTCTCGTCCATTAACCTCTCAAATGTTGCCGGTGCATTGCACAGCCCGAAAGGCATAACGTTGAACTGCCAGAGACCGGTCCCGTCGGAAAAAGCAGTCTTTTCCTTGTCTCGATCGTCCATCTCCACCTGCCAATATCCACTCTGCAAGTCCATCGTCGAGAACCACTTGGCACCAGCCAATGTAGAGAAGAGGTCGTCTATGCGAGGCAGGGGGTAGGAATCCTTTTTCGTCACTTCATTAAGGCGTCTATAGTCCACGCAAAATCTTGCCGAACCATCCTTTTTACGGACAAGTACAATGGGTGCAGCCCAAGGGCTGGTGGAGGGCTCTATTACTCCTCGGACCCTCATATCCTCGATTAGTTCAGCTACTTGTTCGCGCTTAGCCAAAGGGACTCTACGTGCAGGAATTTTGATAGGTTTCGCCGACCCCGTATCGATGGTGTGCTTCGTTAATCCAGTGCGCCCGTAATCGCTAGGTCCAGTAGAAAATATGCCTTGATAATGTAGAAGTAGGCTTCTGTAGCGGGATGCTTGTTCGTCTGTCAGATCCATCGGGGCTTCTAGTTCGTCGCTGGGACATGTAGCATTTGATGCGTCTGTGAGTGGAATTTCACCCACATCGGCTGGGCTAAGGCACCCAACGATCGAATTTTTTGGCAAGGTAATATCTTCACTAGACGTGTTGGCTATCCTGAATGTGACATTCGCTTGTTCTGGGTCGGCGATACTTCGAGCCAGAAACACTCCTTTGGGAAGCTCATTTCCTTCACAGGGCTCTATTAGAACGGCGGACCCCTTTACGCACGCCGGCATTGGATGAGAAAGGATGACCTCGGATTGGGCAGATAGCACCTCCGAGTTAGCAGTCAGCAGTAGATTGGTACAAGAATTTAATGGTAATTGGAGGGCTAGACGTTTCCCATATATTTGCAGCGACAGGTTAGAGAAATCCAAGCTGCACTTTTTTTCCGTAAGGAAATCGATATCGAGTATAGGTGGTAGATAAGCGGTAATTATAGCAAACGGCTGTAAGTACTCCCTTCCATTGAGTATCAGTTTCACTTCAGCTGAACCTCTTGTCCACAAAGTTCCTCCAGCGATCCCCCGCAGTTGTATTGGGGGGCCTTCGATCGGTGTATTAACTGGGAGACACTGCTCACTTAAGATGGATACTTCGGCGCCGGAGTCGATGATAAAGTTGTACGGCTTGCCCTCTATGTAACCTTTTAGCAACAGTCCCGCTCCACTAGTTATCCCCACGAAAGTTGGTGTTAGTACTGCAGAAGAACCACATAAGGAGGCCGGCGGGGGATCTTGGTTGTTGAGTGATTGGGGGTTAGTTAGAGCGTTTTTACGATTCGCTACTGGTATTCGCTCTTTACTACCAGCAGCATTTAGTTTTCCGCCGGGTGGGAAGGGGAAGGCTCGGTAGCTGGGACGAATCGCTGGTTTCCTCGTCCTTCATTCCTACTTCGGCCGGAATTCGAAGTAGTAGCAAGTACATGGCGATGATTTTTCCGTTCGAAGCGTGAAGTTATCTCTTGCGCAGTTCGCAGAGCTTCTTTAAGATTACGAGGACGTCCCACAGCGACCAAATTTTGAATCTGCTCGTCCTTGATTCCTTCTATAAATTGATTAAGGACGATCTCCTCCACTATGTTCTCCGATCCCTCAGGGAATGCTGATACCGCTAATCTTTGGAGGTGAATAGCAAATTCGGCCAAGGATTCCTTCTGTCGCTGAATGCGGTTACGAAGCAAAGTATAGCTTGTTTGGCTGTCTAGACTAAAGCGTTGCCTCAGAAGGCTCCGAAGGACGTTATACGAGAGTGGTTTTCCTCGTGGCAAGGCGCTAAGAACTGACAACGCTTCACCTCGTAATTGCATGGCCAGGGCATTGGCCTTTTCCATTTCGGTCCATCCTTGAAATCCTGCCACAATTTCGAATTGGCGTTCGTAGTCAGCCCAAGATGATTGTCCATCGAACGGTTGTACAAACCCAGGGTTGAAAAAGTGAGGTTGAATGGAATGGGAATGGGAGGGCCCGGAACAGGGTAATGTCGGTCGGAAAGTTGGATTACTGGACTTAGTAGCTGCGGGGTCCTCGGGCATCTCGAAAATTTCGCTGGGTTGGGGGCGGGCCACTGGCGTTGGTTGTGGCCTTGGTTCCCCAGAATTAGCTGCGGGAGGCGTTGACTGGGGCGAGGAGTGAGGGACTGAAGCAAAAGCTCCGCTATTAAGAGTTTTCTCCAGTTCGTTTAACCTTGCTTCCAAGCTAGTTTGGCGTCCTCTCATTTCTGTGTGCCACTCGGCCATCTTCCTGTCCCAAAAGCTATGCTCAAGCCTAGTCTGCTCCTGTAATCTCGTCGTCAGAGATCCGAAAAGACTTCGGATTTCCTCAGCGTCCATCGTCTTCGTGGAAGGAATTATTCTTAACTCCGATCACAAAACCCCACACCTGACACCAGTGTTGTATAACTGGGCGGGGGGTTGAGGAGCCGCTGTTAGCTTTAGCAACTCGCCGCCTCGGAAAGAAAAAAAAAAAAAAGCAAAAAGAAAAGAACAAGGTTAGGTTGGTTCCCGAGAGGGTTTAAAAGGTTTTTTTTTTTTTTTTTTATTACGAATATTCTAGGCGGGAAAATAACAAAACGAACGAACGAACGAACTAACTCGCCGCTCAATACAGCGGCTGTTTTTATAGCCAATCTCCGCCTCCAGGTATCTTTCCATTCTACATCATTTGGAGGTTGGAATTTTGACTTTCGCGCCCTTTTCGAAGTTATTCCAGTGCTCTCGTTTCGACGAACAACTGCTGTCACTCCAGTCAAAGCGGATGCTACTGGACACAACAATATGTTTCATGTACCTATTTTCCGTACCACTGCCTATAGAGACTTTTACTCCATAATATGCTATCGTTTATTTAATTTACTCCCAGAAGAAATCAGAAAAGCTCACACGCCCAACATATTCTTAAAGCGCTTAAAAAGTTGGCTGTTACTCTATGACTATAATAGCCTGGACGCTCTCATTTCTAATATTTTGATATAATATATTGATATTAGCTCTGTTCTAGTTAATTTTGAGTATTTTGTGTATTAATCCAGTACAATTGAATTATTCCAAATGAAATACAATGTGCCGAATGTATCAATTTATTAAAAAAGTTCTTTGTAAATACCCCACCCCACCTATTGTATTGTTCAAATGAAGGGACATTCAACACTATTAAATTACATTGTATTAAATATCGAATGTCACTAATACGAATAAATAAAAAAAAAATAAAAAAAAAAAGTAGATTTAATTTTTTTTTATGACATGAGAATCGACTGTGCGTGGAAGAAATGGTCCAAGAGAAAAATTCGGTAGATAATCGAAGAATGAGAGATCTGGAGCAAACGAGTCGTCGGCGAAAGACTGTTCAAAAAACGTGGCGAAAAAGTTTGCGATAATATTGGCGTCATTCTAGGTTTGATTGTGGAAGGAGAGGGAGGTAGGATAGCCATCAGATTTTCTTTTGTATTGTAGTTAACAAACTTAAAGAAGGACTTAGGATCGTTTATAAGATTGGCTTGCGTTTCAGTTAAATAGCGTTGATAGAGGGAGTTGTGAAGGGCGGTAAAGTGGAGATAGCTGCCCAGGAAGTTAGAAAAGTCATTAGATGACTGAGTCTGAAGTTTGATGCGGATATAAACAAAGATTAAAGCAAAAATCTGCAGACGGAGGAGACCAAAGACTGCTCATCGGAGGCGGGCACTTCACACAAATCTATGATTTTCACTCAGATTAACCTACAGCATTGCAAGGCGGCTACTGCTCTTCTCAGTAGCAGAATTGCATGCAGTAGTACAAATCATCACATTGTATCCATTCAGGAACCATGGGTGTGGAACAAACGCCTATGTGGTCTTGGTTTTATATGTGATCTTACGATCCTTTATGATGAGCGATCCGAAAGGCCCAGGGTCTGCCTCATCATATCGAACACGCTATCGGCAACCAAACTTGATCAATTCTGTGGTCAAGATCTGGTGGCTGCGAAAGTTAGCTACAAAGCGCACGGAGAAATTGAACACTTCGTCGTGGCGTCTGCTTACTTCCCCTACAACTCGGTACTGCCCCCGTCACCTAAGGCGGTTTCCGAACTCGTAGAGTACCGTGAAGCCAGAAGGATTAGACTCGTCATCTGTTGCGATGCTAACGCTCAAAATACTGTTTGGGGCAGCAGCAAATGCAACCGGAGAGGAGACCATTTTTTAAACTTCATTCTTTCGTCTGACCTTATAATCAACAATGTTGGCTCTCAACCAACTTTTGTAACGGCGAGACGACAGGAAGTGATTGACCAAACCCTGTCTAATTGGCATGTGAAGGCGATCACTAACTGGAGAGTCTTACCAGATGTTACGCTGTCAGATCATAAATACATCGAATTCCAATTGAAGTGTGGGATCTCCCCCTCGCAGCCCAAGCGGATTCCGAGAAAGACGGACTGGGTGCGATTCAGGGAGGAGCTTGAGAAATCCACTCAAGCCCCGTCTAAACTCAAAACAAATCAATTGGTGGAGGATGCCGTTCAAAACCCGAGCAGCGCCATCACCAACTGTTTCGAACTCGCATGTCCTGTCAAAAAACCTCCCAGCAGGAAGCCGGTTCCCTGGTGGAACGCTGAGCTCCAATGTCTTCGCAGGGAAGCCAGAAGTCTTCTGAATAGATCGCTTAAATCGAACTCAGAAGGTGACTGGAATAAATATCGATCGAAGAAGAAAGAATATAAGAAGGTTATTCGTAAATCGAATAATGATTCCCATAAGTCCTTCTGCGAAGAGATCAAATCCCTGAGCGCGACCAGCAAGTTGGTTAACGTTCTCAAGCGAGGAAAATCGACAAAGCTGGATGTACTCAGAAAGTCTGATGGTACCTTCACCGAGTCTAAAGCGGAAACTCTTAGTTTACCGTTGCAGACCCATTTTCCGGGAAATCAGACTGTCATCGGCTCGTTGCACACTCCCTCATTGGAAACTGCAAATGAAACGATGAAAACAACTCGGCGTAGCTGGTATGTTGCGGCACGCGTGGCAACTACTGAGGCCATTGCTGTGGCATCCTTCGATGGCTTTAAGTCACCGGGCACTGATGGGATATACCCCGTTATGCTGCAAAAGGGTATAAGAAAGCTGCTTCCTACTCTGAAAAGAATTTTCACTGCTAGCTTGGCACTTGCGTACATACCTATTCCTTGGCGCGTTGTAAAAGTGGTTTTTATTCCCAAAATAGGGAAAGAAGATTACTCACTCGCCAAGAGTTTTAGACCAATCAGTCTAACATCTTTCTTGCTGAAAAGGATGGAAAGATTAGTAGAGTTGCACGTGCGCAAAGTTGCCCTATACTCAGCTGGTGCTAAAAGGCATTCCGATCGCGATATCCAAGGAAGCTAAGTACCTGGGAGTCATCCTAGATAGCAAGCTTCTTTAGTCAAAACATGTTGAGTCCAAAACCACCAAAGCGCTGTCAGCTTTTTGGCAATGCAAAGGTGCCTTTGGCAAAACATGGGGCTTATCGCCGAAAAAGGTCCTTTGGATCTACACGGCAATGATAAAACCGATAATCTCATATGCATCGGTCGTTTGGTGGAGCAGGCTAACACGCAAACACGCTCACCAAACTCCAAAAAGCGGTCTGTCTCAGCTGCACGGGGAGCTGCTCTAGATGCTATGATGAATCTTCCACCCCTTGACATATATATCAGAGGGTGTGCATTGAAAGCCATTTCTCGTCTAAAGAGAAATGGTCTATGGTACAACTCGCATTGGAGTGAAAGTATACTTGCGGGAGAAATATCCTACGACCCCTGTCTCATGGATATGCCTTCCGACGCAATGATACCTGCCATCCTACTGAACTGTAACTTCACAGTCACATTTCCGTGGCGTCAGGAGTGGCTTTGGTCAGTCACTGAACCTGGAATGGAATGTCTTCACATTTTCACAGATGGCTCCAGTACTGGGCAGCTATCCGGCGCTGGAGTTTTCTTTCCAAGCGGAGATTTACGCAATCCATGCAGTATGTTTTGAAACACAGGTGGAGGGGAAAAAGCATATGTATGTGTCTGCAGTGACAGCCAAGCTGCACTCAAAGCTGTGTCCAACCATCTATCCAACTCCAAATTAGTGCATGAACTCAAGACCTTTTTGAACAAAGTCGGAAGACTAAATTCACTTAGGCTTCTATGGGTCCCAGGTCACTCTGGATTCCCAGGGAACGAGATCTCCGATGAACTCGCTAAATGAGCCTCAGAGGAGAGTTTCTCAGGACCTGAACCCACCTTATGTCTACTTCCACGGTCAAATCTAACATCAATGACTTTAACGTACACAGTCGTAGATGGAGGGAATATCCAGGATGCAGGATGACTAATCCCGTACGCCCTGATGTCTGCAAGAAGTCTGCAAATTTTTTCTTATCCTTAAGGAGAAATTATTGCAGAAGGCTAACGGGCGTTATTACGGGCCATTACACTTTTGCCAAGCATCTCTACGTGCTTGGCATCAGTGAGACGCCTACCTGCGCTGCATGTTGCGAGGAGGTTGACACAGCAGAACACTTTCTCTGCGACTGTCCCGCCTTCGCTCGCGCACGGTGGCGCACCCTTGGGGCCGACGTGGTGGGTGCCGAATCTCTTAGCTCTATATCACTGAAGCCCCTCCTCACTTTTCTCCGGACAACGGGGAAAATACAGTAAAGACAAGGTGTCTGTCTAGTAGTACAATGGACCAGTATTTGTGTCTGAGTGCTCCAACAGATAGTAGAAGCCTACAACAAAAAAAAAAAAAAAAGATGATTGAGTACGAAAGAAGATTGCCATTGCTTATTTCTTTTGTTTCTTACAGAACGGAGCCTGCGATTGTACCATGGTGGGGAGGTGGACAAAGTTTTGCGTTGTGAAACGGGAAAGTAAAGAGAGATAGAGTAAAATATTGTTGAATATGGATATTGCATCATTCAATTGAGAGGGGCACTTTTAAGGTATTCATTGATTAGGTGAAATTTTGCTTTGTAGAAATCGTAAGAGGCCAGAACTGTAGGGGGTTTATACTGTAATAGAGAATCGTGAAAGAAGGAAAGGAGGAGGGGAGGGGGGGAGGATGGAAGTTATCGATGGTGGAAAGGGAAAGGGGACAAAATGAAACAGAAGAGTTGAGAGGATCGGTTGTGAATATGAGGTCGAGTTGTTTACCCATATAGTTTAGGACGCCACTAACTTGGCTAAAGTTTGAATCTGTTAGGCGATCCAAGAAAAGACATTCTTTGGTAGTAGTGGGATTGGTGGCAGTGTAAAACGATTGATCGTCTGATTGGGTCCATTTAAGATGAGGAAGGTTGAAGTCACCGAAAACACGGATTTCATCCTGAGGGTTTCTTAAATCGGTTATTTGGTCGTGTTAATGGCGAGTTGAGATGATTCAATAGGTTGTGAGGGCAAGATGTATAAACAAATGATGTATAGTGTCTTCTGGGGTAGAGCAATCTTAATTAAAACAAATTCGAGAAGTGGTGAGGATGATACTGCAATAAGGGAAGAGTCAATTGAATTAAGGACGGCTAGTAGTACGCCTCGACAAGGGCAACCATCAGTGGGTCGGCTGAGTTCGTCATAGCGATAAACATTAAAATTTGATGGGAACAGTTCGAAGTTGTTTATGCTGGGGATCAGGTTCGTTTCAGTCAACTTGAAGACATCAAAGGGCAAAGCATGTGATTGTTGCAGGACATATTTTGATAATAAATAGTAAGAGGGAGGTTTTCGCAGAGGGTGTGGGTGACAGGGGGATGACGACAATTAGGAACGAAAAAAACAGTGGTCAGCTCGGCTTGAGGTGCGATATCCGCTTTGAGTGTATACATTGCCGGAAAGTGTCGAGATCATTTGAGACTTTTTGAGGGGAAATGTTGAAGAATTCGTGGTATTTTATGAAGAGGTTTTTGAGGCTAGCGAAATCAGCAGGAAGACCTTCCTGTTCGATTGATACCCTTACGCTTCGTAGCAAACCGGGTCTGACTTATCATGGAGATAAACTAGGAAGAGACGGATGTTTTCGTATGTTTTTTTATCTCTTAGCCGAGAGAGAGCATAACGACCTTCGATGGGGTTAGCGGTTTGCTGTGTAAGTTTGACTGTGCGGGGCAGAAGAGGGTCGATAAAAGATTGAGAGGAGAAGGATTTGTTGTGAAGGGACCTGTTGATGTAGAGATGGGTGAGGAATTGGATGTGTTGTAGGAGATGGAATTTGATTTGGGGGCAGAGGAGATGGAGCATGGTGTGGGGTTGAGAATATGGGAACTGCGGAAATTTGGGTATTTTGATCCTGATCTGAGGTCGAAATTGGGTAATGAATTCGGGAGGGGTATTTGGTTTCGATTGACGATTTGTGGAATTCTGGATTATGGAGGAAAGGAGAGTCTTCGAAGGGATGGGTTTGTGGCTGATATTATTAGTTGAGGGCTTATTATTAATATTATTTTTGAGCTTAGATTTAGGTATATTAATTCTATTACTGTTACTAATGCTATTACTATTCCTATTGCTGTTATTGCTGCTTCTGCTGGTGAGGTCCGGTTTTGGTGAAATCCACTTGGATATTGTTAGGCTTCCGATGGTAAGGACGTCATTGAAGGGGTTTGAGAAGAGCCACGCATATTTCGAGGGAACAACGAATTTAAACCGACTTGTGTTGTTGGGGTTGATTTGGTGAAGTTCAGCATACTGAAGGATTGTGATGGAGTAATGGTCGAGAAAGTATTTCTTAAGCCAAGAAACGTTGGCGTAGGGAGGGGCTCCTTTCAGGTAGAACTCGGAGAGGTTCATATTATTGAGCTTATCCAGACGGTGCCCATTCAGGTTCGGTCTCGCGCGTTAGTCTCGGTATCACAGTTATCAGTTTGGACAGGCGTAGTTTTCTCTAAAGTCGGTGATTTCTGCAGCTCATCGAATAGGGATATATTCAGAGGAGGTTGTGGTGATTTAGTGATAGAAGAAAGAGAATCGAGTTTAGTAGTCAGCGATGAGAGTTCGCACGACTATATTGGCAATGGATAGGCGGGTAGTCGAAAGGTCATCACTTAAGTCATTAAGTTTGGGTAGAAATTCATCGATTAAGGTGAAGTATTCGATCTGAACATATTCAGGATTAGTAGATGATTTTGACGAGGGTTGTAGGAGGGTGTCGAGGTCGGAGCGGAAAGAGGTGACCATGTCTTTAAAACATTCCGGTGTCTTCCGTGACGAAACGAGCAGTCGGTTAATCTCAGACGAAAGTTTGTCGAGCCGGTTGGTGAACTCTTGGGCCAAGTTGGTATCCACGAGATTTTTGACCGAGCGTAATATGTCGTCGGCCCCCAGAAAGAATTTTTTGGCAGACTCAGACGAGTTGTCCACGGCACTGGAGACATCTTCCAAGTTACTCGTTATTACATCGAGGTCATTTGTGATTTTTTTATTAGAAGCGGCAATGTTGCTTAGGGCGGACGTCATAGTGTCGCTAGGACACTTTATCGCTATGATGACTTGTGATAGGGAGATTTATTTGCACTCCTCGCAAACGAAGTTGAAATTGTTGGCTAATTCCGGTATATAAGTTAGGCATCTTTTAGATAAGCCAATGCATGTTGGGTGAAAGGCTTTGCGCAGATACCAGTACAAGTGAGCAAAATGAGAAAAATGAATTAAATTGTCAACGCAGCGAAGGGGAATAGAACGAGGTTATTGATTTTTTTGTTTTGGTTTTATATATATATCTGGGGGCAAAAGGCAGAAGAGACTGTTGACTGTGTTGACAAAATGACTGACTTAGGTGAAATTAAACATTTTATTGGGATGAAAATAAGTAGAACTGATAGTAAACTGGAACTTAGTCAGTCTGGTTATATTGATAATGTCTTAAAAAAAATTGGCATGGGTAATTGTAATCCAGTCAGTACTCCATTACCAAGTAGACTCAATTATGAGGCTTTAAATTCAGATGAAACATACAATGCGCCATGTCGAAATGTAATTGGTTGTTTAATGTACATAATGTTATGTACTCGACCTGATTTAAGTACATCTGTTGGCATTTTAAGTAGATACATAAGTAAAAATAATAAAGAGCTATGGCAATGCCTCAAAAGGGTATTAAGATATTTAAAAGGTACAAGTAATCTTAAGTTAACTTTTTGAAAAGGTTTAAATCATACAAATATTTTTACTGGGTATGTTGATTCTGATTAGGCTGGTAATGAAAATGATAGAAATGGCACCACTAGGTATTTATTTAAAATGTTTGATTCGTGTCTCATTTGCTGGAATACGAAAAAAACAAAATTCAGTTGCAGAGGCAGAGTATATGGCATTGTTTGAAGTCACAAGGGAAGCTATGTGGTTAAGAACCTTAGCAAAGGATATGAAAATTGAACTTATTGAACCTATTAAACATTGTGAGGACAACCAAGGCTGTATAAATATTGCTAATAATCCCACATGCCACAAGAGGACTAAACACATTGATATTAAATACCAATTCTCAAGAGAACAAATTGAAAAGAAGCTAATTGTTATTGAGTATATTTATACAGAGAAGCAGCTGGCAGATATATTAACCAAACCATTGCCTGGAACTCGATTTATTGACCTGAGAGGCCAATTCGGATTGTTAAATTGACAAGAAAACCAGAGATTGAATACATGATGATGATATCCTTGACTTAATTTTTTATTTTTTTTGACCTGGATATATCAAATGAATCATCATGCTCATGAATAATATTTTGTTATTTTACAACTTTATAGTCTTTTGTTTTGAAATATACCAAATGTATAATGTTTAAATTCCTAATTTTATGTTGTTAAATTTGATTACATTAAATTTAATATATGTTGGTTTGGTTGGATTTTTCTGGGTTTTTCCAATCCTTTGCAACGAATGTTGGATCACAACATGTAACACTCCCAGAATGCTCGACTTGTCATAGTACTAATGATTAATGAATTGTACTACTCATTTGTTTATGTATGTATGTATGTGTTTGTTTCTTTTGAGGAGGTGTGTTAAAGTCACTGTAATTCAACGTAATGTTGTTTAACGTAAGAATTGCCGGATAAAATAATTTTTTAATTGTGAATTGCATTGACAGACAAAAGAAACAAATATATCATGTCTCCATTATACCATTTTTAATAAAAGCGAGACGGCTCATCCCACACGTAGGGTGAATATTGAACTCACCATGATCTGTGGTGTTCCTTGACTCTGCCTTCTCCCTTTCTTTTACTTTTACCTGGCTACGAACCTTTAGACCGACAAATCGTGGCGAAATTAAAATATTAAAAATATATAAAAACTAAAGTATTAAAATAACTGTGTTTTCATTATTGAAGTGTGATTGATTTATTCGAAAAAAATACTAGGCGTTGAAGGACCAATGTTTCGGCGACTTTACCACAACAGACGAAAAATGAAAAAAAAAAAAACGATCCGCGCAAAAAAACTGTTAAAAGGGACCCGACAAATTTAGGGAAAAAAGGAAAAACTGCTGATCTTAACGTTATGAGAAAAACTTTATTGTTCATTTTAAATGTTTTCAAATGTTATGTGGAATTGACATTTCTCTTCCAGGGAAATTCTCTAAAATATCCCCATGTCGTATTTCTATGGGAATTTTCCGCTTGAGTGCATTCCACCTTCCGGCCGTGTCGTCACGTTGCGTAACGCAAACAATAATTTATTAGTACATCATATGGATGTCAAAACCGCATTTTTAAATGGAACTTTGAAAGAAGAAATTTACATGAAGGTTCCAAAAGGCTTGACCCATAATGAGAATGTATGTACATTTAATAAAGCTATTTATGGCCTTAAGCAAGCCAGTAGATGCTGGTTTGAAGTATTTGAAAAAGTGTTAAAAGATGTTGCATTTGAAAACTTAGGAGTTGACCGTTGTATTGAATTTATATTTTGAATAAAGGAGATATTTCTAGAAACATATATAAAGGGTCCGCCATCTAACGTTTTTTTTTTCAAGTTATTTATTTCCTGAATGGTAACACTTAGCTCATGTCTGATTTGACAGATAATTAGTTTTATCCTTCCGCTGAACGAATATGGTTGTGTATACGCTTGAACAACGCTTCGTTTTCGCTTCGCTAAGTGGGCCTGCGATCGACTTACAGACGATGCCGATTTTGCCAAAAAAATCATCTTTTCAGATGAAGCTCATTTTGATCTTGGCGGGTATGTAAACAAGCAAAACTGTCGCATTTGGGGAACAGAAAACCCGCACGCATACATTGAAAAGCCGGTGCACTCAAAACGAGCCACTGTTTGGCGCGGATTTAGGTCCAGAGGCATAATTGGGCCATTTTTCTTCGAAAATGAGCAAGGAGTGGCCGTCACAGTCAATGGCGATCGTTATCGGGCCATGTTGAACGAATTTTTGTTCACAAAAATTGAAGAGGAGGATATTGGTTTCAACAGGACAACATTTGGTTTCAACAGGACGGCGCTACGTGCCACACAGCCGAAGCTACGCTCGATGTTTTGCGCCCTGTTTTTGAAGATCGCATTATCAGCCGCAGAGCTGATGTCGTTTGGCCACCTCGGAGCTGCGATTTGACACCGTTGGACTATTATTTGTGGGGTGCCGTCAAAGATAAGTGTTACGCCGACAAGCCAGAGACAATTGACGCTTTAAAGGACAATATTCGTGAAGCCATTGGTGAAATACAGCTGCACACAATCGATAATGTGCTTAAAAATTGGACCGATCGTGTAGGCTACTGCATGGCCAGCCGAGGCAGCCATTTGAATGAAGTTATTTTCCATTATTAACCGGAAGGATTGTATTTTCAAATAAAAAAAGAAATTTGAGAAAATATTCAGTAGTTTTTTTTATAGCATTTTCAAAAAAAAAAAAGTTATTTGGCGGACCCTATATTTTGTTATACGTGGACGACGTAGTAATTGCTACCGATAAAGCTGGTACAATGTCTAATTTTAAATCCTACCTACTAAATAAATTTAAAATGACATAATTACTTGCTATTCGATATTTTATGGGTATAAAAAATTGACAGAATAGACGATCAATTATGTCTTAGCCAATCTGCATACATTCATAATGTTTTAAGAAAATTTAATATGGAAGATTGTAATGCAGTTAGTACACCCATCCCGAACAAACTTAACTATGAAGCTCTGCAATATGAAGAGTCACCATGTAGAAATTTGATCGGTTGTTTGATGTACATCATGTTATGTACATGTCCAGACTTAAGTACATCAATAAGTATTTTAAGTAGATAGACGAATAACAACAATAAGAAGCTATGACAATGTTCTAAGATATCTAAAACTATGGATATCAAGTTGACCTTTAAGAAAAAAATTAGCTTTAATAGTATCCTTATGGGATATGTCGATTCCGATTGGGCTGGGAATGAGACTGACAGAAGAAGTACTACTGGATATATTTTTAAAATGTTTGAATGTTGTTTAATTTCATTGAGTACTATGAAGCAAAAAGTATTGCCGCTTCATCTACCGAAGCAAAATATATGGCCTTATTTGAAGGTGTTAGAGAAGTCATTAATAAATGTAATTAAGCTAGAATTATATGGCCCAATAGATATTTTTGAAGACAACCAAGGTTGTATTAGTATTGCCAACATGCCACAAGAGACAGCACATAGACGTTAAGTATCATTTTACTAAGGAACAAATAGAGAAGAAATTTATTTATGTCAAGTATATTTCCACAGCACTGCAGTTGGCAGCATTCTGACAAAACCATTACCAGGACCCAGATTCATTGCCTTGAGGAAACAATTGAGACTCTGTGAATAAATATATGAATCATATTTTTTATCACAAGCCATTTGAATTTTTATGTTAATTATTTTAATTTTCAATTACAAAAAAAAAAATTATGAATTTCTATTTTTAACTTTAACATATAAAAAAATTTGAATTTATTATTTTTATATAAATGAATGTATTTTTAATTGATCTGGTTGGGTTTTACTGGGTTTGCCCAATCATTCGCAGCGAATGCTGGATCAAACTTTTATCCCCAGAAATGAATAAACAAATTATGCACAAACTCGTAAGTTATCAATGCAACTTTTGAGGTGGCGTGTTGAGAGTGTATAATGTATAAGCAAAAGTATTGTATTGTATTTGTATTTAGAATATTTAATAAAGATTACAATAAATTTATAATTGCTTAAGAATACGAAAGTTTGTGACATTCTGTATTTTGATTACAAGTAATTAAAATTAGTGTCGAATGCCACTTCATGGTATTCAAGTCACAATGATGAGAATTAACGGGACATTCCTTCCAGGAATTCTTTGCTACTCTTCTTTATTTTATTTTGTGCTTTGGCTATGCATACGTTCGCCAGCTCAGTTGTGTTTAAACGACGAGCGCGTGCGGTTGTAAAATAAAGTTAACAAATAACAAAGTACTTTTGTATTTGAGTTTTATAATTATTCAATAGACAATAACCACCCTACTCTTGGTGATTCAAAACGGTCAGCATTGGCAAGATTCCTACAACTAGAATAAAAATTAAATTCCAATGTTAAATTGAAGGAAGCATACACTGAATGGAGAGGCGAATACACCAAATTAGGGCACATGAGAGAAGTTTCACCAACGGAATTACTGCCTCCTCAAGGAGACGAGCCCAACGACAAACCTGCGATTTTGATGCTTTCTGCAAAACAACAAATTGTCGCTCTCTCAATGATCACTTGCTGATTGGCCCACTCATGCAACCAGACATAATAGATCTACTTGCAAAATAGAGAAGTTTCAAAATAGCCTTCTCAGCGAACATTTAGATGATGTATAGGCAAATTAGGATGGGACGAGAGGATATCCAATATCAGCTAATTCTCTGGAGAGCAACAACACGAGAGCCTATCAAAACATATGCCTTAGACACTGTCTCTTTCGGGACGGCAGCAGGTCCATACCTGGCAATATGAACCATGTCTTGGACACACTCACTCAACACTCACATCCTCATAAATCAAACACTAACCGATGAATTCTAGGTCGACGACCTAATATACGGAGCTGACAACGAAGAAGAGGTCATCAAACTCCAAATGGAGATCACTTGGCAAATGGATGAGCACTTTATCAAGGGTTCTTGAGCAAGTTCCTGTAAGTGATAGAGAAGTAAACCTTTCGCTCAAATTTAAATCATCAGATGCCATTAAGACACTACGTATCCAATGGCATCAAACAAATGATGTCTTTTAACTTACAAAACTCTCAAATGCAACCGAGAAGAACCGTCTTAGTAGACATTGCTCGCACTTTTTGACACTCTTGACTGGATTGCACCCGGTGTCCTCAAGGCAAAACTCATACTTTAGGAGCTTTGGCGATGAGTCCTTTGGAATTCTCCTCTTTCAGTAGATGTCAAGAAGGAGTGGTTGCATCTTCGAGTCGGGCTGAACAGCCTCCAAACCATTGAAATTCTTCGCTGGATCGGATATGAAAGCGCAGCAGCATTGAGAAGTCATATTCAGACGTCATCTACGAACGCGTAACACAATGGCAAGGACCAAATAAGCATCATCGCCTCCAAGACCAGAGAAAAATCTGTCTCTCCCGTTTAGAATTGTATGCTGCACATCTCTTGGCGAAGCTTTTGCACAGGATTTCTAAGTCAATGAAGCTCCCAACCATAGAGTCGGTGATCCGACTCCACCATTTCTTTAGCTTGGATTCATGGAAGCCCAACATCACGTACAACATTTGCTGGAAACCAGGTGACAGAGATACAGACTTTATTCGGATCAAACGTCTTTAATCGAAAGAGAACCCTGCTGACATCGGATCCAGAGGGTTACCTCCGGAAGAGATTTCCACAAGTGAAATGTGATGGCGCGGCCCCAAGTTTCCCAGCAGAAATTCTCGTCAAAGTCGACTTCGAAAATAAAAGACCAAACAGAGAAAATGTTTTGTACAAACAACTTAACAATTCACTTGCCACTTGTTCATTTGGTCTCCCACTGAACTGTGATCAATAATTGTGTCTTTCAGAACTTCTCTAGTCTGAAAAGACTTATTTCTAAGGACTAAGAAGGTATTTCCACAATTTACAAGCCAACAAAAAGCTACCGCTGAATACTCATTCACTCACACAAAGGAACTGGAAACATCTTAATATCAGCTCATCAAGCTGGTTCGACAAGAATTGTTCCCAGAAGATATTAAGACGCTGACTGCAAAAAGAATGCAGCAGAAAAAAGGGAGCTCAATACAAAACCTGAACCCCTTTCTCGACTCGAACAACATGTTAAGAGCAGGAGGATTGACAAATTCAACATGCCCTTACAATCATCGGAATCCAATCATCCTGAAGGATACACACCATTTCCCTGAGCTGCTTATAAGCAACATCCAACTTAGCACTCTTCATGGTGGTCAACAACTGATGATGGCAGAAATTCGAAACACATTTTGGATAACAGACGCCAAAGATGTCGTGAAATCAACCATACACAGATGCGTACGTTGTCACAGATTCAACGCCAAGATGCAGGACCAGCTCCTAGAAAGCTTTCCGGCGGAACACGTAACAATTTCGAGGCCATTCACGAACACCGGAGGCGGCTATGCGGGTTTAGCAGAAATAAAGCTTTGGAACGGTCAATGCAATAAATCAGCGAAAGGGTATATCGCCGTATTCGTCTCTTTATATACGAAGGCAATCCATGTCGAACGGGTAAACGACACCACCTCGTCAGCCTTCATGACAGCACAACGTTTCGTAGCCAGACCGGGCACCTGCGCCAATCTTTATCAACTTTAAAGGAGCGAATAAGAGACAGTAAATTCATAACTACAGAATGTTCAGCTAACGTCAACACCCTTGCTGCACTGAAGATAACATGGCATTTTAATCCCCCGTCATCACCACACTTTGGGGGCCTTTGAGAGGCAAGTGTCAAGTGCATCAAATTTCACTTTAAGCTTGAACCACACTGGGGCGGTACGTGGTAGCGGTAGCGGTACAACGGTACGTAATCCTATTGCGGTAAATGTAGCTGCACACATTGGGTAGGGATACAATTTTGTACCGCAGCAAGCACAGTTGACCGCCGTGTACCGCGTACCGCAGATCAAAATGGTTATTGAAAAATGAATTGAGTTGGTGAAAATAAATCCCATTTTATTTGATTTGACTCATCCGGAGTATAAAAATATGAGAAAAAAGGACAAAATATGGCAAAATATAGCAGAGGAGTTAAACCAAGATAGTAAGTGACCTTAGTGAATCAAATATTTTATTTTATATGTTCAAAATAATGTACATAGTAGTAGTTTTATTAAATCAAAATAAACAATAACTTATGTGGTTACAAGAGAATTAAATTGATAAAATAATGGACAAATTCTTCTCGGATTATGAAAACTGTGTGGACTGCTCTTCTGGAGTCATTTCTCATATCATATAAGGCTCCTATTTGGAGTTCAGTTGCTTCAAGAAATTCAACACATTGAGCATCACATGTCTTTGTTCTTAAATAGTTATGCAAAACGCATGTTGCCTGTACAACTTTGATGACCGTTTCTACTTTAATTTCCAAAGGTCTGTAGTAAACACGCCACTTTTGTGCTAAGATGCCAAAGGCATTTTCCACCACTCGTCGGGCTCGGCATAGGCTTTTGTTGTAATTTTCTTTCCGCATATCTTCTCTGGCTTGCCTGTACGGAAAAGGTGTCATAAGGTAGGGCTTTAGTGCAAATGCCTCGTCCCCAATTAAGACATGAGGAGTTATGGTTAGGTTTTCCGACAAAGATTTTTTTGGGGGATATTGAATGTTTCGGATTCAAATTTGTGGCCCATTGCAGATCTTTCAAAAATGCCTCCATCACTGTTTTTCCCATAGGCACCTATATCCACACATAAAAATTTGTAGTCAGCTCCAACAATTGCCATGAGTACCATAGAAAACTTTTTCAAATAGCAGAAATTTTGTGAGCCTGTGTTATCAGGACATTTAATGGTTACATGTTTCTATGCTTCTATACAATTTGGAAACTGCCACATATTTTTCAGCGGATTCTTTCCAGATCTGTTCAGTGGGTCCAGGCATATATATTGGGTGCATATTTAAAAAAATTGCTTCGCAAACGTAGTGCAAACTATAGTGCTAACAGTGCTAAATCCAATTCGAAAACGGTGTCCAATAGTTTTGTAGCTGTCTCCAGTCGCAAGAAATCTGTAATGAGAGATTAAACAAATAAAACATGATAATAAAAAATTGTTTTGAACATGGACGAGATGTGAATTCAAAGAAATTAACGTATTAAAAAATATACTTCTATTTCAGTTGACACTGTAAAGAAAAAATGGAAAAATCTGAATTTAAAGTATGTATGTCCACAACTGGACAAAGTGCAAAGCGCTATAAGCACTGGCAAAACAGGCACAAACTAAATTGGAAATTACCCAAATTGTAATGCGGCAAGAAATGGAACATATACGAGAACAAGCACAAATGACTTCAGCTTTTGATTCACAGTCAAATTCCGTAATATTCGAATTGGAGTACTCTCCTCCTGTCGAAGATTAGCCGTCCGAAGAAAATTCGTTGTCCTCTTTGTTTTCTCGTTTCAAGAAGTATTTATAATACTTGTACGCTTATTTTATTAATAAAGAAAATATTATTCTTACTTTCTTACTATTGCTAAACGTTCCTCGGGAGAAATTGGTTCACGGTAATTTGTGTATTTTTTTTTAACTTAAAACTTCATCAAAACAATCTGCCATCATACGAAAATACACATAAAACCTTTTTTCATCTTTCAAATGTTTAGGTATGAGGGTATAGAATTCTCCGTTTCATTTTCTTTCAAAATTAATTTCGTGGATCCATTTCTTTTTCTTTGTTCTTCTATTAAAGAACTTGTTTAACTCTACTGGAATTAATGTATATATTTATTGAAACAACAAATTTTACCTTTTTTTTATTTGTTTCTTCATTTGCCAATAACGCTAACAAAACGAGTTCATCGTCATCTGAAGAATACATTCCGTCCATTCTAGAAAACAAGCAACTTCTAATATGAATACCGCATTCGAAATTACCGCCAGTCTGAACAGACAAGCGGTATACCGCTACCGCGTACCGCCCCGGTTTATTTCAAGATTTAACCAGGCGAGAGTGTGGCAGGGTATGACATACCCATGCTGTTATTTACATAACTTAATTTTTTTAACTGATCATACAAACGCATTGTCGTTTCGTGTAGCTGGAATTAAAGAGCTACACGTGTGCAAACATCTGTTGGGTACGTAATACCCTGCCACATAGTTGGTGTATGCATTTCGTGCCAAAATTAACTATTGATCTTTTTGCTTTCTTTGTTTATGTTCTACTTTTTTCTTTAGTTTTTGATTAAAAATGGATTTCGAAACTAGAAAAAGGCAACTTAGGTCCATGCTGGAAGAAGTGCTAGAAGATTCTCCGGTCGAGTCGAGCTCCGATAAAAAATCCGACCATTGCAGTGAACACTACCTCCAAACTGAGACGGAACAAGAAATTAGTGATCAAGGCGAAGCTGAGGGAGGTGAAAATGATGATTCGGAGGACAATATACCATTGTCAGTTCTCAGAACACAGCGTCGTTCATCTGTTCAAGTGTATGCACCACACTATACGTCGAAGGATAACCAAAGATGGTATAAACATGTTCCTCGAACAAATGTACGTACTCGTGCCGAGAACATAATAACTGAACGGGCTGGAGTAAAAGGAACAGCAAAAGAAGCGAAGACTGAAACTGAATGCTGGAATATTTTTATCACTAAGGAAATGAAGGGTGTCACATTGACACACACGAACGCAGAAATAAAAATACGACAAGCCACGCGTAAAGATCCTGAAATATTACATATGAAAGAAACAACAGCTACGGAACTGGATGCATTTATTGGTTTGCTGTATATAGCTGGTCTCAATAAATCAAGCCGCCAAAGTCTCAAAGATTTGTGGAGAACGGATGGAACAGGAGTGGATATATTTCGTACAACCATGTCACTACAAAGATTTATTTTTTGCAAAACTGTATTCGCTTTGATGACAAATCAACGAGGGAAGAGCGCAAGAAAAGTGATAACATGACTCCTATTAGATCTGTTTTTGATCAATTTGTTCAATGCTGCCAGAAAGCCTACATTCCTCATGAATGTATGACGATTGACGAGATGCTATTAGCGTTTAGAGGGCGTTGCAAATTTCGTGTCTATATTCCAAACAAACCTACAAAGTATGGCATTAAAATACAAAGCCTTGTAGATGCAACATCTTTCTACACTTTTAATTTAGAGGTGTATGCAGGAAAGCAACCTGCAGGACCGTATGCTGTTAGCAATGCGGCTTCTAATGTAGTTGAAAGACTTATGCAGCCCATAACCCGGTTGAACCGCAATTTGACGTTTGACAACTGGTTTACCAGTCACGAACTGATGATGCATCTACTAGCTGAGCTTGTGAGTGGCTTACTTCCACTGGAACTGTTCGGAAAAATAAAAGATGTATCCCGGCCGCTTTTTTGAGGACTGGAAGGGAACCGGGAAGTTCTTTGTTCTGCTTTCAGAAGAATATATCTATGGTGTCTTATGCTTCTAAAAGGAATGAAGTAGTCATACTAATGTCTACTTTACATCATGATGACAAAATTGATGATACCACAGGACACCAGAAAAAACCCGAAATGATTACGTTCTATAACTCAACAAAAGCACGAGTAGATGTTGTCGATTAATTGTGCGCATCTTACAGTGTTTCGTGTAACAGCAAGCGTTGGCCGATGACGATATTTTATGGGATGCTGAATATAGCTGCTACAAACGCAAACATAATTTTTCGGGAAAATCAAAACAATAACGTCAAACGAACAGAATTTATTCGTAATTTGGGAGTAGCATTAGTTTATGAACATCTACGATTGCGAAAAGATCAAAGAAATATTCCAACGTACATTCGACAGAGAATATCATCTCAAATCAATGAACCTCTACGTCCATTACCTTAAAATGCTGCTAGTCGCTATATAAGATGTCGAGTTTGTCGAAACAAACAAGATCGGAAAACAAAACACGCATGTACAGACTGTGGAAAGGCCATATGTATGGGACATGCAATATTTTTATGCAAGGACTGTTACGACTTGGACACTAGTTCCTAACATGTTTTTAAAGGATACGGTAAGTTTTTCTTATTTTATATTGTTTTATTCTCTATTTTTTGTTGATTTTTTTCATAAATAAGAGAAAAACTTGTTTATTTAAGGGGCTACTTCGAAGTGAGCAATTTGTGTTTTGAAAGTTTTGTGAATTCCGTTTTTTCAGTATCAATATAAAAATTCTTAAAATATTTCATGTGTTTCATTTGCAACTAATTATTATATTCCCCTTATAATTATATACCATTTTTTAAATGTTAATATTTATTATAACAATGTTTACGGGTAATTTTGTATGTGGGTATGTCATACCCAGCCACATACTCTATGTTACATTTTGTCACCACACTCTCGCCGGGTTAAGCGGACCATTGGCGTCTCCAAGCTAACCTTTAAAGAATATAACACACTATTCACACAAAATGAAGCATATCTGAACTCCAGACCAATAGGTCCCATGTCCCAAGATCCCAATGATTTGGACGTCCTAATTCAGATTCCGATGATCTTAAAGATAAGGAAAGTCGTATCTACGTTCATTCGTCTGGGGCAGCCGAACTTCAAGATGGCCGCGTGGGTAACGATGACAATACAAGAGAAAAGAAGACAATGAAAGAGAATCAGTGGGATGAAAAGATTAAGTTGGCAAATGGTAGAAAAGCAGAAAACAAGGAAAGTCATTCGACGGTTGGATTTCAGAGAAAAATTATATTCTTCCTTATATTCTAAAGTGAAGCTTTTATTTTTTTTTTGTTATTTTCATCAACGTTGGATTGTATTTTTTGTTTTTTGGTTCAATTTTTATTTTAATTTTGTTTTGAATTATAAACTTATTCATCCCACGGTGCATTTTTTTTTGTGTTAACATTTAAGCATTTCTACACTTTGTGTTAACATTTAAGCATTTCTACATATATGCACATATTGGTAAATATTTACTTATTACAATTTTTTTAAAAAATACACCGCACTAGACATACACGTGCATACCCGGTTGTGCAGCCTGTTTGTTCATACATCATGTGGTCCTGCCTTTCTGTCTTGACAGTTATCATTCTATAATTTTCCGTTATATTGTCTACTGTAAACGTGTTGAGAACATTTGTAGTTTCTTGACGATTTGCACACAAACGGCAGCAGGTCCAGTGCATTTGCTCAGTCGTTCACAGATCAGTGTGGAAGAAGGAAGTGTTTCGGCTAGAGTAATAAAAGAAAATAAAAATAACAATTATAAGTACGCGTTTGGACAAAGTGCCCGCGGAACCCGAGTCAGCGCGATCGTATATTGCACGGCTGGCGAGCGGGAAGTCGCCAGTTCGAATCTCCCGCTGGGAGAATAATTTTTCGTGTGCGTTTTTCTTTTTTTTTTCCTTATTCTTTCTGCTGCTTCTAAAGTTAACTTGAAATAGCAGGAATAAATGTCGGGAGACGACGGGGGAAGACCCGTACGTCTGGCGGAATCAGATGATGTATCATCCGATTTCGCAAAACCGGCCGCCATCATGAAGAGACGCAAACGGGTCAATCCGAGGCCCAATGTAATTAAGCGCCCCTTCCTCAACACCTCGACCGAAAAGCTGCAGGTCGAAGGGAGGAAAGGGGCGCCATCACCATCATCATTACCATCAACGTCCAAAGCAGTTGGGCAACAACAACAACAACAACATCAACAATCAGTGCTACCCGTGGAAGCAAATATCGCCTACCTCTCCGATGGTAGGGAATACACGGGCGACAACAACCCGTTCGCCGGCCTTTCAAGTTCGGGTACTGAGGAGGAGCTTAGCGAGCTCGAGGAGGAGGAATGTGTCCTACGTGCCAAATTAAAGGCTGTAATTGACAAGTTAAACAAGATGCGGCAGAAGGAGAAAGAGAAAGGCAACAGCCGCCCAGCTTCAGTCACTTCAACAGCAGCCGCAAAAGAAGCTGCCGAAAAAAACGGCTGAACAGCAACCACAACCTCAGCCGCAGCGAAAAAAGCAGCAACAACAACAGAAGAAGCAGCAACAACAAAAGCAGCAGCAGAAACAACAACAGCCACAGCAGCAGAAACAACAACAACAACAACAGTCGCAACAGCAGAAGCAGCAGCAACAACAACAACAGCCGAAAAAACAGA
The DNA here is from genome assembly GCA_958301585.1 of Merodon equestris. Classification (NCBI taxonomy): domain Eukaryota; kingdom Metazoa; phylum Arthropoda; class Insecta; order Diptera; family Syrphidae; genus Merodon; species Merodon equestris. The sequence continues at coordinate 49,573,443 of OY284417.1, read as the reverse complement.
AGCAGGAACAACAGAAGCAGCAGCAACGTCCCAAGGAGAAGGTGCCACCAATCCTTACTCACACCACAGCCCCGTCGCGAAACAATAGACTTATGTAAGTACGTTATTGGTGTTGGCAATTTCGTTTTTAAAGGTATAGGTGAGAAACACTATGCTATACAATGTAACACACTGGAGCAGCATAAGCGGGTCAAGGAATTACTGAAACGACTGAGTTCTTTTCATTTACCCCCAAGACCGAGAGGCTGCAGACGATGCTCCTCAAAGGCGTGTACTCGATTACTGACCAGGAGGAAATGCTCTCAGAGCTCAAAGAGTTCGAGAGCGACGAACTCAAATTCGTGGGAGTCAAGTCGTTCACCACGGCGCGGGCCAGACGGGAGAAGCGTGTGTTACCTTTCTTCCTGGTCCAGCTCGCACCCAATAGCAAACTGGAGATGCTAAGGACCATCACTTCCTTACCATCCCAGTCTGTAAAATGGGAAAAATTAAGAAGACACGGAAACATTTTACAATGTATCCGCTGTCAAAGGTTCGGGCACGCCGCGTCGAATTGCGAGATGCAGCCTCGATGTGTTAAGTGTGCAAAGAACCGCATGAACGAGGAATGCGATCTGACACAAGACAAGGTCGCGGATAGGGAGCAGCTCGAGTGCGTACTCTGTAGAAACCGTGGACACCCTGCAAACTATCGGGGATGTCCTCTCGACTGAAACTGGCTGACACGAACGAATGGTCTACTAACTGTCTACGGACCTTCGTATACGACAGTGACCATTGCGGACTAAGTGCCGTAATCAAATTACCAGACGAATTCGCGGAAATGGCAGAGTACGTTCAAACGTACCCCTATTTTTACATTTATTTACAATAGGGCGCGCTGGCCACGCTTTGCCAATTCCCTGACGAGAGCGCTCACTTCGAGCGCCTCCTTTCCACCGTCTAATAGGAACCTGTCAATCTATGAGATTGACAGGTACCTCACACAAATGGAGGATACTATTAAACAGACAATGAACAGTACAATACCACGCCAACGACTGCACGATACCACGAACGTGTACTGAAACGCGACAATCGCCGCACTACATAGACAGAAAAGTAGGCTCCTGACAAGACTCAAACTCTTGTACAGGCGGTTTACCGACAGACAAAACTCGGAGGTCAGGACACTGAAGTCACTGATTAAAAATCTCCAACAGTTGATCAAGGAAAATTACAGAATATCTGTAAGTTTGCATTGGAACAACAGAATTCGTGCTGTAAAATCCAACAGCGCGAGTATGTTCCCGCAAATAAATAAAATCTTTCGGAGAAACAATCAGAATGACATTCAGGATCTGAAGCTTCCGAGGACGTCAGACAATGAACGTTTGCTACGGACAGTTAGCATCGATCCAGAGAGCGCCGTCTTGGATGATGATTTCTTTGTGATCGAGGATCCTCAGGAGAAGGTGGCGACAGTGGGAGCCTTATTCCAGGAAGTGTATACGGTGAATGACAGCATTCGCCCAAACCGCGACCTGGAAAACAGAGTCCTACTTCATTACTTCTTGGTTTTACCAGGTTCATTGATGATTTTATGGCAAACAATGCCGTCGCAAGTGAAGGGGCTAACACCCTGTTCATTTCGACGGAGGATCTCCAGATGATCTTCGAGTCACTGAAAAGAAAAAAATCCGAGGGAACCGACGGAATAGCTAATGTTGTGCTCAGGCACCTCCCACCAGTGGCTGTAGAGATGTACACCATCCTGTTCAACAATGCACTGAATAATGCATATTATCCAGTGCAGTGGAAGACAGTGGTGGTGCAACCAATCCCCAAGAGGGTTAAAGACACCTCTAACCCGGCAAATGTCCGGTCGATAAGTCTACTTCCGAGTATCAGCAAGGTCTTCGAGAAGGTGGTACATAGAGCCCTGTCTAAATGGGTTGAGGACAATAAAATCATCCCGGATAACCAATTCGGTTTCAGAGCGGGGCATGACACTATTCATGCCGCATCGAAACTCGTATCGGATATCCAATGGAACAAATGAAAGAACCAATGCACGGGTGCCTGTCTGATTGACTTGGGAAAAGCCTTCGACACCGTATGGTTAGAAGGGCTGTATTACAAGCTCAGTCGGCTGGGCATAAGTAAACCACTGCTATATATGATCTTTGACAACAGGTAGAAAGTTCGTTGTGAAAACTGCCAACGTGACTTCTACTCAAACATTTGATATTAACAATGGACTGCAACAGGGTACGGTGAACTCGCCGATACTTTTCAGCATTTACTTCAGTGATCTGATAGCTTCTCTTCACGATGTAATTGCGCACAGATCAGTTCCAACGATCGACGTCATTGTTACTCTTCTGCAACGTGACTTCGAAAAAATTCAGCAGTATTGTGATGACTGGAAGTTGAAAATCAACTTCCAGAAATCAGAATCTATATTGTTCAGAATGCCTTTGTCTAGGGCCTCTCGGGACACTAGAAAAAACTGGCGCAGGTTCTTAATTTTAGGACCGGCCGGGCGTCCACTGGCGAGACAAAATAATCTGTATTTTGACAAACATATAGATGCTGCTCTGGCAAGGGCCCGGGGCGCTTTTGCTCTGACAAGATGGCTGGTTCATAGCAGCCAACTTGATTCTAGAGTGAAGGTAATCTGCTTCATGGCCTTAATCAGGCCCATGGTTGCCTATGGATGTCCCGTCTGGTTCAATGTGGGAGCCAGCTTAATGGAAATGATTCGGGTGTTTGAGAGGCAATGTCTCAGGACCTGTCTCGGGTTACATAGGACACCTCAATCTGAGTACACGAAATTTTGCCCGAACGAGGTCCTATACAATAGGGCCCGGATTGTACGGGTGGATAACTTTCTGATAAAACTGATTCGAAGCCACGTTGCAAGAGCAATGACTTCGGTCAATAACCTGATCTCCGGGGGTGCGACTTAACGGCTTTGTCCCCCCAGAGGCATTCCTCTACTTAGACCATTGTGGGCTGATCCAAGATAGATTGGCGGTGCCGCCGTAGTAGCCCGCAATTCCGTGGAACGACGGTTCCTGTACGAATGTAACGTCGCGCTCCGCGAGCCCGAGCGCCTCAGGTTCAGTAAGTCGAATTCACGCCGAGATCGAGAAGACGTCGTCTGACAGCATCAACGTTTTTGGTGGTTGGAGCGGACTACGTCAGGGGTAAATCTTAATAGGCCAGCCTCTTCAACGCAAAGCCCGCCAAACACCACTGGCAGACTTACATAGGTTATTGTAGTTTAGGGTAGGTTAGGGTAAGCTAAGGTAGGCTAGGGTGGTGGGTAGATTTAATTATTTTTAGTTCAAAAACAAAAATAATATAATATAAAAAAAAAAAACATAAAGAAAACAAAAAAAAGATATATACATATATATAATATATATCATGATATCATGTATATATTTTTGTATATATATTTTAGTTAAGGTAGGTTAAACTAGTTTTTACTTAGGGGTAAGTATAATTGAATGTTCTTCTTACTTTAGAGTGTCCGTATAGGGCCAGTAAGGTAGTTATAAGTTATTTAAGCTAGTTTAATCATTTGTGTCTAGCGCGTAAGATAGTTGTAAGAAATGAATATTAAAAATGAATTAAATAAAAAAAAAAAAAAAGTTCAATGCATTATTTCCCTTGATTAGATATTTGGTATATAAAACATTTGTTTGTAAAACCAGAAGATAAATGATAATATTGTATCATAAATGTTAGTTTTATTTTTTTATATAGATCATGGTTTGTTTCATATGGCAGACAACGGAATAGTCTTTTCTAGAAATTATATCGAACTGACCGTTCAGGGGAGAGAAGCCCATAGAGTCATAGAGTCGGATCGTGCAGATGTTGCTGAATCTGATGAAGATGGTGCTGTTGCCTAAGATAATAACATTTATTCCGACGCTGAACAGGAAAATATTCATGTGGAACCGATACTAAGCTATGTCGCAAGAGTCGACATTGACTGGAAGAGAGATTTCTCTCGCATAATGTTATGTCGGAAAATGAAGGTCTACATTCATAGACTTGAAATTTGACATTTTTGCAAACTTTGAACTTTGAAACGTATATTCACCAACTAAATGTGTGACATAATTATTAGGGAAACAAATCGCAAAGCAAAAAGGGCCTGTGACAGTTGGCAGGAAAATAATCTAGCGTGCAGTAGAGAGTGGAAACCTGTAAGTACAGAAGAATTTGATGCATATTTAGGAATACTGATAACTGCAGGCGTATCCCGATAAAATTACGAGCATACCAAAGACTTGTGGAAAAGATTTTCAAATTCTTAATAGAGAGCAAATCTGTGCAGATTTTTGAACATTTCCCAATATATCCGATTTGACAACGAAAGCACTCGTAAAGTGCGTATGAAAAATGATAAGGCGGCACCAATAAGAGACTTGTTTCAAATTCTTAACGAAAATGCACGTTAATATTTTATGCGGTATGGGGCACTTACCGTCGACAAGCAGCTTTTTCCTTTCCAACTAAATTAAAGCAATATAAGCCGAGGTACGGTATTAAAGCCTGGTGGTTATGTGATGCAAAAACCATTACAAGGTGATATCTGACAGCCTGGAGTGACAAAACAATAAGAGCAAGTTGTTAGTCAGCTAGTGTTTTTTTATAAAAAGACTGGGTGAACAGTTACGGCGGACAGTTTCTTCATCTCAATTGAGTTAGCTAAAAAAAACTCATGCTATGGAATTTGGGATAAAGTTATAACCCTAAGAAAAAATTTACCATGTATATAAACATGTGCTGGTGTTTCAAGCTAGTGCTGTCTTATCGAGTGAATTTGAGTTTTACGTAAATGTAACATTGTAACAACAATTCGACTAAAAGCGGAGTTGATACCTTAGACCGAATGCTTGGCGAACTCCACAAAACGTCGAACTAAAATGTAACCGCATAAAGTTGCGGCATTAAGTTACGGCATTAGCAAAATCTAATAATATGAAAAACTACAATAATAACCCGGAACTTTCGACTTCTACATGGGCGCGTCGCAAAAATGTGCAGAATCTGGGAAAATATCTTGGAATGTTATCTACAATATAAGGATTCGATCGAAATTCCTTAATATGTATTTATCGCCACTTCAACATCAGGAATGGATGAGACTGATGGAACAAAACAGAAAGGCAACTGTACCGTATTCTATGCTCATTCTAAGAGACATCGATTCAGGAAGGAATGACAAGTTTAGCACAGTGGCGTTCTTACTACCTGTCAAAACCGTTTGTGGTAGCTTATTTCAAATAAACTTTAAAAAAATGATTATATTATTTTGATGCATCTTATATTATTTTTATAATCTTGATCAACAATTTTAAGTACCAATAATACAGTAAATTTGAGTTGCATACCAGAGTATGTACGTATTGACTAAGCGTTGTGTCACACACGCATTGACATTGAAATGCTGTCAGACAGTACTTTCTCACGATGCATATCCAGTGTAAAATGTTTTTAAAATATGTACTTCATAGCCAAAATAAGTATTTTCTAAATAATAGATAAGCCAAACCTTGTTAAAGTATGCAACATTTCAAATCAACCCTAACTATCAAAATTACAGTGAAAAAATAAGAAATTAAAAATGTTTGGACAATTTGTCTTGAAAAATTTAACTAGTTTTTTTTTGTTGCCCTCGCAAGTTCTTCAGGAAAACACCTGATCATTAGCTTCTTCGTAAAGAAACAAATATACTACATACGAGCATGTATTTGTATATCTACATTATATTTACTTACCGCCTTTCTAAGTATCTATAATATGTTTAAAGTAACATAATGCGGCTCTAATCTGGTGGATCTACTCATTAATTTCATGGCTCCAATTGTATGGTGTTATACGTACATATATGTAATATACAGTATTTCCAACGAATCGGATAAACATTATATCTTTAAAGGAAATTTTAAAATGAATAAGAAATAAATGGAATTTGGAAAAAAGTTGTAGGCAATTTCATATTTTCTTCCGTTAGTAAAAACAAACAGAAAATTCATTCATATACCTATAGTACAAGTATTTACAACATTTCAAGAAGGTCCGTTGTTTTTTTTTCTGCATTCATTGCTTACACTGGCGCAAGATGGAAAGCAAGCCGACTTTTAAATTAGACAATTAATAGTTAAATTCAATGAAGAAGGATAAATTGTTCGGGTCCGAAAAAGTAGATTCACAACTACGAGTATGTATGTATGTACATTGCCTGATATTCCATGGTATTACAATGTGAGGTGATCTGACTTTTCAAATTTTGCGGACTGACTACATTCGACTTTAAATTTTTTTTATGTTGGTACATATGTCCCCTAACATATGTTAAAGTTGTTAGCCATTTTAGATAGTTAGTTTGTTTTTGTTCTTCGTATTAAAATGTTGATTGTGGCATTTTGTTGTGATTTTTCGTTCAGTTTCGGTTCTGCGTGGTTCGTATCTTCCCATTTTGGTGAACCGTCCCCACAGATGACGCGTGGTCCTGGAGAAGCGACCATTACTCAACATGCGGCTCGACTCCCAGTGAACGATGTTACTTTTTTTTCTTATGATTGGAGACTGTGGCACATAAGGGAGGGCAGGCGAAGGACTCGGAGAGTGATCTTCGGATATTGAGAACTGCTTGGATGGGAACATACATATAATGCCAGTAGCATGCCATCGTTTTTTGAGCAAATGTAACGCATTTCTTGCGTAATCGCTCCGATCGTCTTGGTTCCGTCGATGTTGGCAAAGATTCCCTGTCCGGTGATGTGATACCCGAACTTCCCGCTGGAGCTGAGTTTAGTGAAGTTAGATAGATGACCTGAGGACTATCATCAGGGGCTAGTTGTACGTTGGAATCATCTAGAATGTCACCTTGATGTCTTCGAGCTACTTCTTCGGAATGAGGTAAACAATTAGATATACTGGACTGTTAAGATACCATCACTGACGGAACTAATTCCTCATCCGTTCTGTTGTTCACCGACGATCGACGCCGCATTTGATTTTGATGCCTTCGTACCATGCCTGAACAAGTTTGCACTAAGTACATCCTACCTCCCAACTGGTTTCTCATAATTTCTGCCATCCACCTCGGTCGTCGTAGATATTGCCGAATGAATACTGGTTCGTTCTCCGTTCTCCATACATTCCCTGTTTTCTAACTTCTGGTACCATTGCCGAAAGTAATGTACGGAGATGTGCCACTCTCATCTGATGTTGACCTATATGTCGATAAGAAAACTGCCAATCCCTCATCGCATTGTAGTCCGCCTTCTAAAATTTTAAGTAGCACAAATTTAAACGTTCTCACCATCCCCTCTGCTGTCCCATTTGATTCGGGGTTAAATGGGGGAGATGTTATGTGCTGAATGCAGTTTTTGCGACGAAACTCCTGAAACTCCTTCGACGTAAACTGAGTACCATTGTCCGACACTAACGTTTTAGGCAATCCCTCAAACACAAATATGCTGCGTAAGGCATTTATAGTGGTTTGCGATGGGATTGAGTTCATTCGAACTACGAATAGGAATTTAGATTTGGAATCCACAACGATGAACCACATGTGATTTTAGAAAAGCCCAGAGAAATCTAAATGAACACGTTCCCATTCCTCTGCTGTTGTAGGCCAGCTGGTGTACTCCTTGGGTGGCTGGGTTGCATTCAAATGACAAGTGGCGCACTGCCCCACTATCTTGCGGATATCCTTATCAATGTCGGGCCACTAACAGTAACGTCACGACATCTGATTCATGCGTGTAATGCACCAATGACCTTGATGAAGAAGTGCCAAAACCCTTGACTGCAGCTGAGCGGGTACAATAACTCGGAGATTGCCGCTGTGGAAGAGAAGAATGTTATTAAAATATTCAATTGAAAATCGCCTACGAAAAAGTGGTTGCAAATGAGCATCTGCTGCGGGTAACTTATTTGTTCATCCTTTCTGCAAGTAAGCTAAATCCTTTAGCTAAATTCTGATAGCTAAATCCTTTCGCGATGCTTCCTAGATAACTGAAGCAGTAATAGGAAACCGATCTACCAACGAAAAACATGTGTCAGCCACTTGGTAGGAAGATTCTTCTGAACGATTAAAATCTTTGTCGGGTTCACAGAGTAACCGTGATAAGGCATCTGCGTTTCCATGTTGTTTGGTTGGCCTATAGCGAATGGTATACGTATAACCCACTAGAAGAATGGCCCAACTTTGAAGACATTGAATTGTCATGTGGGGCAGGTTTTTGTTGGGGTTGAAAATTGTAATTAACAGCTGATGATCTGTAATCAGCTCGAATTGCTTTCCAAAAAGTACCGATGAAATTTTTTAACTCCATATACGATGGACAGTGCTTCTTTTTCAATTTGGCTATAATTTCTTTGAGTCTGGTCCAATGTTTTTGACACAAAAGCGATAGACTTCACTGTTCCGTCCGGATAAACATGGGAAATCACGGCGAATCCCATGAGAAGATGCATCCGTCGCTAACGTTGTGGGCAAGTTATCTCAAAAATGTATTAATTTGAAAAATTTAACAAAACTCTCCTTTCGAAGGCTCGTTGCTGATCTGCTCCCCACACAAAAGATTCCCCTGAGACACGCAGTTTATTTAATGGTGCTGCTATTTGTACGCAGTTCCTATTAAATTTATTGTAATAGTTTAATTTCCCTATGAATGTTTCCAGCTCCTTCACATTTCTCGGTTTGGGTAGATCGCGAATAGCTGCAATTCTCGAGCCTGATGGGCGAATTCCCATAGCCTCAATAATGTGCCCTAAATATTCAACTTCCTGTTTTGCAAAGTGACATTTCTCTAGTCGACAACGTAAGCCATATCCTTCCAGGCGCTCTAGCAGAGTTCTGAGGTTATTCACATGCTCCGTATTAGTACGGCCTGACACTATAAAATCATCTAGGTAAGATATACAGAATTCCAAGTCAGATGTTAACTGGTCCATATATCGTTGAAAAATTCCTGGGGAGCTGGTGGTTCCAAAGGGTAAACGCTGGTACTCATACAAACAAAATTCTGTGTTTATGACACACCTTTTTGGATTCGTCATCCGAAGGAATTGCAAATACGCATCGGACAAGTTTACTTTTGTAAAACAACAGCCTCCTTGCATGTTTACGGCAATCGACCTCTAGTTGCGGATTAATTGTGACTTTAAAATCACCATATAGTCGTACACTGCCATTTGGTTTTCTAACAATGACAATCGGTGTTCCCCACTGGCTTGTCTCAATAGGTCGAAGAATGCCTAACTGCTGTAAACACTGAATTTCCATCCGAACATCTTCCTTCAACGCGAATGGTATCGGGCGAAGCTTATAGAACCTGAGTTGGCTGCCGGGCTTAAGACAGGCGAGAAATCTAGTGCTACAACCCAAACCAGGGTTAAAAACTTCCTTACATTTTATGCATAAATCATCTTCTATATTCTATAACATTTAAAGAGTGTGCCGTGTTATTATTTTGTCGAATAAAGTTTGAACCCGATCTTCTTTCATGATTTAGGTGCCTACTGAATGACCTTCGATTCCGGTTTCGTGATCGTTGACATGCTTTAGTTTGACGTGCATCTCCCGTACGTTGTGCTGACAAACACACGCTCTTTATATGACCCAGATGGTTACACACTGAGTCCATATGCTGGCATTGACTGCGGTCGTGGTGAATAAAACATCCTGGACAGGATTGCCTAATGGGGTAATGTTGCTCCCAATTGCTTTTTAGATGCAAGCTCCTCTGGATTTGGTTGACTTCCGCAGAATGACTTGCCGTGGAAGTATGTCTTCCTTATGATATGTCCGTAGCCATCTTCGTCAACTCATAGCTTGTCACTAGCTCTTCTGCTTCTTCCAGGGTTGGATTGTTTTTGTGCGTTGCTGCAATTCGCACGGAATCATGTGGAGTATGGAAAACGATCATATCCCTTATCATAAAATCTGTGTACGATGTATTGCAACTTGGATGGTTACATACAAAACCACAATCCCTAGCAATACCTCTTCATTCTGCTATCCAATTTGCATAAGATTGACCTGGGGACATTTTCCATTGTAAAAACTTACATCTCAATGCGAGCACATGTAATTTTGTTTGAAAATGCCGGGTGAGTTTTGCGGTTAGGTCTTTAAAAGTATATGTACTCACATCATTAGGCTCGAACAATTTTTGCAACACTTCGTTCAAATATGTAGTTCCCGCATGTTGACAAAAAATGAGTCTTTTGCAAGCAGTTTTCTTGAAGTGAATTGACTGAAAAATGCTGCTTTAACTGAAACAGGTAGCTATCCCAGGATTCCTTTTCCACCTCGAACGGGCAAAACTGCGCGATCGTGCTGGTTGCTGCTGTTTGTCCTCGCATCGGGCGCTCCATACAGTCGATGTTGGATTTTAGCACTTTTTCCGTCCAATCTCGCTGCTGGGCTATGAAATTCTTCATGATTTCTGGGTCCACTGCTTCCGATTCCTCGTCGCCAATGTAATATGTGGCCCTCAGTACATTTAAAGAATAATCTTGTGTCTTTACTATAAACGTTTCTTTATTGACTTACATACCCAAAAAAGAGACCAAAGGGTTTGGTGGTTGGCTATATATCATACTTTTTATGACGTGAGAGTTTTTGAAGGGGATTGATAACAAAAACGGCGGGAAAGCTTCTCTTGTCAGCCCTTTGCTTCCCAATTGTCATGCCTTGCCAAATAGTGGTAGGTGTTGCCAGATCACATCACGTCACAAGTCCCTTATATAAGGGCAAGAATAAGTAAGTGTCAAGACAGTTCCTATAGTGCATTAAGAGTGCATAAAAAAGGTGAGAATAATCTTAGCTGGTTCCATGTTGTTTTGAGTGTTTGACTTCTCCTTTACGCAGGAACAATCTTTGGTTGAAGGTTTTCTTTTACCCCCTTAATTTTGGCTGGAGACACCGCTAGAAAGTAGGACGTGTCCAGAGTGAGGCATCGACAGTACCCTCACTCAGAGACAGAAACTACGTGGGAAGGAAAGAACGATCACCCGTAAGGAAACCAGAGCGAAGGTGCCTTTTAATATGACCCTTAGCGAGTTTAGTTGGCTAGCTGAAGTGCTAAGTAAGTAGTGTCCGACCGAAGGTCGATTTCTAGCCGAAGCCGAAGCCGAATATTGGACTAAACAACAACCTTCGGCCGAAGCTGAAGCCGAAGCCGAAGCCTTAAAAACTTAAAGAATTTTGGTTTAAGATTGACTAAAAACGATAATAATGATTTTTGGAAGTTTTTCTGGATTGCATACATGCAATAAGCAAACTAAAGCGATAAATTATCTTTTCAAAAATAATAACAAAATAAACTAGTATCAATTTTAATATTTTATTAACATAATAAATAGTTCAAAACAAAATAACAAATAACTCATAAAATAACAAAAAAACAAATAATTCATTAGCAATCACAAAAACATTTATCCAGTCAATATTCAAAATTAAAAAGTCTGAAGTTGTAAGCTAAAAATAATAGCTTGTCAATATTTTCCCCATTTAAATTGGATCGCCTGTCCGCATAGATTTGTCCCGCAGCGTTGAACAGTTGTTCACTAGGAATACTTTTTGGAGCAGGAGATAAATATATCGTAGCAATTAACCGTAGATAGATGTATGGGCTAGAAGCCCAATATTCATATAAAGGGTCCGCCATCTAACGTTTTTTTTTTTCAAGTAGTGCTTATTTCGTGAATGGTAACACTTAGCTCATGTCTGATTTGACAGATAATTAGTTTTATCCTTCCGCTGAACGAATATGGTTGTGTATACGCTTGAACAACGCTGGGAAATATTGCGACATTACTTTGAAAATCATGGTAATGTTGCAGAATGTGTGCGAAAATTGCGTACGGATTTTGGAAGAAGAGAAGCACCGTCAGCTCCGTATGTTCGTTATCTTGTGAAAAAAGTGAAAGAAACTGGCATCTTCATCGATAAACCAAAGCGTGAAAAGCCAAAAACAGTGCGTACACCCGACAATATTGCTGCTGCGGCAGAAAGTGTGCGTGAAGCGCCATCAACATCAATTCACCGTCGTTCTCAACAATTGAACATTTCGGAGACATCATTGAGACGAATTTTGCATAAAGACCTTGGTATGACGCCATACTTACAGAAGATGCCGATTTTGCCAAAAAAATCATCTTTTCAGATGAAGCTCATTTTGATCTTGGCGGGTATGTAAACAAGCAAAATTGTCGCATTTGGGGCACAGAAAACCCGCACGCATACATTGAAAAGCCGGTGCACCCAAAACGAGCCACTGTTTGGTGCGGATTTTGGTCCAGAGGCATAATTGGGCCATTTTTCTTCGAAAATGAGCAAGGAGTGGCCGTTACAGTCAATGGCGATCGCTATCGGGCCATGTTGAACGAATTTTCGTTCACAAAAATTGAAGAGGAGGATATTGGCAACATTTGGTTTCAACAGGACGGCGCTACGTGCCACACAGCCGAAGCTACACTCGATGTTTTGCGCCCTGTTTTTGAAGATCGCATTATCAGCCGCAGAGCTGATGTCGTTTGGCCACCTCGGAGCTGTGATTTGACACCGTTGGACTATTATTTGTGGGGTGCCGTCAAAGATAAGTGTTACGCCGACAAGCCAGAGACAATTGACGCTTTAAAGGACAATATTCGTGAAGCCATTGGTGAAATACAGCTGCACACAATCGATAATGTGCTTAAAAATTGGACCGATCGTGTAGGCTACTGCATGGCCAGCCGAGGCAGCCATTTGAATGAAATTATTTTCCATTATTAACCGGAAGGATTGTACTTTCAAATAAAAAAAGAAATTTGAGAAAATATTCAGTAGTTTTTTTTATAGCATTTTCAAAAAAAAAAAAAATTATTTGGCGGACCCTTTATATCAGCATTCCTTAAAAGCAAAGGTTCTCTCAAGAAACATATTAAATGTTCTTCAAATGGAGGATGATCATGGCGAAAATTCAACTCAGTACCACTCTCGACAGGTAAAGCAAGTTTGTCATGTGATTCCCATAAATCATCGTTTTGCGAACCCGATGTTGAACAAGATGGTTTAGGCTCATCATCATCTACAATCATAGGAACTATTTTATTTGACCCATTTTGTCGTAGTAATGTCAATATTTCAGTCTTCGTGTTTTCGGTTTCATCGTTTGTCAAATACTTTGATTTAAACCGGGGATCTATAAGAGTGGCAATCAATAAATGCGAAGTATTTTTTGCGTATGAAAATCTTCTATTAATAGATTCGCGCAACTGGCTTTTAAGTAATTTAAAATTTTCAGGGTCTTCATCTTTTAGAGTTTGTTTCGAATTAAGCATGACAATCAGTGGTATTATTAAGGATACTGATGAAGAGTCGCTTGAAATATCAAGTGTAGCTTGATAAAGCACTTCAGTACTGATATATAATAGCTTATTGGTACTTCTATGCCACCGCGTTCTGCCATGTACAAATTGATAGCAGTTTTTTGTTCAATCAGTCTTTCCAGCATTAGATATGTGCTATTCCAACGGGTTTCAATATCTTGAATCAAAGCGTGTCTGGGTAAGTCGCATGTTTCCTGAAATTTCTTTAAATACCGACAAGCTTGCTCACTTCTTTTAAAATGTCCAACAATTTTGCGACATTTTTTTATTATATCCATCACAACGGCGTTTTTGAAAATAAGCTGCAGCGTATGAGCTACGCATCCAATAGACTCAAAGTTTCCGCAACGCATGGCCGCCTGCATATTACAAGCATTATCGCGGATAACCATGTTGATTTTTTTGATTAAATTGAATTCCGCAATGTTTTGGTTTCTGAAATATGCTGTTCAGTATGATTTTGTTCCAGTACACTAGCTGCCAATATAACCTTTTCCTTTTTGGACGCTTGAATGAAGTGAGCTGTGCAGCTCAGCAATGAACAAGTCTTCGCTGGATTACTCCATATATCGGTAGTAAGGCTGACCCATTCAGCCTTTTCCAAAAGAAGTACGACTTTCGCTTTTACTTTTTCATACGTCGCTGGCATTAAAGTCGTTCTAACTTTTCAGACTTTTTCCTGTACCTAAATGTAGTGTCAGGGTCACCTAAGTTGAGTCTTTGAAATGCTTCTCCTTCAACCAGGTTGTATGGCAGCATGTCGACGATAATGAGATCCATTATACTTTTATCGATTCGTAACGATATCGGATGATTATCAGAATACGGCGGAGCTTTTTTTTTCTCAATTATATCTGGTAAAGTGCATTGTTTGAGTTCATTGTTATTTCGTGAAGGGTTAAACATCTCTGTTTTCTTTTTCATAAAAGTTTGTTGTTTTTCATTCATCTTACAATAAGCGGCCCATTCATTTTTATGTTGTTTCGCCAAATGGTTCTTAATATTTGTCGTGGTCTGTTTTTTTGGGAAGACACTACCAAGAGACAATGCTTTTTCACATATTTTACAAATTGCTTTATCATTGTTTTTAGAAAAATATTCCCAGATAGGCTCTTGTCCCAAAGATGTCATCATGTATGTATCTACCTACCTAAAAGAAAATAAAAAATCACGAAAACTCAGTTGTGTATATTGTACTCCATTTAAAAGCGGATAAACAGTTACTTGTAGGTACATACAGGTCTATGTACACAGACCTCACTAACAAAACGAATATGTATGTACTTACTTGGGTTTTTTTTAATTTTTAAGTGTCTTCTACAACCACAAGGATAATAAAAGCAATAAAAAAGGTCACAATTGTAGCTAAGTTAGATAATAATGTATGTAGATATAAGTATAACGAATAACAAACAGGAGATCAAATAAATACGCGCACGAACTTGTTTAGATTTCGTTGTGTACTAACGATGCGACGGCAGGCTCTTGTGCATTCATAACGGTTCTACGAAAAACGAATTTGAATATTTTTCGGCGCCTAATACGACGCACGAAAACCATAAACTAAACCTTCGGCTTCGGCCAAAACTTCGGCCTATTTTGGCCGAAGCCTAAGCTATAGACGATTGTAGTTTTTTTAGCCAGATGTGACCTAGTATAAGTTAGATCTAGTATAAGTTAGATTAAGAAATTAAAATTTATATATTAATAAGAACATTCAGTGTCAGTCATTCACCATATTTGCGAGGGCCATTGTACCTTTCGCGAATCTCGCATCAAAGTCGCGATTCTTGTTGCGGTTCGTAAAAGGCGTTCATTGTCTGACGTTCTTGAAAACTTTATATTCTGAATGTCCTTCTGATTGTTCCTCCGAAATATTTTATTTATTTGCGGAAATATACTCGCGCTGTCGGATTTTACGGCATGAATTCCAATGTGAACTTACAGATATTCTGTAATTTTCTTTGATTAACTGTGGTAGGATTTTAATCAATGACTTCAGTGTCCTGATCTGATCCTGAGTTTTGTCTGTGAGTAAACCACCAGTACAAGAGTTTAAGTCTTGTCAGGAATCTACTTTTTTGTCTGTGTAGTGCATCGATTGCCGTCATTCATTTGTTTAAGGTCAATTGGGCGTCTGGCGTAAGACTGCTTTATAAAAACTGTGCCGTTTTAAGTGCTTCTGGCTCAGCTTTGTTTCGCTAACCCATAGTATATCAGGGCTCTCGCCCCTCAACAAGTTCAAAAGTACAGCTCTTCGCTCAATCCCAATCAATAAATTCACATTCACTGACATGATCTTTAAGGCGTACCCATTACGTTTGTAGGTGCGCTAAGCTAGGCAGAAGCGAGAAAATTCTGTCCACTCGGGTCGCCTCCTCATGCATCTGCCATCGAATAGTGAGCAGAATCAAGCACAAGTCTACCTTGGCCTCCGGTGCCTTGGGAACAATCATAGGCTTTTATTCCGTCTACCCAGACCTGCCGCCATTTGGGCGTAGGTCATATTGTAGGTTTGTAAGCCACTTGAGGGATGTTTCTCCTTGGGCTTCTGCCTACGAGCTACATTTGATTTTTTGATGTCTGGGAACTTAGGATATCCCCTATAGGTTGCAGGGTGTTCCCGGTTCCTACAAAGCAGGCACTCGAGCTTCTCTCTGTCCGCGATCAAGTCGCATTCATCATTCTTGTGGTTCTTTGCACACTTAACGCATAGAGGCTGCATCTCGCAGTTGGACGCGGCGTGCCCGAACCACTGGCGGTGGATACGTTGTAAAATATTTGCTTGCCTTATTCTTTTTTCCCATTTTACAGACTGGGATGAGCACCGGAAATTCCTTGAAGGTAAGATTAACCTCAGCTTTTTCCCCATGTGCAGAATTAGCCCAAAAAAGAATTTTCCTGGTTTCACCGATAGGCGCTGGCTCCATCGGTACTACAAACTTATTGCCTGCGACGATGACAGCGCTACATGCTTTCTTCGGGCCACTGTCGCCTCAACGGATAATTTGTGGAAAGGTGCCATGTCGGAGGTTGCGAAAAAAGACGAGACCCCGCTCAGGCCAAAGGCCCACGTCCATATACCCGTGGCGACCCACAAGATATTTTGCTTCTGTTGCAGAGGCAAAATCTCTATCTTCCGACTACCAACTGGATGGTCATTAAGCCTGAGGTTGAAAAGGTCTCGGACAGAACCGTTATCCTGTCGCTGAACAGAGATTTCTTTCCTCCACTAAAAGCGAAGGAAGGTAAAGTTCGATATAGCCTTAAAACCATCAGGTTGAAGGTATTCGAACAGAACGAGAGATAGGCAATGGCCATAATTCCCTCCACTTCAGCCTCCTTCAAAACTCGGCAGTAATCCGATATTCTATCCTCAGATTCAGGAGATCTGTAGCCCAGATAAACCTCGACCACAGTAAGGTTGCGTCTGCCAACCTTATTCTCCACTTTGCAGAAAGTGGAGACGACATAGTCCTTATCCAGGAGCGATGGATTAGATCGCATTGCTTACAAACCTGCATTTTAATGAAATCCCATATAAATATATTTCTTTTAAGTAATTACAGAACCTGTGACCTCATTAGAGTAAGACCTCTACTCTACCGTGAGGAAGACTTATGAATCTCCGCAGCAAACCTGGCCTATGGTATCGGGCCCTTACTATCGACAACAATCAGAGGGATGCTCAGAACGGACAAAAATACCGGTCCTGATAGGGGCAATAAGGCAACCTCCGTAACAAGAAATAGGCAGTAAGTTTTAGATATAACTTTATTATCCAATTCTTCCAATATCTCGGTTGCAAACTGGTCGGTATCGGAAAAGAAGTCCCTCTCTGATCAACGTTACAATTGCTACATCCTAAGCGGATCAATTGGGATAAATATGAAGCTAACCTTAAAGGCACCCTTGACCCCGCTCAATTAAGTAACCCCAAGTGGCATGTAGACATTGGACACCTGGCGACTAAAGTTACAGGAGCTATGAACCAATTCTTCCCAAGTAGTAGACCAACCAGGGGAATTAAACTTCCATGGTGGTCTGCTGATCCTGGAACCCTAAGAAAGGTTTCAAAAATGTTCACCCGAATCCAAATAAAACACGATCGATTCTTAATAATGAATTTCACAATTTTTAATTCTTTATTTTAACTTTCGTTACAAAAAATCAAAAAAGGGTTGACCGAGTCAATCGAATGCAAAAGGAGAACTGAGTCAATTTGAGTTATTTGAGAGAAGTAATGAAAAAAAAAAATTGTATATGTGCATCCTATTACACATTGGTTGTATGCGTGTGTGTAAGTTGATAGGGATGTAAAGAAGATTTTTGACATCCTACCGCCATCAAAGAATTACGTTCAATCAGCTATTTCCAAAGGATTCAGGAGGTTAATTGTTCTTCGTAGAATAGATCCATTGCCAACCCTATTTCGCAAGCTCGGGTGTTTCCGTCTCTGCCGGGAAAGCACTTTTCGGTGACCGCAAGATGCCAAAGCGTTCTAGGTAACGATTTATCTTCCAAAAGCACAACATCTCCGACTTGTTTACAGTAACTCAAGGGATTTTGGGCGTAATGTAAAGATTTCAATTGTAGTAGGTAATCCTTATACCACCGCTTCTTGAAACTAGCCAAAAAAACGTACGCGCTCCTTCCATTGCCCTCTCGATTCTTTTCCTGATGGAGCAAATATCTACGTAGCTGGAGTACCTCGAGAATCTTGCAAGTATAGCACTTCTTGATGACGTTTTTTATTAATTGGCGTCCTTTAACAATCCAGTATAAGGAGCGCAATCGTGACAGGGTCGATGATGTGCCACCGTGAAATTATTTTTCATGAGCATCGGTGACGATTAGCTTCGTGACGTGGGATGACTTTAGTAGGATTATCGTTAACATAGGGTCTCGTTAACATTAACGGCCACAAACTGAAGTCGACCTCTTACTCGTAGGAATTCATCACCAGCGTCTAGAAAAGGAGAAAGCGTTACTAATTTCGATTTCGAAGGTATACCTCTTTCTTCCAAAGAGCTGAAATTTCCGTTGAAGCTGAAATTTTCGTTGCACTCTATTAATCCAAAACCTCTCAGCACGATTAACCTCTTCAGCAGACAGACACTTTCAGAATTTATGTTTGCGCATGATATCCACGGCTCTTAGGATGTAAGCGTAAAAGTACACGTAAAAGACGCTTCCAGTCGCTGAATTTCTTAGCATCGAGAATGGCTCGTCCTCAAGATTGTCTAATTCCTCTTCCTCCGTGTTTGATGACAAAGCGCACAGAGAAGCAGCAATTGTTTTGTTTGACGATGTCCAGTTAATCTCTTTTGGCAGCAACTAAGAAGGTCCGTTAAACCAAGTCGATGAATTCACAAGTGAGGCTGATCCCACGGGTAAGAAGGTCTGCCGGATTATCTGCACCAGGACAGTGCCTCCAGGATGAAACATCTGTTAGCGCTCTGATCTCTTTGACTCGACTCTCGATGTATGGCTTCCAACGCTTATGAAGTCCCTGAATCCAAAAAAGAGCAATCTTCGAGTCAGACCAGAGAAACGTTTTTTCATGAGTCTATACTGTTGTGGGGTGCGCATCAAATCAACTACACTCAAGTTTAATATTATTTCAAAATGAAGTGTTCGGTTTGTTCAGAAAAAATTGAAAGAAACTGCAATACAAAAATATGGTGCACGGATTGTTTGAACTATTTTCATTCTTCTTGCGTGAATTTGACTAAAGAAGATGCAGACTATTTTCAAACAAGTGGTAAACCCTATCGCTGTGACAAATGTGGAGTGTTGAGGCGTAGGTCTATGCGAACGACAGAACCAATGCTGAACAACAATAACAACAGGCAGTGTGAAGTCAAACAAAAAAGTCTTCTTATAATGGTGACAAAACGCCGAAATCGTGTACTAACGAACCGTCTACAGCAACTACATTGGGCACACAAAATGATGATGGAGAATACACTCTCCAAATGATATACCTAAAGCTAACACATTTGGAAGAAACTAACAAGCGTTTTCTAGCTTCAATCAACGAGCTCAGGACGGAAAACACAGAGCTAAAAGCAAAAGTGGAATTATTGGAGAACAGGCTGAATTGGCAACAACAAAACCTCCTTAGCAATTGCATTGAAATTGTTGGAGTGCCAAACGTCACGGACGAAAATGCAACCGACACAGCCAAACTAATATTTAAAAATGCCTTGTCCATTGATGTTCCGGATGGTAAAATTGAAAAATGCTCTGTTAAGAAAGTGCGAAACAAAGGAGAAAAAAGCGGTTCTTCACACAATGCCATCATCTGTGTCAGATTCTCTGACCACTCTACCAAGGAGCGAATAATGAGCGAAAAAAAGACTCTCAACACTCAATTCAAGCATTCTTGGAGGCGGGAGCGGTAACATCAGGAATGATAGCAGCAGCAGCAAGAGAATCAGCATATTCATAAATGATGCGCTTACGAATTACACACGGGCTCTCTTTAGACATACAAAAGAAGTAAGAAAAACTTTAAATTCACATGGTTTAAAGACAATCAAATTCTTGTTAGAAAGGTCGAGGGTGGAAAAGTAATTTCTATTAGATCATTTAACGATCTTGCACTTATTTAGTGCATATTTCTTCACACACTATTGTAATGATTCTTAATGATGAAATAATAGATGACTTTTCTATCCTCGAACCAAATAGCAGAAGTTGTAATAATGTCTTCACTGATAGTTTATACTGTAGTAATAAGCTTTTTGTAGTCCATCAAAATGTCAGAAGCTTGCGCGAAAATTTTTCATCACTAGTTACACACATTGATTCATTCGTAAACACTCCAGATATTGTTATTGTATCTGAAATTTGGATTTATAGCTTTGAGAAAAATGATTACCATTTGCCTGGTTTTAAGTTCTTTGCGAATACAAATGAAAGTTATGCGGCAGGGGGTGTCGGGTGCTTTGTAAAAAATGAGTATGTGATTAATGAAGTGAAAGTTATCGATTTCCTTAGCGCCGACATTCTTAAAGTTTCAATTGAAATTAATCATGTTGAGTATGTTTTTTTATGTGTTTATAGGTTGCACATGTTTAATGTTGTGGCGTTCGTAGAAGAATTTTCCCTTTTGTTAGATAACCAAAGATCATGTAACTTAATTATTTCTGGGGATTTTAACCTCAATCTACTAGATAAGAGTGATATGGTTTCTAATTACTTGGCTATTCTGGCATCGCATGGTCTTGTTAGTTTTATAAATGAACCAACGAGAATGATTTCGGGAAGATGTTTGGATCACTTTTATGGGCGATTGACCAACATCTCTTTCAGCTCCTGTGAAAGTGGCATCTTTGATCTGAATATTACAGATCACTCTATGACAGTGCTATTGGTTAACACAAGTACAACCAAAAAAGATAACAGTTATCCCAATGTCCCTAAAAGAGTTAAAAAAATTGATTTCGTTAAACTTAAAAGAAATCTCTATTATGAGTTTTGGCTTGGGGTCTACGAGGAATGTGATGTCTCTGTATCGTATTCGCTATTTCTCAATTGTCTTAGTAAACATATTAATGACTGTACTTCCATTGTGCCTCTAAAAAAATCTGAAAAAAAACTTAAGCCCTGGATTACAAGTTTTCTTATCAAAAAGATTCAGGCAAAAAATAAGTTAAGAATCAAGTGCTCTAAGAATCCAAACAACTTCAGATTGAGGGATCGATATAAAAAATTATGTTCTGGACTTAAAAAAGAAATTCGTAAGAGCCGTGATGATTACTATAGAAATCGAATCCTATTTGCTAAAGGAAATTTAAAAAGTGAATGGCAAGTTGTTAATAATATTCTAAAAAAGTCTTCAGGTTCTTCCAAGCCTATAACAATTCGTATTAATGACTGTAATGTCTCTGATCAATTCGTTGTTGCTAATGCTTTTAATAATTACTTTTCTTCAATAGCCAACAATTTTTCTTCTCAAACATGTCAACCAAATTGTTCTTTTCATGGTATCGGTGGTGAACATGCTCAAAGTAATAGTTTTTCTTTCGAACCTATATCTGCTTATGAACTTGTCAAAGTCATTGGGTCCCTAAACGGTTCTAATGCTAGCGGATATGATGGCATTTCCAATAGATTTTTAAAACGTATCGGATATTTCTTGATAGATGTACTAGCAGTTATTTTTAACCGAAGTGTATTTTCTGGAGTTTTCCCTTGTGCTCTCAAATGTGCAGACGTAGTGCCTTTATTTAAAAAAGGTTCAGCAGAGGATATAAGTAATTAGAGGCCAATTTCACTTCTTCCCGTCTTTAGTAAAGTCTTCGAAAAAGTTGTTAAAATAAGGCTACTATCTTATTTAAACAAGAATAAGTTTTTCAGCCCTATGCAGTATGGTTTCCAGCAGGGGAAATCCACTGAAGATGCCCTACTTAATTTTTGTTCTAAGGTCTTTTCTAACCTTGATGCAAAAAAGTTCACTGCGGGCTTATTCGTTGATATTACGAAAGCCTTCGATATGGTTGATCACATTATCTTGCTGAGAAAACTAGAAAAAGCGGGAATTCGTGGTTTTATGCTCGATTGGTTCAGGTCCTATCTATCAAATAGATCACAACGGGTTAAAAACGGTGAAACCAGAAGTGATGCACAGCTTTTGAAGTTGGGAGTACCTCAAGGCTCTGTGTTGGGACCTGTTCTGTTCCTTATATACTTTAATTCACTCCTTGAGCTTGATTTCAAAGGTAATTCTACTGCCTTTGCAGATGATGTGGGCTATTGTTACGGTTCAGAAAGTGCCTTGAATTTGGTTTCTGACATCAACTGAGATCTAAACATACTAAGGATTTGGTTCGCTGAACATAAATTGAGGATAAGCTCTAAAACTAAAATAATGTTTTTTAATTTATCGGCCACAACTGACGTTAATGCTGAGTTTTATGTCCATTCTACGGATTGCAAAAAATTCAAATTAGTAGGCTGCCCCTGTGTCCCAGCTTCAGCTTGTTCCACTTTTAGTAACACCCTACATTGCAGTGATGACTGTTTTTTAGTAGAAAGGGTAGAAGAGTTCAAATACTTGGGACTCACTATTGACTCTAAAATGACCTTTGCAAACCATACGCAATCATTGAAAAAATATTTTCGTTGTACACTTCGTCATTTTTTCTATCTAAAAAGTGTTTGCTCTGACAAACTTCTAAGGATAATCTATCATGGAATCTTTCACTCGAAGCTTCAATATGGTATTGCCTGCTGGGGCGGAGCATATCGGAACAAAATCCAACCTCTTTTAATTCTACAAAAAAATGTTTTGAAGAAAATCTGCCGAAAACACCGTCGACATCCTAGTCTTCCATTGTTCCGTATTATGAAAATTCTACCAGTCCGTCATTTGTATTGTTTTAAGGTACTAAAAATATTTTTTATCAGATCGGGAAATCGGAATTTTAGATTAATTTCGGATTATAATCTACGAGGAAATTTTTCAAGCGTTGTATCCGTACCGTTTTCCCGCACAACTGCCTTTCGTAATTTTTATTTGATTTCATCAATCAGATCGTTAACCAATCTTGGAAAGTTTGAGGAATGTGTGAAACGTTGGCTCTTTCAGTTTGATAACAGTGATTTAGAATCAATTCTTTCCGACATTCTGGTGTAACTAAAGTCTTCATTCTGTATGTTCTGTAAAAAAATTTAAACGCATTTCATCTTCCTTCCTTTTCTTCATTTCTTTCCTGAATTTTAAATTTCTGCATTGTATATGTATTAATATTATCATTTTCTTTCAAACGTGTATATGTATTAATATTTGAGGGTCACCCCACCAACTATTAAACTGTTTGAATTAAGCCCATTGAAGTGGCATTTGACACTATTTTAGTACGTATAGTATGAAAAATACAAAATGTCACTAAAAAAATTATTTCTAAAAACTCGGAATTTAAATAATATACATATCTGTTCTCGAATTTATTTGAAATAAAATAATAATCTAAATCTAATCTAATCTAACGCTGCGCTGAATTGTGTCTGAAGATTATTGCGAAGATAAACCAGTAGACGTGCGCCTGTAAGGGCTGCAGTAAGCTCCAACTTAGGTACGGTCAAATCGTTCTGATTGTCGTTTTTAAGAGGTGCCACCCTGTTTTTAGCGCAAATAAAGTGCACTGAAATTTGTCCGTTTTTATTGATAGTGCTAGCATAGGCAGCAGCTCCAAAAGCGAACTGAGCGAACAAAGATGTGTACCTCAGTCTCTTCTCCTCAGAACTCTTCTATTTCATTGCAGCATACAGTCCAAATGCTTTGTAGATCCTCAGGCAATTTCGCATGCCATTCTAATTTTCGACGCCAGATGTCTTGGAGAAGTATTTTTAAACGTATAGTCCGGGGAGTCAGAATACTAAACGGATCAAAGACTTTTGCTATAACCTTCAAAATAGTTCTTTTGGTATCCAGTAGAGATCCATATTGGATCAATTGTACGACTGAATCAAGGTCCACTTTCAATTCGTCTGTTGCTACAACCCAACGTAGACCCAGAACTTTCTGAGTATTAGCAAATCGATCCTCCATTGAAAAGGATTATCTGACGCTTTCACTGTTGCAGTTCCATTTCCGTAGCATCATTGAAGCACTCCTCAAAATTAGATTAGCTTCTCGGTAGGTTGCCTTCGCGATTTCTTCACCATCGATACTAATTACGAAGTCGTTCATATAAAACGCACGCAACAACCTTCCGCAAGTATGTGAGTATTTTGGTTTGGCCTCTTCGATAATTTTCTTCAACGTTGCAGTGAGAAGAAATGGACTGCTTGTGACGCCAAACGTTCGACGCGTCATTCGAAAAGTCCGCACAACAGGCCGATTTCGCTCATCGTCGATTTGATCAGAGAACCAAAAAAACCGATGACTCAGCCAGTAATATTTGCAGAAATGCCTTCTCTTCCACCAGTGCGAAAATTCAGTAAGATGGTGATGAGGTTAAAAGTTCAGGTAGTAAATTTGGTCCCACTTCCAGGCAATCGTTTAAGAATGGATGGTTAGGCGCATGTGCTGAAGCATCAAACACAATGCGTAGCTTTGTCATCTTCTTGTCCTCTCGGTAAACTGGGCGGTGAGGCACATAATAGGTACGTTGTTCGATCACGCACGCATCAGGAGCAACTTCAGATATGCCAGAAGACAGCATTTCGTTCATAGCTGCACTGTATTCTTTGATTCTCCCAGCTGAGCACAGTTTCCGAACAAGTGATTGCACGCACTCGGTTTGTTGTCGTGCAAAACCGTAGTGTTATTTTTCCAAGGAAGTGAAACTTCATATCGACTGCCATTCCTGCGAATATGCAATGACAAATCACTACTCACCCCTTTATCATTCTCCCAGATATACCCACGATGTCCAGATTCCAAAATCTCTGCACATCTTTACAAGCGCAGACATGAAGGGAAGTTGTGTGATTCGAGCTATCAGATGTTGATTGCACTATTAAAGGACCTTGAATAGTCCATCCCAAAACTGTCTCCACTGCAACTAATCTGTCCGTAAGACGTCTATGCTTTTCCGTAGCGAACTGCCAGTAGGTATCAGCTCCGATAAGAATATATATTCCTTCTTCAAGACGTTGTCCCTGGATTCTCGTATCGACCAATATCAAATAACGGAAGGGAACCGATGTGTCGTTGGTTGGCACCGAAAACACATCAAAGCATATTTCCGGTACCTCTATCGCTACAATAACCACTGCCTGATCATCATGCTGACTACGTAATAATAGACGAACCTTATTGCACGTTTTGCTCGGTCTAGGCTTGTCACTTCCAAAGGGTATCACACTGAGGTTAATTATACTGATTACTGGCAAATTCAGTTGTCTTGCCAATGATGACTTCACAAATGATAGTTGACCCCCATTCATAATGACTCGAACATACAAGAACACAGAAGAGAATTCACTGCAAGCGGTTTGTAAATAGACGTTAGTCCGCTGCTTCGAGTCTGCTGCATACAATTTAAAGAAGACTGCGTTGTGGACGGTTGGCTAGGAGTCGTTATTACATTTTCGGACCGATTCGTTGTAGAAGAAGAGGAGGAATTAATGTTATTTTTAAAAAAACAAAGGGTCACACATACTTGTTGCATGCCTTCCACTGCAAGTTTTACATTTGATTCCGACTCTGCATGTTCTAGAATTATGTCCTAATTTGCAGCAACGATAACATCTTCACTCGGTTTTCCAAAGTAGTTTTTGTCCGGAATACTTTTAGCACCGCAACAGTCCTTTGTATCGTGTGTTTTTTGCTTTGCAGAACGAGCAGCTATTTTTCGTCTCCGATGTAAACAATCCAACGGCCGTCTTGACAGTTCTCTTATTCAGCGAATTCACACGGGCTGTGTGTGTTTTTGTGGTTAATTTTGCCTCATTCGCTTTTTCAAGAGATTCGACTTCTCTCTTCAGAAATTTAAGAAAACACTTGACTTGCTTGTCTCCTCTCATATTTGCAGATGTATGTTCCGAACTTGATGCAATACTAGCATCTTCAACTGCATAATCCGCACGAGAATCGTTGTTTTCTGTTGAATCTCCGTAATACCGATGAAAGTCGACATGTAATTCATTAGGAAGATATCGCAATAATATTCCCTTTAGTATAACACAATAGTTCGACGACGGAATTCCCAATGCTGCGAGTGAGCGAGTAGAAGCAAGAACAGATGTATATACCAATGACATCTGCTTTAGAGAACACTGGCTGAATTGTGAGCAAGCGTTGCATTGTGTGTACAATAAATACTTTCGCGGAACTCGTTTTTTTTTTAAATATGTTTTTATTAGCAAGAGAAAATATCTTTATTAACAAGAGTGTACCGTACTAATCGCGAGCTTAGGAACTACTGAGTGGATTTTCCACTTCGCTATTCTAATACCTATTCGTAGGCTCATGTGTCCTGCATCAAGACCGTGTGACCGCGATTTAGATATTCGGTCGCACTATTGACTAATATCATGCCCGACTCGCCAACTCCATAATTGAAAATTTAAAACGTGTTTTATGATGCTCGTTCGTTCTGACCTATACGTTCGTTAAAGGTCCCGGGTTTCGGCACCAGATTTCAAAAATGTTCACCCGAACCCAAATAAAACACGATCGATTCTTAATATTGAATTTCACAATTTTGAATTCTTTATCTTAACTTCCGTTACAAAAAAGGGTTGACCGAATCAATCGAACGCAAAAGGAGAACTGAGTCAATTTGAGTTACATTAAGAGAGAAGTGATGAAAAAAAAAATTGTATATGGTACATATTACACATTGGTTGTATGGGTGTGTGTGAGGTTGATAGGGATGTAAAGAAGATTTTTGACAAAAGGAAATCAGAGGCTTTTCAACAAAGCAAAAAAAAAGAAAAACAAAGCAGAACAAGGGACTGGCACCGTTATAAGAACAGCCAAATACTATGTAAAATTGAGATAAGAAAGACAACCCGGGCGTAATTTTTGCTCAAAAATAGAAGGGAAGAATAAGGCCAGTAGATTGAGGAAGACATTGTCAAAGGCTCCTACTATACCCGCCCTAATTAACAAACCAGACGCCACCGCAATGGTAACTAGCAAAAAGTCAATAGACCTATTGCTCCGTCCACACTTTTCCAACAATGCAGAGACTAGTAAGTACACTTTTGAACAACTCATACCGAGTTTTCGTTCATTTACAAGGTACTACTTCCTTGTAAAAGGAAAATCCTTCCATACAAATCTACAGGTTCGGATGGAATCTTCCAGGTAAAGATGCAACATGCTTACGGCATTTTGGAACCGTAGCTTTTGGTATTATTCTCATCCAGTCTAGATTGGGGCGACATACCACTATCCTGGAGGGAAGTAAATGTTAGATTTATACCAGAAGCAGGAAAAACCTCCCACACAACTGCAAAAGATGACTTGCCGATCTCTCTTCATTTCTTATTAAGACGCTAGATAGTCTGGTGGACCTATACATTTACGAAAACCTACAAAAAAGTATGCTTTCGAAATCGCAACATGCTTATTGTAAGGCGAAATCAATAGACACAGCTCTACACATGATAGTTGGAACCGTTGAAAAATCACTTTCCAACAAAGAATTCACCATGATTACCTTCCTAGCTATTGAAGGAACTTTCAGCAACATAAAACCACTAGCCATCGCATTAAACTTTGGATCAAACAAATGCTTTCAAGCAGGTTGATTCATTCGAAAATCGGCTGCTACCACACCAGAAGGACAGTAAAACGTGGCACACGACAAGGAGGGGTAGTATCGCCGCTTGGTTGTTAACAAAATACTCCTATCCCTGGAAAAGAGTGGGTGCAAGGTCATTGGACGATATTGCACTAGCAATCAGCGATTAACATCTTCCAACAATCAAAGATTTGATGGAAAAAAGGCCTAGGCCAACTGGCCAATTAGGCACAGAACTGCGGGCATGGAATAAAACCCCTTCAAAACGGAGCTAGCTTTATTCACAAGAAAACGGTACATTCTTCATCCACATCACTCTACCAAAACTCAATGAGACTTACCTTAGATTCGCAGACCACGCCTAATATCTTGGCGTGATACTTGACGGGAAGCTCAACTGGAAATTGAATGGATATTGAACACATGAAAAAAGCAACAACTGCGCTATACACCTGTAAAAAAGCGTTGGGCACCAGATGGGGTGTTAAAATTACACATTGGCTGTGTACCGCGGTTGTTAAACCTATACGGCTGTTTAGTCTGGTGGCCGGCATTGTGCAGATCTAACTATTGCTAACCACTAAGCAAAGTTATAAGGATGGTGTGCTTCGCTATAACAGGGGCACTGCGAACAGTGGGGCTGTTGACTTAAAGAATCGGTTCATTGGAAGTTCTCCGAAATAGGGCACTCTGGCGTTCTACGTCAAAGCAACGATCTAAATGCAGTCACACACTACTTAATCTCGACTTCAAAATTCTTTATAAAACAACAATTCCCAAGCGAAGGAGGGGAATGAATTTCCAAGAAAAGACACTGCACTGGAAATATACACAGACGGGTCCAGGACTGGCAATGGTGTGGGTGCCTGTGTCTATGCACCGAGTCACCGACCCTAAAAATCAGCCAATCCTTTAGACTAGCGAACCACTGTAGCATATTGCAAGCTGAATTAACAGCAATTCGTGAGGCCGCCGACTGACTGTCTGTGAGATCGATGAACAACAGGAGCATCTTCATCTACATGGATAGCCAAGCGGCAATAAAAACACTACCGAACGTCTCTAAATGAGATATCGAGCTGATACGCTGTAACGTTGGGTACCTGGGCATAATAAAATAACAGATAATTGTGAAGCAGACGAACTAGCCAAAATAGGCACCACAGCTTACTACTGTTAAAGAAGAAATCCACTCACTAATGGAAACGCAAAGGCAGATTTTAAGCAGCCTAATCGGAGTCCTTGCAGGACATTGCGCTTTAGGAAAACATGCCGCAAGATTATGACTGTGGTGGGTATCATGATGTGGAAGAGAAAGAATCTCCATCCTATCTCCTAACCTAGCCCAAGCCTCCTCCTCAAGAAGACGATTTCTGGGAGAATATTTCTTTAATGAACTAACGGATCTATCCGAAATGGAGATCTACAAAGTATCGAATTTTATTCAGCACTCAAAATGGTTCCAAGGGTAGCGGTGACCAAGCCGACTCAAGTAGTAGCACAATGGACCGATCTTGGTCTAAGTGATCCCCACCGCTTTGTACGGAGGAAAGCTACCTAACCTAACTAACCTTACCTAACTAACCTTACCTAATCTAACCTTACCTAACCTAACCTTACCCAACCTAACCTTACCCAACCTAACCTTAACTTGACATAATTGAAGAAGAGCTTGTTGCCTCACAGCTGTTCATGCGAGTGTTAAAACGGCCGATCAGGAAATCCTCACCAAAGAACTTATAAAGCCCAGTGAACAAGAACGAGAATGTGAGAAGATGGCTGAATACGATGACACAGCAGTATCGATGCTTGCTGGGTTAAAACTTCGCTTACAGAAATGGCGTACGCATCAGCAACTACAAATCTGAAGTCCGATGAAGTACGTGAAAGTAATTCTTTCAAAGGCAACACCAAGCTCCCAAAGCTACAATTAAAAGCTTTTGATGGGGAAATGCAGGATTGGATACCATTCTGGGATCAGTTCGACGTGGCCGCACCGTCACCGCATCAACGACTTGCTACGACGCAGGAGTGACGTTATTGAAGGAGCAGTACGGAGATGTAGAAAAATTGGTTGATGGTCACACTCCGCACTATAACTGCAAAAACGGACGTTATCGGCTTGCGGAACTTATATAACACCATTGCAACAGCCATTCGTTCCCTAACTGCTTTACATGTACCATCACAACAATACGACGTAATGCTCAAGTCGATCTTGTTTCGTTGCTTTCCGATGGAACTTCGCGCAGATTACCATATGACAACGAAAAGAGACGATACCGCATTGACAGAT
Organism: Merodon equestris; assembly: GCA_958301585.1. NCBI lineage: Eukaryota > Metazoa > Arthropoda > Insecta > Diptera > Syrphidae > Merodon > Merodon equestris. The sequence continues at coordinate 49,543,539 of OY284417.1, read as the reverse complement.
GTATTGACATATATACATACAAAAGCAAAGGTAACGACGCCAGCACCAACGACAGTTGCAAGCCTTGTGAGAGTGAACATAGCAGAGGAATGTGTATTTTGTCACTCCACAGAACACAGAACAAAAGACTGCGACGACAGTATGATTATACAGCAAAAGCGGGATGTGCTTCGAAAAACTGGCCGGTGCTTTCGCTGTGCAAAAATCGGTCATACTTCAAGGAAGGGCAGAAGCTTATGGTTCCTTAAATGTGGTAAATGTGATGGAAAACATACACATATGTCATTGTTGTGTGACGTAAAAACAAATTTGATTCCTAAAAAAGCAGTGACCACGGGGAAATGTGCAGCTCAGTTCCTTTTCAAATGTGTTTTTAAAAACAGCTCGGTGTATTGCTATGGGAACAAATAATAACAATTCCTTGATTCGTGTCGTTATAGACGGTGGTAGTCAGCAAAGTTATCTGCGCAAAAGTGTTGTGGAAAAATTAAATCTCTTGCCTGATCGCGAAAAGGTGTTCATATCGGTAATCCCTTTTGGGAAGAAAAAATCCCCTGTACACGCATACGATAGAGTGACAATAAAATTGAAGAGCCAATTTGATGAGCGGTGTGCTTTGTTACAAGCGATAGTTGTACCGGAGATTTGTGTGGACTTTCTCCACAAGCTCCTGACCCATTGTGCTCTTCGTTTAAAAATCTTAAACTCGCAGATACAGTGCATGCAGATCTCTTAGCGGAAGATGGATTGAGCATGTTGATAGGATCAGATCTTTACTGGGCCATTGTCACCGGAAAATAACGACGAATCTCTCCCCGTCTTAAAGGAATAGAAACAATTTTGGCTGGGCGCTCCAGGGTTTACATTAGCCTGTTGATGAGATTAGCAATCCAAACCTTACATCTGTTGTCGGAAATGTTTGTAGCACGTGAGAGTCGGATTTATCTTCATTGTGGTCTCTAGAGTCGATCGGCGTACGGGGCGAAGAGGATGAAAAGCCAAATATCACGGAGAAATTATCACATCAATGCTTAGTGAAAAAGGGCAATCGTTACGCAGCATCCTTACCGTGGAAGGAATCCGAGGTTGTGTTCGGAAGTAACAAGGACCAAGCGGTAAGCCGACTTAATTCACTCATCCGTCGTCTATCTGGTGACCGAGTAAAGCTGACAGAATTCGATGCTGAAATAAAACAATTGGTCATTGACGGCATTGTAGAGCCAGTAAGAGATTTATCGCAGGCTACCGCAAGGAGAGTAATTTATCTGACACATCAAACTGTTTGTAAGCAAGCGAGCACGCGACAATTTGCGCATAGTTTTTGACGCTTCAAGCCGAACAGATGCCATTCCCTCTTTGAACGACCAGTTAATTGCAAGCATCAACCTGCTACCAGATGTGTTGAAGATACTATTAAATTTCCGGATGGGACCAATCGCATAGTTGCGGACATCGAGAAAGCTTTTTTGCAGATAACGCTCAATGCTTCTTACGGGAACTATAAGGCTTCGTTTGAATGAAGAAAAACAGAGGTTTCCCGAAACTTGTCAGATGCTTGCGGACAGTTTCTATATGGATATGACTTCGTCCTCAACGTAAGCATTCAAATAGCCGTATCGTTCGTGATGCAACTAATGAAATTACGTTCCCAACGTGTCAAAAGGTGTTGGGTTTGGTCTGGATAGTTTTTAGCGATGAATTTACAGTGGATCTAGAGCCAGTTCAACAATTTTTGGAAGCGAATTCTTCTAAAGGGAGTAAACGAAATGTCCTTTCGGCTTTGGCACGAGTTTACGATCCACTGGGAATGGTCAGTCCAACTTCTATCAAATTAAAAATCCTATTTCAAGCAACGTGGAAAAGAAAACTTGCATGGGACGACGTTTTGCCACCTGACTTGTTACTGAAATGGATTGATTGTGTCCAAAGTATTTGCTAGTTAAAGGAGATGCCAATTCCGAGGTCAGTTTTACGGTTCTCGCCAGTCGAATATAGTGCCACATCTTCGCAGACGCAAGTTTGAAGGCATATGGAGTGGATATGGAGTGGCCTACATTCGGGTAGTTGATGCAGCTGATGTTGTTACAGTTTCGTTCCTATGTGCTAAAAACCGAATTGCGCCATTAAAAGGTAACGGAGTAGAACAGTTAACAGTTAACTTAACTTGAAACCACTGTGCTGGTAAAGACAACCCAACAGATCTCTTAACTAGGGGGATATCTGGAGATAAACTTAAATGATCCATCCTGTGGGCACACGGTGCAAAATAATCAAGGATCAACACCAAGATCCTGATCTCCAGCCTTTAATAACAATGTTTTTAGAGACCGAAATCGATATTCAGCAATTTCGGGCGGAGGTTCCGATCCTGTGAAAACTTCAGTAGCTGGTCGAGGTTGTTGCGGGTGACTTCTTGGGTGACTTCTTGTGGTTTATTAAACGCTGCAGGGTAAAGCAGATGTCTCCTCATCCCTTTATAACAGAAGAGGAACTCAAAGCGGCTCCACTTTATTGGCTCAGGTATGTTCAATCTTTTTTTTTTTTTTAAAGATATTCGATGCTTACCGAAAAAGATGTCATTGCTGCCCTCATCTAAAATCATTGAATTTCATCCCTTCCTGGATAACGGCGTGCTAAGGATTGGAGGAAGACTCAGTTGATCACACACCAGCATGGTAGAAAGTAGTGTTTCGGCTTGTTCATAAAACAACAACAAAGATCAAAAAGTAGTAGTGCAGGTCTGGGCGAAATACTCCCAAATCGAATAGTAGCACGGTGGTAAAGTGACTCATAATCCGAAGACCGGCAGGTCAAATCCCCATTCGGGAAAAAATTGTTTTTCGCGTTTTTTTTCGTGTTCTTTCTGCTACTAACAGTAGTAGCAGCAGTAGCGTGAAGACATGTCGGGCGACGGCGGGGGAAAACCCGTTCGTCAGACGGAATCGGGATCGGATGATTCCGCCCCTCAACGAAAGCAGCCACAGAAAAAGCAGCTGTTCAGAAGCGTTTTTTCGATTGGGGATATCAAGCACATAAACTTGATATCGTGTTTCAGGTTAAAACAAGCACTTTAACTTGGTTTCGATGTTTATGAAATGAGACTCCTGGTTGCTGAATAGGAACTCACACAATCTGAGTGTTTATTTCGTCTTTTATACTTAAAACTAGCTTACTCTATCTTTACATTAATTGCTTAGAACTAGTTATTATTACAATATTACCATTAATGTTCCATCAGCACAATAGGTTGTTATCTTGACCGACATACGCGAATGTTGTTTCTGTGTCAGCTCAACGGTGCTTGTTGACATTACGTAGCCACATTATTTTTATTTACTTATTTGCGCATCGTAAGCACATAGGTAATTGAACTGAACATTCTCCCCCATGAATATTCGTTCAATTCAACAAACTAATCAATTGTGACAACGAATTCCGAATATGTTTGTGTTTGTCGAGGCGATGGCTGTTGTGTATTCGTAGTAACTGCTGATCGTGTTATTTTGTGTTTCCAGACTAGGTAGATGATTAACATACTCGACAATACGAGGGCCAAGTATCCAATTGCGAAGTTGTGATGGCCGCGAACTTGAAGTTTGTGAGGTAGGTCGAGAACTTCTTGCTGTAAGATAATACGCTGTAGGTCCGTAAGATTTTTAAGCTGGATATCGTAGTGCGTAGCATTGAACTCTTGAAACAATGATTTGTAGTGCTCTGGCGTTAGAATTTCTGGTAATGTTGCAAAGCTTGTAAGTTAGTGGAGAATGTGTTATGACCTTGAATCGTTATAAAGTTTTGTCTCAAGGTACATCCTGGCTGCATTGTTAACATTCCGGAACCCTCTAAGAACAGTTGTCTGTTTTCTTTTCCGCAGATTGCAGTAAGTCGAGATGGAGTGGTTGTAGAGTATAACCATTGATTTTTGTGCTTAAGCTGAATCCAAGTTGAATTTGTTCCAGATTTGTTAAGTACACAAGTAGGTCTTGTTTCATTATTGAAAAGACCCACTTCGCAAGAGCATACCTCTGCTCCCTCGCTGTATCTTGATTGTACGTTAAGACATACATATTGCTCATTACTTAAATTGATGCCTCTTTCTAAAGAAGCTGACTGAATTGGAAAATATTGATCGCGATGTGCGTTCAGGGCCAGTATTGGCGCACAGGGTGTGATTATTAGCATGGTGTTGTTTATGAAGGTTGGGATCGGTGTCATGCTAAAAAGCTCGATTCAAAATATGGCTCGATTATTAGTCACTCCTCCTTTTACTATCATCAGCTTGTATAACTGTAATAGATCTCCTTCGTCTGCTGGTATTTCTAAAAATGCTGGTAAATGAGCTCATTTTTTAGCTGCTGCGTTGATAGTAACAGTGCATTTATTTTACCGTGGTGGGTGTCTGTGAGTACATCAATAAGAGCTGATTGCATTCTTCGTATGTTGAGTACTATTAATATGAGTTGGGATGAGAGGGATGAAACGATCTGAGATATTTTGGCTTGATATCCTTCTTCACCATTGTCACGTATCCTTGCTCTTATTTCGCTTAATTTTTTGTTAATCTGATCAAATCTATTCTTGATAAATGTTTGGTCTTGTTTTATAATGTTGATTGTTGAGTCTATAACTGATGTTTGATTTCTCAGTAACAAGTGGTTTTCGTTTGCGTTGACTTGATCGATTGTGTTTGTCATTTGCTCTGCATATTCTGAATCCAATACTCCAAATAGAGAATTAGCAATTTTTCCAACTATGTTAATTGCTCCTCTTTTAGTTCGTTTTGTTGATAAAACCATAATTTCCGATTGTAGTTCTGCTGTTATACATATGCTGAAATTGATTAAGTACGTTTGTGCAAAAACTCCCTTGCTGTATTTCTTTACATAAATGGTTAAGCGTTGACGTTCCGTTAGATAATACCTTATGTTCTTCTATCAACGGATTAAGATTATAATGTACGATGAAATTTCATTCGCTTGTCGCTATTTTTGCTGAACCAATGCCTTCAAAATATATTCCAAGCTTAGAATTAAACTTGTTGATCTCTATATTTTTGCCAAATACTATCGGCAATATTATACCAAATGTTAATATTGACACAATTCCACTAGCACTGGATGTCCTTCGTCTTTTGTTTGGTATTGTTTGCCTTGGTTCTGGCGCTTGAGTACTAAGTTTTAAATGTTCATCGACATTCGTAGCTGCAGTGTCATAGCTTACTTCATGGTCAATGGACAGTGGTGATAATTTGTGAATTGGGCGTTTACAAATCCCAGATGCTGTTTTTACATCAACTACTCGAACAACAGCATCATCACCTTTATAGGTTTTTGTATTCTTCCAAGCGGCCAATGAAGTGCTGGAATATTGTCTTCCTTAATAATGACCATGTCGCCCAGATTGATATTCCTGGAAGATTCCTTCCATTTATGGCGATATTGGAGTTCATTCAGATATTCCTGCGACCATCGCCTCCAAAATTCCTGCTCAAGATGTGAAACCAAGTTCCATCTAGTCAGCAAAGTGTGTTTCATCGGAATAGCGTTTGTGTCAATATGGGCAGAAAGAGGTTTCCTTTAAGAAAATGTCCTGGTTTTAATGCCGTTAGATCGTTGGGATCGCTTGAAAGAGTTGTTAGTGGTCTGGAGTTTAAGATAGCTTTGATGCCAGCTAATACCGTTTCTACTTCTTCATATGTTAATGACGCTGTTGATACACTCCTTCTTAGTAAGTGTTTTGCTGATTTTACAGCTGCTTCCCAAAGACCTCCAAAACGTGGAGCCCTAGGAGGAACAAAATTGAATTGGATGGCATTGCTACTGCATTCTTTTATAATGGCCGTACGCGCCTTTTCGGAATAAATAGCGTTTTCCAATTCGGAGAGTTGATTATTTGCTCCCACAAAATTTGTGACGTTGTCGCAATATAAATGCTGGCAGTGTCCTCTGCGATCAATGAATCTTTTTAGTGGCATAACAACAGAAAATTGCCACATATGCCTTTTGAGATCGTTTCCCACAAATTTTGTAGTGAATCCAGAATGGTCCACAGTAATTAACTCTTGGATTTATAAAGGATCTTGCGGGTGTTATTCTTGACGGTGATAAGTTCCCCATAACTTGTTGAAGTAACTGAGGCCTGGCTCTACTGCATTTCACACAGTGGTGTACTATTGATTGAGTAATAACCTTGCCCTTAATGGGCCAAAATCGTTGTCTCATATGCGTCAGTAGTGTTTGTGTGCCGTAGTGCCTATGTTTTTCGTGGAATTCTTACATTAAAAGTTTTACAAGAGAATTATTGTACGGAAGGAGCATTGGGTGCTTGGCGTCAAATGGAAGTGTTCCGGCCTCTAATCGACCTCCAACTCGAATAATTCCCTTATCATTCAGAAATGGAGCGAGGCTGTTGAGATTACTCTTCTGTCTTGATTCCTTGTAGGTCATTAATTTCTTCCTTAAAATCAACTGCCTGCATTGCTCGAACTATCACGACGAGCGCATCCTCTAATTTTTTTGGCTTCAGTAATATGCCATCTTGTCGTTGGTCCTTGGCGCATCTAGTATGATTACAAAATATATATATATCCATGTCGATGTATCCAGTTATCCTCTGAAGTGTCTTGAATGAATTGCGATTATTCATTTTATAGATGAATTCCTGATCGCAAGCATAGGTCGCTGTTGCTACAGTTGGTAATTTTCGCTTTCTTTCTGTGTCTTCTGGGATTGAAAGTTCCTTGATATCGCTGGCCCCATATCTTGATGACCATACAGGAACAGAGGACCATAAAACCACAGTGTGCATGATGGCAACTTGACTAGTTGAAGATCTCTTGATAATACATCCGCCGGATTGTATTTTGACGAGACATGTGGCCACTGCTCGGAAAGTGTTAGTACCTGTATAATTGCAATCCGATTAGCTACAAATGTGTGGAATGATATTGAAGGGGAATTTGTCCATGCGAGGACAATTTCAGAATCCGTCCATAGGAATGTGGGTGTATCCGTAAGTTTCGAATCCCCCTTTATTATCGCTGTTAATTGGGCACCAAGAACGGCATCGCACAGTTCCAGCCTTGGCAAAGTTTGTTTCTTCACTGGAGCCACTCGTGATTTGGAGCACAGCAATTTTACGATTATTCTTCCATCCTTCATACTCGATCTCAGGTAAACCACTGTACCATACCCCTTTTCGGATGCATCACAGAAGGCATGTATCTGTACTGTTTTTGGAACGTTATTGTTAAACATGTGAGCTGGAAATTGGAAATTGTTCAATTCCTTTAGGTTATTACGAAATATGAGCCATCTTGTGTACAGCTTGGCTGGTAGTGCTTCATCCCACGATAGCTGCAATGACCATAACTCCTGTACGAATGTTTTTGCTGTGACAACTATTGGAGCCATCACGCCTAGTGGATCAAATAATTTGGCAAGATCTGAAGTGACAATCCGTTTTGTTACTTTACTTGTCGCACTTAAATTTATTTTAACACAAAATGTGTCATTCTTCGGTTGCTATGTCAATCCTAATGCCTTAATTGAGACATTGTTTTGGTTGTTGAAGTCAAGATCAATTTCCTTATCCTCATTAGCAATGCCTTGTAGTAGACGAGAATGATTAGCACACCATTTTCGTAGTTTGAAACCTGCACCTTTCAATATGGTCGTGAGTTGATTTTGTATTTCTAGTGCAGTTGATAAACTATTGTCCCCGGTCAAGCAGTCATCATTGTTGTAGCTATTGAAGAAGTATGTTACCGTATTTAGTTGATAATAGCGTAAGGGCTCGTTTACGTTTGTTCTCCATACAATTGTTTGATATCTTCTGTCGTCTGGATGAGTGAGTATTTGCCGATACATTTTTTGAATATCTGTGCAAAAGACAAATCATGGTAACTGGAATCGAAGTAATAGCGAAAACAATTCTCCCTGCACCGTGGGACCGGTGTACATAATATCGTTTAACGATTTTCCGGATGATGTTTTGCACGAAGCGTCGAATACTATTCGAAGTTTGGTGGTGCTGCTGTCAGCTTTGTATACGCAAGGATGAGGGATGACATATATTGGTTCGACAATATCACTGAAATCGATTTTTTGTCATGTGACCCAATTCTTCGTATTCCTTCATAAATTGAATATATTGGTCCTTCACTTCCTTGTTTTTCTCTTACCGTCGCTTCAGGGCCAGGAATCTGTTAACGGCTATTTCCTTGAACTTGCCTAAAGCTTCTGGACTCCCATAGAAGGGTAGTTTGACAATGAAGCGACCATCACTACTTTTGTGTGTATTTTGTGCAAAATGAGCTTCGCACAATTCTTCGGTTTTTGATAAATTGCTTCGTGTTGGCTGAACTTCGTCGAGGCTCCACATGCGTTCAGTCATTTGATACAGGTCGATGTCATCGTACATGGAGACTGCACACGCTGCTGTAAATGATTTGGTTTCAGCTATTTTACCTGCCAGTACCCAACCAAAAATTGTAGGATTGGCGATCCGAGTGTCTCAAACAAATGGACGATATCATTAAACAGACACTGAACAGTACGATACCACGCTAAAGACAGCACGATACCACAAACGTATACCGAAACGCGACAATCGACGCACTGCACGGACAAAGAAGTAGAGTCCTGACAAGGCCCAAACTCTTGTACAGGCGGTTTACCGACAGACAAAACTCGGAGGTCAGGACACTGAAGTCACTGATCAAAAATCTCCAACAGTTGATCAAAGAGAATTACAGAACATCTGTAAGTTTACATTGGAACAACAGAATTCGTGCTGTAAAACCCAACAGCGCGAGTATGTTCGCGCAAATAAATAAAATATTTCGGAGGAACAATCAGAATGACATTCAGGATCTAAAGTTTCCGATAACATCAGACAACGAACGTTTGCTACGTACAGTTAGCATCGATATAAACAGCGCCATCCTGGATGACGACTCTTTCGTGATTGAGTATCCTCAGGAGAAGGTGGTGACAGTGGGAGCTGTCTTGCAGGAAGTGTACAAGGTGAATGATAGAATTAGCCCGAACCACGACCTGGGGGACAGAGCCCTGCATCATCACTTCTTCCTTAGAAATGATTTCGATCATTGGCCATCCGAGAATCTTGATTTTACCAGTGAAGATCTCATGGCAAACAATGCCATCGCCAGTGAGGCGGCTAATACCCTTTTCATTTCGACAGAAGATCTCCAGATGATCTTTCAGTCATTGAAAAGGAAAAAATCCGCGGGTATCAATGGTATATCCAATGTTGTGCTTAGGCACCTTCCGCCAGTGGCTGTAGAGATGTACACCATTCTGTTCAACAATGCACAGACAGCGGTGGTGCAACCAATCTCCAAGAGGGGTAAAGACACCTCTAACCCGGCAAATCTCCGGTCGATAAGTCTCCTTCCGAGTATCAGCAAGGTCTTCGAGAAGGGCCCTGTCTAAATGGGTTGAGGACAATAAAATCATCCCGGATAACCAATTCGGTTTCAGAGCGGGGCATAAGACTATTCATGCCGCGTCGAAGCTTGTGTCGGATGTCCAATGGAATAAATGCAAGAACCAATGCACGGGTGCCTGTCTGATTGACTTGGAAAAAGCCTTCGACACCGTATGGCTAGAAGGTCTTTATTACAAGCTCAGTCGGCTGGACATGAGTATACCACTGCTATATATGGTTTTTGACATGTTAACTTGTAGAAAGTTCGTTGTGAAAATTGCCAACGTAACTTCTACCCAAACATTTGAAATCAAAAACGGGAACGGTAAATTCGCTGATCCTTTTCAGCATTTACCTGAGTGATCTACTTGTTTCTCTTCACCACTCAATAGCGTACGCAGGCGACCTAATCGCGTACAGATGAGGTCCAACGACCAACGTCATTGTTACCCTTCCGCAGCGTGACTTCGAAAAAATTCAGCAGTATTGTGAGTGTGACGACTGGCAGTTGAAAATCAACTTCCAGAAATCAGAATCTATATTGTTCAGAACGCCTTTGTCTAGGGCGCAGGTTCTCTATCTTTGGGCCGGACGGGCGTCCACTGGCGAGACAAAGTGTAGTTGGATACCTTGGAATTGTGCTGGATCAGTATCTATATTTTGACAAACATGTAGATGCTGTTTCATAGTAGCCAACTTGATTCTAGAGTGAAGGTAATCTTCTACATGACCTTAATCAGGCCCATGGTTTCCTATGGATGTCCCGTTTGGTTCAATGTGAGAGCCAGCTTAATGGAAAGGATTCGGGTGATTAAGAGACAGTGTCTTGGGACTTGTCTCGGGCTGCATAGGACTCCCGAATCTGAGTACACGAAATTTTACCCGAACGAGGTCCTATACAATAGGGCCAGGATTGTACGGAGAGATAATTTTCTGATCAAACTGATTCGAAGCCACGTTACAAGGGCAATGACTTCGGTCAATAGCCTGATCTTCGGGGCTTACTACTCCGTCGATTTAATGGCTTTGTCCCGCCAGAAGCATTCCTCTATCTAGATAGATGTGGGCTGATCCAGGATAGATTGGCGGTACCGCTAATCTTCCACGTGGGTCACAATTCCGTGGAACGGCGATTGCTCTACGGACCCGATGTCACGCACCGTGAGCCCGAGCAGGCGCTCGGGGTTCTGTAGATCGGTCTCACGCCGGGATCGAGGAGACGTAGTCCGCCAGCATCAACGCTTTTGGTGGATGGAGAGAACCTGGAGAGCCCCTTCAAGGCAAGGCCTGCCTAACACCAATGGCAGGCTTACATAGGTAAGGGTAGGGTAAGGTCGGGTAAGGTAGGGTAGGGTAAGTGGTAGTAGTGTGGTACAGGGAACAAAAAGATTAAAAAAAAAAAACAAAAATAATTAAAAATAAAAAAGAAAAAAAAATTATATAATATATTAAAATTTAACAAAAAAATGGATGTACATATATTAAATATATATTATGTATATACTTCTATATATATATATTTTAATTAAACTAGAATAAGTTAGGTTTAGGTAGTTTAAGGTAGGCTTAAGTCTTAAATATAATATACATAAAAAGATTGATCATATGTTAAGTTTCTTAATAAAGAAAAACATTTTTCTTAGATTAAGTTAGTAATAACAATGGTAATTGTAAGTTGATATAGTAGTCGAAAGACGTAGATTTAAGTTGTTACGTTTATTTTAGTGTGTCCGTCTAGTGCCAGTAAGATATCTAGGTTGTTAAGATAGTTAAGCTAGTTTTTAAGCATTTTTGTCTAGGGTAAGATAGACCTAAGAAACTTTAAATAAAAATTATTAAAAAACTAAAACAAAAAAAAATTGGAGGAAGACTTTAGTTATTGGATGATGCATTCGATGTCAAGCATGCCATAATTTTACCTTCCAGTCATCACCTTGTTTCCCTCATCATCGATGACTACCAGCTTAGAACCATGCATGGAGGAGTGAACATCGTATTCTCCAAACTGAGGGAACGCTACTGGGTGATCAGGGCGTCAAATCGTCAAACGTCACATAAAGAGCTGCATTACGTGCGAAAAAATTATTTGGTCAACCAGCTTCGCAACCATTCGCTCCATTGCCGTTATAGCGAATTTCATTTACCAGGCCATTTGATAATGTGGGCATGGATCTTGCCGGACCATTATACATATTATCAAGCTTCGGAAGGAACATCGATGTGTAAAGCCTACATCTTAATTTTTACTTGTGGTGCCATTCGGGCTGTTCATTTAGAGCTAACTACCAACGTATCGACTGGAAGCTGCATTATGGCATTAAGAAGCTTTATGGCGAGGTGTGGCGTACCATCAGCCATTTTCTCCGACAACGCCAAGACCATTCGTCGAGCTTCTTTAGAATTGAAAGATAATGGAAGCGATTTTGAGGAGGAGACCTTCCACGGATTTCTTTCCCAGAAGAGAATAAAATGGAATTTTATCGTCGAGCGGGCACCATGGTGGGGTGGGTTCTGGGAGAGGCTAATTAGGACCGTAAAAAGTAACCTTAAAGCTGTCATCGGAAAAGGAAAACTAAATTTCGAGCAGCTTCGTACCATTATTGCAGAAGCAGAAGCAAAAGCAAATGATAGACCCCTCACTTATGTGTGCACCGAACCGATGAATTTGACGCCGCCTACACCAGCAAATTTTCTATACAGTCCCCAATCCGCAAATACGTCCGAAGTTAAAGAGGTCTACGATTCTACTTTGAGCCAACTTTGGAAGCATCGCATGAAGTATTCCGCAAGACTGACGAGAATATGGAGTTGTGAATACTTACAACTTTTGAGATCCTTTCAGCGGCGTAAGGACGAGACATCAAAGCAGCTCAAGCAAAGCGACATGGTTCTTCTTTTCTGCCATGCAACTCCCCGCGTAAATTGGAAAATGGTAACTATTGACAAAACATACTTAGGACGAGATGGCAAGGTGCGCTCCTGTGAAGTAAGATGCGCGGATGGAAGTTTACTACGAAGACCAGTCCAGCTGCTGTACCCACTGGAGCTGTCCGTTTATCCCGGGTCAGAGGATGTTAAAAAATATTTGTTATATACATAATATATTATATTAGTTATCCGCAATACATGAATTTGCACATACAACATATACAATAGTTACCTCTCTATCTCTCTCATTCCTTCTTAACTTACTTGCGACGTTCATAGGATGCATTGTATTTAGTCTTTTGCAATAGTTCGGTATATAAAGTCGTGTAAGCCTACATAATAAATAAGTATTTGAAGTTGATTTCGCCGGTGTTTTCCCCTTTTTTTAAAGCGGTTTTTTAACAGTCTACGACTCCATTGTTCGAGTAGCAATGGTCGTATACCTGCTTCTCTCTGGAAGACATAAATGAAATATGTTTAGTGTTGAACGTTCCTTGGCAGTGAATACATGTGGTTATTGAATAATATTTCTTATTACGATTTGTGCTGTTTAATATGTAGTTTTGAAAAAAAAAATGTCGCAATTTTGTTTCATTTGTAGTAAACCTTTAACAGCAAGTGAAACTGTTGTTGATCATCCAATGAAGACTGATTGATTCGAGTGTTGAAAGAAATGACGGGTTCCTTGAATACCTGAAAGACCAGAAGTCTGTAACAATTCATGTGGAGTGCTGTAAAATGTATACTTGAAGAGTACTAATATTGCAGTTAAAAGACAGCACGAGATGGATCAAGCTAATACATCCAAAATAGTCCAATTAGTACTAGAACGTGCATAAGGGAATCCGATTTTTGTTTTAAATATCATTGCTTATTTAGCGGCGATGAAGCGAATGAAGAAGCTGAAAAGAAGGGACGCAGAATGTCCTGTGTAAAATCTATAATGTTGCTACTCTTGCACTCGAAAAATCTATTCTGAAGGTAGCTCGGGCTCGTTCTGATGACGTAGCAAAAAGTGTTACTGCACGCATTGAAGAAAAATATGATATGGTGCCTGCACAATACCATAACAATTGTTATAATTCCTTCTTGAAACCAACAACTAGGGGTAAAATCGGTCGTCCTCAAGATGAATCTACGAATGTTGCGATGGAAGAAATATTTACATACTGATTGATAATGCGCCAAACAAATTCAATAAAAAGGAAGCCTTTATACATTATAATTAATTTTTATTTATTTCTAATGCGCGAACAGCCAAGACTATAATAACAATGACAAAAACCTCATGGCTCGACCGCTTGGTTAGTTGGTTGCTAAGAAAGATGTTATTTCAAAGCTTGCTAAGCCACATCATCATTGTTTCGCACAAGGTGCGCGGCCAGTGATGAAGATGTTAGGTAAACGATCTTCGAGGCACAGGTTCAAAAAAGCATACTTGAGTTATAACAATTAGTACAATTAATAACAAACAAAAAAAAAGGAAAAACAATAAAAGGCGTTCCTAAGCACATACATATGTACATTGAAAATAGTGATGATTTTCAGTTTTTATTAGAAGAGTTAAAAAATATGTATGTATTTGCAAAAATCCAGATTTAGATAACAGAACAATTAAGATACGATTGAAGTTGACGTATCGTAATAAAATTATTATCACTAAAAGCGGGAAGATTAATATTCATCTGTTTTATCGACAATCATCACTTGTTAACCAGCCGTGGTGGAACGATTGCGAATCTTAAAAGCTGCCACAGCAATCATTCGGTCATACAGTCCGTATCATCAATCATATTTTTAACCTGTTCATTAAACCAAGGGACTTTTATATTTTTAAAGGTTTTAGTTTTAAGGGGAACGTACTTGTTAAACAGATAGCTTATGTGTTCCTCGAAGATATTAACTTGAGAATTAACATCCAACGATTCAACGTAAGGTAGAGATGTGACCATTTTAAATGTGGGCATTTCTCAAATAATGCGAATATTGAAGACAAATTTCGAAACTCTTGTCCTTTTTTTATTTAATGTCGTCGGATTAATAGAATAACTACAAGTACATGGTGAGAAAAACCGGAAGCGGCTATTTGATCATAGTGAGATAAAAGTTCGGCTTGAGACACAAGATAAATGTCTATAAGAAAATTAATCTTATTAGGACCAAATGAGTAGGATTTGACGTATTCGCGAAATGAGACCCCAGAGATCCTATCATTTCAGAAAAAAAAGTATTTCCCCGTCTCTAAATATCCATATATACGAGGGTGGTCCGATAAGTACTTAGCCTACAAAAGTAGAACAAAAAAATTGGAGAAATGACGATTTATTTTTCAATATAGTCGATACACTTGACCCAGCGATGCTCCAACTTCTTTAACCCGTCTGAAAAATACGTTTTCTCGAGGTCTGCAAAACAGGCCTCGACTGAAGTTTCTGCCCGGCGAGTGACTTTTTCAAGTTTGGAAACAAAAAGAAGTCGCCCGGGGCCAAATCTGGAGAATACGGTGGATGGGGCAGCAGTTCGTAGCCCAATTCGACCAATTTGGCCGTGGCGAGGGCGGAGGTGTGAGCCGGTGCGTTATCATGGTGCACTTTTTTCTTCGCCAAGTGGGGCCCTTTTTTCTTCAATTCGGCGTCGAATCGGCCCAATAATTTGGCATAGTACAGCCCTGTCACCGTTTTGCCTTCTCCAGGTAGTCGATGTGACACCTTGTGACTCCCAGAAAACGGTGGCCATCACCTTTCCGGCCGATGGGACAGTCTTCGCCTTCTTCGGTGCACGTTCGCCGGGTGAAGTCGACTATTTCGACTGTTCCTTGGTGTCTGGTGTGTACCAGTGGATCCATGTTTCGTCGACTGTCACGAAACGACGCAGAAACTCGTTCGGATTGCGCTTAAACAGCGTCAAACACTGCTCTGAAGTGGTCTCACGGTTGCGCTTGTTGTCCATGTTTCTCATGCCCAAAATTTCATACAGGATATGACCCACGCGATCTTTTGAAATGCCTACTGTCTCAGCTATCTCGCGCACCTTCAATCGGCGGTCTGCCAATACGAGATCGTGGATTTTTGTTACGTTATCCTCCGTGGTAACCGTTTTCGGGGCACCTGGACGTGGCCCATCAAAAACCGCAGTGGACTATGTTGAAACTCGTTAAACCAATTTTTGATGGTCGCCATCGAAGGAGAAGAGTCACCGTACACAGCATCCAAACGCTCTTTCATTTCGCTATGTGATTTCCCTTGCAAAGACAAGAATCGAATCACCGACCGATATTGCTCTTTTACCATTTTTTTTTAAATCCGCGGACACTCCCGCCTCCACACGCGGTCAAAACAAAATAACGAGTCCGATCCAGCTGAAATGTCGACAGTAGCCGTCTACTAAAATGTACTACACGATAGTAAGTTGCTCTTGAGATACTGGCGGTGAGGCCAAGTACTTATCGGACCACCCTCGTAATACTGTTTTAGCACACTGGCTATCAAACAGACTTCGCACCTCAGTATTTTATGCCTTATGCTTTGTATATTAAAATTACATATAAACCATTTTAAAAGTTGGATGAAACATTTAGAAGCGTCTTTGTTTTGTTCATTCGACTTATTAGTGGATTAGTGTCACTCCCTTGAGCAAAAACATTTGCCATAAATATAAGTTAAAAACAAAAAACCGTCATCAACAGAAGAGATATAACATGGATGAATAAAAAAGAAAAAAAAGATTTAAGCCATTAAAAGGAATATTACAGAAACGACTTTTCATAAAAAACAAAAACCAGCAGATTTAGAGAAAAGAAAAAAAAGAAAGTTAAAGAGAGGATAAAGTCAAAGGAAGGAAAATGAGATAAAAGTATAAAAGGGAGGATTATAATAATATAACCCCTTCGCTCTTCGGGCGCCTTGTCGGGGCGGAGGGGCTTAAGAGGACAACCAAATGGATGGTATTACTCCAGGTGGTACCCGCAATAGCGGAAATCCACCCGCGATCTCCCTGATCGCGGCCGGGGCAAGGATTCTGGAGGCCCCGCCACTCATTCACAACTCTCCGGCAGCCCGGAACGACACCGACTCCTGCGGCTCATTGTCCGACCACCTGGTTGGACTGAGCATGAGTGGTGCAACCAACGGAGGCGACACTGACGATGGCGTGGCACAGGAAACCGCTAAGGTTGAACGAGCCCCAGAATTGGGACGTACTGCAGATTGCACTGCTAAGTGCTAAAAAAGAAGGAGAAAGAGGCGTGCCCGAAAATCGTGCAAAGAGGCTGGCACTGCCGAAGGAACGAAGATTGAAGCCGAACCTCTGGGGAAAACAGTTAAGAGGATTAGGTCGGCGGAGGTATCCCCTACCGAAACCCATCCGACCCTCTCATCTGCAGCCCCCGCACTTCTTGGCGGCTCGCAGCGCAGAAAGCGTCGGCGGCTAGTAAATGCTGCTGCAGGAGGCACAAGCATGCCAGCACTTTCGGCATGCACCTCAAACACTCCTCCTCTTATTGGTGACGGTCAAATCGCCAATAAGAGTGTGCCAGGTTCCAAAACTGACGGAGCTGGAGGTGTTCAGGGTCCTGTTATGGCCGGCGCCACCGCCGAAAAAGGCGATGATGCTGACAGACAGACTCTGATCGCAGAAGGCGAAGCGGTCTCGGATCACAACAAACCTCAAGCTGGCAGAGCTGTTCCAAAGCGGCATCGGAAGGGAGCAGGAGCTCGAACCGAAGACGGTAAGAGCGCTCGCAAACGGAAGACGGCCGCCGGGGACAACCTTGCTGGGGAAAGAGAACGTGATGTCTCCTCCTCTGACGTAGCGGCGGGAAATCGGAGTCCGAAGGTAGATGCGGCGATCAACAAAGATCAAAGCAAAAACCTGAAGACGGAGAGGACCAAAGTCTGCTCATGGGAGGCGGGCACTTCACATAAAAAACCCCTTCCTCTGGAAAGGAAATACAAGTCGAGTCAAGCACCTCTCCTACAAAGAGGCAGCCATCTCCTCTGAAAAGGTCAGGATAGGGAAGGCTGGCAGTGACAGCAGAATGACCAGCGCAGATTGCCAACACTGCGAGGATCATACACAGGAGCTAGCTTCAGCAACAGGCTTCTGTATTCAAAAAAATTCAAAACGCTTGATTTATTGAATTGAATGGACTGATGCCATGAACATTTTATTCTTGTACCTTATACCAAAAAAATGTCCGCCTCAGCACAACAAAATAACAAATATTGCTAACCGAAAAACGTTGACCTAAGCATTGTAGCAATAAGTGTGTTGATGTCATCGACGTAGGCAAACAACAGCAAAAATAACAAACTAAGCAATACAAAATAAATTTGTATTTTGTTGATGTAGTCAACATTTTCCCTCCTCCGACGTTGTTGCCCAATTGATTTCAAAATTACTACTCCGAATGTGGTTTTGATCTTCCAGTTCGATATTGGTAGAGTTTTTAGTTGGACACTTGCCGTACTTAAGGACCACAGCCAATAGGCAAATGATAACAGTGGCCGCTGCAAACATTGAACAAAGCCCAATTGTCCAATACCGATGCTCTTTGATGGTCTTCCAGTTGTGGTCGTGTAGTCGGTTGAGTGCCTCGACTGCTTCTTGATAATTCAAATTGGAAATTTCAGTCACATCTTTGTTAATTGGGATGACGGTTTCATTTGTAAAATAAACCGGAATTTGAAGTGATACGAATGTGTTTATAGTAGTAATTGATTTGCTAAAGTGCATCATTATTCTCCTTTCCTTGATTAATTTCGCTTCCAATCGTATGAATTTGGATTGGATGACGCAGTACGGAGTGATGAAAATAATTCCCGTGTTATTAACAAACACTTCTTTTCGAGTAGGTCCACAGTTTACAAAAACAGTAGTTGCTTCGGGTGTAATGAGCATCCAGGTATTGCGTGTCCACAATTCTTTCCATACAGTGTGTGTTATTCTTAGCGTCCTAGATGAAGATTGCTTGAAAGCTAGTTTCTTATACAGTTGCTGGATAATACAATCCTCACTCTGCTCAATACTGTGAAATATTGATGGCCGGAGGATGTATGTTGTTTCACTGAGAGTTGATGCCTTGCTTATATCTTCCAGTGGTATTTCTAAATACCTCTGTAGATTATAGTTGACTCCAAGCACTGACTGCTGTAATTGTACTTCTCGAAATATCTGCTCCTCGATCCTTTCAGGGACAGTGTTAGGTTTAATCAGGTCATATTCATTGGAATCACTGATCATGAAGTATCCAGCTATTAAAATCTCTGCTGAAGTCAAGGACATCTCTAGTTTGTCCACTGGATCTGGTAATACCTCCATCTCTGGGCCAAGTCTCTCCGCGCACTTCTTAATGATTTCCTCCATGCTCTTGTGTGATAAGAACTCGAACAAATGACTACGTTTAAGATATGCATTTAGCAACTTATTGTATTTCGTTTCGATTTCTCGCATGGAGCTAAGTGCAATTAGATATGCGTTCATCACATGTATATTTATTTTATTCTCGTCAACAATGCTGTACCAAGATTCCATCTTGTTAATCTCCTCTAGACCAGCATTCAGCTTTTGTGTAAAGCTGTTGATTTTACTGTTGATTCTAGCTTCTGTCTCGTTCACACTGGATATTGTATACAACATTATTTTACTATTTGTTTTGGTACTTTTTATCACGGTCTTCTGGTTGTTATCTAGGTCCTCGATGTCATGGTATACTTCATCGTTTACTCCGAATATTGAGGTTAGAATGGTTCCTAGTAGTCCTCGTTTTTGCCTTCGCAAAGGTGTTACTTGGAGTCTATTAAAAATTGAAAGTACGTTCTTCCATTCTTCTTCCATGTGATGAATCAATTCATCGCATTGACTCTCCTTTGTTAATGATTTTGCCTTGTTGCACAACTCAGCCATTTGATCGGTCGTCTTGTTCATATTAACTTGATCCCGTAAGATGTCTGTGATTGGAAATCGAACGCTTGTACGTAGCTCTCCTCGTTGAATTTTGGCTGTTCTAATTTGTTCCACAAATAATCCAGTCTCTGGATGTGTTATTGTATAATTTGTAAATCCCGCCATGACGGATGCGAATAACGACAGAATCACAAGAGCAGTAGAGAAGCTTGATGTTTGGGTTTTATCTCTCAGCTTCCTCTTGGGCCTGCTGGATAATGATTCGAGGAATGTAATATGTTACTATCAGACTTCATGTTATTTTCTTCGTTTAGCAGTAAACACATCTTGGCTATTGGCCGCTTGAATGTTCCCTTCTCTGTTTTTACTGTTACTACTCTGACAAGCCCATCAATTCCGCTGTGCACTTCAATTATTCTGCCTAGAGGCCATTTCGTTGGTGTCAGAAGCTCATTTTTCAACAGCACCATTTGCCCAAGCTTGTATCGCTGTTGCATCTTGTTTATGTATTCCTCGTACCAACGTTTGCAAACATCTTGTTTAAGTTTTTGAATTAACTTCCACCTTTTTAAACTACTCTCTGCCATGTCCAGAATGACTTCATGCTGCGGTGCTATCAGTGGTGATCCAATAATGAAGTGACCCGGTGTTAACGCATCTAGATCTTCAATGTTATCTTTTAGTGGACAGAGTGGTCTTGAGTTCAAGCATCCTTCTATTTGCACCAGAATGGTATTCATATCTTCGTATGTTAATTTTTGCTCTCCTATGATGCGATTCAGGTGGTATTTAACTGATTTAACTCCTGCTTCCCAGAGTCCACCAAAATGTGGAGCTCCCGGTAGAATGAGATGCCACTCGATCGCATTTTCGGCTAGCGTGGATTGTAGTGCGTCAATAATATTTTTTGCCCCAATAAAATTTGTTCCATTATCGCTGTATAGATGGTTTATAGATCCTCTTCTGCTGATCATACGTCGCAATGCTGCCATAAACCCATCCGTAGTTAAATCTGAAGTGAGTTTGATATGCACTGCCTTTGTTGCCATGCAGACAAACAGCGCTATGTAGGCTTTGTGCGATTTAACACCTCGAATTTGTGAGCATCGTATGTTGATTGGCCCAGCGTAATCTATCCCACAATGTGTAAATGGCCGTGAAAACCTTACTCGAGCCTCCGGAAGTTGTCCCATGAGTTGATTTGATTCCTTAGCCTTGAATCGACAACACTTCATGCATTGATTTATTGTTGCCTTGACAGTGTTTGTTCTTCGGATTATCCAAAATTTTCTCCGAATGTGGTTCAGAGTTAGTTTCACTCCACCGTGAAGTGTATTGATATGGGTCTTGTTTATGATTAATTTTGTCAGCGGGTGTGAATCATAGGGTGCTTCTGATTAACTGATAAGTGAGCATGTTTCAACCGACCTCCCACTCGCAATATCCCACTGGCGTCGATGAACGGATTCAGTGATGATATCTTTCTGTTCGATTTGATTGCCTTATTTGCAATAAGGCTCTTTATGTCTTCAGAAAAACTTCGTTGAGCACCCTTAACAAGCGCTCTTTCTGCTTCCAGTTGGTTCCTTTTATGGTTAACCTGCCATAAAGTAGTGGTTCATGTCTCTTGCTCCGTTGGCAATTGGATTTAAACCGCAGACAGTATGCACTTACGCGTTGAAGTTTTGATAATGATGAAAACATTAGATAAATGTCGTCCTTGTGTGAAGGATTGCTGGGATGCATCGCTAGACAAGCGTGAGATTTTCGAATCTCAGGCATTCCTTGCAGTTCCACTATGGAATTGACAGCTGGCCAATATTGTTGATCCTTCTTCAACCACCCTGGACCGGTCCACCATGTTGAATTTTCAGCTAAGGTATCTCCAAATGATCCTCTGGACGGAATGTCCGCAGGATTCTCTTTTCCGGGTACAAACCTCCATTGTCCCTTAAACTGTTGTTGCACATATGATACTCGGTTGGCGACAAATGTGTTCCATTTCACTGGATGTTGTTTTAACCAGTTCCATGCGAAAACCTTGGTTTAATTGATGTCCAATTGCTCTCTGATGTACCTCATTAGTTTCGTAAGTAACGCTGCTGCACATAATTCCAGTCTTGCCAATGAAACTTGCTTCACAGGTGCCACCCTTGTTTTGGATGCAATGAGGCTTATTGTAGCGGAACCGCGATAAATAACCTTCTGATACACCACCGCTGCAAACGCTGATTCTGACGCATCTGCAAATCCGTGCAACTCTATGTGGGCGCCTTCCATTTGCTGCGTCCATCGTGGAATTCTCACCTTTTGAAGTGATGATAGTCTTGTCTTGAATTCATTCCATTCATTTTTAATCTTCATTGGAACATCCTCGTCCCAATCGATGCCCAAAAGCCAGAGATTTTGAATAAGAATCTTAGATACTTACTGGCGATAACCAACCGAAAGGATCGAAGATTTTGCCAGCGTCACTCAGTATAGCTCGTTTGGTACCCTTTGTGCTGAATGATGAGACATTGATCTTAAATTGGAAGTCGTCTGTGTTTGGGCACCATTTTATTCCCAAAATCTTAACCGTTGTATCACTATCAAAGTTATAGTCTGGCTCAAATTCAGTTCCTTCCCTTGCCAATGCCTTTATGAATGCTGCATTATTTGATGTCCACTTCCGTAAGTTGAAACCACCCTTTCGAAGTAGTTGCGTCAATTCCCTTTGCAAATCTTGACATTCTCTTAAGGAGTTTGCACCTCCCAAACAATAGTCTACATAGAATCCTTCAAGCAATCTTTTTTGTTTGCTAGTGGATACTCTTGCTTTTCATCTTCAGCTAGCTGACATAGAGTTTTAATTGCCAAGTATGGTGCGGATGATGTGCCATATGTGACGGTTTTGAGAACGTATTCCTTGATTGGATCCTTGGAGTTTTCTCTCCACAAAATACGTTGTAAGTTTTGATCCTCCTGGTCGAGTAAAATCTGACGATACATTTTTTCGATGTCAGCTGTGAAAACGATTGGAAACGACCTCCATCGGAGAAGTAGGGAAAATAAATCCCTTTGAATAGTGGGGCCTGTCATCATGATGCTATTTAGCGACTCCCCAGATGTTGTTTTTGCCGAGGCATCGAAAACCACCCTCAGTTTGGTAGTAGTGCTGTCATTTTTTATCACCGCATGGTGTGGAAGATAATACGTTTTTTCTGAGGAATCTCCTTGTACTTCCTCCATGTATCCAAGAGCAAGATATTCCTGCATGAAATTGCAATAGTCATGCCGAAGCTTCTCATTTCTTGCGAATCTCTGCTCCAACAAAAAGAATCGCTTTAACGCCATTTTGCGTGAATCACCTAAGACTATGCGATCCTTTAGCAGTGGTAACTTGAGGATATATCGTCCTGTTTTATCCATTTTGTGTGTCAATAGGTAGTGAATTTCACATTTCTCATCTTCTGCAGACCTGACCCTTGCGACGGGTATTTCTTCTAGTTCCCAAAATTTCTTTAATCCTTCATCTTCGCTGCACACACTGACACATGAAGTAAGGGCTTTGGTTTGTGCTTGCGGTTTTGATGTTAAGTTGGTCACTACCGGTCCAGACAATATCCAGCCAAACCTTGGAATTTGTGCCATTGGAGTATTAGGTGGATCCATGGGTCAGGAAATGTGGTAAAATGTCTGATCCTATCAGCAATTCGATATCCTTTGGTTGTCCGTACCATGGATCCGCCAACTTCAAGCCTTGAATATGTGGCCAATCGTTGGGTGAAAATTGTTGTAATGGCAAACTTGATGTGATAACAGGCATTACCAGAGCGTTCGCCTCCATGTTGACTCCTTCATCATGAATTGATTGAATGGTAAGGCGGCATGCTGCGATAACTTGTGTGGCCTGACCATTGATTCCATTTATCCTTGACTCATACTTATCCAGCGGTGCCCTTAACTGATGCGCTAACTTTTCTGTCACGAAGCATGATTTAGATCCTTGATCAATCAGAGCTCGTATCAGTTTCACTTGTCGTCCAACGCACACATTTACCATGGCTGTGGCTAGTAGTACCGTCCTGTTAGCTTGACATGCAGCGACGATTCGCGTTGTCGATGGCGATTCTTCACCTGATCCCTTGCTTGTTACTAAGACGGCTGCCTTTTCACTTTGAGGGGAATAAAGAAGAGAATTATGCTGTTGTGCGCATATCTTGCAACCCTTCTTTGACAAACATTCTTTAGCGGCATGTCCATCTCGCAAACAGTTGAAACACAGCCTTTACTTCTGGATCACTTCCCGTCGGGTTTTTGGTTTCATACTTAAAAATCTCTTACAGTTGAATTCCTGATGATTCTCGCCACAAACAGCGCATTTTGGCTGCGTAATAGACATGGGTCAATCGTTCAAATTCAACGAACGATTTGAACGATTCAAGTATTGGTTTCAAAAATGATTCGGTCATATCAATCAATCAATCGTTCGTTTAAAGATAGAGACCGATATATTAGACTGGATCAATATTACAATCGTTCGTTCGTTCAGATATCGAGATCGATTCATTGTATTGGTCAATACCATATTCAATCAATCGTTGAATAAAGATAGAAACCTATTCACTGTATTGGTTCAATGCGATCGATCTGAAAATGCAAATATGTTTGTATTGGATGAAATAACTAACGGTTATTGTTCATCCCTTAGATGTTCGTAATTGTGTACGTTCTTTTAATAAAGTCAGCTAGTTTGCTATTTTATCGTGCTTTTTAATTAAATAATAAATAATATTATTTGTTAGTACCTATCACAAAAAAAGTAAGTTATCACTTACTCAGAAGCTTAGTTATAGATTGTATTTTATAGAATTGTACGAATTGAAAAATAAACGGAGCGAGATATGGAAACATTTTTCTATCGTCTCAAGTGACAAGGCAAAATGCTGTTATTGCCAAAAGCTAATAAGTTTTTCTGGGGGAGCAACTGGAAATTTAGGAAGGCATATAAAGTCTCAGCATAATGGTATATCTTTAGGAACAGACAGATACACGCTTGCACACAGAAACCAACCCAATTCCAGAATCCACTAGTGAAGCTCCAACCATTTCATCTGACAGTACGTATACCCTGACAGCCACAACTTCACATCATTTAGCATCCACTCTAAGACAAACTCAAATTTCTTCATATGTACGAAGACCAATATCAGTTTCATTTTCCAAACAACTAGACGAACAACTTACAAAAACAATAGTAAAACAATATTATCCATTTAAAATGGTTGAAGACATAGAATTTAAAGAATTCGTGAAAATGCTGTGTCCAAATTATACAATGCCTACACGAAAGACCATCTGTACAATGAGACAAAGGAAAAAGTTCAGAGAATGCTTGGTGGGGTAGAAGCTGTATGCCTCACAACAGATGGATGGACGTCTAACACCCAGCAAAGTTATATTGGCATAACAGCTCACTTTGTGCAAAATCTGAACTCGAGCAGCAGCCTACAATCCTGCCTTTTAGGATGCATTCCTTTCAACAACAGCCACACGTTGGCAAATTTAGGGGCTTTGGTGAACGGTGAAGTTGAGTCTTGGGGTCTAGGAGGAAAAGTTGCATGCGTGGTGACCGACAATGCATCAAATATCGTTGGTGCGGTGAGATATAATAATTGGAGACATCTGCCTTGCTTTGCACACACGCTAAATCTTGTTTTAGGGGATGGAATAGCGGTCATTGAAGCGGAAATCGCAAAGGTTAAGAATATAGTTGCGTATTTCAAAAGAAGCGCCAAGGCATCTCTTCAACTAACCAGTATGGAAAAGCAATTAAATCTTCCAGAAGTGAAACTAAAACAAGACTGTATAACAAGGTGGAACTCCACTTACGAAATGCTCTCCCGCATAATAATGATAAAAGATGGAGTTATTGCCGTGCTAGCAATAGAGAAACCGGAATTGAATATTATATCTCCAAAGGAATGGGCTGTGCTAGAAAAGGCCACCGATGTTTTCAAAATTTTCAGTGTAATAACTAAAGAAATGTCTGCTGATAAAAATGTAATTTTATCAAAGGTAATGATATTAATTGGTGCAACAGCTAATCACCTTAGTAAAATATCATCCAACAATAGCCACGGAGAAATATCAAACATAATAGAAACACATTTTTTTAAAGAAATAGATTCACACGAACTAATGACAAGAGCCACCATACTTGACCCGCGGTTCAAGCAATATGGTTTTAAATCATACCCCAAATATGTTAAAAGTTTAGAGATCTTAAGAAAAAAAGTGCAATTAATTTCAGTTTCAACTCAACCAGCAAATGCATCTCAACCATCTACATCTCAGACACAAACGGAGACAGAAACAGCAATCCTTTGAGGGAATTTCGATAATATCGTCAAAAGTGTAATATCTCACTCAAATACTCATGCCGCAAGTATTATGGAAGTGGACAAGTATATCAATGAGCCACTCATTAAAAGAACAGATGACCCATTAAAGTGGTGGGACGATAGAAAGCATATCTATCCCCGACTTCATAAACTGGTGCAACGTTTGCATTGCATAGTAGCAACAAGTGTTCCCTGTGAACGTGTTTTTTCGAAGGCCGGATTAATAATTGATGAAAGACGCAGTAATCTGAAGCCGGAAAAAGCTGCACAATGTCTATTTTTGAATTATAATTGATAAGATTTATTTTACTGAAATCAATTTTGTTTCTTGTTTTTTAACTTTTTTATATGTTGTTTGTTGTTACATGAAGATTTGAATTTAGTTTCTTGATTTTGTTTTGTATTGAATTATGTGTTTTGAAAAAGAAAATCCAATGTTATCCTTTGTTGTTCGTGGTTGTTATAAAATCTTCCTTTCCTACAATAACATTTATATTAATTTGTGGTAAGTTAAAAGAAAAATAGAATGATACTTACTCTTTAAATGTTCAAACTCCAATTCAAATTAAACGGTTGTAACTCACAGCTTATTCAAAAAGGGAAGAAAGTGACACTTTGACATACATGTATTTGCTTAGAATATGAAAACAACTAACACATCGGAAAATGAATGAAACGGCAAAGAATTGAACGAACTAAGTGAGAACACTATAACGAAACAAGTATATATACTACCGAAGTCATAGCAAAAGATGCGAAAGAGCATAAGGAATTAACAATTCGCTCTTTCTTCAACACTTTATTTTCGTTCGTTCCATGTGTCATATTGTTTCATATCGTTCGTATCGGTCAAATGACCGAAACAACCGAATCGGTCAAAAGTTACAAAAGTATTGACTTTGTGATTGATTGGTTTGTAGTTGTGTGATTGCAATCACCAATACTTTTCGGACCAACGCTGCTGGATTTTGAAATTGTTTGGTTAGCAATTCTATTGCTGTTGCATAATTGCTTGCAGTAGGTGATAGATGGTTGACAATCCTTGCTGCTTCTCCGGTTAGATTACCCTTCAAATTCTGAATTCGTTCGACATTGCTTAAGGTTCTGTTTTGGTGTACTAAACGATCGAACAGTTCCCAAAATTGTGTCCACTCCTCATACTTTCCACTGAATGTTGGTATTGTTATAGGTGGAAGTTTAATTTCCCGATGCCTCTCAGGCTGTGTTACTACAGTTTCCCTCTGGTACTGTGTCTGTTCTGTCTCCTTAATTTTAATATATGCATCTTGATACATCTGCTCCAACTCAATGAATTCCTCGTCATTTGTCCGTTGACACCATAATTTCCTCATTAACTGTTCGTACCGTTGTCCAGCATTCTTGTAATTGACTCAGCTTGAACTTGAGATAGACGGAATTCTGGCTGAAATCCAAACTGTCAATTAGGCGTAAAAATCTCCCTTTGGCGAGGTTCAACTTAGTGCACTGAATTGAGGACTTAGTCTTTCCAATTGAATCTTCCGTTCTATCTGATGATGTGCTCCTTGGTGGCTGAACTACTGTAGCTGGATTTGAACTGGCTGGTAATTCTAGAATATTGTCTCGCCTGTTCGTTGACCACTGATCCAGTTTTGACTTCAAGGCACCTTTAATGTCATGATACCTTGATTCGAACTGGCTAAAATACTTTTTGGCAAAGTATTCATGATGCGGGTTCGTCTTCCTTAAGTCTTCTAGGTACCCATTGTTTAGTTGGAAGTCAATCCAGTGCTGCTCCAGTTTCTCGAGCCGTGTCTTGAAATACTGCACAGAGTACCGTGATTCTCCATCCGTTTTGAAGTTTGTCCACAATCGATGCACTTCTTCCGTGATTCTCGTCTGATTTAGTGCGATTTCTTCGATTTCGCTCATGTTTACTGCGTAATGGAGTACGAGCTATCTTCTATTTCCACTGTT
Organism: Merodon equestris; assembly: GCA_958301585.1. Taxonomy (NCBI): domain Eukaryota; kingdom Metazoa; phylum Arthropoda; class Insecta; order Diptera; family Syrphidae; genus Merodon; species Merodon equestris. Next base: position 49,515,916 of record OY284417.1, on the reverse strand, counting down.
TAAATATATTGATCTAGTACCACTTTTGACTAATCACTTTCCACTATTCCGGCTAATCCGGCTCGAAGGACCATGTAAAAAATTCAAAATGCTTGATTTCTTGAATTGAATGAATTGAATTGAATGAATAACATTTTATTCTTGTACCTTATACCAAAAAAATGCCCGCCTCAGTACATCAAAATAACAAATATTGCTAACCGAAAAACGTTGACCTAAGCATTGTAGCAATAAGTGTGTTGATGTCATCGACGAAGGCAAACAACAGCAAAAATAACAAACTAAGCAATAAAATAAGCAATACAAAATAAATTTGTATTTTGTTGACGTAATCAACACTCTGAAAAAAGAAAGCTTCACTCTGGTTGTGGGATTGGACAACGGCTCTGTCGAGACCTGAAATCCGCGTACGATTCTCGTCTCTACTTCGGCCTTGGTAGGATATTATACCACTTTGATGTCAAGTAGTCGAAGGATGGAACGTGTTCCGCAGTCTAAATCTATGATTTTCACTCAGATTAACCTACAGCATTGCAAGGCTGCTACTGCTCTTCTCAGCAGCAGAATTGCATGCAGTAGTACTAATCATCACATTGTATCCATTCAGGAACCATGGGTGTGGAACAACCGCCTGTGTGGTCTTGGCGGTATATGTGATGCTACGATCCTTTATTATGAGCGATCCGAAAGACCCAGGGTCTGCCTCATCATATCGAACACGCTATCGGCAACCAAACTTGGTCAATTCTGTGGTCAAGATCTGGTGGCAGCGAAAGTTAGCTACAAAGCGCACGGAGAAATTGAACACTTCGTCGTGGCGTCTGCTTACTTCCCCTACGACTCGGTACTACCCCCGCCACCTAAGGCGCTTTCCGAACTCGTAGAGCACTGTGAAGCCGGAAGGATTGGACTCATCATCTGTTGCGATGCTAACGCTCAAAATACCGTTTGGAGCAGCAGCAAATGCAACCGGAGAGGAGACCATCTTTTAAACTTCATTCTTTCGTCTGACCTTATCATCAACAATGTTGGCTCTCAACCAACCCTTGTAACGGCGAGACGACAGGAAGTGATTGACCAAACCCTGTCTAATTGGCATGTGAAGGCCATCACTAACTGGAGAGTCTTACCAGATGTTACGCTGTCAGACCATAGATACATCGAATTCCAATTGAAGTGTGGGATCTCCCCCTCGCAGCCCAAGCGGAATCCGAGAAATAGAAACTGGGTGCGATTCAGGGAGGAGCTTGAGAAATCCACTCAAGCCCCGCCTAAACTCAAAACAAATCAATTGGTGCAGGATGCCGTTCATAACCTGAACAGCGCCATCACCAACTGTTTTGAACTCGCATGTCCTGTCGAAAAACCTCCCAGCAGGAAGCCGGTTCCCTGGTGGAACGCTGAGCTCCAATGTCTTCGCAGGGAAGCCAGAAGTCTCCTGAACAGATCGCTTAAATCGAACTCGGAAGATGACTGGAATACATATTGATCGAAGCAGAAGGAATATAAGAAGCTTATTCGTAAATCGAAGAATGATTCCTATAAGTCCTTCTGCGAAGAGATCAAATCCCTGAGCGCGACCAGCAAGTTGGTTAACGTCCTCAAACGAGGAAAGTCGACAAAGCTGGATGTACTCAGAAAGTCTGATGGTACCCTCACCGAGTCTAAAGTAGAAACTCTTAGTTTACTGTTTCAGACCCATTTTCCGGGAAATCAGATTGTCATCGGCTCGTTGCACACTCCCTCATTGAAAACTGCCACTGAAACGATGAAAGCAACTCGGCGTAGCTGGTATGTTGCGTCACGCGTGGCAACTACTGAGGCCATTGAATTTGCTGTGGTATCCTTCGATGGCTTTAAGTCGCCGGGCACTGATGGGATATACCCCGTTATGCTGCAAAATGGTATAAGAAAGCTGCTTCCTACTCTGAAAAGAATTTTCACTGCTAGCCTGGCACTTGCCTACATACCTATTCCTTGGCGCGCGGTGAAAGTGGTCTTTATTCCCAAAATAGGGAAAGAAGATTACTCACTCGCCAAGAGTTTTAGACCAATCAGTCCAACATCCTTCTTGCTGAAAAGCATAGAGTTAGTAGAGTTGCACGTGCGCAAAGTTGCCCTTCGAATGCATCCTCTCTCGGACATGCAACATGCTTATCAGCGCGGAAAATCCTGCGAGACTGCGCTTCAAAACCTAGTTGGGAGAATTGTATGCGCTCTCGAAAGGAAAGAGTACGTATTAGGCATTTTCGTCGACATTGAGGGAGCTTTTGATAACGCTACTTTCGACAGCATGTGTAACGCCGCTAGACGGCATGGCGTAGATGAAGCACTGGTTCTGTGGATCAAAGCAAAGCTCGTGCACAGAACATTGATCGCTGATGCAGGCCTCGAACAGTCTGGAGTAAACAGGGGCTGCCCGCAAGGTGGCGTCTTGTCTCCGCTGGTATGGTGCATGGTGGTCGACTCTCTGCTCGATGCTCTCAATGCCTCTGGAATCTATGCCCAGGCCTATGCGGATGATGTTGCTGTTCTCTCTGTCGGCTCATGTTTAGTGAATGTCTGTCTCAAAGCGCAGGCGGCGCTAGATGTGATCGATGACTGGTGCACTAGAAATGGGCTGTCGGTTAATCCTTTTAAGACTGATGTCGTTCTCTTCACGAGAAGGAGGTAAAATACTGCATTACTCAGCTGGTGCTAAAAGGCATTCCCTTCCCGATATCCAAGGAAGCTAAGTATCTGGGAGTCATCCTAGATAGCAAACTTCTTTGGTCAAAACATGTTGAGTCCAAAACCACCAAAGCGCTGTCAGCTTTTTGGCAATGCAAAGGTGCCTTTGGCAAAACATGGGGCTTATCGCCGAAGAAGGTCCTTTGGATCTAAACGGCAATGATAAGACCGATAATCTCATATGCATCGGTTGTTTGGTGGAGCAGGCTAACACGCAAACACGCTGTGGCTTCACTCACCAAACTCCAAAGAGCGGTCTGTCTCAGCTGCACGGGGGTTTTCCTCAGCACACCGGGAGCTGCTCTAGATGCTGTGATGAATCTTCCACCCCTATATCAGAGGGTGTGCACTGAAAACTATTTCTAGCCTAAAGAGAAATAGTCTTTTATACAACTCGCATTGGAGTGAAAGTGTACGTGGGGTGTACTTGAAATATCCTACGACCCCTGTCTCATGGATATGCCTTCTGACGCAATGACACCTGCCATCCTACTGCGCTGTAACTTCACAGTCACATTTCCATTTCTTTGGTCAGACACTGAACCTGGAATGGAATGTCTTCGCATTTTCACAGATGGCTCCAAGACTGGGCAGGGATCCGGCGCTGGAGTTTTCTTTGAGCGGGAAAACATTCGACTGCACTTCTCGTTAGGAAAATATGCGTCTGTCGTCCAAGCGGAGATTTACGCAGTCCTAATGGCCATGCACAATGTTGTGAAACACATGTGGAGGGGAAAAAGCATATGTAGCTGCAGTGACAGCCAAGCTGCACTCAAAGCTGTGTCCAACCCTCTATCCAACTCCAAATTAGTGGATGAACTCAAGACCTTTTTGAACATAGTCGGAAGACTAAATTCACTTAGGCTTGTATGGGTCCCAGGTCACTCTGGAATCCCTGGAAACGAGCTCTCCGATGAACTCGCTAGAAGAGGCTCAGAAGAGAGTTTCTCAGGACCTGAACCCGTCTTAAGTCTACCTGTTTCCACGGTCAAACCTGACATTAACGTACACAGCCGTAGATGGAGGGGATATCCAGGATGCAGGATGACTAAGCGCGTACGCCCTGATGTCTGCAAAAAGTCTGCAACATTTTTCTTATCCTTAAGGAGAAATGATTGCAGAAGGCTAACGGGCGTCATTACGGGCCATTATACTTTTGCCAAGCATCTCTACGTGCTTGGCATCAGTGAGACGCCTACCTGTGCTGCATGTTGCGAGGAGCAGCAGAACACTTTCCCTGCGACTGTCCCGCCTTCGCTCGCGCACGGTGCATGGTGGCGCACCCTTGGGGCCGATGTGGTGGATGCCGAATCTCTTAGCTCTACATCACTGAAGCCCCTCCTCACTTTTCTCCGGACAACGGGGAAAATACAATAGTACAATGGACCAGTATTTGTGTCTGAGTGCTACAACAGATAGTAGAAGCCTCCAACAAAAAAAAAAAAAATTATATAATCTATTACAAACATTTTCACAATTAATCTGTTGTTAATTTAGCTTTTTGAGTTCCCTTTTGCAGGTTAGGAACAGAGAAACGCCACTCAGCTTACGAAGATACACTTGTCCATTGTGTGAACGTAAGAGTTTTTTCTTGGACCTCAGGTTCAAAGAATGTCTATGCAAATGATAATTGTTCTTTGTCAGACTTTCATTGATGTAAATTCTTCGATCATATTCGTAGCAATTTGTTTTCCTTAAAGGAATTGGAGAATTTGAGAATTATTGTGCCATCATTCGTGAAACGTTTGCTTTTAGCAGCACTGGATATTGCACGGTAAACGGTTTTCATTGGTAGTTTTGGGATATTGAGAGAAATGCAGATCTTCTCAAATACTTCGTCAAGATGTATTTTCATCAGGTGGTATGCCTACTACGACAGCATCGGAGCTTATTTGTTCCCTCTTTAAACAGTCAATTCGTGCCTCCCGATTCTCTCGTTTGGCCCCCGCCTTTCTGTATGACTTGATTCCCATGAATTTGTGGTCGTTGCTCTCGACTTATTTAAGCTGCGTTGAACAGTATTTCTTCGCGGTCAATTATGAAATATACGCTTTTGAGGAGGGTGGTCTGCAGCCTCTTGGCCTTGGAGGTAGACGAGAAGAACTCGGCTTTAATATGTCCTTGACCCGCTTATGCTGCTCCAGTATCCATTGGATAGCATAGTGGTTCTCGTCTACACCTTTAAAATTAAAATTGCCTACGTCAATAATGTACTAACTAACATACAACAGATTTATTGTTTCGCGTAGGGGCGTGATATAAGTTAGGATGGGTGGCACCACCTATTTGGAACGTTATTTCTGCTTCTATTGTGGCGGCTATTGCTGTTTTTGGGGCTGCTGCTTCCTCTTGTTGTTGTTGTGGCTGTTGTTGGGACATCTTTCGTAGTTGCAGTTTTCAGTTTGTTTGTTTATATTGACAATAATTTGTTGTTGTTGTTGCAAGATTTGTTGCAGGCAGATTCTAATAGAAATCCCCTTTTCTTTTTTTTATCTTCTTATTTTCTGTTTTCTATCTTTCTATCTTTCTTTCTTTTCTCTTTAACTTAGTAGTTAATTTTATATTTACAGTTATATTATATTAAAATATTACATATTTCTTACATATTTCCTATGTATTAAATAATGTATAATATATAAATAAATTAAAATTCACTCAGTATTGTGAGATTCTGTGAATTATTTAAAAATAATGTAATATTTTGTATGTTTCAAACATTTTTTTCTCCGAATATTTTTTTCAATTAACTAATTAGTCATAATATAAGTAGTAAAGCGTTGCATTTGCAAAAAACTCTGGATTGTCATATGAATACTTGACGTAACCATCCCGATCAGCATCCCAAAGAAAAGTTACAACTGATTTAAAGCCTTGCATTACTTTTTCACCAATAGTAACCACTACTACTAGGCGATACCTGCAAAAAGAAATATACCATTTTCTTATGATATTTATAACATACGGCAGTTACTAATTGTAATTGGGATTACCTGTCATAATTTTTCGATTTAATCCTAGTTTTGATCTCTTCACTTATATATTGACAGAGATCTTGTGCTTGTTTAGAACTGTAAATAAAATCTTCCAAAGATTTGTCCACTACAGATTTTATTATCTTTTCGCACTGTTCACGATTTAATGGATTATGTGGCTCTAATCGGTAGGAAGGCATATAACGTGCTACAACTGGCTAAAAATATAAAAAAAAAACACCACAAATTTGGGAAAAAAATCTAATCGGGTTTCGTAATTACTTTTACTCCTCCAGCAATTGGTAAGCTTATTCTTGCGGTGTTACCTTTTGAAAGCCTGCCATACTAAGAGAACAGTATATCAAATTACTATCAAAGTCGACTAAATTTTAAATAATTTGCAATGACAATGAGTAATATAAGTTATACTTATGTATGTATATCATATCGAAATACGATTTCAACAATTCACTTTCATTTCTATCCTGAGTAAGATATTTTTAATTAAACCTGACAAACCTGCTGACATTTAATTGTTGTTTGGTTATACGAATCGATTATACATAAATATGTACATCATATTTCTGATAAAATGTGTTTAATCAATATTTTGTCAACTGTTTCTTATTATGCAAACAATTTCACGATAACTTATGATTTTAATATAATAATTTTATAATTTATTGATAACATTTTTTTCATCAATAAATTTATCTTTTAAATTGTTTATTTCTTTCCTATGCAAAAATTAGGTAAATTTGCCAGAAGAAATTTCTGGTACCCACGATTTGGAGCAAAATAAAAATGTAAACACCTAATATTTCTCTTAAATGTTTTTAACAGAGCCAATTATTTACTCACTTCTTTTACAGGATGGTCCCCCGCCATTTTTTGAATTATGAACTACAAATATATTTGAGATTAATTTTTTTACAAAATGATATAAAATTGAAAACAAAATATGAGTATTGCTGTCAGAAAGCAAATTATTTAATTGTTTTATGAATATTTTTTTTTTACTAGTTCAAAAGGTTAAAATATATTTTATACTAACATAACATACATACATACATACCTTAACTCAACAGCTTTAAATGATTGGTTCGTGAATAGGTAATGTGTTAATGTAACCAGCGCATATGTGAATTCTCTTTTTTTCATAGTTCGTAATGTAAATTAGAAATTGAAATAAATATAGTAAATGTTTATTACATATTACATCGTTAATGATAAGTAATATAATAAGAATGGTTTAAGTTCAAACTTGTGCAATAACGAATTAATTCAAACAATTCAAGGATAACACAAACACATGCTAATTCAACTGAATGTTTCTATTTGTAATTCCGATTTGTCAAGGATAGGAATAAAAGCTTTAATCGCATAATACAAATATGCAAATGATGTCATGTTTTAAATAAGATGTTGAAAATAAGATATCATCAGTAATGAATTATGTATACCTATATACATAAAGTGTTGAAAGTATGAGCATATTAAAAACGTATACGATTTATAACTACTTGCGTTGAGTATTTATAGGTACGAGGGTGGTCCGATAAGTACTTAGCCTACAAAAGAAAAACAAAAATTTTGGAGAAATGGCGAATTATTTTTCAATATAGTCTCCTTTTAGCTCGATACACTTGACCCAGCTCCAACTTCTTTAACCCGTCTGAAAAATACGTTTTCTCGAGGTCTGCAAAGTAGGCCGCCGTGGCGGCAATGACCTCCTAATTCGACTGAAATTTCTGCCCGGCGAGTGACTTTCAAGTTTAGAAACAAAAAGAAGTCGCACGGGGCCAAATGTAGAGAATACGGTGGATGGGACAGCAGTTCGTAGCCCAATTCGACCAATTTGGCTGTGGCGGAGGTCGGAGCCAGTGGGGGCCGTTTTTTCTTCAATTCGGCGTTGAATCGGCCCAATTACTTGGCATATGACAGCCCTGTGACCGTGTTTAAGGTTGGATTCTTTTATCCAAACTGGTTGGGGTTGATCCTAGGTACATAAACCTAGATCGAGTTGAACGTACAAGTCGATGCAATGTATCGATTGTATTAGGAGTGGCTAAACAATCCTTCACAGATCACTTGAGGCGAAATCAAAGTCTTATGATGGCTGTTACAAAAACGACTACTTTATTGAATAATGTGTCTCTTATTTATACTAAATTACTCGTACAATGAATGCTTATTCTACAAATAATATTTGAACCGGCAAGCAACGTGCTGAATTTACATAAATTTAAAAGAAATATGAACTCAGCGGAACAACCTCGGTTTGGAATGAAAGAAAGAAGAAAGAAAGAGCAAAAAATGAACCCAGTTGAAGAACCTCGATTGGCAATGAAATTTGTTTATTTTGCTAACGATGCAAACATACATAATTGTGCAATTGCAAGTTTAACATTCTGCCCCACGTTGAACTAAAAGTTCAACAGTTAGTAGGGGATTTAATACAAAATACATTTTATTCATTAATACATATACATACATATAGAAGAGAGGTTTTCTTGGTTTCTGGTTTGCGGAATATCAACTCCGTTGGTTCGGTTTCTTGGTGTTGGTGCTGGTTGGGCAATGCGCTTATTCCCTTTTGCTTGAATCCAACACTGAATGAACAAGAAAATTACAATTAAAAATGCTATGTATAAGTACTCCGGCATATCCCATAGTATGGTGGATCCCATGGGTTCTGAATTCAGTTGGTAGAGTGTCACGAATCCCTTCGATATTCTGCTTCAATGTCTTGACCTCCGTCATGAGATCGTGATATACAGGAAGTGGCAAAATTAGAGTGGATCCCGTAGTTGGGATAATAGCATCAGTAAGGTTACTTAGTGGTATATATGGTACCCTTGCGAGTTGTGTCTTTGAATGATGAGAAATTCCTGCTTCACTATGCAGTCTTTCTGTAATCTTGCAATACCGGATCCTTGAATTGTTAGATGTGTGATATTTTGGCCGCATACAACGTTCAGAGTAGCACACTACAGCTTACGGGTTAGAAACTGGCTGGATGATCATTTTAGTGACCGTTGGATTGGAAGAAAGGGAATGGCCACCTAGATCACCAGATTTAACTCCTCTAGATTTTTATGTGTGGGGATTCATGAAGAATTATGTGTACGAAGTGGAAATAGTATCTTTGGAACGACTGAAAGCACGGATTGAAGTCGCTGGAGTCAAATTTTTTGACTTATGTGCAGCCATTAGAAGGAGATATAATCTTTGCCTTCTAAAAAATGGGGATCATATTGAAAATTGATTATAATAAAACTCCAATTTTTTTAAAAATAATAAAAGAGATGTCAATGTTTCATACATTAATTTGCCTACAAGTCCAGCCGCGTTAAAACCAAAAAAAGGTTTTTCTTAGAAAAAAATGGTTCGGGTTTTTTTTAATTTCTCGAAAACTACAAAACATTTTTGCATCCGGTTTTCTGTTTTTAACTAAAAACTAATAAGAGAATTGAATTTTGGACAAAAAATTAGTACTTAATTACATACAATTTTGAAAAAAAATAGTTCGAAATTTTTTTTTTCATTTTTTTTTCAAAATTTTGAGTTTGAAAATTAATTTCTCAAAAACTATTCCTTAAAACAGCTTCGTTTAGAAACAAGATGAAAGAAGAGGTTTCTGGCTTTACAAAAAAGTATATCACGGCATTGTGGATGTAACTGTTGATTTTTAATATTTTTTTTCCAAATTAAGTCAATTTTTTAGAAAATTGCCCCTCCCGGCTAAACGGGGGGGAATAGACCCCCCCATCCCATACGATTTTTTTCTTGTCTTGACCAGACCTACACGCTCAAGCTTTTTGGCACACTGCTCGTGGGACACCCTGTATAGAGTCACTAGGGATATGGGTCATCAACCCAATCCAAACACATAATGTTTCCCAACATACTTTGTACATAACAAAGCTGGAAACCAGCTGACCGAGGGCTTGCATCAAGCAACCCAAGGTACTATAAAATCATTATTACACAATCAGCCAACGAAGGCACACTTATAACGTGGTCACATAAGTACATAACAATAAAACAAGTGGTTTCACATATAACCAAACAAAGAACATTAACTCACAATCAATTTAACATATAACTAACAATCATCAACAATAAAGAAAAAATACCAATTAACGTATTAAACAAAATAGTGCGTTTTTTATTGTATAAATAAAGTATATAGAAATAAATCGTTTTCGTTTTTTTTAATATACGTTTTCGTTCGAGCTTATCGCCGCGAACACACAAGCATTGGCCACCGAGCCCTTACGATGTAGTGGGCCAATTAATTTGCAACAATATTCTTCGGGACTGATTGATCAACAAGTCTTTAAACTCCTATCGAAGGGTGCGTAGTACTTGTCTCGATGTAGATTTATTATTAAGAATGGCGCGGAAGGTTGTATAGAATGGAATGTTCCGTTTAAGAACACTGGTACTGGTACTGCGTGAAATAACTCGAAATCTTCTGATGATACTAATGGTACCTTTATTTCGAATATGGCGTACCTTGGTAGAATTTTTCCTTCTATGGTCATCAATTTGTAAAGATTGGTTAATTTTGGATCAGATACAGGAAACCTTAATGTTGATGGCAAGTGTTCCCTGATGTCCCGTAGCTTTAAGCGTAGTTAAGCTGGTGGTATTAAAAGTGGACTAATAATTTCGTGTTGACTATGGGTTATGACATCTAATAAGGAAGCTTGGATGCGTTGAAAATTTGATATAGTGATGAGTGTCTGTATTGAGAGTGATATAAATCCTTGTGTTAGGTGTCCTGTTGAAGTTCCTTAGCTATATTATTCGTCTGCTTAGTTAATTCATTCATATGAGTTGATATGGCCTCAATTTGGTTTGATACTGCTTCTTGATCGCGATTCATGATATTTACAGTAGTCGAGAGGAACGACGTCTGGTTCCTGATGTGACTTAACAATAATTCTTCATTATTTTGTATTCCATCAATAGTTTTTGATAATTTGTCTGCGTAATCTGAATCCAGTACTCCAAACAACGCACTCGCCATATTTCCCACGAAATTGAGGGCACCTCGTTTTCTTCTATGTGTGCTGGAAGAAGCTGTTAATAGTTCATTACTCCTTCTAATTTCCTCTTCCAAATGTTGTATTTGAGTAATTATTCTGTTGCACGGATCTCTAGGTTTCTTAAGATTGCACAGAATTTCTAATGAAGCGCTCGCATTTTTCAGTAAATGTAGTTCCTTCCAGTACAGCTCCATGTCATAGTATGCGATAATATTCCATTCACTGGTCCATATGCTTGCTGCTCCTATATTTTCGAAATAATTACCTGGATGGGTTTTGAACGGTACTAGTTGAACAGGGGATCCCTTGCTCATTGGAAACGTAAGCAAAATCAGAAATATAGTTGCTATAGTTGAACCTATTGCTCGTTTTATTCGCTTTCTAGGCATATCCTCATCCTTTAAACGAGCATTATCCATCTCCTGTATGGTTGCTGATTGTTGATTGTGCTCTATTGAGGTTGGTTTAATGTCGACTGGTAGTGGTGCGAGTTTGTGCACTGGTCTCTTAAGCATGCCGCTGGCAGTTTTCACTTCCACCACTCGCACCAAATTGTCGTTTCCTCTGATGCAATTCATAATTCTTCCCATTTGCCATTGCATCGCTGGTAAATTGTCATATTTTATGATTACAAACATACCAGGCACGATGTCGTTTTGTCTTTGTTTTTGTTGTTTTTGTTTTGATGTTGTAGTTCATTGAGGTATTCATGCGACCAGCGTTGCCAAAACTGTGCCTTGAGCGATGTAATTGTCTTCCATCTGTTGCCTAACCTGCCATATGTATCTTCTGCTCGTGAATTAATTGTAGATGTTAATGCTTCCCCAATCAGAAAATGTCCCGGTGTTAGGGCAGTAAAATCTTTTGGATCAGATGACAAGGGAATCAGAGGTCTGGAGTTTAGTATCGCTTCTATTTCGATCATCAGTGTTTCCAGTTCCTCATATGTTAGATTCGATGAAAGAAGGTTCCGTTTCAGAAAATATTTAGCTGATTTTACCGCAGCCTCCCATAATCCACCAAAATGGGGCGCTCGAGGTGGAATAAAATGAAACTCCATATTCTTATTAGTGCAGAATGAGGTTATTTTTTCCTTTGATGATGGTGAATGCAGCGACGATTCGATTTCCTTGAGTTGGTTTCTTGCTCAAAATTTGTCGCATTATCGCAGTAGAGATTTTGGCAATTTCCCCTCCTTCCCATGAAACGTTTAAGCGCTCCTATGAAGGCTTCGGTTGTTAGATCTGCCACTACTTCGAAATGTGTTGCCTTAGTTGCGAAGCAGCAGAATACGGCTATATATACCTTTTGGGGTTGTTTTCCTCTGATTTTGAAGTGAATCCGCACTGGTCCTAAAAAGTCCACTCCAGAATTCACGAAGGGTCTGGCGGGTTGAATACGTGCCGCTGGCAAATTTCCCATGATCTGCGTCATTAATTTGGGTCTTGCTCTGGCGCAACGAATGCATTTTTGAACCACTGATTTTGCCATTGTTTTTCCTTTGATAGGCCAATATTTTTGCCAATACAGCTGCCAGCAATGCCTGTGGCCCGACGTGCAGATTTTTTAGATGGATTTCCTGCATCAGCAGTTTACTGATGTCATGATTATAAGGTAGCACGATGGGGTGTTTGGCATCGTAATCTAGTTCAGCTGCTTCTAGGCGTCCTCCAACACGAAGAACCCCTTCCCTGTCCAAAAATGGGGAGAGGCTACTCAATGGGCTTGGACTGCTGACATATCTCCCACTTGATAGTTGCTTGAGTTCTTCTTTCCACACTTGATGCTGAACCTCCTTACATACGATCTTAGCGGCGTTGTCACGTTCTTTTGAGAGGAGATGCTCTGTAATTCGTTGATTCCTGTCCCCTTGTTTGCAATTATGGACCGTTATTGTATTGTCTTCCCAATCCAGCTTAAGTTTCCACAACTGCTGAATAAAGATCTTTGCAGTAACCGTTATTGGATTAACGATACCTAATGGGTCATAGATGTATGCAATTTCAGATAACGCAATTTTTTTAGTGATACGATTATTAGGTTGTAAATTGGAATTGATGATGAACTCGTCTGTTAGTGGATTCCAGATTAGACCCAAGGTTTTTAGTGAGAATCCTTGTCATCTGATTGTATCGCTTGGTTATTCGCTGTAATATGTTTCAGTAGTCGTGGTGTGTTAGTACACCATTTGCGAAGGTTGAATCCTGCTGATTGTAGGATATGGATCAGTTGTTTTTGCATTTTCAGAGCTTCCGACAGGCTGTTAGAGCCGGACATGACGTCGTCCATGTGGAAGTCATTTGCTAAAATGTTTGCTCCTAATGGATACCGTTGAGCGTTCTCAATGGATAATTGTTTCAGACAGCGTGTTGCTAGGTAGGGGGTGGAAGTGGTACCGTATGTTACCGTATTGATTTCATAACACTTCAATTCCAGATCCATAGCCTTCCGCCAAAAAATTAGTTGATATTTTCGATCTTCCCTTTTCACAATTATTTGTCGATACATTTTCTCGATATCGGCGGTGAACACAAAGCGTGGCGCTCGAAAGCGTAGTAGTAATGAAAAAATATCGTCCTAAATTGTTGGACCTGGCAACAGTAGATCATTCAATGAAATGTTCGCTGATGTTTTCATGGATGCATCAAATACAACTCTCAATTTAGTTGTACTACTGTCGGGCTTAAGCACTCCATGATGAGGTAGGAAGTAGTGTGGTGGTTTTATGTTAGTTATGTCCACCTCTGTCATATGTCCAAGTTGAAGGTACTCTTCCATAAAATTAACGTAAAGGGTCTGACACTGATCATCCTTGCTTAGCCTTTTCTCCAAGGCAAAAAATCGTCGCATGGCGGATTCCTTGGAGTCCCCCAACTCTGACGGATTGCGAGCAAAAGGTAAGCTAACTACAAATCTTCCATTCTGCTTATCCCGCTGGAATGTTTTTTCGAAATACCTTTCACATTTTAAATCGGCTGGAGTTACGTCAGTTAATTCTTCAGCAATTTACTCCAGCTCCCAAAATCTTTTGATAACCTTGTCCAATGGCTCATCCTCCGTGCATATTCCGCACGCAGCTGTTGTAGCGACCGATTTCTCCACCTTGCCCGACATTATCCAACCGAGCATTGTATTTTGTAATATTGGTAAGTCATCTCCAAGCTTAATTTGTCCGATAGCTAACAGTTCGTGATAGAATTCGGCACCTAGCAACAAGTCTATTTTGTCAGGTCGGTTAAACTTGGGATCCGCGAACTTAATATTCCTTGGAATTTTCCACGATGAGATTTCCAATGGTTGGGCAGGCTGAGGTGAGATAATTTCCTTGAGCAAGAATGCTTCAACTCTCATAGAATAGTCGCTCGTGTTTGATTGTAATCTAACATTTACTCGTTGGGTCGATTCTCGCCTTCCTTGACCTACTCCTTCTATGACAAGTGAGTCAAGTTCTGGTGTTAGGTTTAGGGCTCTTACTAATCTATGGCTGATAAGGTTGATCTGAGATCCCGAATCCAATAACGCTCGACAAACAAAACCTTGTTGGTTGGGTCCCACTATTTTTACTCTTGCCGTTCCCAACAATACAACGATGCGCTGATGGTTATCCAATAACGCACTCGCCACCGTACCTGGATCATTAAGTATCGTTGCTGATCGATTCCTAGTAGGTGCCCCAATCTTGGTTAAGGCCGAGCCCCTTTGCGCTCGATTGCTGTCCGCTTCCAGATGTAGCAGTGTATTATGTCTTCACTGGCATTTCGAGCAGCTGCGAGAACTACAGTTCGTTGCAAAGTGTCCGGATTTCAAGCAGTTGATACAGATATTGCCCTGCTTGACAAAGTTCAATCGTTTTGTAGGTGGTAGATCTAAGAATTGTTGGCACTTGTATAGCGGATGGTTTCCTTTACATGATGAACAACTCAACTGATGCGATGTTACTGCCGAGAATGTCTTGAAGACTGATTTGTTTGAGCTGCTATCTCCAACCTTGTCCTTGGTCCCTAACGCCTCCAGGGATTGGAAACGATTCTCCAAAAATTCAAGGAATTTCTTAAATGACTGCTCATAAAGTGTGTGGGTATCCTTATCCAATTTTTTTATAAACAAATGAAGCAAGATCGGGTCCCACGCCTTGGTATCCACATCTAATCCCTCTAGTCCTAGCAAACACTCTTGTATAGTGTCGTGTAAGCTACGTATTGATCTGGCATTTCCAAGTTGGACATTTGGATGGGACAACATTTTTGATGAGATTAGCAATCGGGGGTTGTTGTAGCGCACTGTTATTATCCTCCATGCTGCATTGTAGTTGGCACCTGAAACTGTTAGATGACGCACCACTTTTTCGGTCTCTCCTGTTAGGCTTGATTTAAGAAACCACATTTTTGTCCATCCGATAGCCCTTGGTTGTGGATGATTTCTGTGTACAGATCATTGTATTGTTGCCACTGGAGGTAGTTACCGTCAAACTTTGGTAACTCAACCTTGGCATTTTCATGGTTGTTGTAGGCTTCTTTAACTCTTGAGCTAATGATGACTCCATTGTCCCATAGAGTTCTTGCAATAGTTCCGCGAGTTGCTCCTGCAACTCAAAGTAGTCTTGAATGTCTTCCTGAGTTAGCTGGTTTTCCATTTTCCGATGCATAGTAGTTAACTCTTCCCAATTTTGCTCCAATGTGCGAATTTTAATTTGACAGAAGGTCTTGGTTTTATTTTGTTGTAGTATTATCTTATCCATGGACCCCCTTATGATCCCCTTGACAAGATTGTATCGCTGTCTGTCTTCCAAAGCTGGAACGCACTCTGTTTTCCTTGGAGATGCTGGTTGCTCTTGGGTGAGTTTTCGTATTGCTCCCTTAGCTGCCATCTCCAATCCATCCCTCCTTGATGGACCGGGAGGTGCGTCGCCTGGTGTCGCCGTCTGTGCCATCTCTAATTTATCCTGGATGTTGTCCAGGAATGCTTCTTGTATCTTTTTGATCTCTCCATAATAATCACGGCTGAAATAGGGATGACTGAGGTCGAACTCCCCTATCTCCCGGATTTTGGAGTCAGTTGCATCAAACTCTTCCCAAAGTGAGTTTAATTGTTGTAGTCGGTCCTTCAAGTAGATAATGGTTTTGCGGTCAGGGGAGTCTTTATTAAAGTTCCTCCATAACTTGCAAATATTCTGTCCAATCTCCTCTTGTCCTTTAGTTATGCTCTCCTCCAAATCCATCTTGCTGTCTTACTCCTTCCAACGACGTGATCCAAATGAATGATCTAGTGAAGAGAGTAATCAATAAGCGGCCGAATTTAGGATGAACTGTGTTATGGCCCAGTTTACGCCCAACCGCGAAAGAATGTTATGAAGGTGTATGTATGGAAGGTGTTATAACCAATGTACGCACCACGGTTATACGAGACTCCACTGTTGTGCAATTGCAAGTTTAACAGACCGTTTTGCCCTTCTCCAGGTAGTCGATGTGGATAACACCTTGTGAATTCCAGAAAACGGTGGCCATCACCTTTCCAGCCGATGGAACAGTTTTCGCCTTCTTCGGAGCACGTTCGCCGGGTGAAGTCCACTGTTTCGACTGTTCCTTGGTCTCTGGTGTGTACCAGTGGATCCATGTTTCATCGACTGTCACGAAACGACGCAGAAACTCCTTCGGATTGCTCTTAAACAGCGTCAAACACTGCTCTGAAGTGGTCTCACGGTTGCGCTTGTTGTCCGGAGTGAGCAAACGCGGCACCCATCGTGCCGACAGCTTTCTCGTGCCCAAAATTACATGCAGGATATGACCCACGCGATCTTTTGAAAAGCATACTGTCTCAGCTATCTCGCGCACCTTCAATCGGCGGTCTGCCAATACGAGATCGTGGATTTTTGTCACGTTATGCTCCGTGGTAGCCGTATTCGGGGCACCTGGACGTGGCTCATTAAAAACTGACGTGCGACCATGTTGAAACTCGTTAAACCAATTTTTGATGGTCGCCATCGAAGGAGAAGAGTCACCGTACTCAGCATCCAAACGCTCTTTGATTTCGCTGCGCGATTTCCCTTCCAAAAACAAGAATCGAATCACCGACCGATATCGCTCTTTTTCCATTTTTCTAAAATCTGGAGACACTCCCGCTTCCACACGCGGTCAAAACAAAAGTGCGAGAAACCGATCCGGCTGAAATTTCGACAGTAGCCGTCTAATAGAATGTACTACACAATAGTGAGTTGCTCTTGCGATACTGGCGCCATCTGGCGGTGAGGCTAAGTACTCATCAGACCACCCTCGTATGTGCGTTCGTATTATATCATGAAATTGATACAATAGAAATTCATGCAAGTTTAAAATTAATAAGGGTGCTTGTCTGCTGTTTGGTTTTTCAGTGTTCCCTTTTTATGGTTCACGCTTGGTTCGTCACCAATTACCACTGCAATTTTTCTATAGAAAGCGTTACATCCGTTACATCTTTACAAATTGTTAAATATTATTATCGAAATTATTTTCACGAACTTCATCAAAATCGTTCTACTGAACAAGCATCCAACTGGATAACAAGCCACCTAACCGTATGCGCGGAATGCGAATAGAGAAAAATGTTGCTGCTGTATCTATTAATGTCCTGCTATCTGTAGGAGCACTTTGACGCAAATACTGGTCCATTACCTTACAAAATAATGTTCGTGCGAAAACTGAAGTCGAAAGACGTGTTGCAGCAACGAATTTACAGAGAATGGGCCTTAGAAAAACATATTTGCCCATATTGCTTTTTTAATGTCTTCCAATCTATTGATGTTTTTTCATAACATCTTTCATGGTGTACTTAGGTATGTTTTCGGTAAGCTTTAAGTTATCTTTCAGTAAGCGTTTGGGCATATATTTTATCACCGACCGCCTGTGATTTTATTACACATTGCTTTGTGGGTAATTGCGGTTTATTGGCGTTTGTTAATCTTCTGTGATTCATTCTTTGTTTTCTCTTGCTTTTGAAGTTCTACTGTTACTAGGCATCCTCTGTAATTTACAGGGTGCTTTTCATTGCAATTGGCACATTTCGGAAGCTTTTTATCTTTCTCGTAGGCTTACGTTTGATTTGTCAGCTTATTTAAATCTTTCGTCACGGCTGGTACAATAAAGTACCACAAAATATTCAAACATCCCTAGTGGCATAAATTCTAAATCATTTTGACTTAAAAATGTACCACATAGTTCAACGACATTCGTCTAACGGTATTTAATTGAGCTTGCAACCGATCGATGAATTCATGTGTATAGACTTGCAAGTTTGCATGCGTAGTTTGGCTGCAGATTTAGTAAAAGGCAGTGCTTTTGTGGTATTTGCTGTTTATTTCATGTGAGCAAAATACTCCAGAACAAAGTTGTAATTTGTTGTGTGAAATCCAGTAAAAAAAGAAACAATCAAGAACCAGAGGTTTATGTCGCGAATGTCAGGTAGCGCTCTGCAAAAAAATCTTTTACTCCCTATCATTTGTTAAACTGCGATGAGCAGATGGTCAAGAAATTTGTAAGCGCTTGTGAAATAGGTGCAAAAACCAAATGGACAAGATATATTGTATAAGAAAGAAAATGGTCATAGCGGACACACCGAGCACTATTTTCGAAACAATACAAATAGACACAGTTGGACCCTTTGGAATCTCAAACGGTAACAGATATATACTAACAACGGAACTGAATTCAAAAATGGGCTACTGAGGAACGTATGCGTAATTCTATAAATCAGTACAATTTACTCAGTTCCGTATCATCATCAAAGTATAGGATCATTAGAAAGAAACCACAAGCTTTTAAATGAGTTTCTTTTAAATTTCACTGAAGATTTTGAGTGGGATGTTTTGATACAATACTATGCATTTGCATATTAAATTAGTAAGAAAAAATTACAAAGTCCTTAACACGGATCATAGAAAATAGTCGAATCAAACAATATTTATTTACCAAGACAAATAAACGGAGAATGTAAGAATCTTCACTACAATGCCCTTAGTCGGCTATCACACGTTGCAGGAGACATTAGATGAGCTAAAATAAGATGGAAAATAAAGTCCCGGTGAGTCGTGGGCGATTTTGTTTCTGGCTCTTTTTGACGTTCAATTTCCTCATTTTCATTATATTTTAATTTTCTCTCATTGAATTTCGTCGCTCGTGGAGTAAACTTCGGTAGGCATGAAATTTCGAAGCGCGCATATTGGAATTTAAAATATTCGACTGTACTTTTCTGATACATTTCTGATAAAGCTGATTCGAAGTCACATTGCAAGAGCAATGACTTCGGTGAGTAATCTGATCTCTGCCGCTTACTACCCCATTAATTCGCATCATGAGAGGATGTGCCTTAACGGCATTGTGACACCAGAAGCATTACTCTATTGTGATCAAAACTTGCTGATCCAGAACAGATTAGAAGTCCAGAACAGATTAGAAGTCCAGAACATATTAGAAGAAGATTAGTGGAATGGCGACTTCTCTACGATCAGGTTCAGTAGAGGTTTCATGCATGCAGTGTCATGCATGCTGAGATAAGAAAGACATTTTGTGCCAACATCAACGTTTATGGTGGCTGGAGGAGGAGTCGTCAACTCTTGAACATTCAGTATTCAAGGCGAGTGGGAATTCAAAAATGTTGAAAGGGGCGCTAATTAAAATATTCCACACTTAGGCGAGTGGGAATTTGAAGTAATTGCGCCAAATACGACTAAATAAAAAAATCACAAAATAAATTTAAATCAAACTGTATTGGTTGAGTTGTAACCGCCAAGTGATTTTTCATATTTCATTTCCTTTCTGGAAGCTGTTGGTTTCTTATGTACCTTTGGAGTAGGTATGCTGTACGTCTTATGTAGTATGTATGTATGTATCTCGTTCACACACTAGTCAGCCGCTGAAATTGTTCAATTTGACATTTGATCATTGTTCGACGTGATGTGGTAAGTGATGTTAATATTGTTTATATTTCTGTTTATTTATTTTGTAATTATATTGCTTGTTTTGTTTTATTATTTTTGTTTTGTGTTTTATATATTGTTGCGACGCAACATGCTCCCGGCTCGGGAATGTGGGTATCCAATTTTCGGAAGGGTAGTGTTTTTGTGTGATGAAGATGTATGTGCCCTTATGTTTCGGATGCAGTGTCTTGTGTTATTTGATCTTCTTGTCCTCGTTCTTGTGTCTTCGTTTTCTTTCGGTCGGAGAATGTGATCCTGCTTTCTTGGATACGGATCTAGTTATAACTTCACTTACAGTCTATATTTTGTTTTTTTATTGTTTGTTAAAAATCATGGAAATTTTGTTTTGTTGTTGTTTTTTTGTTTTTAAATGTCTAATGTTTCGATTCGTTTGACGGATTAGTTACCTGCAAAGGGGATATTTTCGCGATCGGACGTTTAAAAACATCTCTCTCCGTTCATATGATCACCACGCGCGAACATCGGTGCCCGGATGCACCTCGATTATGCGCGAGAAGCCACGATGCCGGCGGAAGATTATCTTCCTTGACGAGGACTATGTCTCCAATTTTAATATTGGGCTGTTGCTGGAGCCATTTGGCCAGTTGGTTCATTTGTAATAAATGAAGGTAAGCTGTGCTTCATTGCTTCCAAAATTCTTGATTGAATCGTTGAATGTATCTAAATCTACCGAGATTTTTTATGTTTTTGTCCATTAAATTTTTTTCAGTTAAAGTGATAATTGCTTGAGAGGCTGGTGAGTCCCAAGAATATTTCTACAGCCACAGTTGTTGAAGAATCTTAGCTTTTACGACGCGATCTTTTGGTGAATTTTTGGACGTCGGGTAAGTTGATTTTAAACGAGAATGTATCCTTAGCTGGGTACAACTGAATCCCAAGTGTTTTTATGGCATCTGACGATTCCGATTTCAGAGGCAGATACTTGCAATCGTGGCCCCACCATAAGGCAATCGTTGAGTGATACACCATTCGACATTTTGCATCAAGCATCGAATACCACACGCGGTTTAGTGGTGCTGCTCGATGCTTTGATGAGGCAGATAGTAGTGGCTGCCATTCTCCATGGATGCTATTACCTCTTCCATCTGACCTAAAGAAGAGTATTCGCGAATAAAATTAATGTACGCTTCTTGAAAGGCTTGGTTCGCCAAAATTTTTTTCCACCTGAAAGAATCTTGCCATTACAGCCTTCTTCGATTTCCCCAGGGTTGGGGAATTCCATCCTTGAAGATGGATACTTCGTATCTCCCATCTTCTTTCCGCTCTCTTGTTTTGGAAAAACGTAGTTGACATTCTTCCTCCTCCGGTGATAATTTTGTGCCATCCAGTTCTTCAATCTCCCAGAACTGCCTAAGCTGGGCATCTATTGATTCGAAGTGGTTTTGGACAGCAAAACAAGTAATGTTTGTTTTCGATGTGGTTTTTCCTGTAAGAATCCACCCCAATTCCGCCCTATGTGCTACAGAAGAGCCCTTCGGGTCCTTCACTAAGCATTCTAAAATTATTGAAGAGTACACATCCGCCCCTAACAGCAAATCAATCTTCCTTGGAACATTGTAGGAGGGATTTGCTAATGGCAGATTCGACAAGTGATGTCATTCTTCTTGCAATGGATAAGTTGGCAGCATTGCTGTAAGCACCGATAATACGAATGCAGTGACATTCAAGGAAAATGTTGCATTGGAAAATGAATGCAAACTAAAATTCACTTGGTAATTGATGCTGCCTGTTGGATTTTTTCCAAGACCTGTGATTTTTGCAGACACATTTCACCTTTTCAGCTTAAGAAGCTGAGCGCCATGCTCAATGATAAACGAAGCCTCTGAACCAGTGTCTATGAAGGCCCTCAGAATGCACTGCTTCCCATTCGATGCATACACTTTGACGAGTGCAGTTGCTAATAATGTTTTTGCTTGCATTTGGTTAAAATGTGCACTAAATTGCTGTAAAGTGGTAGGCTGATCAGTAGGAGAATTGAATGGATTGGGTTGAGTCGGAGGATTTTGAATATAATGGGATTGGGATTGTATTGGTATTTATTTTAGTTGCGGAATTGAGGATTTTGTTGAGTGGTTTGTAGTTGGGTTATATTTTGTCCAACTTGTGTTTCTTTGTGGCGTAATGTGTGATGTTTGAAACCAGATTTTTGGCACCTATTGGTGCTGTTGCATACCGCGGCATGATGATCATACCCCAAACAATTGTTGCAAATACCATTTTTTCTTGCTACCTCAGCTCTTTTTTTGACGTCCATTTGCAAAAACTTTTTACAATGTCTCACCCCATGAGAAGCTTTCCAAAGTCGGTATCGAAATTGTTTTGTTTATTGCGAATTTAATTGGCATGAAGCGAATGTTTGTCGAAACGAATTTGGTTTTGTAGTTTGTGAATGGCCATTCAATTCGGAAATATTTTGAAGTGAATTGAAACGACCTTATATGAATGTCATGAATGTTTTCCAATCCGGGTGATGTTTGGAGATGCCCAGCTTTCCTCCCAGTCCCGTTAAGTCTGTGGTGGCAATTTTTGAAAAATTAAATAAATTAAAAGCGCGTGAACGCAGGTGTCATGCAAAGATTTTATGCCAGCTTTGATATCTATTCTTTGTTTTTTCGAATAAATGTTTCGAATAAATTAAAAAATTCCGACCAAAGTTCGAATTTTCCCGAAAAGGGATTAATATGAATTCTTTGAAGACATACATCGGATCCGGAAGATCTGATGGTGTTTAATAGAAACATGTCGATTGAGGCATTGTGTTCCTCCACTAACCGATCAGTTTCATTGTGCAACTGACCGCTAAAAGTGAAATAGATTCTCTTGATTTTTGAGAATATTTCATCCTGCATGTATTTCTCTTTTAGTGGATCCGATTTTATTCGAATGTTCTTTTTTCGCTCGCTTGAACATTTCATCGATATCGTTTAAACACGCAGTTAAATACCCATTTACCTTTCGCGAATCTTTATTCTTTTTGAATTGTTCATAGTCCCGATTAATTTCATTAAGAATGTCTTCCTGACATTCAATCGACTTTGATAATTCCGACATTATGTTTTAAGAGTTAATCACAACACTTTTATTTTATATATATTAATTGTTATTTTAAAATATGATGTATTTCGATTAATTGTATTTAGATTTGTTCAAGAGATTTGTAATATTATTTGTAAAAATATTTACGATTATATTTGTAGAAGATTTTATAATATTATTTAATAAAATAGTAAAAATTCTTCTTACTTTCTTTAATACTTTGTTTAAATTTGCAAGTACATCCGTTGGATTTCTTCACAGTTGAGAGTTCACCGTTGGGATCTTTAACCAGCGAGATTCACCGTTAGTAGTCCACCGTTGGTAGACCACCATTGGTAGTCAACCGTTGGGAATCCACCGATGGGGGAACACTGTTGGGAGTCCACCGTTGAGATTATTTTCTGCCGTTGGGTACTGTGGCCGATAAAGCTTTCGTCGTATCGGAAACGTATATTTGCGCTGGATATGGTCATCCAGCTATACTTAACCCACAGTACACTTTATAAAAAAATATCTCACTCCGCTTCCTTGTGCTCCTTGCTCCTTAGTTGAAGGACTTGATCACAAGTCTGGCTTTTCGTTGGGTACTGTGGCCGATAGACTGTCCGTCAATGATCGGAAACGTATATTTGCACTGGAGATCTTTCTCGAGCTATGCTTACTCCACAGTACACTTTGAAAATATATGTATTTCTTTTTGAAACACCAAAAAACACACAAAAAAACCGAAAATAAAAAAAGACCGGAAAGAAACATCGTTTACTTTGATCCGGTTCGAAGGACCGTGTTCCGCACTGAGGTGAATGGGAGTTCAAAAATGTTAAAAGGGTGCCAATTAAAATATTCCGTACTTAGGCGAGTGGGAATTTAAAGTTATTGCGTCAAATACGACTAAATGAAAAAATCACAAAATAAATTTAAATCAAATTTTATTGGTTGAGTTGTAACCGCCAAGTGATTTTTCATATTTCATTTCTTTCCTGGAAGCTGTTGGTTTCTTATGTACCAATCTACAGCTGATCAATAGATGGAGGTCAATAGCCTCAGCTTATTTACATTAGTAGGGGAAATTCCTAATAAAGGGTGGTCCAACGAAAACGCACGATGATAATTGTAAATGAAACAAAAAGTTTTCAGAGAATTATCTTAATGTTTTTTATTATGATAGTAGGATCTATGACAATCATGTGTGAAACAAAATATCGGCCAAATGCTCGCCACGGCTTCGGGTACATACCTCTATCCAATGGCCTATATTTTCAATGACTCTGAGACATAATTGAGGTTCAATGTCGTTAATGTGCCGAATTATCTCATCCTTTAGCTCTTGAATTGTTCTTGGCTTATTGACGTACACTTTTTCTTTTATATAGTCCAACGGTGTCAAATCACATGATCGTTCCGGCCAATTAACATCGCCACGACGTGAGATAACACGGCCATTAAATTTCTCGCGCAAAAGAGCCATTGTTTCGTTGACTATGTGGCAAGTGGCACAATCCTGTTAGAAGCACATATCGTCCAGGTCCATATGCTCAATTTCTGGCCACAAGAAGTCCGTTATCATTTCGCGATATCGAACACCATTCACGGTAACTGCTTGGCCGACCTCATTTTTGAAGATTTACGGCCCGATGACGGCGCCAGCCCATAAACCGCACCACACAGTCACTCTTTGTGGATGCATCGGCTTTTCAACAATCACTCGTGGATTCTCATTTACCCAAATGCAGCAATTCTGCTTGTTAACGAATCCACCTAAGGTGAAAGTGTGCCTCGTCGCTGACGATGATTTTCTTTGTAAAGTCACCATTCACATTTGTATGTTCAATCAACCATTCGGCGTATTGACGACGCTTGAAATGGTCAGTAGGCTTCAGCTCTTGGGTCAATTGAACATTGTAAGCGTGTAAATTTAAATCTTTATTCAAAATTCGCATCAGTGATGTTCGTGAGATGTTCAATTGTTGGGCACGACGACGAGTCGAGGTTGACGGCTCTTCTGCCACACTATCGCGAACAACAGCAATGTTTTCCACAGAACGAACTGAGCGAGCATGCACAGGTGTTTTCACATTTCCTACAGACCCGGTTTGCTGAAATTTGCGCACAATTCTACCGATTATGGACACATTTGGTCGATTATGCTGACCAAAAAAATCACGAAGTGCACGAAATGCATTTCGATTTGAACGCCCATTTTCGTAAAAGGCTTCAACAAACTTAAGGCGCTGCTCAATTGTGTACCCCTCCATGATTATTTGTCAAACACTGAAACAAAGAAATGTCAAATTAAGTTCGGCAAAAAAACTTGACGTTAAGGTGTGACTCACAATTAACATCGTGCGTCCTATGTAGTACGTATGTATCTCGCTCACACACTATTCGGGCGCTGGAATTGTTCAATTTGACATTTGGTCATTGTTCGGCGTGGTGTGGTAAGTGATGTTAATATTGTTTATATTTTTGTTTATTTATTTTTTATTTATATTGTTTGTTTAATTTTAATATTTTTGTTTTGTGTTTTATTTATTGTTGCGACGCAACAGTTAGGGTAGGTGTAGATTAGTTTACCTTAGTGTATGGTTGTGGATAGTTATAGATTGGTTTAGTTTAATATATGTGGTGAGTAGTTAGAGTATTTAACATTAAGTTGTAGTGTTTAACATTAAGTCCATTTTAAGTTATAATAACCAACAAAGACAAAAAAACAAATAAAAAAAAACAAAAATAATTAAACGTACAAGAAAATAAAAAGATACATACTCGTACATAAATGTATGTAGTGTATATTTTGTTTACATACATATATAGTATATGTATTTTAGTTAAGGTATATTAAGTTAATTTTAGTTATGTTATATATTTTTTTGTTATGTATAGTTACACGTTATATATACTAAGGTGACCAACTATTTTTTGTTCAAAAAGAGTACACCTTGCAAGTATTTCATAGGTGAAAAAAACGATAAAAACTTTATTTTCTTTTAAAAACATATTTTTCTTCGAAGTGGATGTTTTTTGCTAAATGAGGATGTTCGTCTAATAATGTAGCCACATCCGAACAACTTTCATTTTGCATATGTTTTTACAGAAAGTTGCGACTTCTCACTGCTCCAATAATCATTCCCTAGTGAAAATACCCTTTCAACAGCAGCATTAGTGCCTGGATAACATAAGGACATTTCCATTAAAACTTTTAAATTTTCATGTGGGATATGTTCTACTCTAAAATGCCGAAAGATTTCTACCCATCTTTTATCAAGTTCTATTTTCTCATCGTTCCATTTCTTAAATTTTTCTTCATTTAAATATAAATTTACTCTTTGAATTTCTTCAAAGAGAAAATTGTCATTAATAACAAAATCTTATACTTCCTTCATTACAAATTCGACTGCTGAAGAAACTTATTTCCATTCAATTTTACTATTTAGAAGGGTCAATTTGAAACAATTTAATGCTCAAAGTTCACTATCCATTCTTTGATATATTCATAGCAAATTTTATAAAAAATTTTAACTTCTTTTAAAAATTCATTTTTTATTCCGGGATTGGAATCTTCCAAAACGGTCAGTTTATTCTTTAGAATTAGTGGTAAAAATCCATCATTAAATCTTGATTTACATTGCAGTATGAAATCGTTTAATATAATACAAACTTCTGCTGCTGAAATTTTATCTCCTTCAATTTGTAGAGTAATTTTATGAAACAACGACGCCTGACTGTGAATAAAATAAAGCATAGGTTCTGACATATCGTTTTGAAAGAATTTCTTCAAAATTGTAGGACATTTGTCAAGGCTTAAAATCATAAAATCATATCATCATTTACATCATTTACGGCAGTTGTGTTACCAGCCGAGAGCGCCAAAATTTTCTTATTCAAATTGTTGTCTGTTATAACTCGAAATAAGTGATTAGACAAAATGTCTGATGTTTCCCCTTCGATTGATTCCAAATTTAAAATCTTAATTTGAATACCGTTCTTAATATCGAAAAATTGGATAAAGTTTTATTTCATTGTGATTCGATGCGTCTGATAGGATAGATATATATGATACAGAATCCAGATTTTCTGAAAGCATTTTCTTGCAGAATTCATTAAATACGCTGGTTACGATAGACTCACATTTTGTTCGCGCACAAGAAAATTTTTCGTCACAAATTTTTTTTAATAATTTAGTAGTGCAGTCCATGCTGCGAAAACTTTGATTATGGATTATTGTGTGGAAAGTGAAAGTACCCTCCATAACTGCCAAATTTTGTCCGTTTGGATGTTGACGCTGCTGTGTCATGAGACGCTTTATGTACTTTAGTTTCAATGTGTGCCGTTATTGCACTACGTCCATGAATTGCAATTGAAATTTCCCTATTTCAGGTTGTGCATTTAACCAAGGAGTCATCATTTCGATTTTTAACTACAATGAACGGAAACTCTTTTTTTAAATTTTCGTTTAAACGATTTTTCCTTCTTTTATTATCGCTCATATTTGAATTAATAATCTAAAAATTATATTACTAATATAATTTTTATTTTGATTTTAAATAAATATTATTTAAGTGAAATGAAAATGAAACTATAATATTAATACCTACATGCAACTTCACCTTCACTAGATAAATAAAATAAAATTTATTTTATTTTGTACACCTCAAATCTTGTTAACTTGAACAAAAAGTACGAAATTGTTGGTTTTCTCTAACCTCAAATTAATTAAACAGAAAGGGAATTCCCATAAATTTTGCCGTACATACTACGCATGCGTCAAGACTGTCAAGCATGCCGTACATACTGCACATCAAAGATCAGCCTGGGGATTACGTACACAAATATTGGAGAGATAGATATACATATCCATCTCTTTTCACAAATGTAATTTTGACGTTGTTAGAAAAAGAGGTCTGTAGTATCTATCTATCTCTCCAGGTACATAATGCGGCCTCTCAGTTGTGCTAGAAACGGCAGCCATATGTGCGCGCGAAATTCAAATCACTGTCAAACTCATGTCTGGTGTTTGCCTTGTCCTTTGACGTGCCGGAAACGGCAAGCAATATGCGCGCGTGAAATTCTAATCACTGTCAAAATAATTTTAAATATTTAATTAATAAAATTGAATTAAAATAATCTAAAAAAATGTTTTAGAAATACAAATGAGTATAAAATTATACAAATGAGTACTTTCAGAGTACAGGATTTGAAAAGTACGGTTTGCGAAAAAAGAGTACAAAACTCAGTAAATCAGTATAGTTGGTCACCTTATATACAGGGTGTCCCACGAGCAGTGTGCCAAAAAGCTAGAGCGTGTAGGTCTGGTCAAGACAAGAAAAAAATCGTATGGGAGGGGGGGGGTCTATTCCCCCCCGTTTAGCCGGGAGGGGCAATTTTCTAAAAAATTGACTTAATTTGGAAAAAAAAATATTAAAAATCAACAGCTACATCCACAATGCCGTGATATACTTTTTTGTAAAGCCAGAAACCTCTTCTTTCATCTTGTTTCTAAACGAAGCTGTTTTAAGGAATAGTTTTTGAGAAATTAATTTTCAAACTCAAAATTTTGAAAAAAAAAATGAAAAAAAAAAAATTTCGAACTATTTTTTTTCAAAATTGTATGTAATTAAGTACTAATTTTTTGTCCAAAATTCAATTCTCTTATTAGTTTTTAGTTAAAAACAGAAAACCGGATGCAAAAATGTTTTGTAGTTTTCGAGAAATTAAAAAAAACCCGAACCATTTTTTTCTAAGAAAAACCTTTTTTTGGTTTTAACGCGGCTGGACTTGTAGGCAAATTAATGTATGAAACATTGACATCTCTTTTATTATTTTTAAAAAAATTGGAGTTTTATTATAATCAATTTTCAATATGATCCCCATTTTTTAGAAGGCAAAGATTATATCTCCTTCTAATGGCTGCACATAAGTCAAAAAATTTGACTCCAGCGACTTCAATCCGTGCTTTCAGTCGTTCCAAAGATACTATTTCCACTTCGTACACATAATTCTTCATGAATCCCCACACATAAAAATCTAGAGGAGTTAAATCTGGTGATCTAGGTGGCCATTCCGTGGGGCCCTTTCTTCCAATCCAACGGTCACTAAAATGATCATCCAGCCAGTTTCTAACCCGTAAGCTGTAGTGTGCTGGTGCTCCATCTTGCTGGTAGATTAAATTATCTGCTATGGCCAAAGGAACGTTGTCCATCAAATCGGGCAAAAGGTCTCGTAGGAACTGCAAGTATGATTCTCCATTAATAACGGCATTCAAAAACCGGGGCCCGATTACAGTTTGTCCAACAATACCAAGCCAAACATTACAGCTAAAGCGGTGTTGTGATTTATTTTGTTTTTTGTTGTGTAGATTGGTGCTACTCCAATGATGCAAATTGTGGAAGTTAGTAACCCCATCTCTGGTAAACTGTGCTTCATCCGTCCAGAATATCCTTCCAAAATTGTTTCGTTCAGTTTCATTTCGAAGCAGTAATGATCGACAAAATTCTGCTCTCAAAAACTTGTCGTTTGAGGTGAGTTCCTGAACTGTCCTAAAATGGTACGGGTGTAAGTTTTCGGTATGAAGCACTCTCCGTACTCTAGATTTGGGCACTCCAAGCATAATAGCTATCCTCCTTGTACTAAGGGAGGGATTACGTCAGACCAAATCCAAAAATTGCGGTTTTATTGTCTTAAGGTCCTAGCCGGTTGAACCCATTGGCGGCGGGCGGACCCAGACGAAATTGGCAGGTCAGTTTTCAGGCGTTATCAATGAAAAAAAAGGATTAATCCAGGGTTATTTCAATACTGTGTCAGTTTATTGAATCCTCATAAAACAACAAATTTTTTAAAAATAATAAAAAAGATGTCAATGTTTCATAGATTAATTTGCCTACAAGTCCAGCCGCGTTAAAACCAAAAAAAGGTTTTTCTTAGAAAAAAATGGTTCGGGTTTTTTTTTAATTTCTCGAAAACTACAAAACATTTTTGCATCCGGTTTTCTGTTTTTAACTAAAAACTAATAAGAGAATTGAATTTTGGACAAAAAATTAGTACTTAATTACATACAATTTTGAAAAAAAATAGTTCGAAATTTTTTTTTTCATTTTTTTTTCAAAATTTTGAGTTTGAAAATTGATTTCTCAAAAACTATTCCTTAAAACAGCTTCGTTTAGAAACAAGATGAAAGAAGAGGTTTCTGGCTTTACAAAAAAGTATATCACGGCATTGTGGATGTAACTGTTGATTTTTAATAATTTTTTTTCCAAATTAAGTCAATTTTTTAGAAAATTGCCCCTCCCGGCTAAACGGGGGGGAATAGACCCCCCCCTCCCATACGATTTTTTTCTTGTCTTGACCAGACCTACACGCTCTAGCTTTTTGGCACACTGCTCGTGGGACACCCTGTATACGGTAGCGGCTCATGTGTATCTATGCAATCAATTTTAAGGGCTAACCATAATAGACATAAGCAAGAATAAGCTGCAATTAAATTGAAATTCATAATATACTACTGAATTTTTCCAGAGCAAACTCCAAAAACAAAATAACGAACTATAGATTTCATATACATTCAAATACGGAAATCCAAGGACATTTCAGGTACAGACTCTCATTAGACCCTTTTCGTATTGTGTGAATAGTTGTATAGTAGACTCTAATGACGGAACTGCCATCAGGTCAAACGGATAAACTACAAATGGAATATTACGAATGCAAAAATTTGTAGTGTGTAAATTATTTTTGATACTTACAATTATGTACTTACAAATACGAATTTTAAAATGTTAAATGAGGAAAAAAATTAGAGGATTAAAATTCTTCAATTTGCTGTCGATAATATGTATTGTATATTGTAAATAAATTAAAAAACGGATCATAACAGATTATCAAATTGTAATAATTTAATTTTTTTTTTTTTTTTTTTTTCTCGACAATAGTTGAGTAGTGCGCCTTATAACTTGACGATATAATTACTCTTACTCAGTACGTATTACAACCAGAACCTCATTTCGGTTTAAATACCCCATACCCTTGCCATCGCCTTTTAAGACGAAAAAGTAGACAAGAAGCGTGGGGGTTGGGGATTACCCTGTTTATCAATTGTGAATTCTGAAGTTTTTTTTTTGTAATTTCCTCAATGATAATAAATTTCCCATATAAATATTGGGACAGTGATTTAATAGAATTATTTATTCAAGTAAAACCAAAACATTCAAGAGTAAAAACTGGGTTGCGGTCGTTGAAACGATATATGTAAAACGTCAAATTTATAATTGTTGTAGTAAACTCGAATTTATTTCTTTTTACAAATTTTTTTTCTTCCCTGATCTCACTGACATTCCACGAGAGAAGAAGGTGGAAATGCCAGGCGTCCGTACAAAAATGGACGACGTTTCCTCTAAAAATGGTTTTCCTGTGTAGTACAGTCCTAGACATGTTGTGGTGGAACACTAGGGAAGAACTGCTTTATTCAATATTTTTTTTTTATTTTTTTATTCTACTGACTTTGTTATCTGACAATTCTCTAGTAATAACAAGCTGAAACAAGCAAAAACAAGCTGAATTCCAAGCAAGTGAAACACGATCCTTGTACAACAACGTAATTAACGTAATTACCCTAGAAACTCAACCGTAGCAGTCAAAGTATTTATTCAACGAGGCATAAACTTCCCTCGTACTGTAGATATGACCGGATGGAGTTTAACAAATTTCGTAAGGGCATCAACTACTAGGAGAATATGCTTCCTCTTTGACCGAATCGCAGGAAGAGGTCCGAAATCCTCTAAGTGAAGTGTGCGGAAGGGGATAGGTTTCTTAGGAATGATCAAATCACAACAGAAACCATAAAGCATTTGTCTCCATGGCCATTAATTCAAGTGCCCATCTTGCTATTCGAGGGTTAATGGTCTTCCTATTAAGTGTAAGCGCTAACGAGCTACAGTTAATGATTATAGTAAATTAAATTCCTTCCAGATAAACGCCGAAACATCTCAAACCTAGAATAATTGCGAGAGTTTCAAGTTCAAAGCTACGATATCTTGATTCTTGTGGCGTTGTACTCTTTGAAATTTGTACTGGATGAAATTTCTTATCATCTTGGCGTTGTAGGAGGATGGCACCAAAACCAAGCGAACTAGCAACGCAATGTATGTACATAATTCGGTTTCACGATTCGGATTATAAATCGATAACATAGGGGATGAAACTAACGAATCTTGTAGATACCGGAAAGCCTTCAAGCACTCTAAAGAGAATTCAAATGGGATATTCTTCTTCAAAAAGTTGTAAAGTGGTTTGGCTATTCTTGAGAAGGAACAAACAAATCGTCTGGAGTAAGAACTCAACCCGAGGAATAAGTGTAATTCTTTACTGTTTTTAGGTATAGGATAATTAAATATTGCCTTTAAGTGCGATTCACTAGGGTGGATGCCATGTTCAGTCATCCTATAACCAAGATATTCTATTGTTGAGTATCCAAAATGGCACTTCGATAACTTAGAGCCATATTTATTTAAATAACGTCATTGAAATGAAATTCCTAATCGACGTGAATCTTTCACGTTGGGGAATGTAAATTAGAATTCCAGTAATCGTTTGAATCGAATTTAATTGTCATATTCTGTCCGTTGCTTTTCAATCGCGCCAGATGATTTTTTGAACATGTAAGTAATATTTAATGCCCATATCACAATACTGCGTTAGTGCTACCGTTTTTTACATTACGAGAGAAATGCTTCAAGCATGCGTTTAAGTGACATTTCAAATAAACAAACGTCTTTTATAAAGGAAATCGTGGTCCTTGACCAAGGCGATCAAATTTTCTTCAAAAGACATCTGAAATAATGTTTTTGTTATTAATTGCACTTTTAATGTCATAAAATCAATAAATTCTTACTTTTTTAATAATTCCTTTAAGTTCCACCAAAATCACAACAAGTGCAAACACGAAATTGTCAAACGATCAGCTGACAACGCAAAGAAATTTCCAATCTGTTTGACTTTTGTCTACTTTGGCTACGTACTCTCACTGCTCTCATTTTTTCTTATTTTCTCTCATTTATAAACAAACGTAAACAAGCCAGCGCAAACGCAGTATGTAGAATGCCCCATTGAATTGCCTGTGTTGAATGTTAAACGTCACTCGGTGCTAGCACTAACGCAGTATTGTGATATGGGCATAAATGGTTTTGTATTTTTTTTTCAGGGATTTCGTGTTTTTACAGGGAAAAACAACTAACCAGGAGCAGTCTTCATGCTTAATTGGGGCTATGTATATCTAGACCAATACTGTGGTAATGGTTGAATTTCGATTCGGCAGATCGTACTTCTACTGTCTGGAAAGGAATAAGTAGCCAGGGAAAAAGAGCATAATCTGTATCTGCTACAAGAAAAACGAAAATTTTGAAATTGCCTGCATTTTAGATATGTACATATGTAAGGGAAGAAACACCTAACATCTTTTGATTGTGTTCTTCTTTGTCGTATAAATATTGAAAGTATGTACTAACAGGCGATTTGTTCCATATTAAGGAGTCATGTATACTTCCCGAATAACGCGCATCTACAAAACGAATGGTTTGTTTATGGTCACAAATCAAACATCTAAATCTTTCGTACATTATCCCGGCTTTTTCAACTACAAACTCCAATAAAATTCCGGTAATTTCAAATTTAATACGAATCAAATGTCAAATAAAGAAAGAGAGTTCGAACGATTCGGGAACGATAAGCTAGTGCACCCGGCGGATATATGTACATATGTAGGAATGGCAAGGGAGTGCGAAAGTGAATCGAATGTGCGGATCGAACATTCGATTCGAACGGCTATAGAAATATGCCCCTTAAGCTCCAGACCGTAACCCGCTAAGCACTGAAGGAGCTGACTTAACAACAAAAGATGATCACTAACATTAGTATTTGCTGTGATTGTCCATATATACCATGATGAAACCTGCTTCTATAAATTGTCACTGAACTTTGGTAATAAACCTCTGAAATACACTAGACGCATTTTTAAGGCCGAAAGGCATTCTAAGAAATTCATATTGTCCGTCAGGGGTTAAGAATGCAGTGTAATGAGTTGTGCTAGAAGATACCTCAACCTGGTGTAACCCACTCTCAAAATCTAATAAAGTGAACACTTTCTTTCCATCGAGATACTCCAAGCAGTCTTCAATTTATAGAAGTGGATAACTGTAAATTTGTTGAGAGCCCGATAGTCAACACATAACCTTGTTTCCGATATTTAATTCCTCGTCGATTGATTCAGGCAGAATTGTACAAATCTCTGAAACCAATGTCATTTAGAAGATCAGAATCGCCCCGGACCAAAGGGTTTTTACTTACCGTTTTCTCACTTAAGGAATTAGAAGCACTACTACTGAAACGTTACTACGAGTACACTGATCAATTGGATTGCTCCGCATTTGTTCTATTGAAACGTAAGTGTGCAAATATATAGAATTTAAATGATCTTTATTAGCACCAGAACTACAAAGTTGCTCTGAAAGTATTCCCCTCTTATTCATTCTTAAAGTTATGTTAAACAATTGGAGTGCATCGTGGCCCAACAATAGTGGGACAAACCAGATGGCAAACTCTCATCTGGAATAATCAAAAGTTCAATTTTCTTTTTACATCCAAAAACAATACCAAAACTTGAGATCGTACCGTAAGTATAGATCTTAATGTTTCTTAAGCCCTTGTAATTTGAGTATGACAATTTTCCGTGGGGTATATCTTGAGGCAACAGCGACTTCTGAGTAAAACTAACCGGACTGCCGGTGTCCAGAAGAGAAATACAATTATGAAACTGTTTGCACTTCGTTAATACTAAAACGAAAGAAACGCTAAATTTTTGTACGGCCTCTAAAAAAATCTCATTTTCTTCATCCTGGTCACTACTAGTTTCGATGGCCTTAAGAGAATTGTTGTCCGAAATCACCAATCTGTCTAGTATTCGGTGCCTTCGGGCAGTCTTTATAGGTGTGTCCCGTGTCGAAGCATCGAAAGCATGATCCTGGTGGTCGTTTTATTTCCGGGCAGTTTACTGCAAAATGGCAGCAACTCGAGCAGTTGAAACACCTGTCGTGTCCTCTAACGGAAGTCGAACTTTGGTTCCTTTCAGCAGAATGTGCAGATGCGCTCGATGTGGGAAATGAAATGTCTTTAGTGTCCGATGACGATGGTAGCTTACACAGCCTCCTTTTCTTGTACCTCGGGAGGAGGCTCTTCAATTCTATGATGGACTTGGCAGCGTATAAGATGGATATATTCGCTGAGGTGTCACCCCATCCTTCTATAATGAACTCCACAAGCTCTAGTTCTCCGACATCGGCGTGCAAGGTAATTTCCTGCATGGACAGACAGAATGTAGCAACGATCCTTTTTTGCGTGGTAACCGCCGGCTAAGTTTCTGATAGACTTCTCGCCGAGTCATATGTCTATCGAATACTTGCAGCAACAGGGTCTTCAAGGGGATCCAGCCGTCGACACGTACTGTCCGAGCACTTGCACGGAAACTGAAGTTTGAGTACCAGAGGTTGTCGATCCTTAAGATCTAGAAGTGCATACAGTAGAAATAGTTGGTCCAATAGTTGCAGAAGTAGTCTCTTTTTCCGGAGCAGAAGGGTTGATCGATGCAGAACAATTATCTGTAAGAACTGCAGAATCTCCTACAATTGGAGTTACGTCTTCGTTTATACACTCTACCACTCCAAATACGTCTTCGTATAGCGATCGTATTTGTACCTATACAATAGTGGCGGATGCTGATACTTCGATGCCGGCGTTTGTTAGGTTGTCGAGCATTTGGCCCCTGCGCATTTTAAATTATTTTAATTTTCTACTTTGCGTTTCACAACATGAAATGTACTTTAAAAAATAGTCTTACTCTTCAGAACACCCCACACCTGAGGTTAAAATAGACTCGAGTTTAATTTTTTTTACAAAAATTTATTCTTCCCTTTTTTATACGTCTGATCTCACTGACATTCCATGAGAGAAGAAGTCAGAAAAGCGAGGCGCCCGTACAAAAATGGTCGAAGTTTCCTCTAAAAATGGCTTCCCTGTGTAGTTTAGTGCGAGCCATGTTGTGGTGTCACACTAGGGAAGAACTGCTTTATTCTATGTTTTTTTGTTATACTACACTGTTGTGCTTAAATAATAATTCGTAACTTGTAATTGTGAAATTCAATAGGGCGTGTATTGAAAAGAATGAAAGAAAAGTTTCCTTGTTTGTCAAACCAGCAAACACGCTACAATACCAAAACAAAAAAAATATTGGAAAATTGTAATATATTGCAGGGGGTATAGCACTAGCTACCAGGGCTATCGGCTAATTGGAAAATTGTATTTTTTTGTTTAGCTCAAGGCTGCTCAACCTTTTTATAAGTCGGGCCAAACAGACGGTTCAGACATTTTCGGTGGGCCACTGACGGTTCCTATTTTAATTACTTTTCTACTTTTTTTATAATAAAAAATTCAATATTATGAAGTTTCATAGTTATTTATTAAAGTAAGAGAAAAAGGCATTCAATGCCAAATAACGAAACAAAACTGTACATATGTAGGTATCTTAAATATGAAAATCTTAACAAAATCAATGTGATTTTTGACATTGTTCCTGTTGTATTAATTTATTTATGTTAGGCATAAAATCGGATGTCGATAGTAGCATTAAGTCACAAATATGTTGCTCAGTTAGTGATGTGCTGTATTTATTTTTTACATAATTAAGATTTGAAAAAACCTTTTCACAAATATATGTTGATCCAAAACTACATAAGAACTGCAAGGCCAGGTCTGTTATTGCAGGAAAGTCTTCTTTTGGTACCAATTTCCAAAAATCTGCAAAATCTTCTGAAGGATTTTTTGGTTTGGAAGATACTTTCTCGGTAAAAAGGTTTTTTAGCGAAAATTTATTGTGCAGTTCCGTTAGTTCCAACTGAATATCGGCAGGATAAGTAATTATTTCACTCAAACTCATTATGAAGAGATTTATAAAAATTTGTATATTTTGTTTTTTACCCTCAAAGTCCTCAAATCTGCTCTCAAACGACTGTAATAAACATCTAATTTTGGATTTGTACTTAGCACAGTTGACATTGGCGATATTCAGCTTCTCTTTCAAACCTTTGAGTGTGGGAAAAAAGGTCAATATTTTCTGTAGCTAAATTAATTAAAAACAGATTTAATTTAGCTTTGAATCCGCTTATCAAATTAAACATTATCGGAAATGAACAATCTTTACCTTGTAATTTGAGATTCAAAATATTGAGGTAATTCGTAACGTCAACAAGAAATGCAACATCACTCAACCAGGATGTATTCTTCAATAAATCAGTTTCCAAAGGTAAAGCCCCTTTTTTCTCTAAAAATTCCAACACCTGCTCTCTCAAGTTGAAGAAATGTTTCAACATGCTGCCCCTTGAAAGCCATCGCACAGCACAGTACAGTTGTAACTCTCCATATTCGTTAATTTCTTCTTCAAATAAAACTCTGAATTGACGTCTATGAAGAGCTTTTGCACGTATGTAATTTATACAGCGTACTACTGGATCCATAATATCGTCCAAATTCATATCTTTTGCACATAAGGCTTCCTGGTGGAGAATGGAATGATACGAAAATAGTCCTCGACCCAAAAAATTCTGTAACAAAGCTACGCAACCTTTGTTGCAGGTGCACCATCAGTGCAAATAGATATCATTTTGTCCCATGATAAACCTTTTTTTTCAATACATTCTTTGATTTTTAAAAATATGTCTTTTCCTTGGGTTGTAGTTTCCAGCTGACAGAATTCTAATAAATCATGCGATACATTCCACTGTTCATCAACACATCGCACAAAAATAGCTAACTGAGATGTACTCGTTAAATCGCAAGTTTCGTCTAACGCCAGTGAAAAATATTTGCATTTTGTTACCGTTTCTTGGATCTGATCGCTGATATAAACTGCCATCTCCTCTACCCGTCTTGTAACAGTGTGCCGTAAGAGTGAAACACTGTCGGCTTTAGATTTGACATTTTTATCATTACAATTTTTAGCAAAGATTGTTAAAGCTTCTTTAACAATTTCTCCATCAGAAAAAGGTTTCTTCTTTCTCGCTAAAAGCAAAGAAATCTCATAAGATGTTTTGATCATGGATTCAAGCTCATCGGGTCTTTTAACGAAAATATTCTGTTGGTTGAATAATTCCCGTTTCTTTTTCTTTAAAAAATCTTCTCTGATAGCACTACCAACAGGATACTCTCTTTCAAAATTGTTATTATTATGCTTATAATGCCTTTCTAAATTATATTTTTTTGCAACTGCTACTGTAGTGAAGCAAAGTAAACATATGGGCTTACGTGCCTTGTTTTCAATAAAACAATATTTATTTTCCCATTCATCATGAAAAACACGGTAGGACTCTGTCGATTTCGATGTACTTGGCTTGCTATGATCCATCCTGAAACAAACAACTTTTTTTTTTATTTCCTGTTCAGAATAACATAGGACCTAGCAAAAAACTGAAATCAGTTAATAAAAATAACTTACCTTTGAACGCTAATGTAAACACTTGTTTAAACAAAATTTAACTGACCGCGAGTAAGCTAACACCTACTCGTTCTTTCGGCAGAGCACGCTAAACTAAATTTTATTTATACTAGAAATATTTGTGACAGATAAATAGTGTAGCAGACCTTTTGTTTTCGATTGGGTTAGTATTGTGTTGTGCCAGATTTGCTCTCTAAAAGTGTTTATAAAAATGGCGAATTGTGAAAAAAAGATTTTCTACCTCCAGCGAAGACAAAAGGAAAAAGATAACGAAAACACCCAGAGACAATAGTTATGACTTGTGTAACAGATATGTCAACTCAACTACTCAACCCAGGTTTACATGCATTTTTTCAACTCAACCCAGCTCTGTTGCTTGGATCGAGTTGAGTCAATTCCATTTGAACTCGACTCGCGTTTACATGAATTCCAACCCGAGTTGAACTCGAGCTCAACTACGCATGTAAACGGGGTAATATTGAGCATTCTGAGCTTTGAAAAGGAATTTCACGCAGCAGCAAAAAAACTTTGAAAACCAGTCTTCGAAGTATTTTTATACAACATAACCCAACAGTTGAGATGAGGTACATGTATACCTTCTCAAATTTGAGGCGTGATGTGCACACTATGCTTGGGCACGAAATTTTCAAATTTCTTGCGGGGCCCAACTTAAATTCGTCCGCGGGCCACACTCTGGCCCGCGGGCGTGGAGTTGAGCAGCCTTGGTTTAGCTGGTCGAGTTCTACTGGAAAATTTCTTTAAATCTGGCGCTTAAAGCCTGGAAAGGTAATAGGGTTTTTTTTTTATTCACTTTTGACGTCAACTGGAAAGTATTATTCTGGGTTACTTATCAAATTTGTTTTTTCCAGATTATTGAGGAACTTGAACATTTGTTTTCAACTCTTAAATGTTTTGTTGTCTCAGGATTAAAGACTGGGGAGCAGTTTGATCATTGAGATTTAGTTCGAATTAGTTTTGGTAGTTTATTTATCTTTAATTGATCAGAACACTTATATTGTGTTGTTTTAATTTCATAGAGGAAAATATACTAATATTCCTTACTAAATTACACGTATAAAGCAAAAAAATGATGTATCTCACTTTTAAAATCAATGGCTATATTTGAACAAAATCACCAAAGAAAAGATATCCTCGATGACACTCAGCAAATAAATTGCATTATAGAGACTGCTCAGAATGTGCATGGACATACAGTATTAACTAGCATTTCACCTAAAATTCCCTTATTGATAGTATTTAAGAACTTTTTCTTGCATTCATTTTGCAGGAATATTTGCTTCGGTTGCAACGGGGTCCTTTAAAAGAAAATAGTTGGAAACTTTTACGACGATATAATGACTTCGCTCAGCTTAACAAAAGTCTTCAACCGTCTGGTATTATGTTACCTATGCCCGGGAAAAAACTCATTGGTAATATGCGTCCTGAATTTATAGCTGAACGACGTCAAGCATTGCAAGACTTTATAGATTTTGTACTCATGAATCCCATACTAGCATCATCACTCCCGGCCAAACGTTTTGTTGACCCAGACAGCTACTCCCAGTCTTTTCATGGTTGGTTAATTATTGTATGAAAAAAAAAGGGAATATCTATTTTCAATTTGCTAAACGTTCTAAATAGATCAGGCGGTGCAAAATGCATCTTTATGCCTTCGTGTCGATGGCTCATATGTCTTGGGACAGACTCTGGGAGCAATAGGGTGGCGTATAAGGAAACATTTCTTTAAAACTACGCCGAAACCTCCGGAAAAGTCTACTTGCAAGCATTTGACGAAAACAAGCTCCTCTCAGTTGCATCAAGCAAAATATTTTGCATCTAGCAGCACTGTAAGTGGAAGTGTAGATGCTGGAATAACCGGATCTGCTGACGAGTTAGTTTTAGAATGGATAGAATTTGGGCCAGATAAATACATAGATGACAAGGAGATCCAGAGCATATTAAAAAGCTTTGTAAGTCTTCAACATTCTTATATTGATCCAGTTATTTATGCAACTTGTAATGAAAATGGTTGTCTGGTAGTACGAAGGTAAGACTCTGATGAAAATAAATTATAAGTTACTAAAAGGAAATACAATTTAGATTTCACAAACAGGGCACGCTGAAGGACATTCTTTGCATGGCTACACCTAAGCACACATTTTTAAGTAAATATGGTAATCCTAGAGGGAGAACTGCACTCTCACTCAAACAAGTTGCTACGTATGGACGACAGATATTAGACGCATTGGTCTTTATCCATTCTAAAGGAATGCCTTATGGTAAATGAACAGTATTTAATTCATATTACACTAAATTTCAGATTAAATTAAGGACATGTGTTATGAATTAAAGAACATTTAGAGTGGTTACATTCGCACACAGGCCAAAGAGCTTATGTAATAGAAGGGTATTATTAAAACAGCATGCTTTGTCAATAGCAGCGTGTTTTATTCAAAAAGATTTGTTGTTAACTGTGATACGCTGCTGAAAGCAGGAAAGTTTACCGCATAACCGATTTTTTTAAATA
Source organism: Merodon equestris (assembly GCA_958301585.1). Taxonomy (NCBI): domain Eukaryota; kingdom Metazoa; phylum Arthropoda; class Insecta; order Diptera; family Syrphidae; genus Merodon; species Merodon equestris. The sequence continues at coordinate 49,475,097 of OY284417.1, read as the reverse complement.
AAAAAAAGCATATTTTTTTTATAAAGCAAGATATGATTTTAATTTTAGTAAATATTAGTCACATTGCCTTCCTTGCTGTGGTGCGCATGGCTCTGCACTAAACGTTCTTTAAAACGAAAATTCTGATAATCAGATTTGTCCCAAATCCCACGGAATATAGTTTTAGATATAAGTGTACCTTCTTCCTGTAAGACTGTTTGTGTGTTGTATTATTTTATTTAAATTCTATTTTTGCTTTCGTCGTATTATTCCGCAAAACAAAAGTCGATAAATTAAGTCAGATGACCTGATGATACTCTATTAAGAAATCGAAAGGATCGAAATGTTTACATGTTAAAAAAAGAAAATTAATTGTGGAGCTTATTTTAAATGTCGAGATCAATATATTCCAATGCATCGATTGCATTACCATTACCTTTTACAATTGACCTGCAACCAGGTTGAATGGCGGACAAAATGTATATTTCGTCTTCTGTGTCACTATTTAACTACCCGATAATTTTAGACACAGAAATTATGTTCGAATAGTCCAAACTCTGCACTGACAGTATATTATATGGATCTCCCCCTATTTCCTAGAAGTACAAAATTCAGTTACATTATCAACAATTACTACTTTCCATCATTCCCAAATAAAAATATAATTCCTTTTATTATATGTTTAAGGATGGCCTATATGTCTTGGGACAAGCTCTGGGAGCAACAGAAACTAAGGCCAAAACCTCCGGAAAAGTCAACTTGCATTTCTTCTGCGTCCCTAATTAAAATATATTTCCTATTTTGTGTTTAAGGCAGGAAGGAAGACATCTATTACCCTACATCCGATGCCTAGAGTTTGTTTATTTTTTTTTTTTTTGAATGGCATTATATTTTCTATAAAATGATATTCAGAATCCTCCATTCTACTTCTAATCACTGTATTTTATATGTACATACATGCTACAGCTCGTGGCGAGCCTGGGCCTCCTTCAACGATATTTCGCCAGCAGTCTTCGGCGCCGCACGCCTAGTTGGTTTAGATCTCATACTTGCGTGCGCCACCTTAAATTCGGCTGTCCTCGACCGAATTCAAAGACTTTTCAGGCCGGAGCTGTGGTTTCCATACGCTCTACATGACCTAGCCATTTTAGGCGTTTGATCCGTAGACGCTGTGCTACGCTCATATCCCTGTCAAGCCCGTATAATTCACTATTCAGTCTTCTCCTCCATTCCCCATTCATGCAGACCGGACCAGCATTTTTCTCTCAAAACTCTAGAGCCTCCTCATCCGCTTCGATAAGGTTCATGCCTCTGCGTCATAAAGCAGACCGGGATGATAAGGGTCTTGTATATGGTCACCGTGGTTTTTTGAGAGAGGGCTCTGCTTCTCAATTGCCTCCCGAGCCCAAAGAAACAGCGGCTGGCAAGAGTTATTCTATGCTTGATTTCGGTACTGATGTCATTGCTGTATGTTACTGCGGAGCCAAGGTAGACGAAGTCCTTAACTACCTCGAAATTATGCCTGCCAATATATTTTGTCTTCCTCTAATTTACCGTCCCCATCTTAGCCGCTTCCGTCTCAATGCTCTTAAACGCCAATTATATAATTGTCGTCGGCATAAGCGAGCAGTTGTACGAGCTTGAAAAATATCCTGCCCTTATCGTTAGTTTTTTTCCAGGATCTGTCGTAGTGTGTATTTGATCGATGGTGGATTTCCCGAGCCTGAAACCACACTCATATGAACCAATCAGTTTATTAACGTACGCTTTCAGGCGTTCACTCAAAACAGCAGAAAAGATCTTGTAAGCGATGTTCAGGAGACACCTCTGCGATTGGCGCAGACAAAGGGGTCTCTTTCCTTGTGGATTGGGCAAACGATACTAAGATTCCATACATCGGGCATGCATTCCTCTCACCATATCTTGCAGATGAGCTGGTGCACACTCCCAACTTGGTCATCTCCAGCTGCTTTAAAGAGCATTCCTAATTCCGTCCAGATCAGGTCGTCGGAATTCTCTGCTATCATCGTCCGTTGTGAATGGGTCATCCTGCTTGACAGCGGAGTTTATTTCGTCATCGTTGTTATACAGTTCTTAGCACCGACTGCGAATCTACTACTAGGTCTCTATTTTCGTCCCTGTAGACTCCCGTTCTGGTTTTATACCCTTGGCAAGCTTGTTTTATTCGTCGATAAAATCTCCGAAAGTCATTCCTGCGATAGCATCTCTCCATCTCTTCGATCGCGAGCTTCTCATGTTCCCTTTTTTTTTTTTTTTTTTTCTGAAAAGCTTATGCTCCTCTTCTGCTCATACAGCTCACGAGTAGTTCTCGTCCTTCTGTGCAGCGCCGGTTGATAGGCTTGCTACTTGGAAATGTGCCATCCTACACTCGTCGTCAAACCATGTGTTCCTTGTTGGTGGCGTTTTGAAACCTCAGAGGCAGCAGTCTCTAAGACTTGTTGACAGCGGGTCCATTGGTCTTGTACGGATTGAGCAGTTGTTGGAGGGCTTTCCGAGGGCCTAAGGGAAACGCGATTGGCATATGCTCTGGCGGTCTCATGTTATTGCGGCATTGCAACGTTATATACCGTAGGGCTCACTCGATTTTTCTGAGCCAGGCATATTCGCAGTCGCAACCTGGCTGCCACAAGATATTGGTCTGAGTTGATGTTGACTCTCCGGAAAGCTCGTACATCCAGAATATCGGATGAATGCCTGCCATCAATCGCAATGTGGTCAAGAAGTCGTCCTTTGTAGCGTCGTTCTTGTCTTCGGTGGAGGCGTGGGCGTAAATTGGGTTGATGTTTGCGAATTTAGCCTTGATGCGGCCTGTTATGAGGCGCTCGCTCACATACCGAAAGCTCAAGACTTTTTGCCTAAGTCTACCTCCAATAACGAAACCGCATCCGAATAAGCGTTGCTTTCTCTCCTTGTATCAGTCGCCGTAATAAATGTCGCAGTTTTTCATTCGCTTTTTACCCGATCTATCCTATCGCACTTCCTGTATTGCGGCAATATATGCTCTATAGCAGTCTAGGGCCTCCGCAAGTTGTTCGGCTGCACGAGGTCTGTTGAGGGACCTTACATTCCACGTACAAAGCCGAATGTCATTTTTCGTTTTATAGCTTGGGTCGTCAACAGTGAATCCGTCCGTTTTTTTTTAAATCCGGGGCTTTTTTGGTTTTTTTTTGGCGAGATGGTTTCTTACAGTTATGGCTTGCCGGGCCATAGCCTAACCTGGGGAAAATTTGTTCCAATAATACATGCAGTAGAGGTGCATCTGGTTGATCTAAATGTCCCAAAGCTTGTGAACTTTTCCGAAAAATCAACTTTTCTGGACATTTGTTAAGACCTGTAGAAAATTAGTACATATTTTGTTCATAATTAGTCTTATTTTATTGGGATTAATTAGTTTTATTTTATTTAAAAGTAAAAACTTAAAAAATCTTAGCGATGTTCAACTGGCTTGAAGTAGCTTTGCCCCATTTGATAAATGCATTCCACTGGCTTCTGGATAAGAACGTTTTGTCGTTTCCACAGTATCGATATCTAATTCGTCGATTCCGCACAGTCTCGATATCTAATTCCTCGTTATGAGTATCAATTTCCTCTCTCCTCTTTTTCAATTGAGTCCGCATTCCACTCTTCAATCTCTTCCAAAGTCAAGTTAGAACTCAATCCTATTTTCGACAGCAACGTGTTGTCTTCTTGAATTTGGTTATTGTTCACTAATCACGCATTGTCCAAGTTCACTAATCATACCTCTCAATTTTCTTATAAACGGTGCGATTTGCGATATGTCGCTGGAAAAAATGTCACCAACACTGTAAGATAACGAATACCATGCCTCTTTTTAAATTTCGTCAACCATTCACCGCTCGCATTCAATGAATTGACACCTTTTTCCGGATACAGACTTAGCTCTGGCTTTAAGTACTGGACCGGTAACAGTACAATTTCGAGCACGTTGATTTAAGAACCATCTGTATAATTTGTTCTCTACCTCAGGATATTCAGCCTTATGAAGCGTTTTTCTTTGTGCATGTTCAAAATTGTCGACTGCTGCTGCGAGAATTGTTCAACGATTTTTTTTATTCTTGAAAATTGCCTGCTTTGGACACCGTATTCGATTGCCGCGAACACCATTGTCAACTTTTCTGTATAGCAAACTTTTCTGAGAGTCAACTTTTCCGAACTTCGACTGTATATGCTTACACATAATTCTAACGTTTCTAGAGAAGTGATATTATTAGAAGATAAGCGCAGTTGTATTTGCATATTCCTCTATTTCTCTCGTATAATGACTACGTGTGAAAGAGTTCTATTTACAATAATAGGAGTATTTACTTTGAACCTGGAAAATATGTTATCATTGTCAAAGCGTTAGAAAATATATTGATTTTGTTTTTAGGATATTGTTGAATGATTCTCTAATCTTTTTTTTTTTCAAATGCTAATCGCAATGGGAGGAAGAAAACATATTAGCTCATAAAGCGAGAACTAATTTGTAGTCTGTGCAAAATGGAACGATCAGGAAATACGAAATAACTCTTGGATATGGTATTTTCACATTAAGAAATGCGTCCCATATTCAATAAAATCCAGAAACGCAAGGTCTAAAACATAAAACCAATTTTCCAGGTGCGTTTTCTAAGATCATCCCAGATGCGTGTCAATTTCCAATCAATAAAGTTACTGATTGAAGATGATAATTGGAGAACAAACTCTTCGCTTGAAGTCCATGCAAGTTCCCGTTCTTGATGAAGAAGCATTTGCAGGCCTAAAGCACTATCCGGTGCTAAAAAATAAGGTTTATAATACCAAATGTCAAGTTATCGTTTTTAAAGTATGAGTTTTTTCCCAAAATTAAACCAAAAATATTTAGTTATATATTCTATATTTTTATTTTTTTTTTAATAATATGAATTCTATTTTATGAAACCAAAAAATAGAAGTAAACAAGAACAAGGTTATGTTTTTAATCTAAGGGTTACCACTTTTATTATCATAAACACTACTACAGCTGTGTGCGTACGACTTTCATAATTTTGCGTTGATTAAGAGAGGCAGTGGATATTTAATAATAGAAAAATACAACATTTTTGTATTCATGATTTTATAATTGTCTTGTTTTTTTTTTGATAACATACATATATGTATGTAGTATATGTAGTAGTTTGTAAATCTGCTTTTAAAAAAGTAGCACTGCGCAGTACAACTGTTGGACTTCTCAGCTTCAGCTGAGTTAATTCGTGGCCAGTGAAGAAAAATATCCCCATAAACACTATATAGGCAAAATACCAATAAAAAACTGAAATCGTATTCAAAGTAAAAACAGCTTCTCTCTTATTCAATACTTGGTTAATAATATACATAACTAATATTTTGTTGCATGATCTTCTTCTTCTTTTCCTTTTTTTATCCCGGCGTCGTTATGGTCAGAAGTGTAGGACCATAACCTTCCCACTTAACTGCATTCCTACTGGTCCGCTTGTGGGGTCCGCCGGTTTGACCTCAGAAAGTAGCGGCAGGCTTCCCGGTTTGGGATTACTTCATCGCTGAGGCCAATCAAATGCTGGTGTTTTTGCATTTGTTTGCACCAATTGTTTTTCGGCCTGCCTTTTTTGCGTGTTGAAATTGGAATGTTGATTGATAACGCCTTTTGGACGGGGTTCAAAGGATCTCTCCTTTGAACATGGCAATACCAACTGAGTCGGTCGCGCTCTATATTTCTTGTGATGGTTTCTTTTACGTGGAGGCTTCCTCGGATCTTTGAACTTCTAATTCTGTCACGCTTTGTTACTCCCGCTGTCATGCGAAGCATCTTCATCTCAGTTGCCGTTAATTTGCTCTCATACTTTTTGTGCATTGTCCAGCATTGTGAACCGTATGTGAGCGCCGGACGTACAACTGAAGTGTAGAGCCTTCCTTTCAGCTTAGGGGGCATTTTTCGATCACAGAAGATGGCGGAGTTTTCCCGCCACTTCATCCACCCTACGCTTACGCGATGTTTGATGTCGTCATCACAAGTTGCTTCTCTATTAATCATAGATCCCAGATATTTAAACTTTTCACACTTGGGAAGCACTCTTCCATTCAAGTAAATGTCTGGAATAGGCTGATGAGGGTCAGAGAACGGGCAGCACAGATACTCTGTCTTCTTTGAACTAATACGGTACCCGTGTCCCTCAAAAATGTCCACCCACACATCAAGTGCTCGTTGTAGGGACGCCTGATCATCACTTATAATGGCCCCATCGTCAGCAAAGAATAGCTGGTGCACATTGGGGTCCGTCACTTTTCCTTCAAGCAAGCAATCAAGGACTGCTATAAAAAGCAGTGGGCTGAGGACGCTCCCTTGGTGTACACCGACTTTGATTGCGAACTCTTCGGTGACTCCTGCGGTGCATCTTACTCTTGTCGTTGCTCTCTCGTACATGTCCATAATCACTCGCACGTAGGTTTCTGGAACTCCTTTTTGTCTTAGCGCTACCCATAAAAGATCTCTTGGTTGCCGGTCAAAGGCCTTCTCGAAATCAACCAACACCATATGCAAGTCCTTTGAAGAATCACGATGCTTTTCCATCATGATTCTTATACTTTGGATTGCATCTGTTGTTGATTTACCCGAGACAAACCCGCACTGGTCATCAGATAGTCGTATTATTTTCCGCAGTCGGCTATCTAATACCCGTTCAACGATCTTCATGGTGTGCGACATCAGCTTGACAGAACGGTAGTTATCACAATTTCGCGTATCACCCTTTTCTTTGTGCAATGGAAGAAGATAGCTTTCCCTCCATTGATTAGGCATAGTGTCGCCTCTCATAAGTTTGGAGATAAGAACCATGAGCCATCTAGACCCGATGTCTCCCATCTTTTTCCAGAACTCAGAGGGTATCCCGTCCGGCCCAACAGCTTTTCTTTTCTTGGAATTTTTAACCGCGTACCGAACTTCTTCGACTGTGATGTCGGATATTTCGGCATGATTCGGGGCGGCTCTTGGAAAGTACACTCGGGGAAACTGTTCGTTCAGAAGTTCCTCGCAATACTGTCGCCATCTGTGGAGAATTTTTTCGTCTTCCACAAGGAGTTGGCCTTCAGCATTGTTAATAAACTTTGGGAAACGAATCTCCTGAGCATTTCTTCTTCTCTGGGCGGCTATCTTAAAGATATTTGCTCCTTTGTTCAAATTGTTTTGTCGAAGCTCCTGGGTAGCCTGGTCCTGTCAGACGCGGAAGACGATATTTCTTCCAACTCCTGATAGAGGCCTTCCATGCTTTTCGCTTTGAATTCGGCGCATTTTTTCTTCGCGATACCTTTGCAACATCTATATACCTTTTCACGGCGAGCTTTTTCCTCTCTATTAGTAGAAGAGCACTTTGACCAAGCTTGGAAAGCCATTTTCTTTTCGTGTATCACTGCTTTGGCTTCGTCTGTCCACCACCAGGTTTCTTTTGCGTGTTGGCAGGGGCCTTTAGATGTTCCGAGCAGTGATTTGGCTTTCTCCAGGCCAGATTGTTGTAGGGAATCCCACATGTCTTGTGCTCTGCACTCCTCATTACCGACCTCATCGATAATGGAAGAGAGGTAGTTTTCCATGTTGGCGATAAAAGCTTCGCCTTTTCCTTTATCCAGCTTATACCACTTGATTCTCTCAGACACCTTCGTTTGCTGCTTTGACTTCTTTCTCGCATCCATAAATAATTCAGTCAGGAGGAGACGGTGTTGAGGGGCGATCGCGTCTCCCAGGATCACTTTGCAATCTTTAGCTCGTGGCTTCATGAAACTGGATACCAAATGATAGTCTATTTGAGTTTCATTTCCGCCGCTGCTATAAGTGATCAGGTGCCGGCTTTGTTTGACGAACATGGTATTTAGCACTATAAGACCGTACGACTTGCACATATTTAGGATATCTTCACCTGAAGAGTTCCTGGTGCCGTATCCCAGCCCTCCATGGTAGCCTTCATAGTCTTCGCTTGTCTTCCCGACATGTCCGTTTAAATCTCCCCCAACAAACAAAAGCTCTTCCTTTGGGATGATTTTGACAAGGTTGTGGAAATCTAGCCAGAATGCATCTTTTTCTTTTTGTTCGCATCCTACTTGAGGGGCATATGCGCTTACGATGTTCCACACCTCACCATGCATCACCAATTTGAGAGCCATCAAACGGTCACTGGACTTTGAAATGGTTAAGACGTTGCCAAGTAACTCTGCCGCAAGGATGATGGCGATTCCGTTTTTTCCTTGTTCCAATCCATAGTAAAACATCTTGTAGGCTTTTGTTTTAACGTCAGGATGTCTACTCGCCTTCTAACCATCATTTCTTCAAGCTCATAGCTGCGCCCACTCATGCTTCCAACGTTCCAACTCGCGACTCTTAAATGTGGCTTACGCCGTTGCATTACTTTGCTATCCCCCGGAAATTCTATAGCTCTGACCCGAGCATTGCTGCTCGTCCCAGGATCACGACCATTAGTAGTGCCTGGCGGGGTAGTGCTTTTCCTTTTAGCGTTCTTTTCCATAATGATACGGTTTGACTGTTTTCTTTCTTCCCTTCCTTTTTGACACGGCATGCTCCAGATTTTTTTTTTTTTTTTTTTGATTGATCTTACTCTTACAACACCGGTGATCTCCAGTCGTGTCAACCCACTGATTTGCATGCACACTTGTGGGGCAGTTTAATGGTGGTATATGTGTCCCTAGGCTCACCTTGGTGTTTTCTAAATTGCCTAGATGTGATTTTTGTTTACCTTTGTTTAGTCGCCTTTTACGAAAAGCGATAGGTATCGCTGCAGGGATATTCTTAACCCGTCCCTGCACGTCCATTTTGTTGCATGATCTTTGTTAAAAATGACTGCTCTATAATGTTGTGGCATTGAGTCAACTAATCACTGACATTGAAGAGATGTCATGAGAAGCACACCAGTTCGTTGACGTTGTTTAGTTGTTCTTCAGAAATATCTCTACCATCAACTCATACCTATATTTTCGATTAAGTGAATTTGAGTCGGAAGGTTGGCCAATCCATAGCATTGATTCCATTTTTCTAAACCATCCTTTTTTTTCAATGTTATTCATAGAAATGTTTGAAGATATTGTCTTATTGGATGATCCATACGGTGTTTTCGGAAGCAAATGGCAACATGGTTTATCTATTTAAAAAGGGTAAAAAGGTGTTGCTCCACCATAGATTTAACACCGTATAGTTCGGTGATTCTTTTTCGCAAACTCGTTTTACAATACTCGTAGATTTAACCCAATATGGTTTGGTGTTTTATTTGCTAACTGCAACCTATTAGTCACTTGAAACAGTCTGCAGGCTTTCGAATTTTCTTCGCCTAATCTCCGACGATTAATTTCAACAATTGCCGATATATACCGTTTTTATTTCGACTCGAGACTCAAATGGCTCCTTTTGTAGAGTCCCACTATCCGTCTTAATAAGTGCGATGACATTACTGGCTTTCTATTGCATGTTTCTGGTTTGGTGTTTTATTCTTTTGGGATAATTTGTGCGGACGGCTAACAATTTTAGTAATTTCAAAAATTAATAGTTTTTAATACAATTTATTATTCCTGTGGTGCAATGGTTTCCATGGCCCATGGCTACAAACGTAATAATAATAATAAGAGGTTTTTCCATTAATTGTATAATTAAATAATGGTATAAAATTAATTTATAGAGCTGAGGACCTTTAAAATCAGTGCTCATTAAATGTTTATTAGCTTGTAAATTAAGTTGGATATACATATGTGCTTTTTTTTTAATTCATATTTATTTCATGTTTCTTAGAACTGTCTTACCCTAGATGAAAATGCTTAAAACTAGCCTAACTAACTTAAACTTAAAATACCTTACTGGCCCTGTACGGTAACTAAGTATAGAGAAGGACTTAAACTACGCCTATCGGGCTTATGATTAACTTATATTAATCACACACAGCATTGAAATTCGTCCATGTTACACTATAGCACTACTATTGTTTGTCGTAACCATTTCCGACGGGCACACTCTGACGTTAAGTTTTTTTCCGAATTTTCTTAGATTAATTATTCAGATATTTTAAGTAAGTTAATCTTAAGGTCGAAAGACCGTTTTAAGAATTTATTGTCTACTTTAGAGGAGTAACACAGGGCCTACTAAACAGTAGATAAGTAGAATTGGTTTCGATAAAGGAATTTTCAATAAGGGCGGGAAGATGTTGAAATGAAATAAAACAAGTTTGTTGTGAGGTAGTAATAAAATCCTTTTTTATTTGAAAGGCCCATGTATGCCATTATATATGGAATATGACATCGTTTCAAACGTCCGCATCGGCTTTACGGTGGCACGGATCCGAGTGGTCGAATTTCCAATGACTTTCGCATAACTCCGGCTGAATTTTGCCGATGACCTTTGTTATGTTCGCCACCAAGTATAGCGGGGTTAAATCAAGGTCCATATGGTTCAGTTTTGGATATTAGAAATTGGTTATCATCGTTCTGTGACATTGACGGTGTCGGTCACGAATGTCGTTTTCAAAAAGTACGGACTAATGACGCCGCCCCGGCCCAAAATCTATACCAAACGGTAACTTTTTGAGGATACACTGTTACCTGGTGAGCCTCGTGTGGGTTGATGTTGTTTCATATACATTTTACAAGCAACTGCTTGTAAACACAACCATTCAAAAATGCGCTTCGTCGCTAAAGATGATTTTCCGGCCAAAATTGGGTTCCTCTTTCAAATGGTCCGAAGCCTAATCAGTGAACAAACGATGTTATCTATGGTTATGAAATTTGAGCTCCTGAGGGAGTTCGATCTTGTACGGGTGTAGGCCCAAGTCTCGACGCAAAATTCGCTAAGTTAGTCCGCGAAAGCTCGAGTTCTTATGCACAGTGAGGACCGCTTTATGGCCGGCAGCGATGTTCTCGGCCGATCTTGCCTTCTTTTGACGTACAAATGTTGGTTGCTTAAGGGGTAACACCACTCTAGGATTTTCAAAAATTCGATTTTTTTTTTTTGCTTAAAGTATACTTAAGGACTTTCAAAAACATATCCAATTGGTTTTATATTGAAATTCAATGTGGAAGGGGTCTAATTCTTAAATCTGCCGCAACGCCTCGGAGCGCGCGCCGAATTCTATTGCTTATGGGCATAGTGGTTTATGAGAAGTCCACCAGGGTTCAATGTTTTTCTCGTTTTTCTCGAAACAGTTTTTTTTCAAATCGGGCGTACTCGTAGCTTCAAAACTATTGCATGGAAATTTTTACAGTAGCTTCATATATATTACGTTTTTTGATATTTTGAAAATTACTTGTTTTATTAACAATTTACTGCTCTTTTTTTAGTCGAAAATTCATACTTTTTGTTCAGATATGCACAGTTTCTACAAAAATTGAAAAAAAGAAAAATCCTACGTACTTCGATAGCTATTAGTATGTAGTTTCAAAAAAATTTTGGATTTTTGTTCCAGCTCTCACGGTTGCCGAGGAATGGGTTCGCCCGCGGAGCGTCTTCAAAAAAACCTTGTATCGGAGATCCGCTGTGGCGCCGCCATTTTGCACGAAATCGATAATAAAAAAAAATTTTTTTATACTTCAATATATGTATGTTGAATAAATCCTGTAAATTTCAATTCAATCCCTTTTCCCATAATCCCATGAAAAATCCGCAAAATTACACCTTTTTTTCGGAGTGGTGTTACCCCTTAAGTTACTGGAGCGATCGTCTCAAATTTGGCCACCAAACTTTAAAGAGTGAACTGTGAGGGGCCATTAGATCTGACGTAAAATGAGCGCAACGTTTGCACTAACCCAGTTTGCTAAGCTTTATCATTTGGGCGTGCTGTTCAATCGTGTAACTTGCCATGATGATCTGGCACCAGTTATGAATGATAAACAACATATTTGACAGATGTCCACGAAAAGAATGCATGACTGACTTTTTTTTTGCATATTATTCACCGTTTCTGAAATTACACGAAAATTGAAAATCAACTTAGTAATTTATGTTTAGCTCGCACTACCATGTTTTGCCCAGACTTTTAGATCTCCTTATTTTAAGCATTACTGTCTGATTTATTATTTAATAAAAAAAATCTATCCATGTCTTTATTATATAAAATTTGATACGTAATATGTTTCCTTTGTTAACGTTCGTAATACATATTTGGATATTTGAGTTCCTTGAGTCTTCCCTGATTATTAGATAATTATCCTTAGTGTTAGATAATTTTGTATTTGAATGTTCTTTAAACTGTTTCATTGTTTTTCTATTGTTCGACAGGTCATCTGCATTCTGGAAATATTGTCATCGAAAACGAATGTGTTAAGCTTTTAGACATTGAAAATTATATTTTGGGAGTACCCGCTTTTTATCGCCCGTTCTTTGTTCAACATAGTAAACTACATTCAGCAGAAATAATTGATGTATATTGTTTTGGACATGTGCTTTTTGAAATGACTATGGGGTATCCTCTCCAAGAGTCTGTAACGCGTACAATTATTGAATGCCCGGAAGCTATAAGTAATATTATATAATGAAGATTATTTGGTATATTTAGTATATTTTATACATTTTCTGTATTTAGAAAACCTCCTGGAATCGATTTTGTCCAAAGAAGCCTGTCGATCTGGATTGCCAACATTGGAACAACTTACTGGACACCGATTCTTTTCTGAATATGCTCCTAACGCATTAGATGCACCTGGCTACAACGATGTGCTCATGAAACCGCATTTTAAATTGTCTATCAATGCCAAAGAACAAATTCGAATAGCCACTCAGAAATGTGAATGTCGACTTAAAGATGAGCAGAAATCTGTACGAATTAGTATGATACTTTTATTACTATATGTAAACATTATTTTTTAGGTTAAAAACCAAAAGCGCTTAGTAAGGGTTCAAGAACTAATGAGCTCGGAGGAGGAACGCAGGAAAACTAAACAAAAAGTGGTATTACATACCTGCATATATTATTTGCATACAACAAACTATATCTCATTTTATTAAACAGAAATTAGAACATAAACAATCTAGACTTAAACAGCAAAATTCACTCCAGACAAACAATGTGCGACCGCAATCAACTTCTGAGAATATCACATGTGGCAATGTATCGCCACTTAATAGATCTGTTAGCATCTTGAATGTAAATGCTTTACAGGATCTTGGTTCAGCGTGTTTATTGTCATCAAAAATCGACTGTAAGTTTTGATTTAACTATCAGAAATGATTCTTTTCTCTAATTTACGCTAGGTTGGTAATACAATATGGACAAAAGTACTATGCTCGTTTTGTCTATTAACGTTCACACTGATGGGTTCGATCGTTCGACCGCAGACGCGTTTAAATTGACTAATTTATTGCCAAATCTTAATTGAATTGAGAATTAATCAGGGTAGGTCTTTGATTCAGACGTCTCCTTCTCTTCAAACGTATGGGTGTTCTCCCACCGCCTTCCGACATCACTTGCTGCTATTTCTAATTTTTTTAGAAGTAGCAGAAAGAATACAGAGAAAAAAAAAACGCGGAAAAAAACTACTTCCAAACTTGACCATCGGATACTCATGCGAGCAATCTACTATTGTGCTACATCGGTTCCCCCGAATTATTCGCCTAAACATTTTGCCTGCTGTCGGAGCCACACATGGTAAAAGATACTACCGAGAAACTCAAGTCATACACCTTAGTATATATGAAACGGATGGGGCGGACATTTTCAACCAAAAGCAAGGTGACAAATGTATCCGCAGTCGAAAGGCAGGCCCCACTTCGGCTCATGAAGTTCATAAAATTAAGGAAGAATAAAATATACAATCTTGAAAAACTTATATCCCTGCTTCGAGATCATTCTGTGTACAATTTACGGAAAAAGTTTTCTCTACTTTGTCGAGAATATATGTAAATCTCACTTTGGTCCCACAGGCTTTTTTTTACCTTATGAGCAAGATTAAGTCTATGCTACTAGGAATATCGGTGAACTTAAAAAAAATCAATGTCTTGCTCTTAAACAAAATAGTTGTGATTTGTTATTGTACTTTTGAACCCACATACTGATTAATGTATTATTTTATTTTTGAATCAAAAAGGTAAGCCTTCTGTCCTAAAAAAAACCCCAAACTTACTTTGACCTCAACTCAGATTATTCTTCTTTCATTAGTAAATATTAGTGTAACTCTTTTGAAAACATTATTGGTGCTAGATAAAACCCCACTGTATGATTAAAAGTTCCTAATACCATAGAAAAAGTTATAATACATCTATATGACACAATATAATGAAGTACAATATAATGAAGAAAATTTTAGCCAATATATAAGGCAACAATGAAACATAAGAATTAAGTACCAAACTATCTCCCATTTAAAAAATTGTGATGAAGCAATATTAAAATATAACGGCAAAGCAAAGTTCTTTGTTTTAGTGCTTAAATCTTTTAAAGCTTTTTCAAAATGAATATACACACCGTCTTAATGGAATGGTGTATGTATACCTGTGAAAGAAGAAAAAGGAACAAATACCATTCAAAGAAAGGCTTCTTAATAGCATAACGTCAACTTTCAATAATTTTTTTATTGTATTCTGTCTTGAAGGCCATGTTTACATATACCCAACATCTCTCATTTGCACCAACTTGATTTATTTTAGGTTCATGGGATAATAGTTTTCTCCGGTTAAAGTTTTTGACCTCCGCTTTGACTTGAACGCATTTAGTGCTCTACAAAGGGTTCTGCTAAAATTTTCCATCAAAGCAGCGAAAATTACTATCGAAGAAGATAAAGATAGACGAAGCATTTGTATATCCTCGACTGAAATTGTTTTTATGGCTCTCTTTGTGGGGCGCTCTACAATATACTGAAATATTTTCCCCCCTTAATACTTTCATCGTTGACCATTGAAGACAGTCTCAAATCTGTTAAAGGAACGTATGCTGTAACTTCGTGCGTTCTTCTCTTCTTAAATGGCGTGACAGCTCACGGAGAGCCAAAGCAAGCTTCTCTCATACACTTATGTTGTGTGCGATTTGTTTTTCACACAAATGAACTTCGCGCCTGTTCAGCTTTAATATTATAAACATTTCATGTTTATTATGATATTACATTCGTTTGTACTCTGTCGCACCTTTTTTGACTTTGACCCCCAAATTTTAACAATGATGTTTGCTTTATTTGACATTTCTAAATATAAAGTGCGACAACCTCGACTCGTTGTCATGCCCAACAATTGAACTTCTCACGAACATCACTGATGCGAATTTTGAATAAAGATTTGAATTTACACGCTTACAAGGTTCAATTGACTTAAGAGCTGAAGCCTACTGACCATTTCAAGCGTCCTCAATACGCCGAATGGTTGGTTGAACAGACAGAAGTGAATGGTGACTTTACAAAGAAAATCATCTTCAGCGACGACGCACACTTTCACCTTAGTGGATTCGTTAACAAGCAGAATTGCTGCATTTGGGCGAATGAGAATCCACGAGTGATTGTTGAAAAGCCGATGCATCCACAAAGAGTGACTGTTTGGTGCGGTTTATGGGCTGGCGGCGTCATCGGGCCTTGCTTCTTCGAAAATGAGGTCGGCCAAGCAGTTACCGTGAATGGTGTTCGCTATCGCGAGATGATAACGGACTCCTTGTGGCCAGAAATTGAGGATATGGACCTGGACGATATGTGCTTCCAACAGGATGGTACCACTTGCCACACATTCATTAATGGCCGTGTTATCTCACGTCGTGGCGATGTTAATTGGCCGCCATGATCATGTGATTTGACACCGTTGGACTTCTTTCTTTGGGGATATTTAAAAGAAAAAGTGTACGTCAATAAGCCAAGAACAATTCAAGAGCTAAAGGATGAGATAATTCGGCACATTAACGACATTGAACCTCAATTATGTCTCAGAGTCATTGAAAATATGGACCATCGGATAGAGGTATGCTACCGAAGCCGTGGCGAGCATTTGGCCGATATTTTGTTTCACACATAATTATCATAGATCCTTCTATCATAATAAAAAATATTAAGATAATTCTCTGAAAACTTTTTGTTTTATTTACAATTATCGTCGTGCGTTTTCGTTGGACCACCCTTTAGTATACGACAGCTATCAACAATGCTGCCGCCTAGAAACCGCTCATCTGTTTTTGGCTGTCGAGCTTAAGCTCCCAGTCGTCCAATTCTGAGAACGTCATTCAATCTGTGAAACAAGAAAAGGGCACGGGTGGCGTTGTGGCGCATTATTTAATATCCTAGTCTCTAGCGTCGGGTTCGAGTCAACAGCTAGCCAAGTCTTTAAAATTGTACTTCGCGTTCTTTCTCGTCATTGGGGTACATTATTAGTACATCAGCGGAAAGAAAAAAAATTGCAAAAAAGGAAAAACTTAAGTGGATAGAAATTTGTTCTATACTTTTCTGAGCATTTGAGCATTAACTGGTTGTCAATAACTGGGCATGTTATCATTTAATTAGCAAGCCCCGCACATCTTTTGTTT
The DNA here is from genome assembly GCA_958301585.1 of Merodon equestris. Lineage (NCBI taxonomy): Eukaryota > Metazoa > Arthropoda > Insecta > Diptera > Syrphidae > Merodon > Merodon equestris. The sequence goes on along the minus strand of OY284417.1, from coordinate 49,458,634 downwards.
TAAGATTGTTATAAGAGATGGGGGGCGTCCATCTCGTCCCGTTTTGGAGCTAGCGGCAATTTTAGAAAAAAATTACTTCAAATGAAAAAAAATAATAAAAAACAACGGCAACACCTACAATAAAGCACTCTTAACGGTTTTGAAAGCCAGAAACTTGTTCTTTAATATTAAATTTAAGTTAAATTATTTGTATAAACAGTTTTGAAAAATTCGCATGCAAACTTAAAAATTTGACTAAAAAATTGAAAAAAAAAGTTTAGACCTTTTTTTTTAAAGTATGAATAGAAGTGCTAAATTGGCTTTTTGTGGGCAATGCCCATATCAATTCTGAATTCATAATCAATTCAAAAAACCGAATGGTTTTACATATGTCTTCTAGTTTTTGAGAAAATCGAAAATTACTAAAAGTACTTTTTATGGGATTTTTTGTTTTCTGGTATTTACGGTGATAATCCGTATGGGGGGGGGGGTATGCTGCCCCCCTGCAACCCCCTTGCTTGACCCAATGTAGGATTTGGGGTGAGTGCGAGGTTAGATGTATGTATATACATACTTCCATTGAACCGATGCAAGACTTCGATATCAATATATTGATGATAGGTTCATCTTTGTCAGTAAAGTACAGCAATTCTTTTAGCGTTACCCAGAATGCACCAGAGGTAGAATTGCATTGCATTCCACGTCTTAGTCAGTCCAGTAAGTCTGAAGTTAGTTAAAAATAGTTATTTCAATTTTTAATGTATTAAAAAGGTATGTGAGTCGTCAATGAAGTCATCGTCCGTACTGGTGTTACTGTCGAGTTCGTTGACTTCATCGCTGATAGTGAGAAGCCGAGGTTGTTTTGGCGGTAAAATAGCCTCCAGGTTCTAACTGTGAACGGTGGGAGGGTCGAATTCCTTTACTTGGAAAGAATTCCACACTTTCTTCACCATCGATAAAACCTGGAAACACTTTTTACGTCTAGTAAAAATTCCATGATTTGGGAGCCCAAGTCGTCCTTATATTTTTTTTTCAAGGCAGTAATTTCGATGAAAGAAAAGTGCCATATACTGGTGACGGTGGTTCGTAGTTTTGCGGCATAAAAGAGATTTTTTCAGAAGCTTGTTCTGATTCTCCAGATCGTTAATAGTGTTGCTTACACACATTTACGTTGAGCGATAGCGTGCGCTATCGGTACAAATACGACTGGTGTTGGAGTTAACGTATTTATGGATAAAAGGCCATAAATCTTCCTGACCTTTAGAGTTTACTTTAAAGAACCGTCCGAACTTATCTTCTTTGCAAAACAACCGCAATACCACGATTGTCATCTGTTCGGTAACACGGCGTCTGTGATATTTTCTTTTTGTAAGAAAAGTCTCGTCGATTTGCACAGTTTTTTTCTTCGCCGCCAATGCTGATATCAACGTGAGACGCTATTATTTAGGCTATTTCACGACAACAGTTAAAGTAATCTATTACAGTAGATTTACTTAGTTCGCTTTTATTGTCGTGATGGCGCCAAGCGGTTAAATGCTAATTTTAAAATAATGATTTACAATAATATTTAAAAAAAAAATTGTAGGTTAAGATTTAATTAATTTAGCCGGGAAACCCTGTTCACAGGCATTTTGATGACAAAAGAGATAATTATCGCAAGCACCTCGTGAATCTCTAACCGACATTGAGGCCCATGGAAAGATGTGCCGATAGATAGATTGATTGTATTCCTACAACTTTTGTCACCTTTTTTTTATAGAGCTTTTTGTTGAGCACCGCCACATCCAACCGAACTTAATGTTTTTACATATTTCCACCTTCATCGGTAAGTTGCAACACAGTGGGGAAGTTGAAATGTTAGAGTTTTTTTTCGTTGGTCGACACCAAATTCGCGAACGAACAAAATGTTGAGAAGTTTGTAATTTTGTATGGATTAGAGGATGCTTAGCCGCCATCACTTTATCAGAAACAAATCACTCGATTCGCACTAAGGTTTAACAAAGAATACGCTTTGTAAATATCAATAACTACACGCTTTACCACATGTGTATGAAAAAACAACAACGGTACAAAAGTGAAACTTTTGTTTGGGGAGCAACGAAGTTGTGAGAGCGAGATCTCCCACATGCAAAAAGAGAGTTTAAATTCCTTAACTCGCGAAGCAAGCCATGTTCAACTATAAAATAAATCCTCAAATGTATGGCTAGTTTTGTTCAGCAAAATACGGAATATACAGGGGAATGGGGGAAGAAGGAAGGGGGAGGTGGGGCAGCATACCCTCCCCCGCATACGGATTATCACCGTAAATACTAGAAAACAAAATATCCCATAAAAAAGTACTTTTAGTAATTTTCGATTTTCTCGAAAACTAGAAGACGTAAAACCATTCGGCTTTTTGCGTTCGATTCAGAATTGATATGAGCATTGACCAAAAAAAAGCAAATTTTGCACTTCTATTCATCATTTAAAAAAAAAGGTCTAATTTTTTTTTCAATTTTTTAATCAAATTTTTCAAAAACTATTTATACAAATAATTTAATTTAAATTTCAGATTAAAGAACAAGTTTCTGGTTTTCGAAACCATTATAGTACTTCATTGTATGTATGTACGTGTTGTTTTTTTTTTCATTTTAAGTATTTTTTTTCTAAAATTGTGCCTAACTTCTAAACGGGGCGAGATAGACCCCCTCCCGTAGTAAAAAATGCTTGTTTTTGTTCCCTCTACAAAAAACCGTTATCAATTTTCGGCGCCAAAGTTGTCGCACTCTCCCCCAGTGATTTGTCTGTTGTGGGATTTGAATATTCGCGTCATTGGCGTCGAAAGCCCACTAGACCCGTCAGACTTTACGAGACCAGCAATTCACAAACTAACACTTAAATTCTAAATTTAGTTTCGTGTCCTATGAGCAACCATATAATTTATTTTTAAAAATGATTATACTTTGTATATATTATTTAATTCAACGAGATATTTATTGCTTTTGTTCAAAGCATTTCAAAGAATTGTTCAAAGACGTAAATTAGGTAAAATTAGTTAAGAATTGTAGATTCTAGATCAAAAATGACAAAAAATGAAGTAATCGAAAGAGACATATGTACCTAGAGGACACTGATGAAAACGTATCAATTTACGAAGGAATGGAAGCAATTGCTGGAAAAATAGTAAACAGGTAATACTCTTCTTGACTTATATTGGAGCTGAGCCTGCTGAAACTATTGCGAAAAACGGTACGAAAGAGAAAAAAACAGCTGCATATTTGGCGCCTGAAATTTATAAAAGGATGGATAACTCATTCTCACACGGGTGGGGTCGACTTGTCAATATAAAAACAAGAAAGTGGGATCTTTTATCGTCTATTGGATATTACCATAATAAATGCTTGGGTTCTACATCAGAAAGTCAATAAGCAAAAGGGATTAACCCTAAAAGCCTTAGGCTAAGGCCACGCACTGAGCGGCAAGCGGCAAAAAGCTGAGCGGCAAGAAGCTGAGCGGCAAAAAAAATTTAAAACACATGAAATCGTATGGCTGTGGCCACACAGTCTCTGAGCGGCAAGCGACGTTTTTGAGCGGCAGAGCGGCGTCGCTCAGCTTTCAATTCTGTTCTATTATTTTAGGGTAGTGCTGAGCGGCAAGAAGGAATAATGGCAAATTTAAGAAATATTAACAGCAAATCAAATGATTGTATTGACATACGTAGGTATTGTCTGAATCGGTCTTCGTGTTGTCGAAGATTATTATACAAATGGTGAAATTCGCCATAACCTGATCTTTTTCGGTTTATTGGATGAACTCCAAATCTTCTTTTTTTAAGCTTGAGATAACTCTGTAAATGTTAAAACGACTTTCTTGTAAAATAATGCGGCGAACAGCACTCATTAACGACATTTTCAGAACTAATCGCTAAGAATTGCCCCTCAGTAAGTTGCCGCTTAGAAAATTGCCGCTCAGTAAATAGCCACTTGCCGCTTAAGTTTGTCGCTCAGCTTTTTGCAGCTTTGCCGCTCTGCCGCTTGCCGCTCAGTGCGTGGCCTTAGCCTTATGGGTCAAGCTGAATTTCGTCTGATATGGCTGACACTCTGGCAAAATATGGAGCACAAAGACAGCAAGAGGGAAGATCAAGCTCAAGTATTAAAGAAACAACAGTAGCGATTAATTTTTGAAATGATATGCATTCAAGGATCTATTTTTAAGTCTGTAATGCATAGCGTTTCCTTTTTTTAAATAATATTAACATTAAATAATTTGAATATAATATTTCTATTTTTTTTTTCGTAAAATAGGAAAATAATGCATTTAATGGTCTGACTTGGCCCCTATGGGTTCTGTTGTATGGTCAGTGTGGAAGAGTGGTATATAGTGTTTAAGGTCAATGTGACCAAGAACGTTAATATCTCCTCTCAATGTAATTACACAAAAATAAGCAATAAAAAATAAGCTTAATATTAGAGTTACATATTACATCAGTTACTTATACAGCATTTTCAAAGAAACGAGTTAATAGTTCTTTACTTAAGGGGTAACACCACTCTAGGATTTTCAAAAATTCGATTTTTTTTTTTTTTTGCTTAAAGTATACTTAAGGACTTTAGAAAACATGTTTTTATATTTAAATTCAATGTGGAAGGGGTCTAATTCTTAAATCTGCCGCAACGCCTCGGAGCGCAGAATTCTATTGCTTATGGGCATAGTGGTTTATGAGAAGTCCACCAGGGTTCAATGTTTTTCTCGTTTTTCTCGAAACAATTTTTTTCAAATCGGGCGTACTCGTAGCTTCAAAACTATTGCATGGATCGACTTCAAATTTTTACAGTAGCTTCATATATATGTATATTCTCCTCCGAAGTACGTAGCCGTTTTTTGATATTTTGAAAATTACTTGTTTTATTAACAATTTACTGCTCTTTTTTTAGTCGAAAATTCATACTTTTTGTTCAGATATGCACAGTTTCTACAAAAATTGAAAAAAAAGAAAAATCCTACGTACTTCGATAGCTATTAGTATGTAGTTTCAAAAAAAATTTGGATTTTTGTTCCAGCTCTCACGGTTGCCGAGGAATGGGTTCGCCCGCGGAGCGTCTTCAAAAGAACCTTGTATCGGAGATCCGCTGTGGCGCCGCCGTTTTGCACGAAATCGATAATTTTTTATACTTCAATATATGTTGAATAAACCCTGTAAATTTCAATACAATCTCTTTTCCCATAATCCCATGAAAAATCCGCAAAATTACACCTTTTTTTCGGCCTCTAGAGTGGTGTTACCCCTTAACGCCTTTGTAAGCATGTCAGCTGGTTGGTCACTAGTTTTAATATATTTTAGGCATATTTTATTTCTTTTAATCAATTTCTTATATAAAATAGTAATGCATATCAATATGTTTCAAACGTTTAACATTATCTGTGCATGCAACTAATATAGCGGATTGATTGTCACAATAAATGGGCGCTGGACATACATTATTTATTCCAAAATCATTTAACAAATAACCCAACATGCCTTGCTAGCTGATACACTAATTGCAACATATTCTGACTCTGTTGACGACAAGCGTATTGACATTTGTTTCTTTGAACACCAAGAAATTAAACAAAAAGAGAATTTAAACAGGTAACCTCTCGTCGATTTTCGATCTTTTAGATTACCTCCCAGTCTGTATCACTATATCTCCAAATTATTTTCTTTACACTTGTAAACTAACTTATAATCTAGGGTATGTTTAACATCTCGCAGCACCCTCTTTAATGCTGTTAGTAACATATCATTCACATATTTTTTGATATCTACTTAATAAAGAAACAGTGAAGCACACATCAGACCTACATAGTGTCAGATACCGCGTACATGAGACACCCTATAATTTGTCTGCATACTTTTTCAGTGTCTTTATCTATAATATTATTTTTGTTTTCAAATAGTTTGCCATTAAAATTCAGATCTATTAGTGTAAAAATAGGTTTACAATTTAACATTCTAAATCGTTTAAGTACACTTTCTAGATATTTCCTTTGGCTCAATTCAGTAACACCTTCCATATTTTGTTTTATATGTATGCTCAAAAAATCCGATACTAATCTTAAGTTCTTCATTTTAAATTCTTTACCCAGTTGCATTATTGAACTATTATTATTTGTTCCGAAAATCAAAAGGTCATCTACATAATAATAAGACATATATTTGGCTCTTATCATTGCACTTTGTATAAAGATTTTTTGATTTAACGAAACCTTCTTTGCGTATGACTACTAAATTTATTATTACAATGTTTTGGTGAACTTTTGAGCCCGTAAAGTGATTTATTTAACTTCACAATCTTATCATTACCTGAATATGTCTCTTCTGGCAAGCTCCAGGTTCCAAGTATAGGAATGCTCCTGTGAAAAAGAAGTAAATTTAGTTTGCTTGCAACCACTAAAAAGAGTCTATGCATCGCCAATTTTGCTACTGGGGCATTTAATTCTAAGATATCATCCTGTTCATATCCTCTAGCCACTAACCTTGCTTTATATTGTGTAATATTATTAATACCTCTTTTAATTTTAAACACCCATTTACTACTAATAACCTTTTCACTCACCGGTATATCAAATATTTCTCAAGTATTATTTCCTTTTAATGTCTTCATCTCTGTCTGTCTGGTATATACATAGATATTGCAAAGGTATCGCGAAGAAAAAGTGCCCCGAATTCAAAGCGAAAAGCATGGAAGGACTCTATCAGGAGTTGGAAGAAATATCGTCTTCCGCATCTGACAGGAACCAGGCTACCCAGGAGCTTCGACAAAGTAATTTGAACAAAGGAGCAAATATCTTTAAGATAGCCGCCCAGAGAAGAAGAAATGCTCAGGAGATTCGTTTCCCAAAGTTTATTAACAATGCTGAAGTCCAACTCCTTGTGGAAGACGAAAAAATTCTCCACAGATGGCGACAGTATTGCGAGGAACTTCTGAACGAACAGTTTCCCCGCGTGTACTTTCATCACAGTCGAAGAAGTTCGGTACGCGGTTAAAAACTCCAAGAAAAGAAAAGCTGTTGGGCCGGATGGGATACCCTCTGAGTTCTCGAAAAAGATGGGAGACATCGGGTCTAGATGGCTCATGGTTCTTATCTCCAAATTTATGAGAGGCGACACTATGCCTAATCAATGGAGGGAAAGCTATCTTCTTCCTTTGCACAAAGGAAAGGGTGATACGCGAAATTGTGATAACTACCGTTCTGTCAAGCTGATGTCGCACACCATGAAGATCGTTGAACGGGTATTAGATAGCCGACTGCGGAAAATAATACGACTATCTGATGACCAGTGCGGGTTTGTCTCGGGTAAATCAACGACAGATGCAATTCGAAGTATAAGGGTGATGATGGAAAAGCATCGTGATTCTTCAAAGGACTTGCATATGGTGTTGGTTGATTTCGAGAAGGCCTTTGACCGGCAACCAAGAGATCTTTTATGGGCAGCGCTAAGACAAAAAGGAGTTCCAGAAACCTACGTGCGAGTGATTATGGACATGTACAAGAGAGCAACGACAAGAGTAAGATGCACCGCAGAAGTCACCGAAGAGTTCGCAATCAAAGTCGGTGTACACCAAGGGAGCGTCCTCGGCCCACTGCTCTTTATAGCAGTCGTTGATTGCTGAAGGAAAAGTGACGGACCCCAATGTGCACCAGCTATTCTTTGCTGACGATGGAGCCATTATAAGTGATGATCAGGCGTCCCTACAACGAGCACTTGATGTGTGGGTGGACATTTTTGAGGGATACGGGTATCGTATTAGTTCAAAGAAGACAGAGTATCTGTGCTGCCCGTTCTCTGACCCTCATCAGCATATTCCAGACATTCACTTGAATGGAAGAGTGCTTCCCAAGTGTGAAAAGTTTATTATTATTATTATTATAATTTATTAACAAATAATTAAAATTAAGAGTTAACAACAAAGTTGAGCACTAGCTGCTGGGGCTTTCGGCTCGATAGTACATATAGTCTTAAATGTCTATATTGAGGTTCCTGATATACTCAAAAATCAATCGGATGTTTTGCTGTGATGGTGTTTTGAGTAGGAGATGGGGGGCTGGATGTGATTGGACAGAGTTGGCTGTGCATGGTGATAGTCCTAATAAGTGGCTGACATCATAAAGTGAATTGCATGTTGTGCATGTTGGGGGAGGTGATCTTTTCAGTATGTGTTGATGAGTGAATGTTGTATGTCCCAAGCGAAGTCTAGAAAATGTTGTATTCATCACTTTGGGTGTGGTGGTGGGGTACGATATATAGGAACGATCAGGGTTTAGGGAAGCGTATTGGTGGTGGTAATCTCTCCAGTTAGACAATAATTTATTTCTGAGTATGTTTTTAGTTGCTCGCAAAAGGTCGAGTTTGGTAAGGATGTCAAACAGGTACACTGGGGCGCAGTGGGTCATTTCCGCTTCCTTGTCGGCTACTTCGTTGCCTTTTATTCCTGCGTGGCTTGGGATCCACATCAATTTGATTTTATGCGGTGCGCTGGCAATACAGTTTCTGGTGTTCCAAATTTAAATTTGAATTGTGGTTAGGATTACGCAGTGCGCTGATAACCGACCTGCTATCTGAGCAGATGATGTATTTGCCACGTTCTTTGAGGGAAAAGGATACTGCTTTCTGAACGGCTAAAGCTTCCGCCGTAAAAATTGATGCTTGTGTTGGTAATAGTCCCTTGGTTATTACTAAGCCGCTTTCTTGGGTGACTGCAAAAGAAGTGCTCTTGTTAGTTTTTGAACCATCGGTAAAGATCAAAGACCATCCTTCTTCTTTAAGCTGTGAGGTAGCGCATTGAAATGAACTTCGATAAGTTGCGTTTGGAGTGTTTGTTTTCGTGTATTGTGTCAGATCCATGATGAAGGATGATGCAGTTATGCTCCACGGTGGAAATAGGGCAGTATTCTTTTTCATTGTACTTTTAGGTAGTTGTAGTTCTATTGCCACCTTGAGGGCTTTTGCGATGGCTGATGGAATTCTTCCTGTGGTTATTCTGCGTTTCGATAAAAAGAAGTCTTTTTTGATTAATGAATTTTCCACAGTTATGAGCTTTATATATAACTTTGCAAGGCAAGCTTCGATGCGTTCCTCTATTGTGGGAAGACCGGCTTCAACCAATAAATTTTTTATGGGTGTTGTTCTGAAGGCGCCAATACTTCTTCGAACCGCTTGATGGTAAGGAGCTTTGATGGTGTTTATAATAGATTTTGGTGAGTTACCATAAATGCATAACCCATAGTCGAAAGTAGGGCCCTAGTAACGTTACATAAGGTATTAGTGTGTACATTACATTTTTTGCTGGCAAGATAATTAATAATATTGGCCCTAGCAGCTAGATTTTTCTTTATATTTGTACAATGTGTTTTCCAATTATATCTATTGTTGAATGTTAAGCCTAGGATACGTAAACAATTAACATTTTCAATACTTATATTACCAATTTTGATAGAAAGACTGTTGCATGACTTTTTCCGACAGATGTGCAGTGTTTTGCATTTGTCCAAGGAAAGTCTTGCACCAGATGATTTAGACCATGTCATAATGTCTCTAACTATTATTGAAAAAATGTTTTCTGCGACAAGTAGATCACTGTGTCTGCACATAATGAATATATCGTCTGCATAGACGCAATGATCTACAAGTTTGTGTTTGGAAACTATATCTGAAAGATTGTCAAAGGCTATCATGAACAGTACAACAGAGAGCGGCGAGCCTTGAGGGATACCGTTAAAAAGTGTGAAGGTGGGTGAGAGATGGTTATTTACTCTGACACAGATTTTTCTGTTTGTCAAGAAGGATTTAACGTAGTTAAATATTTTTGGTCCTATACCCCATTCCCTTAGTTTGTTGAGAACTACGTGAATACCAATTCTGTCGAAAGCTTTTTCAAAGTCAAGTGAAAGAATGGTGACGTGGTTGCGTGCTGAGAGTGCATTAGAGATATAATGGTCTAGGTGGATAAGGGCGTCAATACAACCTTTGTTCTCTCTAAAAGCTACTTGGTTCGGGCTAAGGAGTGCTTTAGACTCTAAAAACCATAGTAATCGGCGTGAAACTATTTTTTCCAAGACCTTGGCTGTACAGGGAATTAGTGAGATAGGTCGGTAACCTTCGATATCATTGGTATTTTTTTTTGGTTTGGGGAGAGGGACTAACGTTGCCAGTTTCCATTGCTGTGGGATTGTGCCTGTGGCTAAGATGTTGTTATAGAGGCGAATGAGTCGCGTTTTTGTAAAGGTTGAAAGGTGTTTGAGCATAGGATATGATATGCGATCTCTGCTTGGTGTTTTGCCTTTAAGTTTGGCCAAGTTGCAGTCAAGTTCGAGGATGGTTATCGGATTCTCGATGTGCTTAGCCGGGCCTGAGATGTTAGCGTTAGGTAAGATGGCTAAGCTAGTGGCTTTTTGTGTTGCGAAGCTTGCGTCGAAGTGTTCGTCCCTTGAACGGTTTGACCAACTACGTGCAAAAGAGAAGCTTATGTTTTGGGGCGATGTAATATGTCCCTCTGGAGTTGTAATGTTGGTAATGAAATGTGGCATGGAGTTTCCAGTGAGACTGCGAATTTTATGCCATATTTTATCGGGAGGCGACCCTGGATTAAGCGTCGAAGTAAAATCGCGTAGGCTGTTCGCTTTGCTTATTTTTATTTCTCTGCGAAATTTGGCGTTTGCCTTCTTATATAATATGAGGTTAGTTACATTGGGATATTTTTTGAAATGTCTCCATGTTGTCATTTTTTCGCTACGAAGTTTGCTTAAAAGCGGGGACCACCATGGTACAGTGCGTCTATTGGTATGGGGGGAACTCTGTGGGATGGCTTTGTTAGCAGCTGTTCTGATGGCTTTCTGTATTATAGCTGCCTCTTTATTAATATTGCCTGAAAATGGTCTTACTGACAAGAAGTCTGATAGGTGCTTGTTGAAACAAGTCCAATCAGCCAGGTCAGTCTTGAATTTAGGATTTACAGGTGTTATAGAGTGAATCGGACTGAGGGCAATGGAGGAAATTATAGGAAAATGGTCGCTATTGAAGAGATCATCCAAAATTTCCCAGGAGGTTATTGTAGAAAGCTCTGGTGCGCAACAGGTAATATCAATGTGTGTTAGTGAACCGTGTGTTGAGAGGTGAGTGGGGGATCCGTCGTTTAGGACTATCAGGTTTGATTCTGTTAAAAACTCTTCCACTAGTCTGCCGCGTGCGTTTGTGTTAGGTGAGCCCCACAGTACACTCCAAGCGTTTACATCTCCTACTAGCATAATGGGGTGTTGAACCTGTAATAAGAGGTTATCTAGCTCGGATTTTGAGACAGGTTGGTCGGGTGGAATGTAAATTGACAACAAGGTGAATTTAATAGTTAGGTTAATTTCAAGAGCTAAGGCCAACAGGTTGGAATTGATGGTAATTCTTTTATGTGGAATGTTATTTTTTACTAAGACGGCTATACCTTGCTTTGATGTTGTGTTCCAAGCAAAATTGTGAAAGTGCCCTGTATAGGTTTTTGGCAGTATTGGAATAAAGTTGGAGGCACAGTGTGTTTCTTGAAGGGAGACAACACTGGGGTTTTTCTCTTTTATGAGAATATTTAATTCGTCGTAGTTGTTAATGAATCCCTTTATATTCCATTGAAGGATTTTGAGAGTTTTATTGATTGGGGTTGTTTGGTTGGGAGGTTGGTAGGTGTTGGGTCGCAATCCGCACTGGTCAGGAAAGCGGCGGGATCGCCCGGTAATGGGCGGTCCCGGCTCATCCCTGAGCAGCGCAGACTGCGACCCTGGGGATGATGGACTAGAACTTACATCATGCATCGTCATCCACATCGGGTGGATTTATATAGTACGAATTGTTTTTGATTAGGTCGTGAGTTAATGAAGAAAGAGGTGAGGGTGGTGAAGGGTTGCTGGTAGTTGGATGTGAAGGAGGTGAAGGAAGTGGGCGGTTGAGTGGATGGCTAGTATTCGATTTTGAGGTTGACGGTCGTGGGTCGGATATGGGTAGTGGGGAGAAAGATTGAGAATGAGGTGTGGTGGTTGTTGATTTGATGGGGGTTGAAGTCGTAATGTCTGTTTTTGTTTTGTATATTTGAGTTATTGTTTGGGTTGGTGGATTTTTTTCTGTTCTGGAAGTAGATGTGCTAGGGGTGAGGGGTTCGGTTTGGGCGTGTTGACCGTTCAGGTTTTCTATTGCTTTTAGCGTTTGAGATTGTTTGGTTATTCCTGCATAAGTGATCGGGCGATTAGTAGAGCTTGAAGTATGTGATAGGTTGTATGTCCGTCTAGCTTCCGCCATACTGCATTTGTTTCTAGTTTTGATTTTTAAAATTTCTTTTTGTTGTATATATTTCGGGCAAGAAACAGATGAGGCTGCGTGCGCTTCCGAGCAATTGGCGCACATAATGCGGGTGCACTCGGCAGGGTCGTGGGGGGGAAGATTGCAAGTGGCACATGTTTTGCTTTTGGTACATCTTTTCATGGTATGGCCGAGAAGCTGGCAATTACGGCATCTCATGGGGTTAGGAATATATTCCTGTACCTTGGCTTTGTACCAACCTATTTCTACTGTGGTGGGCGGCTGATATAAGTCAAATGTGAGTAGAATTAGACCTGTAGCGCGTTGACAACCGTCAATATTTTTTGTAAACTTGTACACGTCAATCACTCCTTGAGACTTCATCTCATCTACTATTTCACTTTCTTTAACGTTTTTTAAGTAAGGAGCATATACAATGCCTTTAGAAGAGTTGAGGTTAGTGTGCAGTTTAGATGTTACTGGGCATTGGTTACCAAGGTTGGTGATGCGGAGGAATTTGTCCGCAATTTTCTGCGACTTGGCAAGAATGAGGAGGCTACCATCTCTCAGTTGCGCTATGCTTTCGTATTCTGTGCTGATGGCGTCTATGGCCTTCCTTAGCATGAATACGCTAACAGTTGTGAGCGGTTGCGTGTCGTCCTTTGCGGAAATCACTACAAACCTGGGGTTTTTAAGGTTAGGGTTTATGTGGAGACAGGGGAATTGATCGTCGATTGACAACTTGTTTTTTTTATGGCGGGGTTCAAAGATGGGCTTTTCAGTATCTGCCAATTCACTGAACCGGTTCCCGGGTTTAATTTTATTTGGCCCCGGGGCCATGCTTATGGTAAAGAAAACTGTTTGCACGTGAAAAGAAGAAAACACGCGGTTTAGAGAAGAGAAAAAGTGAGCACGCGGAGGTGCAAGTGAGATGGGTATAATTTAATATACTAGGGGGTAACTGTCACACACTGTCACACGGTAGTCAACACGAGGTTAACGCTGCGAGAGCTAGACGGGGACTGATGGTGAAAAGTTTAAATATCTGGGATCTATGATTAATAAAGAAGCAACTTGTGATGACGACATCAACCATCGTGTAAGCGTAGGGTGGATGAAGTGGCGGGAAAACTCCGCCATCTTCTGTGATCGAAAAATTCCCCCTAAGCTGAAAGGAAGGCGCTACACTTCAGTTGTACGTCCGGCGCTCACTTACGGTTCACAATGCTGGACAATGCACAAAAAGTATGAGAGCAAATTAACGGCAGCTGAGATGAAGATGCTTCGCATGACAGCGGGAGTAACAAAGCGTGACAGAATTAGAAGTTCAAAGATCCGAGGAAGCCTCCACGTAAAAGAAACCATCACAAGAAAGATAGAGCGCGACCGACTCAGTTGGTATTGCCATGTTCAAAGGAGAGATCCTTTGAACCCCGTCCAAAAGGCGATATCAATCAACGTTCCAATTTCAACACGCAAAAAAGGCAGACCGAAAAACAATTGGTGCAAACAAATGCAAAAACACCAGCATTTGATTGGCCTCAGCGATGAAATAATCCCAAACCGGGAAGCCTGCCGCTACTTTCTGAGGTCAAACCGGCGGACCCCACAAGCGGACCAGTAGGAATGCAGTTAAGTGGGAAGGTTATGGTCCTACACTTCTGACGCCGGAAAAAAAAGGAAAAAAAGAAGTCTTCATCTCTGTCAATAGCTTTACTCCAATCGCAAGTATTCTTCCTCATCATGGCCTCTTCATAGGTGAGGGGTTCACCTTCTTCGGTATTAACATTCTGGCAATTATAGAAGACAGTTTGTTTCTTCACTCGCATGCTTAGCTGTCTTTTAAGTATTTCGATATCAAATGAAATATGGCTCTTTGGGTAATATTCACTTCCAAACTCCTCAGATTCACTGAAAGTCATTCTATTATAGTTTCATCGAAGTTGGTCGAACTTTCATCTGTTTCCCTTTGGGATTGACTTGATTTATTATTTTCTTCACTTTGTTCTGTGTATAGGTAGTTAATTTTGATTTCATTTCCATCATTCTGTTCTTTTTCTAGGAAAACTATATCTCTTTTTATTTTTACACTGTTCCTATGTGAGAAATATATTCTATAGCCTTTTACTGTTTCTCAATATCCAACCAGTACCCTCTTTTCTTCCTTGGTGTCCTACTTTTCTCTTTTGGAATGTGTGAATATACGGGGATACCGAAAGGTTTTAAGGTTAAGATTTTCCACCGCTGAACACTTCCCCTCCGCTTAAGTCCTACGACTTCCACAAAACAAATTTCAACCTAATCAATGAATATGTATCTCAGTAACGCCCCATTCAATATTGACAGCCATACAATAACCGACGCCATACCTATTTTTTCTGCAGAGAAATATTCAATTCTATTTCTCTTTACGTTCCCCTTTCCCGATCCAAACATTTATCTACCCTCCTTGGTATAATCGCAGGCTCTGTCCATTAAGAAACACAAGAAACAAACTGTGAGCAATCTTCCTACGTTGTTTTGTCTTGTTTGTTTTTGTTGGAGGCTTCTGCTATCTGTTGGAGCACTCAGACACAAATACTGGTCCATTGTACTGCCAGACAGACACCTTAGATGGCGTTAGAGCTCATGTGGAGCCAGAGCCAAGCTTCTTTTTATTCACTTATGTTGTGTACGATTTGTTTTTCACACAAGTGAACGGAACCTAAAGCTTAATGCCGATTCCGAACGGCGAGAGGTGAGAAGCTTTTTCATGGCAAGTACAGGGGGTTTTGCCAGTACCGTGCCGAGGAGGGAAGCCGCGTAATAATCATTCGATGGCGTTGGTGTTATCGGGATCCGAACACGCTCATCTTGCGTCAGCGGCCGACACACTACCCCATCTTCCTACGTACTCAATCCCTCAATGACTGTTCTAACTACATTGGTATTTATAAGAAAAACACCGAGCTGCATAAATCGCTTTATGAACGCCATTTAATCGAAACGCAAGCCAATCTCATTAATGATCCTAAGTCCTTCTTTCAGTTTGTCAACCACAGAAGGAAATCTGATGGCTACCCAACTTCACTCTCCTTCAACGGCGAAACCTCGAATGATCCCAAAACTATCGCCAACCTTTTCAAACAATCTTTCGCAGATGACTCCTTTGTACCGGATACTACCTACTTCGACTACTTACCAAATTTCTCCCTTTGACCATTTCTCCCGCGTATTATTGACCCCCGGCGGACCCCACAAGCGGACCAGTAGGAATGCAGTTAAGTGGGAAGGTTATGGTCCTACACTTCTGACCATAACGACGCCGGGATAAAAAGGAAAAGAAGAAGAAGACTATTGACCCCCATATCATTGAAAACAAATTGAATCAACTGCATGATGAATTTACTCCTGGGCTCGATGCCATATTACTAAAAAAATGTTCCTCCATTATTTCTGTCCCGCTCTCAAAAATATTCAACTTATCCCCGTCCCGTCAACCTCTTTTATAACTCCTGTTCACAAAAAAGGTCCGAAGAATGTTGTTAACAACTACAAACTTTTCGAAAGTATCTTGTATGACATTCTAAGTTTCCACTGCAAATCTCTAATCTCCTCTAAACAACATGGCTTCCTCGAGTTCAGGTCTACAACCACAAACCGTGTCGAATTTGTATCCTTCAAACTCTCAGCATTAGAGAATGGAAATGAGGTCGATGTCATTTCAACTGATTTCAGTAAAGATTTCGACAAAATCTCCCACAAACTAATACTCTTCAAAATGTCTTCCCTTGGCTTTGAACCCACTGCGTTGAAGTGGATATCTTCTTATTTATAAAGCCGTTACTACAGTGATCGTTTTAAATCTGCCTTTTCCAACCCCTCAGCTTCTTCCGGCGTTCCCCAATTCAGCCACTTAGGTGCACTTCTTTTTATTCTTACCATAAACGACATTGAGTGTGTCATCAAACATTCCCACTTCTCACTGTACGCCGACGACACCAAGTTCTTCAAGACCATTTCCTCGCAACAAGATTCTTCCCTTATTCAATCGGATCTGAACAGCTTTTTCGTTTGGTGTTTCAAAAATTGTTTGGAACTTAACATTCCCAAATGTCAATCAATTAGTTC
This sequence comes from Merodon equestris, assembly GCA_958301585.1. Lineage (NCBI taxonomy): Eukaryota > Metazoa > Arthropoda > Insecta > Diptera > Syrphidae > Merodon > Merodon equestris. Next base: position 49,442,250 of record OY284417.1, on the reverse strand, counting down.
TCACGTAAACGAATCAAAACTCCCCCTCGTCTCTACTTCCTAAATAATCAGCCCATCTCCACCGTACAGGTTATCCGCGATCTTGGCATGCTATGTGATCAAGAGCTCAATTTTCGCGCACATATCGGCGATATAATTCATAAAGCCAACTCTGCACTCGGTTTTGTGAAACGTTGGTCTAAAGAATTCTCCAATCTTTACGGGACTCGATCCCTCTGTATCACATTTGTTCGCCCCATTTTAGAATACGCATCTCAAGTGTGGTCCCCTTATCAACAAACCCACATATCTAGAATCGAAAGCATCCAACGTCGGTTCCTACGTTTCGCTCTTCGAGGTCTGTCCTGGGACAATCCCTTGTTCTTACCGCCCTATCAAGACCGTCTTAAACTAATCAACTTGAGTACTTTGGAGGAGAGGTAGAGTAACTGACATCATCTTCATTCATAGACTTCTTACAGGTACCATTGACTGCGTTACTCTTTGTAACTCGATATCTCTCAACAGTAACCCTCGTAATACACGCAATCCTCGTCTCTTCTATCTACCCACCCTCTGCACCTCATACGGTTCCAATGAACCCATTTGCCCCCACGAAAATATAATATAGAAAATATGTAAAATTTGCACGAAGTATCATCTGCCACCATGAGATAACCCTTATCAGATGCACAATTCACAGAGGAAAGGTTTGTTTTTAATTATTGTACAAATAAAACCTTATCTGTAGTCGGTTCAATCCAGTCATTCCTGTTGAACACTTCTACCGCTATCTGTCCATACCCTAGTACATTAATAGCCGCACCATTACCGACGTTTACAGACTCTTGTAGTACTAGTGACGAAAACAAAGCTTTATCACAACCATGTGTTCACTAGCTCCAGAGTCCACTAACCACAGATTTTTTTTATATCCCTCCACTGAATTTTGCTTTACAAAAGCATTGTTTTTCTTATGTTCCTTGTTTTTTCTGAACCAACATATTATCTTGGTATAACCTGTCTTGCCACAATAAAAGCACTTGTTATTTTGTCCTTCACCTTTACTGTCATACATTGTTACATTTACACTCACTACGAAAATATCCGAGTTTATTGCATTTCAAACACTTTATATCCTTTTTATCCTTTACACGAAACGCGGATGAGCATGGGGTTTGTTGGGGACTGTTGTCCTTTTCTTTTAATCTTTCTTCCTCCACCAATAATCTGGCCACTAAGTTATCCATAGTTTGTTTATCATCTGGAACAGACTCCCAAGCCGACACGAAATGTTTATACTAGTCCGGTAATGACATTAACACCTTTGTTATAATGAAATTATCTGATATCTCTTCACCCATCTGTTTAAGTTGATTTTGCATTTCTTGGATTTTAGACAGGAAAGTATACATGTCCGTGCCCATCTCCGTTTTTTGCTCGTAAACACTCTGTAATATTCTCCACATTTCAGCTGACGTAGAGCATGAAATAATGGGTAACATGACGTTTTCTGCCATCCTCGTGACGTTTTCTGCCATCCTCGTGACGTTTTCTGCCATCCTCGTGACTAGTAGTGTTTGTGCCTTCGCGTCTTTTGATTCCCAAACTGCCCGTGCAACACTTTTTTCGGATTTCAGATTTTTTTCCTCGACAACGTCCAACCAGTTTTGGCTCAGGGACTGTGCTCCCAAGATAAAGGGTCTTGACAGACAGACAGACGGACAACAAAGTGATCCTGTAAGCGTTCCGGTTTTTCCTTTTGAGCTAAATGAAATAAAAGTACATTTTATTACCTACTGAATTTTTATTAAGAGAAAGGAAAAACTCGAATAATATTTAATCATATCCAGAATCCCTAGCTATTTTTTAATTGCCTTTAAATTTTTGGGTCTACTTACATTTTTTTAATAGCTAAAATAAGCTCCTCACTACAATTAAATCGCAGAAACCAGGAAAACCGCAAAGAAAAATATATGATACGAGTATATGTACAAGTTTAGATATGATTTAAATGATTTCAATATTGCTTATAATGTTAAGGTTCGATTGTGGGAACAATGAATTTATTTTTTAATAGCAGTAAGTGGATTATATGTACATATATCAAGTACAACAGATACTGATATTCCATATTCAAATGTTTTTCTTGGCGTCTTTCAAACCTTTGACAAACGACTTTGGCATGAAAGTTTAAAGTAAAAACTAAGCTGCAAAAAAAATACTCTTACTCTTAGAAACACTCAATTTCATGATCGTCGCCTTATGGAGATGATTTTTGACTATGAGGCAATAATGAAACATATTATAGCTGGAGATGAAACTTGGTATTCCATAGAAAGGATTGAACTTGTTTTGCTGGCGGACGGAAGGCAATTTCGGAAATCGAGAATTGGAAAAAAAGCTTTGAAGTTGACGAAATAAACAAAATCAACTTTCGATTTGGCCACAGTAGTATCTGAAAAAAACGTCAGATCCCAACAAATACTTATCCTCGTAAGTTAACAAATTATTAGGTTAATTGAATCTAAGGGCAAAAAATGTAAGGAGTGAAGTGGAATTAACGTAAATTCGTAAAAGGTCGATCGGCGAACACCATTGATGAGTTTGTCCCCCAATCCTTGTGCGAATTCAAAGATGTCAAAGAAGTAGATGTTGTTGCCACCGATTCCAACAAAGCCTTCGATAAAATCTCGCATTAAATTATATAATATCTCTGAAATTCACTGCTCATGGCTTTATCCTAACAGTTAATGATGTTAACTTGGTGATAAAGAAATCTCATCTTGATGATATGAAAACCTCCAAACATATATTTTCACCTTCTGTTTCCTGCTCCGCATCTCCGCGCTTCCCTTCACCACTTAGAATCATGGTTATCATAAAGTTGTTTTCCCTTTTAGGTTAACTTAAGTGTTATCTCGACCAATAACTTAACTTTCGTCGTCATATCGACATGGAATAATAAACTAATCGAAAATAATAACATAGAGTTAATCTTGTAGAAAAAAAGAAAATAAATACATAAATGAAATTCCGCTCTTGGCTTTGTGATCCGTAGGTCGGAGTAGTTCACGGTTAGGAAATCCTATCCTGGTCGTCTTTTACGGAATCTACATAAAACCTATTGATACTGTTATATTAAATTTATTCGTTTTACCCTTCCTGGTCCCCCTAGACTGATACCTATAATTGACTACCACCTAGTGTCTAATAGATTTTATAGGGAATATACAACGCGAGACATAGATTACCAAAGCCATCTGATGCAAAAATAATGGATTTATTTTTCCACACCTAATATTGTTTATCATAAACTACAACTTCTGCCTATTTTTGCTCAGCCATAGCATGCGCCATTTCGACGTAGTCGAAAGGAGTGGTGTCTCAAGAATTCGGCAAATGGTCGAAAAGTTATTGTTGCGTTCGAAATGGATCTTAATCCAGTAATGCACTCAATTCTGCGTCTTCGACAATGTTCACCGGCCTAGGATGCTACTCTTCCACCTCGAAATCAGCATTTTTTTGCTTTGAAACTCTTCATGGCACCTTTTCATTTTATTAATAGGATCCTCACAAAATTCCGCTTCAATTGCGCAACAAATGACGAGTCAAAAGTCGATATGTTCATGAATAAATATATGAAGTAGATGAAAATTCACAAATGTAATGATGGAGAGTTGTTCATCAAGCCTACTGTAGTATAACATTTCTGACTAGCAGGGACTGTTAACGTCATTCATTTTTAAACCGGTGCATTCCCATTTCTACACCTTATAAATATTTTAAATTTGTGTGAATGTACCAGTATATACATATATATTGAAAAGTAATGTGAAGTTTGGTTTTTATTTAGCATCATCATTGACTTCAACGCAACTTTTGCTAACAACTGCATCCCAACTAGAAACCGGTGAGGATAAAAATGGGGAAAAAAGTCGCTCAGCTTTACTAGAGTCAATTTGCAAATTTAACCGTGGGTCGTTGCGTAAAGTTCATTCAAACGAATAGATGCAGCCGTTATGGTTTTTGTATATTATTGGAGTGCACCAGCATCTATGACTGAATTGAACTCTTTAATAAATATAAACATGATTTGGACCAAAATAGTTTCAAAATAGAATTTTTTATTACAACAATATTTTGTTCTAAAAATCTATCTTACAAAACAAAAATTCTTGATTGCAGTTTTACTTATAAAAGCGATTAACATTTTAAAGTACCGATAAATATAAAATACTTAGTAACTACTACATTTCTTAAAAATATTTGTAACTTTATTTATGAAAACGATGTAATACAATTTTAGTATTCGTAATAATCATGACTAACTAAAAAGTATATGTGTCTGTAATCTGATCATAAATCAATTATTATAACATCAGCTTTATTTAAAGATTAGGTTATTCAGTAATACTCTGATCTCTAATTAGTGAATTATTTATAAAGATATATAAAGAAGATTTATAGTAAATATGCAAATATTGGTTACACAAAAAGCCAAAACATTCCTATCTTTGAATCTATTTTTTTTTATTTGTGAAAAAAAAAAATATATTTTTGATGATGGGATTTAAATAAAATCTTATATCAATCCGTCGTCTATTTAGTTGTATGTTACCTTTAAATGTGAGTAAACGAAATTATAAAAAAGCACACCACACATACTAAACAAAAACTAATTGGAAATTAAATAAAGCTTTGTAATGCCTGGTATATATCTTGTCTTTATTTGTCAATATTGAATTCTTATGTCAGGCAGTGATTGAGTAATTTACCTTGTACGAGAATAACAGGAAATGAAATGCTACAGATTTTTTTTAGATGGCGTTACAGGTCATGAAGAGCGAGAGCCAAACTTTTCCCATTCACTTATGTTGTGCGTGATTTCTTTTTCACACAAGTGAACGGGATCTCCAGATTAATGCCTATTCCGAACAGCGAGAGCCGAGAAACTTTTTCAAGTTAAGTGTACTACGGCCAGTACCCCGTGCGAAATAAATACTCGATGGCGTTGGTGTTGGGAATCCAAACTCGCTTATCGCGCGCGATTTAGACGAAGTTAAACACATCCTAATGATCAATAAAGCTGTTGCCTCGAAGAAACCGCCTCATCAAAATAATTAGATGCAATCTACTTGATTCGGTGTGGAATTAAATGGAATAAGAGAGAAGATTCATACTCAGAAAAAAAACAAATTCGGAAGAATGGTACGTTCCCGTTTTTAATCCAAGTTTAAGGTATTTAGTCAATACGACTGTCATCGTTTAATCCTTATTCATGCGTATGCAATATGGTGAAACTTCTCTTTGTTGTTGATTTGTAATATTACAATTGAGATGATGCCAAGTTCAAAATGTTCAGTTGTCTGTAATTAATTTGAAGGCAAATTTCGCCAGGGTAAAATGGCATATAAAGTACATAATGGGACAAATTTGGCTTTAAGCCATAGGAATTTTTTAAAAATTGGAGAATATATTCTTAAGTGAAGAAACCAGAGTCAATTTGTTCTCCTCCGACTGTGTTCGTAACGTTCGGAGATCAAAAGGGCAGGCATTTCGTGATTTTTATACCAGGAAATAACGGCGTCGGTTTGTTTTTCTTGGTGCGGCAACGGTCTCTTTTTTCACATAATAACAAAGTGGGAACAAAAGGTCATCAACTCATCATAAATAAAATGGGTTTTGTAAAAAGTTGGCTTCGGATACATAACATAATTTTATTGCCAAGTCCCCCTGACCAATCAAATTGAAAAATTGTGGAATGACTTGAAAGGGATATTGCTGTTTTTTTTTTAAGAGAGTGGTTCGCAATGCTCCAACAACATGCCAAACATTGATCGACTCAATGCCTTGGCGACCAGAAAATAATAGAAATCACTCCAATTTCAAACTATGTGCTTACAAGTAAATTTTTATTGTAGCGGAACACACCTTTTTCATTGACCTAGTATTGTGTTGTGTTTCTGATGTAAGATGCACTACAAATGCCCTATACATCATTACAAAAATGTCACAATAGCTCAAAGAATATTTGTCACACTTCTATTATTGACATACTCAGCGATACCTTACCAGTTTGGGAACGTTTCGCAAGCATGACAGCAACTCCCATATTATTTTTTTAACTGTTGTAACATTTTGTTTTTGTTGTAACGTATGGGGCGCTTGCATTACAGTGCGACAATGAGAAAATACAGCTAAGTAGACAACGGGGATGTGTTGAGGAAAATTTTACTTAAGTGTCCTGTTAACGGTTGATACTCGTATATCATATACATTTTTAGTTTGAAAGTACATATGTACATACATATTGTACATATATTAACTATGGTGTGAGTTATATTCCAGATGTCGTATGTGCAATATATGAGGGTTGATCGATAAATATCTGTGTTTTTTTTGGCGACAAATTTATCACACCCGTTTTGGTTTTTTCGACAAAATGGAAAAAGAACTGTAGTAAACCTGATACGCGTCATATTGCGTCTGTCCACAATTTCCAGACGTAATCTAAACCGCAATGTCTGGGCGCTTGGGAATCATTTTTATCAGCGGTTCGAATCAAAGTTTGGCAATGTGCACACGATTATGCTTACCTTGACTTTTGGCAAGTGTGAGTAAAAATATGAAGTGGAGAACAATGCAGTCGGCGATCAATCGGCAACGACGAATGTTGTTTTATTCTCCACATGGCGACCGAAAGTTCATTCTAGTGGATACATAAGCGAGTAAAGTGAAATGAAAACAAAAAGAATTTTTTTTTTTTAATTCCGGATACTTACTGACACGTTACAATAGTAAATGATGGACGGAAAAACATCAAAAATTTCGGACCCATCAGCCAATGTGTTAAATGAAATAAAAATCGGTGACAATACGAGTAGTTCAGATTTAACTACAATCAAAGTGATGTTAATAATAACAACAATAGGTGCAATAAAATACCTTTTACAATACAATTAGTGGCGATCTACCGAAAAAGCCTAAAGAAAAAATACTAAGGGCGTTCTACTATTCATCAATAGATTTATTCAATAGATAAACATTCAAAAATTTTATAAACCAAACAGCAAACTGAATTTTTTTATTATACAGGGTGTCCCACGAGCAGTGTGCCAAATAGCTAGAGCGTGTAGGTCTGGTCAAGACAAGAAAAAAATCGTATGGGAGGGGGGTCTATTCCCCCCCGTTTAGTTGGGAGGGGCAATTTTCTAAAAAATTGACTTAATTTGGAAAAAAAAATATTAAAAATCAACAGTTACATCCACAATGCCGTGATAACTTTTTTGTAAAGCCAGAAACCTCTTCTTTCATCTTGTTTTTAAACAAAGCTGTTTTAAGGAATAGTTTTTGAGAAATTAATTTTCAAATTCAAAATTTTGAAAAAAAAAAAATTCGAACTATTTTTTTTCAAAATTGTATGTAATTAAGTAGAAGTACTAATTTTTTTTCTAATTTAACATTTTTTTCTCTTATTAGTTAATAAAAATAACGGTTGGAATAACGGACGCGGTCAAAGTCATAGCCGAGTATTTTAGCGTGGCTGTGGAAATTTTCCAAACAAAAATCGTTACCGCAGTAACAATCGAATAAATCAGGGACATATAAGATTCAATAATAATGTTCCAGGTTCGGAAAACCCGAACAGTCCCCTAAATACTCAATAAGTACTACACATAAAATCCTCCGTTTCAATCTTAATCTTAGTAGTTTCATAACAACACGCTCAACTTTAAATACTAAATTTTCAACCCTTCTCGTTGACACTGGACCAGACGTATGTTTAATAAAAGCTGCATATGTTCAAAATAATGTCTTTGTTGATAAGCGTAATATAGTGGAATAGGCCAGGGTGTAGTTCAAACTGTCGGTATAGTGAAAGCAGACCTACTTGTTGAAAATATATGTATATCCGTAATTTTCCATGTAGTGGAAGACAATTTTCCGATATCAAGTGACGGTATACCCGGATTGAACTTTATAAAAATGTACAACTCTGTGTTAGACTACCAGTTTAGTCAAGACTGGTTGATCTTGCGACCAAGTAGATTTCCTGAAAAAAATGCCATACCAATGCTATCTGCTCCATTTCCAAATTCAATCTCAATACCAGCAAAGTGCAAGATCAGATGATGTGCTTTTGGTACCAAACCAAGAAATTCAAGCAGGCGTTTATATCGCAAATACAATAGTTAAGGTAAAAAACCCCTTTGTGCGCATAATAAATGCAACTTATAATAACGTTACCATCAGCAATGCTAATATCTTCTTCTTCTTCTTCTTCTTCTTTTCCTTTTTCCGGCGTTGTTGTTGTCAGAAGTGTAGGACCATAACCTTCCCACTTAACTGCTTTCCTACTGGTCCGCTTGTGGGGTCCGCCGGTTTGACCTCAGAAAGTAGCGGCAGGCTTCCCGGTTTGGGATTACTTCATCGCTGAGGCCAATCAAATGCTGGTGTTTTTGCATTTGTTTGCACCAATTGTTTTTCGGCCTGCCTTTTTTTTTTTTTGTGACACGAGCATGCTCCAGATTTTTTTGTTTGATCTTACTCTTACAACACCGGTGATCTCCAGTCGTGTCAACCCACTGATTTGCATGTACACTTGTGGGGCAGTTTAATGGTGGTATATGTGTCCCTAGGGTTACCTTGGTGTTTTCTAAATTGCCTAGATGTGATTTTTGTTTACCTTTGTTTTAGTCGCCATTTACGACAAGCGAGAGGTATCGCTGCAGGGATATTCTTAACCCGTCCCTGCACGGAAGTCAGCAATGCTAATATAATAACAGAAAATTTGTTGGATTATAAGATTCTTAAAAATGAAAACTTCGAGAAAGCACATAATGAAAAAGTTATTGATAGGTTGTCTAAAAACGTCCCTCAGTTCGTAAAATCTGAATTGACTGATCTTTGCAGTGAGTTTAGTGATGTGTTCGCTCTGGAAACCTCACGAATTTCGTGTAATAACTTCTACAAACAAAAGCTCCGATTAAAAGACAAATCCAAAAGCAGTTTATATAAAAAATTATAGAATTCTCCATTCACAAAAAGAAGAAATAGTCAAGCAGGTTGATAAACTAATTGAAGATGGTATAGTTGAACCATCAACCTCTGAATATAACAGTCCAATCTTACTGGTTCCAAAGAATCTTTACCAGGAAAATCTGAAAAACGGTGGAGGCTCGTGGTTGACAGGCAAGTAAATATAAAGCTAATTGCTGATAAATTTCCATTGCCAAGAATAGATGACATTCTTATTCAACTTGGCAGAGCGAAGTATTTTTCTTGCCTTGACTTATTGTCCGGTTTTCACCAAATTGAGTTGGATGAAAAATCGAGAAATATTACATCGTTCTCTACGGACAAAGGGTCATACCGTTTCAAACGACTTCCGTATCGCATCAAAATAGCGCCAAATTCGTTTCAACGAATGATGTCGCTAGCGTTTTCGGCAGACCCCAAAAGCGGACCAGTAGGAATGCAGTTAAGTGGGAAGGTTATGGTCCTACACTTCTGACCATAACAACGCCGGAGAAAAAAAGGAAAAGAAGAAGATGTCGCTAGCGTTTTGTGGTCTTTCTCAAGAGCAGGCATTTTTATACATGGACGACCTAGTCGTATTAGGATGTTCAGTGAGACATATGTTAAACAACGTCAAAGACGTTTTTTCCATCTGTCGGAAATACAACTTAAAACTTCACCCCGATAAATGCTCATTTTTCAGTCATGAAGTGACTTATTTAAGACCCAAGTGTACGGATAAAGGCATACTTCCAGATGATGGTAAATACAGTGTGATCTTAAACTATCCAACTCCCCAAAACACCGATCAAGCGAAAAGATATATTGCTTTTTGCAACTATTATCGACGTTTTATTCCAAATTTTTCCGAACATTCACGTCATCTGTCACAACTCTGTCGAAAGAACGTCCCATTTGTATGGTCTAATGAGTGTGAACATACATTCCAGTACCTCAAAAAGTGCTTGGTCCGAATATTTTGCAATATCCCAACTTTCAAAAACCATTTTGTATAACCACAGATGCTAGTAAATATGCCTGTGGTGCTGTACTAAGTCAGGAGTATGAAGGAAAACAACTTCCCGTTGCTTTTGCTTCAAGAGCGTTTACGAAAGGTGAAAGCAAAAAGTCGACCATAGAGCAAGAGTTAGCTGAGTTAACAAACACTTTCCCACATTCCCACTTCCCCATTTTCTCATTCTCCCATTCTCCTATTCTGACACCCAAACATGCTGAGCACGAATCCAATCGACAAACATTTTCCCATATTCATATTTTCCCATACCCGGCCGACGACCTTCATCGAACCTAGCACAGGAATCCGCTCGACGACCTCCATTGAACCTGTCCCACAGTTTCGCAGGCGGAAATGCAAACATCAGCAGAACAATGGAACTACGAGGGAATTGCTGACCTCATGTCTAGAGTAAGTTATTATAAAAACATGTTAGAATAGATTTAAGTTCAGTTGCGGTGTGCAAGCCGATTAATAAAGATTGTTTTTTTTGGACAACCAAATTAACTGAAAATTAATATAAAATTCAAAATAAAAATTAAGTAACTAATAAAAAGTGGAAAATTCAAAAGTAAGTAACTAATAAAGAGTGGAAAATAAAAATTAAGTAACTAATAAAAAGTGGAAAATTTAAAGGAAAAATTAAGTAACTAATAAAAGTGGAAAGCTCAAAGTAAAAATTAAGTAGACGGTTTAAAGTGAGACTAAACCAAGAAATAAGATTAAGAAAAAATATAACAAAAGTCAATTAACAAAAATTAAAACGAAGTGAACAAATTAACATAAGTCAAGTAATCCGCTAAGAACTGTTGGTCCCCACACAAAATAAATAAGTTAATCAACAAAAACAGTAGACAAGCACATCGACGGAAGAAAAGAGGCCCCCGAGTAGCGGTAACAGCAAAAAGGAGTCAACAGCATGATTGGCAGCCGCTTGCTGTTCGAGCAACTCATCCTAATGTAAGCAATAGTTTAAGAGTAATAAGAATATAAATGTACTATTAGACACAACAGAATACGAAGGAATATAACACTATTAGATTCACTGAAGAATTACCTTATTTTTGAAAAAAAACCTGCTTAGTTCATAGTCAAAAATGGCCAGAAACGAAAACCTCATAAGACCCCCAAGACTCGAAACTTACCCCTCCGAAAACACTAACACCCATCCCATATCAGTAAATATGCAAAACCAGATACGACAACTGGTGACTAATATTCTCGCACAAGAATACCCTCGAAAGGTTAACTATCTATTAAATCCCGCTTCCGAAAGCAACTTATACACAGACCAAACTATAAATGAAGACCAAAGGGGTAATTTATCCGAAATGGATAAAATACCCGACGTAGTGAGGAGCCTGAGAGAGTTCTCAGGGCAAGCGGGAGAATTCAGCTCTTGGAAAAAGAGCGTCGATCGCTTCCTCCACTTATACGAGAGCACAAAAGCAACACCTAGATATTTTGGGATTTTGAATGTAATCCGCAACAAAATAGTGGGGCAAGCAGATGTCGTTCTGGAGTCATACAATACTCCATTAAATTGGGAACGCATATCACGTTGCTTGACTCTCCATTATGCGGACAAGCGAGACATCGGTACTCTCGAGTACCAGATGACCGGACTCGTCCAAGGTCACCAGACAGTCCAAGATTTCTACCAATCCGTATACCATCACCTATCCCTTATATTAAATAAAATTGCATCCTTGGAAATGAGTACTGACGCCATGAACGTTATGGTGAAAACCTATCGGGATAAAGCTCTCGATACCTTCATCAGAGGCCTCAAGGGAGACCTATCCAAACTCCTAGGGCTAAGGGAACCCACGGACCTTCCACAGGCATTACATCTCTGCCTAAAGTTAGAAAATTTAAATTACCGTACCTTTCATGCTAATCAGACTCACGCACCACACGAAAATTCGACAACCATTTAACTCTTCCTGCTCCTCCCAAACGATTACCTCAGACTCATCAACTCTTTCCACAAATCCAGTTCTATCCAGAGTTGATGCATGCATCGCCGAGACCACCCAAACCGTTTCCACAACCTCATATCCCATCCATAAACCGCAACCCACTATATTATCAAAGATATAACCAACCATTCAACCCACAACTTAACCATCAACATGGTCCAAACCATTATCAGAACAACTCCCCACAGAATCACTTCCCTCGCGTAAACGCATTTAACAGATTTCAACCCGGAGCTCGAGAACGAGGCGAACCCATGGATATGTCTGTTATATCCCGAGACGTCAACTATATGAACCGACCCCAACAAAGATCTTGGCCTCCTCCACCCAAAAGAACAACTCCAATGTCCCAACAACATCCTCCTCCGAATAAAATACACAGAACCTTTTATACTAATACCTACAACTACGAACTCCCCATGGAAGCAAGCGAATACGAGCAAGCCCTCGGAAGTGAGGACCACAAATACGACCAAACCCTAACTGACTATGTAAACACGGAAAAACAGGATTTTTGTTACGAATATCAGGAACCCGAAATAATGGTTCAGTCAGAGGACAAGACCCCTCACGCCATACAAGAAACCCATTTTTTAGGATGAACTGCTCTTCGCTCCCATATTTTGAATATCGGACGAAGAGCGGTAACATCCTGAAATTTTTTATCGACACAGGGTCAGACAAGAACTACATCCGACCCAATTGTGTCAAAACCATTACCCGTAACGAAACTCCGTTCTACGCCAACTCTGTAGGCGGCAATATAAAAATAACCCATCACGCAATTTTATATCTTTTCGGTCCTAACAACATTGGTCTCAAATTCTTTGTACTCTCGTCACTCAGATCATTTCATGGAATCATAGGGAACGATAGTTTAAAACAACTCAACACAGTAATACACACAGCTGAAAGCTACCTTGTCCTAGATAACAAAATTAAAATCCCAATTAAATAACATGTCTCCCAATCGGTAAACAATATAGATGTTAGAACATCAAACTTGAGCGAGACCCAGAAGATGAAGCTCGAAGATGTCATAAGAAATCATGCTATTTTCCGAGCCCAACGAAAAACTTACATACACATCAAGGGTAAAAGGCGAAATACGAACATCCGACGAGACGCCTGTGTACTCAAAATCATATCCGTACCCAATGGCCTTAAAGCCAATAGCCGACCAAGAAATCAAGAAACTATTGGCAGATGGAATCATCAGACCTTCACGGTCCCCATATAATGCTCCAGTATGGGAAATACAGATTGGTGATCGATTACAGGAAACTGAACTCGGTCACCATACCCGATAGGTACCCCATACTCAAGATAAACGAGGTATTAGCAAACTTGGGCAGAAACACACTATTCACGGTTCTAGATCTGAGGAGTGGATTTCATCAAATCCCCCTTAAATCAACAGATATAGAAAACACGGCGTTCTCCGTGAATCACGGCAAATACGAGTTCACTCGCTTCCCCTTCGGGCTGAAAAACGCCCCTGCCATTTTTCAACGCACATTGGATGACATCTTGCATGAACACATTGGTGTAAGATGTTACATATACATAGATGATATAATAGCCTTCGGTCGTAACGAAGACGAGCACTTCAGAAACCTCGCAATGGTGTTTAACACCCTCGAAAAGGCCAACATGAAAATACAAATCGATAAATGCGAGTTTCTGCAAGAGTCCGTAGAGTTTCTTGGCTTCGTCGTATGTAAGGAAGGGATTAAAACAAATCCCAAGAAGGTCCAAGCCATCGTCGACTTTCCATCACCAACAAACCTAAAGGAATTAAGATCATTCCTGGGAATGGCAGGATACTACAGGCGCTTCATACCTGGCTACGCCAAGCTCGCAAATCCTCTAACCTCTCTCTTAAGAGGGGAAGATGGCTCAAGGAAAGTAAAGATCAAGTTAACCGACGAAGGGATATTAGCATTCAACAAGATCAAGAGCTCACTGATATCTCAAGAAGTAGTCCTAGCATACCCCGATACATATAAGGACTTTGATCTCACAACCGATGCGTCGAATTACGCGATCGGGGCAGTCCTAGCGCAAGATGGTCGTCCCATCACCTTCCTTTCACGGACGCTGAATAAAACTGAGGAAGCGTACGCCACTAACGAAAAAGAGTTATTGGCCATTATCTGGGCACTAAACTGCCTAAGGAATTTCCTATACGGATCTAAGAAAGTCAATATCTATACCGATCACCAACCTCTGATGTACGCCCTCAGTAATAAAAATAATAAAGTAAAAATGAAGAGATGGAAAGCCATCCTTGAAGAATATAACCATGAAATTATTTACAAACCAGGTAGAATGAATATTGTGGCTGATGCCCTGTCTAGACCCCCAAAAAAGACTCTGATAAACTCAATGACAGCCACCCAACATAGCGCTGACAGTTCCTCACAAAATCTTATACTTACAGTAGATACTCCAATAAATGCGTTTAAAAATCAATTAATCCTTCTTGTCAGACAACAAAGCAAATACGAACTCCAAAGACCCTTTCCCAAGTATTGGAGGCACACGATAACAGAACCCGGATACACTACAAAAAACCTTGTAGGGGTATTCAAAAGATTCCTCAATCCTAACGTTATTAACGCCATAAAAACAGAAGAAAGAATAATGGGAACAATACAAGATGTCTTTTCCCGTTACTTCACCAAATACAAAATCAGATATTCTAGGACAATGGTCGAGGATGTTCCTCGCGAATCCGAACAAGAAAGAATTATCTTAGAACAGCACAAGAGAGCCCACAGAAACGCAAAGGAGAACAAATTGCAAATAATCCAAAGTTACTATTTTCCAAAGCTAAACGCAAAAATAAACCAGATCATCAAACAGTGCAGCGTGTGTAAGACAAACAAATACGATCGACATCCAAACAACATCCGAAAGACACCTAGTCCTTACAGCACTGGATAAATTTTCCAAACTAGCACAAGCAAGAATACTTGCCTCTCGAGCCGTGGAAGACATCAGGAAACCCGTAAGAGAATTGTTGTTTTTCTTTGGAGTACCAAAGCTCGTCGTCATAGACAACGAAAAATCCCTAAACTCAGCATCCATTATGTTCATGATCAAAGACCAACTAAATATTGAAGTCTTCACAACTCCATCCTACAAGAGTGAAGTCAACGGAGAAGTCGAGAGATTTCACTCGACCCTGTCAGAGATCATGAGATGCCTGAAAGCAGATGGCATACGTCGCTCATTTGAAGAGCTTCTGGAGCGAGCGGTTTTCGAGTATAATTCGACAATTCACTCGGTAACCGGTAAGAAACCTCTAGAGCTTTTTTACGGCAGAACTGTAAATGTCACCCCAGATGCTTTCGAAAAGTCCAGATTAGATAACATCGAACAGCTGGAAAAGAAACAACAAGAAGATCTCGCCTACCACAATAAAGGAAAGAAGGAGGCAAAGAACTATAAACCTGGACAAATAATATTTGTCAAAAATGACAAACGCTTCGGTTCGAAAGTAACCCCCCGATATAAGGAAGAGGTCGTAAAGGAGAACAGATCAACGACAGTCTTAACTAACTCAAATAAAATAATACCCAAAAGCAATATACGGAACTAAAAACCTTTTATCCTTTCCCCCCAGATCCCTCTCCATCAGCCTCAAGGCCAATGTCAAGATCCTAGATTACTCCAACTCCCGAGTCATAGCACTACATACAGGAACAGCGAGAATCCAAAATGGGAATCTCAAACTAATTCACACCGTTAACATACCCCAATACCAGATTTTCCTCTCAGAAGCCTCATCCTTAATAAACAAACACATTCCCAGAACCAACTACCTTTTCCCAATACTAGAACATGAACTACAGCAGATACAAAATCTGATAGATAACATCAAAGCTCATACATCTAAAAAGATCTTTAAATTTTATCGGATCGGCATGGAAGTGGGTAGCAGGAAACCCCGACCATGACGATCTTGTTTTAATAAATAATTTAATAAAGAATGGAAATTAACAAATAAAAATTAATGAAGCTTTTAAAGATAGAATAAATAAGTTGACTAATGTCACGAACGAAATAATTAATATGATCATAAAAGACAAATCTTTCCAAAACGAATTAGCCTTAAGTCTACAGTTTAAAGCGAAATTAATAAAAGAAGGTTTAACTAATGTAATACACGCTATGCAACTAGCGCAATCAAACATTGTAAATTCAAATATATTGTCGAAGAAAGAAATTGAACAAATAATGAATAGAATTAGCATAAGTAATATTCCATACGAAAATATCGAACAAGCACTATCAATGGCCAA
Source organism: Merodon equestris (assembly GCA_958301585.1). Taxonomy (NCBI): domain Eukaryota; kingdom Metazoa; phylum Arthropoda; class Insecta; order Diptera; family Syrphidae; genus Merodon; species Merodon equestris. Next base: position 49,425,943 of record OY284417.1, on the reverse strand, counting down.
AGTTAAAATTGCCCTTAATTCAACCCAATTACTTTACATCCTAGATATTCCCAAAACAAACGAAAGAATGTATGAAAAACTCCTTATAAAACCAATTAAATCAAATAAAAATATACTACCGAAGATACCATATAAATATGTACTAAGATGTAACGATGAAATGTTAGCTATAATAAAAAGCTGTAAAAACATTAACGACCTTACCATTTGCAATAAAAACAATATTATAGATGAAGTCAAGATAATTGTATTTCAAAATTACTTAGTAGTAAGAACGCGACATGTGGTCAGGTAAACGGTCAACATATCCCTCAAATAGAAGAACTTAGTCCCGGCACCCTACTTCTCAACAACTTCCGCGGTGAAATGGAAATCAGTGGAACAACGCAGACATTAAAAGGAACTTATATCATCAAATTCGACAACACCACCATCATGATCAATAAGCAGAAATTCACATCAGAGACACTTTCTAACACCCACATACTTCCACCCTTCCTTCAAGTAACCTCAGAGGATACAGAGGTAGAGGAAATCCTCTCACTAGAATGGATGAAGGAGCTACACATCAACTACACGAAAAGAATCGACATCAAAGATACCGAGAAGACCAGTGGATCAGCTATTCCATCATGGCAACTATAATATTTGTAACAATATTTACCAGTATAATGTGTCGAAAAAGCAGAGAAGTAATAACCATGATACAACAAACCCCCACAAACCATCCACCATCCGGGGTAAGATCCAAAGAGTGGAACAGTAGCATCTTCAACATTCCTTACTTCTAACATCGCGAGGACGCTCAAACTAAGAGGGGAAGAGTTAACAAACACTTTCCCACATTCCCACTTCCCCATTTTATCATTCTCCCATCCTCCTATTCTGACACTCAAACATGCTGAACACGAATCCAATCGACAAACATTTTCCCATATTCATATTTTCCCATACCCGGCCGACGACCTTCATCGAACCTAGCACAGGAATCCGCCCGACGACCTCCATTGAACCTGTCCCACAGTTTCGCAAGCGGAAATGCGAACATCAGCAGAACAACGGAACTACGAGGGAATAGCTGACCTCATGTCTAGAGTAAGTTATTATAAAAACAGGTTAGAATAGATTTAAGTTCAGTTGCGGTGTGCAAGCCGATTAATAAAGATTCTTTTTTTTTGGACAACCTGGTGTAATTGAAATTAACTGCTGCTATCCACTGGGCTATAACCTATTTCAGACCATACATATGTGGTAAGAAATTTCTGGTAAAAAGCGATCATCGACCACTTACCTACCTTTTCTCTATGAAAAACCCGTCTGACACGCATGAGATTAGACTTGGGGGAATATGACTTTGTAGTTGAGTATATTAGGGGAAAGGAAAACTATGTGGCAGATACTTTATCTCGCATAGATTTTTCTGAAATAAGACAAATTTCTACCCATTCCAAAAATGTTTCGAAAGTCACTACCAGACTTCAAACAAAACAGCCCTTTAATCAAAATATAACAAAAAGGGAACCTACAAATTCTCAATCTGAAAATGTGAAAGTATTTGATGCTCTAAATTCTAAATTCTAAAGACATAAATAAATATGCTCGTCTGATTTTTGATTATCAAAACATAGATATTAAAAAAGGCAGGCAAATAATTGGCACAATAAAAAAGAACGACTCTTAGTGACAAAATATTTAATGATATCCGGATAAATGAATTTAAAGAAACGCGTTATTAAAAAATATAAATATTGCCCTAGCGCCTAAAATAAAATTAATAAAAGACGAGGACGAAAAATTAAGAATTTTGAAAAAAATACCACGATGACCTGTTTCTGGTGACCACCCAGGGATTACGAGACTAGCTCTCGTGTTTAGGGCGTATGTTTCCTTGTCGTCGTCCTCCACAGATTGAGATGATCGTTAAGTGATTGAGCATTTATTCTTTGTCGGATGTTTGTGGTCTTTAAATGGAAGTCGGACCTCATCCCTTCCATCTTGACGTCGCTTAGTTGTTTGCTGGTAGTTTTGTTGACATTGTTATGGAGAGAGTTGTAGAATGAGCAGCGTAGCAACATCTGCGTTTTGATATCAAGTAGACGTTTTTTCATATGTTGAGGTAAGAGGGTACGGGCTGTAAACATTTCTTCACATATCACCGTTTCTGAACATCAATTTAGGTTTTTATTAACGGTCACAGCAAAGGATAAATTCACGGGAAATGAAGACGTTTGAACTGAAATGCCATGTTTGTTGGTATTAATGTGATCCGCGGTATCAGTAGAATTTTTCCTTTTGCTTTCTCGGTGAGAACTGTTGCTTTGATCAAATTGGGCATTAATTTTTTCACGGAAGGTCTCGTTCCATTGCAAAGTTTTGGTGAATTGAGATTTCGAAGAAATATGATCGATCGAAAGATTTCAAAAATTCAATCGGATAATTTACCGCGTCTTCCTTATTCGTAGCGGTATAAATGGATTTGTACAATATCAAGTCGTCACGTTGCGATTTCTGTTGAGTCTGAAAATTGATGTCATTAACATTTGCATTTTTTGGTGCTAAAATTCCGCGGCCTCTTAACCAAACATGATTTTAATAGTTTTGAACAATGTTTGGAAAAACGCGATCAATTAATTCTTCTTTTGATGTTAAAATTGTGCTTAAGTGCTGATGGATAATTTTGAAGACGCACACACAATTTATGTCAAGCGATAACTTCTGTACATTTCTCCAAAGAAACGAACATTCCACCAAAGCTGGGGTTGATCTGGGAATGATGGGCAACGTTTGCCGAAAATCACCAGATACCAATATTAATGCACCACCGAACAACTGTTGATTTGCACGTCAAAATCAAATGTTGATATAAAAAGTCATAACGAATGCGCCGACCTATTTCGTTCAAACTTTACATAAACCATCTACACGACCATATAAACAAACCCGGAAAATTTGATCAAATTCGGTTTGACCGTTCGTGAGTTGTAAAGTCACAAAACTTGCAACAATTTTTTTATATATGAATGTATATACAGTGTTGTGCAAAACAAACGCAACAAATTTAGTCTGCACATGTAAATGTAAATATTTTCTTTTTCAATGCACTTTCTAAAAAATTATAAATGCACATTTACGCAACAATGAAATAAGAACATAATAGTATGTACATAGATTTCACGCAAGCACAACACACATACGTTCTCCAAAGCTAAAAAAAAAAAAAAAAAACAACAACAGACGTTAATTGGTATCGCGCTCATACCTTTAAACTATGCAACGATAATATGTATTTGGAAAAAAACCCAAAATGTACTGAAATTAATGTGTTTCTTCACACACACACACAACATATACATACCTACGTTTTACGATTTCAAAAAACAAAAACACTTCGCAAAAAACCATATATGTACAGTAGTTAACGGATATAAGAAAATCTCATATAAGAAAAAAATCGCTTGTAAGAAACACAACGCAATGCACCGTGTCGTTTTCCATATAAATCCGTGTAAATTAAAACGGATTAAAGAAAAACTCTTAAAAGAAAAACCTCATTAAAAATGTCAGTGTAAACACAAAATGCGGAAGGGAATTTCTTCTTCATTAAAAGTCTGTTGATTGTTGTTTTCTTTGTTTTAATTTTGTGTAGGTACATAATCCAACACTAATAATGTCGAATTTCAAGAGAAACACGGTTTCATTAAAAACAAAAATAAAAATATTGGAGGAACTTAAATGTGGCAAATCTCGTAAGCAAATTTCAGATCAATTTAAAATCTCCCAAAGCACTTTGTGTAAAATTTCAAAAAACGCAGCAACTATTGAACAAAATAAGTACACTTGTAAAAATTTAAACAAAAAAAGGAGTGGAAAGGAAAGTACGAGATTTTAAACCAAACTATGGGAAAATGGTTTGAGCAAATGTCAAAATGCCAAAATTATTCTCCCCATTTAGCTTGAGAAGGCCCAACAGTTTGCCATCGAACTAAATATCCCAAAATTCATGGCCAATCAAGGCTGGCTTCAACGGTGGAAAAGAAATCAAAACGTAAGCTTTAGAAAAATTCACGTAGAAGTCTGTTCCGCCGATGTCGAAGCAGCAGAGGAGTTTAAGGAAACAATTCTGCCATCCTTATTGGAGAGGTATGGCTCTGAAGATATTTTCAACGCGGATGAGACAGGTTTGCTTTATAAAGCACTACCCAGTGGTACATATGCTCCAGAAAATAAAATTATGCTCGGACATAAAATACCAAAAGACAGAATTACCTTGTTGTTTGTATGTAATGCTTCTGGGTCTGAAAAATACGTATTTTCTATTGGAAAATATAAGCAACCCAGATGTTTTCGCAGACAACAGATCCCAATTCCATATAAATTTGACAGATAGGCATGGATGACAAGTTCGTTATGGTGTGAAATAATAAAAGAATTGGACGATATTATGACAAGGAAATATAAGAAAATATTGCTATTCATTGATAACGCATCTTGCCACAAATTGAATTTCACACCTGATAACATCGAAATAAAATTTTTGCCAGCAAATACCACAAGCCTCATTCAACCATTGGATCAGGGTGAACTTTATTCTATCCAATAATTTTTCTTATTGCTTACATATTTCTCTTTTAAAGGTATCATTCACTCTTTTAAAGCTCAATATCGAAAGTGTTTAGTTCGTAAGCAAATCCTGGCAATAGAAGCCGGCCATATAGAGGAATTCCTTCACGAAATGAACGAGTTGAACGCTTTGAAAATTATAAAAAGATCAAAACTGTTTCAAAAAAGCAGGTATGAAAAGGGATGCCAATGCCAATGAAGAACAAGCTGATGACGATGTTTGCCAAAATGATGGCGATTGCGAAGACAATAACGACTTTGAATAGGAGGAACAGATGAATTGCTTTGGAGAATTGGATGAAGTGGAGTTTTTGAATGAAATTCTAAATGAAAGAGAAGGTGTTGAAAATGAAGAGATGGAGTTAGATGACGCAATGTCTCAAAGTTTAAAGCCAAGTAGGAACGAGGCAATAAATGCATTTTTTGTGTTAAAGCAATATTTTCCGGGGCATTGAACACAACGACGTCTTTATGTTATGACTTCTGGCAGGTGCTCCCGATATTTAACATATGTTTTAGTTTCTTAGATGGACGACCAGAACTATGCCTTCTCTTGAGGGTTCCTGATTTATCCTTTCCGACACCTATCATCTGCTCAGCCAAAGGAACGAGAAACTGGTGTCGTTCTATTTTTTATGATGCAATTCAGAGTAGATTGCAGAGGCGTTTAGAACCGTTATGTTCAATATCTTGAAAAAAAAAAAACTTTTTTCCACCATTTAGCAGATTTTCTATCCAAACCATAATTTTTAATTACAACTTGTATGGGAACTTCAATTTTCTTACCGTCGGTCATTTTGTGTAGACCTTTAGCGACTGTTGGTGGGTGGCAGTTTGATAATACTATCAATTCCTTGGAATTGACCCGCTTTGCAGCTAATGTTCCACCATTACTGATTTTGAAGTCCACCTTTTTGTTTTTCATTATGCTGTCCAAGATGGGAAGGTTTTTTCTCGATTTTATAACGGTTCCAACTGCAGCATAGTCAACTTTGTGCAATAGCAAAGGGCTGGTGAAAAAACTATCCATTGCAATCATTACATCGGGCTCCCGAATCGTACTGCAACTCTCTCCTTAGAGTTCCTTCTAAGAATTCTTCCTTCTTTCCAGCATATATATTCAAGTTATAAGTGTAACCTCTTTTCGCGTCATATCGCATCCAAATTTTAATCCCCCGCTTTATTGGTTCTAACGGTTGATACTGTTTCAAAGAAAACCTGCCTTTGGATTTCGTCATGCTTTTATCTATAGACTGGAAAGGTGATTCTGTTCTTTGAGCTGGATATATATTAGAACCATCTGTTGATTTTGATGGATAGTTTACATATAATTTTACCACCAAAAGCTGGAATCGGTTTCTAGATAAAGCATTTTTACTGCCTCATTATTAATGACCTTTATCCCAAAATTAAAGAAAATGTTGAACGTACAATAAGATTTAGAATTGAAAAATCGAATATGTCGAGAGAAACTCCTGGGACCTTCGAAGAAAATCAGGTTGTCTTTAGGAAAGAGGCTAAACGAAATAAATTAACACCAAGATTTTCCAAACATGTTGTACATAAAAATAATAAAATTACAATACTCACAAAAAAGAAAATAAGAAAAAAAAAATACAAAAAAGACAAAATAAGAAATAACAAAAAACAAACCAATTATAGTTGTAAGCTTAATCCTTTCCTCCCTTTCTGATCTATATACTTTAACCTATTCAAGAACACTGCATTCAACGAAACTCTACCTTTTGGGATTCCACTGATCTCTACCCAAATGTTCGAAATTCATAATATCCCCGAAGACCGAAGTATCTTACCATTACGTTTTGGACCAGCAAGGAAAATTACTAACTTCCATAACCTTATACACATCATTAAACTCGAACACTAAAAAATTAACATCGATAATCTTGACAACATATTAACATTATGTGAAAAACCTGCTGTCAATACTAACTCCATGCACATAACTAAACTTAAACTTAATGAGCTTAAAAGAAAACTATTTACGCTTTATCCTTCTCGTAGACAAAGAAGAGGCTTGATTGATGGACTAGGGTCCACCATCAAGTCTATCACCGGTAATTTAGATGCTCAAAACATTAACAGTCACATATACATACAATAACATTAAAAGCCTTACTAACACAAATTATTCCCAACACACAATAAACTTTCAGATGATAGAAAGATTTAACAATATAACATCCCACATTAACAGAGAACAGGAAATAATAAAATCATTTCTAGTCAAAACATCAAACAAAATTAAACGAGAAGAAGACATTATTTTAGAAATTCAGTATCTTAATCAAATTAACTTCAATATAGACCTACTAACAAACCACATCGCTGACATAGCTGAAGCAGTGATTCTTTCCAAACTAAACATCATCCCTAAACTATTACTTAATCCTATAGAATTAAAACTAATTGAAAGCAAATTTAATGAACAAAATATAGAATATAGAATCTATTGAACATATATATGAACTACTAGGCCTACAAGCCTATTAAACCTTTAACTATAAACGAAACAAAAACAATTATAACAGAACCATATATAATCTCAAATAAAAATAACTTACAACATCTAAAAGCACCCTGCCCAAAGATTGAAGGAACATATTATTGCAACCAGCCAATAGCACAAGAAGAAACCAATAGTTTGAAATGCATCGAAAACCTTATGAAAAGCAAAGCAGCTAACTGTCCTTTGAGCGACGTGGGAAGGATGGAAACAATTTTCCAACCAGAGCCAAATTTTATTTTATTTAATAATTCTCCAGAAATAATAATAAACTCCAGTTGCAGCACAATAACGTTTACGATCAAGAACACAGCACTGGTGCACTTCAAAAACTGCGACGTCTCTGCAAATGGCATCACTTACCAAGATGACACAGATACCTTTTGGGATGAAGTTCACATCCTTCCACCTCCAACCAGCAGCATCTACGCCAATTCAATCATCGAAGTCCTAAATCCGCAAAAATTGAGGGACTTCATATTCCAAACAAACAACTATCCACTCGATCGCGAACGTATCAACAGCAGCATGCATCCTGGTAGTCATCCTCATCATCAGACTACTCTTCAGAAGAACGACCAACAAGGAAGAACCACCATCCCTACGATCTTTCGCTCCAGGCCCAATGACGTCATTGTGGCCCTCGCTCTACACTAAGGGGTGGAGGAGTTACGACGTCCGCCTGACGTCTATCGACACCGCATCGCCCCCTAACCAACCCATACAAATGCTGAGCTGCAGTATCTACTAGCCACCCCACCGCCCCTCACCTTAATCAACATTGCACACACCGTACCTCCTATCACCCCCGCTACAACGATGATCACCAGAAGACACCTGACCTCAACACCCTCAGGCCGACGACCCCATGCAAAGACGACGCAACGATCGTGAGACCTTAGCAAATTTAATTGTAATTGTACAGGTGAAACTGTAAACTTGCAGTATCAGCGTCTGGACAATTTCCGATCCAAATTCAAAACTGCAAGCTATGGTATCACTTGTGCAAATCGTAGGTTAGATGTTTAAGAAAAATATTGTGTAGTTCAGTTAATACACGATTGTAAAACCAAACGCTTCGTTTTTTTAAGGCTCCGCTGGGATCCCCATCGTATTTCGCGCGTTTAGTGGAGGTGGGAGAGTTGTTCAAACGTGCGAAGAAGGAACACCCTAACATTGTTAGTGCGTCTGCAGATCCACTGAAAGAAAAATACTTGTTAGACGAAACATAATCTGAAATAAAAAGAATTTATTTTACATTTATCGGTTCCCTACACAATGACTTAGAAAAATTGAATGAGAGTAACGGTGTGAATCTGGACAATTCGCATATAAATCAATCGCGGTCTTCCGGTTCTGATATCCGTCTTCCGCGAAAACAGATAAAAAACTATTCCGGACAGTTTGAAGAGTGGTGCGAATTTCATAATTTATTCTAAACCATGGTAGACCAGAACATAGAGCTCTCAGATGTGCAAAAATTTCAGTTTCTAAAGGGTTTTCTGTCAGGTGAAGCTGCGCGTCTAATTCGGCACCTTCCTATCGATGGGAAAAATTATCCCGCCGCTTGGGAAATTTTGATCGATAGATATCAAAATAAAAGAAAACTTGTTAATACCCAATTAAGCCTTTTAATAGAACAAAGTAAACTTACCCATGAATCCGCCGCGTCCACCATGAAATGCATCCATGCACTATCAAATCTTGGAATAGCGGTTGATAGTTGGGACTGTATTCTTATCTATATACTACTTCATAAATTACCTCCCGAAACAGAGAGAGATTGGGAGGACCAAGCTAGGCAAATCGAAGGCCCTCCCTGACATTAAGGTATTTCTCTCCTTTATCTCCTGTCGCTTCAGCTCCCTAGAAAACATTTTGGAGCTTAAAGCTTCGCCCACTAATACTTTTAGGAAGCCGAACACATTTCACACCAAATTGTCGGCTAAACAATTTCCTTGTCGAGTGTGCACCGGCCCCCATAGCATTCGGCGATGCAAACGTTTAGTAAACATGGATGCCAAAGGTCGAGCAGAGGTCATAAAGGAAATTGCAGTGTGCTCCAACTGACTCAATTACGACCATCATGCTCAACATGCAGCAGCAATATTCGATGTTTCAAATATGGCCTTAAGCAGCAAACGATGTTACACATAAAAGCCAACAATTCATCAAAGAACATTGGAACCGGCATGTAGCGCTATCAGACCCACTTCACAATGTATTCGCAAACAAATTCATTCTATCTTGAGGTTAGGGCGTTCGTTTTCTCTCACCTTACATCGGTGCTTCCAACCTAACCTTTGAATAAGGACAGATGGAGTCATCTGTCCAATCTAAGCTTAGCTGACCCCTCATACTATAGCTTTTAGGAGCAGACGTCTATTCATCTATCATTCTTGAAGAACTCGTAAGGTTTCAAAAAGGAGCGCCTATAGCGCAGATTACCAAACTAGGATGGATTTTAAGCGGATATACGAATCAAGAAGTGCAGTCAAACCCAATCACGGTGCGCAACCACCACAATACATTTAAAACCCAATTAAGGCAGTTTTGGGAAATTGAGGAGAATCTCGAATATCGTAAATTCACATTGGTAGAAGAACAGTGTCAACAAGACTACCAACAAACAACAAGGCGTTTCCAGGACGGAAGATATGAGGTCTTCCTCGTAATGAATACGGCGCTAGAGAGTCACTTAAAAATCCTGACGGTGAATGTGAATTCACCTTTCATTGAGTCGTACTTTTTAACCTATTGCAGTACGAAAGCCCGGTACACTATTTTAGTGAATCACAGCTAGGTGCTAGAGACCTACAAGCCCTCCAGATTTTAAGAAAATATATGAACCAAGTCAGTTGGTCGAAATCGCTTTAATCGTCTGGTATGTGTTTGTTCATCACGTGGGATTGTTTGTTTTTCATCGTTTGTGTGTTGTAGGAATTTAGGTCGATATTCTTTGCAACAATTTTTGGCTTCTTCTGCAACGGTTGTTAGATGAAGGTCTTTAGTATTTTGTTCTATGTACGTTGTATTATTTTATGATATTAGAGATCTTTGCTCTACCTCAGTTGTAACCCGTATGTCCTTATTGGTTTTATCATTGTCTTGTATTTAAGTAGTTTTTTATCCATTGATAGTCTTGAGTTTCTACCGAGCATCTAGAAACGTTTGCGGAATTTATTTTTTATTCGGTTCCATTTTTGTATTCCACGGTCAATAAATAATCTGAGGTATTTGGCGCAGTCGCTAATTCGAATGGGTAACCCATTAGTTGTTAAAGCGAATGTATTATCAATCGTTTTTGTAGTATAGATCACCTGTACAGTCTTCTCTTTGTTTATTTGGATTCCCCATTTGCTAAACCACTCGATAGTATTGTTGAGATATCTTCGAAATTTATAGTTTGCGTTTGTTAGGTTTTTACTGGCTTGAAGGATTATAGTATCATCAGCGAACGAGTGCCGTGGCGCAGTGGGTAGTGTGTTGGCCTATAACACCAATGCCATCGAATGATTATTTCGTGTCCTCCCTCCTCGGCGGGGTACTAGCAAAACCCTCCGTTGTACACTTGCCTTAAAAAGCTTCTCGGCTCTTGGCGTTCGGAATCGGCATTAAGCTTTAGGTTCCGTTCACTTGTGTAAAAAACAAATAGCACACAACTTAAGTAAATAAAAAAAAGAAAGCTTGGGTCTGGTTCTTCATGAGCTCTAACGCCATCTAAGGTGTCTGTCTGGCAGTACAATGGACCAGTATTTGTGTCTGAGTCGCGTTTGGTATATCTGATATGTATAGTAGGAAGAGAGTGAGTGCTAACAGCTTGGAGCATTCTTTCTTGTATCTAACATAAAAAAGCCGCTACTCGATTCAGCCTTTAAGTAATAACTTGCAGTGGTAGTGTTCTGTTTTGCTTATAGAGTAGTCTCATGTGCCATACCTCGAAAGCTTTAGATACGTCAAGTAAAATGGCAAAATGTACAAACGAACCTCTCTCATCGAATTCACAAACCACACTCGCTATGTCGGCCAGACATTAGTATTTACAAGCCACATTTTACCTTAACACCTGTGCGGTTGTGCGGTCTTATAAGAAAATGTTGACTCCCAAACTCGCGGAAACTTGCGTACAAAACTGATTACTTGTGCAAAACGCACAATACATTTTTTATCTCTTATTTAATTCGCTTATACGCATAAAAAACCAGACAATATGTGTCGTGCGAAAAAATAAAATAAATGCAACAAGAAAGTAAACCTACTCACTCTTTTTGAGGGTTCTTAACTCTCTTAAGAATTCTTAATATCCAAGTCTATGGAAAATTAATTATCAATCAAGCAAAAAAAAAAAAAATAATAAAAACTAAAATAACATTATCAACCTCAAATCGAGAGCTGTGTAGTTTCGCACTGGGTTCAATGTTCGCCGGCTATAGGAGTATAAGATGATGATCCCAATCATGCCAGCCAACAGGAGATAAGCTAACCCATAGTGTTGGTAGTCGTGGAAATTCATGATTTCATCGATCTTGTCTTTAAGGTCAGTGGATTCAGCCAAGTCCTCATGAGTTGCACCGTGGTCGAATATCCATTTGTTGATATTTGCATTTAAAATGAAAGAGTTCGTGATCGTGTTTTTGTATGAGTTCCGACCATTGATAATCAGCTTTGGTAATTGTAATATATACAGCTTTCTGAATTCCAAAATGCCATTTCTGAAGAGGGTTATGCTGGTTGTATTTCCTTTGAAAATGAGATGAGTACCGAAAAAATCAAAATATTAGAATTCTTGAATGCCATCCATCGATCTTGACCTGGTGTCTGCTTCAGAGTGCAATTAGTAAATGCCTTCTCTAAATGGTTCAGTAGTGCTATCTCACAAGCATTTGAAGTTTCTTGATGAATTCGCGTTGGAAGGACCTGAGAGCATAAGAAGTTCTTAGGCATTAGCCCCTTGCATGATAATCGCTCACATTCCGTCAATGCAAAAAATCTGTCCCTTGCCAACCTGACTGCCAAATGTCTGTGTGCTATCTCACAAGCATTTGAAGTTTCTTGATGAATTCGCGTTGGAAAGACCTGAGCGCATAAGAAGTTCTTAGGCATTAGCCCCTTGCATGATAATCGCTCACATTCCGTCAATGCAAAAAATCTGTCCTTGCCAACCTGACTGCCAAATACGGTGACGACGTTTCGACCAAGTGGCTTGAGTCTTTGTGGAGTAAGAGGTAAAGAGGTAAGAGAATTTCGAATACGATAGATTCGTTAAGACTTCGAGCTCTCACTGAGGCTATTCTATACACATCAGTGATTGTTCCATTTGGTAAGCTAAGCGTTGGTGGCAAGTTATTTCGTATAAGTTGAACTTGTGTGGATAGCTGAGCTGATGTTATTAGTTGTGGACTTATTTTAGCATAGTTCAGGTTCAGTATCGCATCAAATAAATCATCTTGAATCCGTTCGAAATGTGTGATAACTAGTATCAAATAGGAACTTAAAGTTGCCAAGTTTTGCTTGAGATCAGTGACCTCTTGTTTTTTATCGATAGCATTTACGTCTTTGTTAGGTACTTGTTTAGGGTTCGGAATTGTGTATTTATCTCATGTATACTCCGTATACCGGAGTGGAATCCGCAATGGAGTCTTAGCTTTGCGAGAAATTTGCCAGATGCTGTTTATTTGGTTCACCGTGTCGATTTGTTTCTGAATATCGATCGCATCATCATCAAAAATTTCGAATAAACTGTGTGCCAAACTTCCCATGAAGTCAAATGGTAATCTGGCAATTCTATTCCTATTATAGCTTGGAGTGTGAAAGCTATGATAGAGATTATTGCTCTCTTCAATCGCTCTTAGCCCGTGTTTAAATGTCTGAATTATTGGTGCGCAATATCCTTCATCTGCTCATTGAACGATGCACCATTTCTCCATGTCACTAAAATAGGATTTTATTTTCACCAATTCTTGCCAGTACGTCGTTAAGTTGCCGTAGACATATAAGCTCCAAAACCTTTTTATTGTGTGAATGCGTCACATATCTTCAAAATACATGCCCACGGCATCATCAAACGGTGTAATTCTCATTGGTAAGAGCCATTAAAGACGACAGAACACAAAGCACTAGAGGAAGTGTTGACGCAAGATAAGCTCCTTGGCAGGGTACTGGCAAAACCCCCGTTGTACACTTGCCTAAAAGCTTCTCGGCTCTAGCCGTTCGGAATCGGCATTAAGCTTTAGGTTTCGTTCAATTGTGTAAAAAAACATATCGCACACAACATAAGTGAATAAAAAGATCTTGGCTCTGGCTCTTTATGAGCTCTAACGCCATCTAGGGTGTCTGTCTGGCAATTCAATGGACCAGTATTTGCGACTGAGCGCTTTCGTGTAATGCGGGAGCTTTGCTTCTTCTTGAGTTGTTGCGTCAACGTTTAGTTTTTCCTTACATTTTTCTCCGTCACTTCCTTTCTCTATTGGTAAAGGGCAAGAATTGTGTACTGCACTTTGATATGTGACAACTTCTGTTTTAACATTAGCTACTCGTACTTCCATATAGACTTCAACAACACCCCAGCTTCCACCAATATTGTATGACAAGCCCCTCTTCTCCCCGTGAATCTTTTTAAACAGTTGATGAAAGCTTCTGCAGTTAGGTCTCCCACTACCTCGAGATATAAGGCTTTTGATGTGAAACATATGAATACTGCTAGATAAGATTTTGTTGGAGTCTTACCTCTAATCTTAGAGTGAGTTTCAATTGCTCCATAATAATCGACCCCAGGGTAATAAAAGGGCCTTGTTGGATTGACCTTCTCAACAGGCAGATTTACCATTAACTGCTCTATTGATTCCGGTCTTGACTTCAAGCACTTGATGCAGTTCGTTACTACCTGTCGGGCCAGTCTGCTCACGCTTATAATCTAATCTTGGTGTCGTGATACTGCGATCAACACGCGATGCGACACATGCATATTTGATTCTTTCAATTAAGTTAAAAGTAGTTTTATGGCAATGCTGTCCATTGGAACCAGAATCTTATTTTTAGCGTATAATAGATGCATTGACAAGCCTTCCACCAACCCGAATCAATTTTGTCTCCTTATCAAAGTATGGACTCTGAAGAAATAGATGAATTTTTACTCACACTTGATTCCCGTTGCAAGATTCTGTACTCGTCTGAGAACCCAGTTCTTTGGGCATATCTTAGGACCCAGTGAGTTTCTCGCATTAATTCTTCTGCCGCCAAATGACCAGTAAATCTAAACGATTTTGGGCTTCTGGAATTGTTGCAAAACCTGTAACGGTATGAAAATATTTGTTGTAAGGTGTAGAATGAGTTTCTAAGAATCACGGAATTTATCAGGTCTTCATCGCTGGCTGGTGAAGTAGATTTTTTTTATATTGTTCCCTTGATATATTTACAACTGTCTTATGTAATGACATCCATTAAATGGTTTAATACTAATTGACATATTGGAAAATAATACATGAGCGGGGACCATTGTCTAAAACATCATCATCCTTGTTATAAGAAAAAAGGAAAAATAAATAAAATGAGGCACAGGTGGGTTTTAATCCGCCCGAAACGTTGGAGGATCTGTTCACTCCGAGCGCCCCTTGTCGCTCGTTGTTGTCGGCTAATGCACGAATTATGATGATGATGTGATGCATAATAACATAAAACTGATACTTATGTTATCATGTACAAACAAGATTCGTATTAATGTTTAGCCGTTAATAAAATATAAGGTTGAAGGGCCTTTTGCGTTTGAGCCTTTTTTCTCTATTGATTTCTCGGTCGAAAAGAATACAAATGTCATAGTTTGAATGTGTCGTTGTTTTTATGATGTATTTCGAGCTGATTTTTTTAATTTCTTCGTATTTATTTGTAAATCTTGATGTATGTCCTGATTTGTAATGTACCACTTTGCGTTGGTAATTGTTCGTAAAATTTTTGATTGTTGCCTTTGGATAATTTGAAGACTAGTTTTTTTGCATGATCCCCAGATTTGAATTCCATACGTCCAGATAGGTTTTATTATACAATACTTTTATGAATAAGCAACTTATTGCTTAGTGAGATATTTGATTGGGCTCATAGAAGCTAGTATAGTTGTCTAAATTTGAGTTTTATTTGTTTTTGCTTTTGTTGAATGTGGTAGTTCCATGTCAATTTGCTCTCTAGGTGCATGCCTAGGTATTTGGCCACAGGTTGAGCATGAACTTGTTGTTTATTTGTTAAGGGGGGTGAGCCTAAGATGCTCATACTTCCTTTGTTGTTTTTTCTATTATAAATAATGCATTTTTATTTAAAAGAAAAAAGCAGAAAAAAGCGGTTCATTGAAAAGACCGCGAGTGAGTCTATAGCACTTAGTGTCACTATCACTTATATAAACGTATTTGATTGTTATATTATTTAGTTTTTTGCGAGTACTTCTGTATATGTCCGTACACTTGAAAATACACTAAAAAAAAAAGTGATAATACCGATTTTTCTAGGCGTCGCGTCGTTCCGGAATTGCAGTTGGCGTTGAATACTCCGTTTGGACCATTCCTTGTCATTTTGTCTCAAACACTCAGGTCCATCGAACCAAGCGGATAATTTTGAAGAAATGTTGAACATCAGACCTCTGGATAATATATCTGTCGGATTAAGTCATCTTTGACGTAATTCCACTGTCGCATATCGGTGGCTGCTTGGGTCTTGGCCACTCTGTTAGCAACATACGTTAGCCATGTATATGAGGACGATTTTATCCACGACAAGACTGATGTTGAATCCGTATAGCAACACATTATGTCGGCTCTTTTAGGTCCTATTTGCAACACCCTTTTTACGAGCTCCACCATAAGAACAGCTCCTTACAGCTCCATTTTTGCTATGGTCGAGGTTCTGAGTGGCCCTAGGCGTGACTTGGAGCACAATAGCTCCGAGCTGATTTTGCCAGCTCTATCAACAGATCTCAGATGAAAGCAGGATCCGAAGGCGCCGAGGCTAATATCTGAAAATGCATGAAATTCAATTATCTTAACTGATGGCCCTATAACGTATCGTGGAATGTCTAAATCGTTCAATTTTGAGAATTTTTATAACTTCTGACTGATAAATGGTGACTTACTTTTCACGTTGTTCACTGGGAATGTTCTTAAGAGTTTCTGGATCGTTACCACAAAATTTAGTAAGTTCGAATTTACCTGACTTCAATATGCGATTTATTTCACCCAATAAATTGCGAGCCTCCTTAGCAGTTTCCACATCTGCGAGGCAGTCATCGAGGTAAACATTGTTAAATAGAGCCAATGCCGACTTGGGATAACCTTTCTCATTATCATTCGCTAATTTGTTGAGGCATCTTGTCGCCAAGAAAGATACTGATGCGGTTCCAGCGTATGGTCGGGATGGGATCTTTATAAGACCAGTTGAAATGCTCTACCCTTTGGGTTTACAAGGACCTGCCTGTACATTTTGCTGATATCTCCAGTGAAGACATATTTATACATTCGAATTTTGATAATGACAGAGAAAAAATCCGGAGGTACCGTTGAACCGTTGAGTGAGTGCCCGGAAGTGCTTTTGGCAGATGCATCAAACACCGCTTGAAGCTTGGTGGACGAGCTTTTCGGCTTGACAATATGATATGGAAGAAGGTAATGTGTTTTCGGAATTTTGCCTGCAGATACTGGCCTCATATGACCCAATGATTCGTACTCCTCCATAAGCCTTACATTTGATTCTTATAATTCCTTATTTCTTTCCAACCTTTTTTTCTAGGGAGCAGAATCGCCTTCTTGCTGACTTCCACGACTTCCCAAGTAGAAGATCTGGTTCACGTTAAAAGGCAGTCTTACCGTCCATCTGGTGCGATTTTCGTACGGTTTGAAATGCTCCTCTCATTGGTGTTCCTCTTCAGTTAGGACATCAGTGGGGTGTCATGTGACTACTTTTCCCAGAACTTGCACACTAATCCGTCCAGTGACGCCATTGAGGGCTTTGTCACTAAGTGGCAGTGAGCTTGTGTATTTGTTGGTGGGGCACTTCCAGGCACAATCCAACCCAATTTCGTGTTGCGTAGGACTGTCAAATTATTAGATAGTATAACGTCTTCAGGTAGCAGCAAATCGAAAAAGCTTTCCGCTCCTATGTATAAGCCTTGAGACTTATTGACTTATTGAGACGATAGGTAAATTGATTGCATGTGCGCTGGAATCTACCAGGAAAGCATATTCACTTGATGACTAAGTTGATATACGCTTATTCGGGGTATGACGGTTGCCTCTACTGTTGCTTTGTATGTCGAAGTTCTGGATACGAATGTTATTGAAGTTACATATTCTGCTCTGCATTCCTGAGCACCGATTCGGCTAACTGGAACATCAATTCGACGCTTCTTGCTTCCCAGGGCTTGAGCAAATATTGTGGTGAAAAAATGTAGCCGCGAGCCAGAATCGAGCAGAAGGCAGCACGGAACTCGCGTGCCAAACGACGAAATGACATTGACGATGGCTGTGGCGAGATAAACTTGACGGATTCTCGTCTTGCGACCTATTGCTGCATTAGCAGAATAGCTCGACGGCTGATCGGCCGAAAACCTTAACATTCTTTATACAAGGCTTACCAGGCTGATGTCCCTGATATGGGTTACGAAAGCAGTCGGTTAAAATGAGTAGTAAACAACAGCCTCTTGTTGTCATATCGCTCCATCAGGGTGTTCCAAGCAATGTCGTGATTACTGCTATCTCATAACAATTCTGTTGAATTGTTACTGATTTTATCTGGCACAAATGCTTTGTGCGCACCTCCGCCGCCTTCACTACATACTTGTCCAATGATCTTTGTAAGATGTTCATCAGCAATTCGAACCTATCCTTATGATTCATAAGACCCTCTGTAGATTGCTCTGTGGGAAGCGGGTTAGCGGTTGACAGATTTCTTTACCAATCCTTTCTTGTTGCCTTGCTTATTCTTTCATTATCGTTGATGACTTAAACAGTTCTTATTATTTTTATTTATTTATTTTTAACTTCTTCATTGCACTGTTCCCGCAGATATTGCTAAACGTTAGCAAAGTGTCCTGAACGGTCGCCAAATATTATTCACAATAAAAATTGCTCAATGGTATTTAAGTTATCAATTTTATTTAATCTACAAACGAATCTCTTTCATCGATTCATAAATACTCCCGTTTGAGGGAACAATAAATCACTAAATTCTCAAACCTTCACTCGACGTGTTTACTTTAGATCAGAATACTGAGATACTGGTTCAAGTACCGGTATTGAATCCTAATGTAAACCATTAATTTAGTACATCAATTTTGCACATCTATTTGGTACTTAATACCATCTGTCAATCTGTCATATATATTTCAATAAATGAATTGGTTCTTTTCCTTCTTGATTCAACCGCTCAATCGTACACACGTGTTTCATTTTGTCTTTTGCTAATTTCTAATTACAACAACCGGCTATCTCCACATCAACAAGTCAAGGTACATGAACTTTGGCTATCTTCGTTGAGGCAAAATAGTCTCACTGATAAGTAATAATAATGGGGAAATGGTCAGATGAAAGGACGGGGCATGTTTTTGCTGTCAAGTTTTTTCTTGGTATATTTTTATAAATGCATATGTGAATAAGGTCGGGTCTTTTGTTCATGTCTGTGGACCAGTATGTTGGTTTTCCAGTGCTAGTAGCACCCCTAGCAGTGTAGAGCCCTTTTTGTTTGTTATTCTAGACCCCCAGTCTGCATTTTTTACGTTAAAGTCGCCTCCTGCAATAAATCCTGTACCTAGGGTATTTAGGTACTGTTTGTAATGTTCTATCGATATGTTGTGTTTGGGAGGACAGGAATCGTCTTCAATTTGTATTGTTGTTGCTTGAATGTGCTCAGTTTTGTAGTTTTCAATTTTTTGTTTTATTAAGAATACGCCGTGGACCTTTTTATCGGGATGGTTAGTATGATATACATTATATTCAGGCATCGTGAATATTTTTTTCAGTGAAGTGTGTTTCTGAAATCAGTAAAATGTCTATTGAGTTAGTCTTGGTAAAGTGTATTAGTTGGTTAGAATGCTTTTGTAGGCCGTTTGCGTTCCATATAACAATTTTCATTACGTCCATTTTTGCTTGCTAATTTTTGTTGTGAGTATTGTGAGCACACTCATCATATTTGCAATTTGTCTAATTGTTGTATTATGGGTCTTTTTGGGATTGTGTTTGCTGGGGTTCTTGAGGTGCTGTTGTGATTATTGGAGGATAGAGAATGGTTGTTGGAGCGACTGTGAGTTGTTTTTGTGCTGTTTTCGTATGTTTGTTGTCTGAGAGGCAATTTTTGCAGGTTCAGCATATGAGGCGGTTGTTTTGGTATCAGTAGTTGCATTTATAGTAGTCGTTAAGGTATTTGGTTCTGCCACATTTGGGATTTGTCTTTATAGTTTTAGGGTTGATTAGTGTGGTGTGGTGTCGAGCGAATATCAAACTTGAATAGTTTTTGAATACAACGTGTACTTTTCTTTATTTTACAATCCCAAAAAAAAATTCTATATATTGTATATATATAGGTTACATACCCTATCGGGTCGCCACGACCTTCAATCTTCGCAATATGACAACAGGTGCAATCACCTGCATCATTTTTGCATATTTTCCCATTTCCCCTTTCTTTCGAAGCATCGCTTCATACGCCGGACACCCGAGATCATCGTGTAAATAAAGATATCTCTTGCTAATAAAAACTTCTTTTTTTTTAAAACGTTTCCCGCAATAGTATTTATTTGTGTGGCGCAGTCGGTGGGATTCCTTTAATGCTTGAGCAATCCATACGAGAACGAATCAATACTAAGTCAAATGCAAATTGACATCGGTTCGGTCGAAAAAAAAAGTTATCCTAGTGCACCAAGTCAAGCGAAAATTGACACAGGACCTAGAAAAACTAATATTTTACATAAAAGTGGAAACAGTGACTTTAGTGTACCCGAAACAAGTGCAAATTGACAGGGACCCAGTTACAAAAAGAACCACCATTAAGGGAGACAAAGTGTTAAAGTTCTGGAAAAAAAGAGATAGAAGCAGAGATGAACGAACAATTAGCAGAGCGACTAACAGCCGTGCTAGAGGCGTTGGTGAGCCAGAACTCGGCACCAAGACCAAGCCGAGCAGTTCCCTGGAGGAGATAGCCTACATCAAGGAGTTCGATGGTAACAAAGAAAAATTAACGCAATTCATAACCATCGTGGAGACCCACATGCAAGTAGTAGACGAGGCACTACAAGGAGAACTGTGGCAGGCAGTATACAATGCGAAAATTGTGGGAAAAGCAAAGGAGCTGCTCATCAACAACCCGCCGGACAGCTGGACCAGGGCCAAGGACCTCCTAATACAACATTTTAGACCAGCGTGCAACTACAAGGAGATCTCCAGAAAAATTAGTAGTCTAAAAGTAAGTTCCATTCATGATTTAAATTTAAAAATAGAAAATATCATAAACGAAATTAACGCATTTGCGACATACGAAGCCCATACACAACAGACAAAGAACACTTTTTATATATTATTAGTAAATAGAGTCAAACAAATTGTGACAGGAAATCTATCTAGAGATATAAAAAAACGAATTTGAAATACATAAAATTAAAGAAATTTTATATTCGTATGTAGGGTATGACAGTGGCAATTTGAAAAAAGAATTTTTAATACAGGATAGGCATAATATAGCACAAAACAGTAACAATTACCAGAACAATAGACGCAATAGCAATCAAAATCAGTATAGGACAAAAAGCAATCAAAATCAGTATAGGACAAATTCAGGACAATTTCGACGAAACGAAAACTACCGACAGACGCAACATAGACCTAACAACTTCTATCCACAAACTTCAGGACGATTTAGACCAGCCAATGACTTCCAAAATAGACAAAATAACTACAACCCCCAACAAAGACAACCCGTTTTTAATCAGTCAGGTCAATTTAGAAACGCGCGCCAAGAAGTGCAACCTATGGAAATAGGAGAAATAGCGCAGAACCCTCAGTTTAGGTAGTCATGAGGAAGAAATCCATAACATAGAACCCGAGTTTTTTTCTAATCTTAGCCTAAAATTTTCATCGATTTAACTATCGATGGAAAGAAATACAAAGGTCTGATCGATACTGATTCGACCATGAGTATCATTAACTCTTACTCAGTCGATTTCAGTAGCTTTAAAGTATACGAAAAGATCAACTCACAACCGAAATAATAGACAGAATAGTCACGAGTATACCCGACGAGTTTAATTATAGTTCAAGAGGAGCAACTAGGTGGTACAAGAGAGATTTAGGTCA
Source organism: Merodon equestris (assembly GCA_958301585.1). NCBI lineage: Eukaryota > Metazoa > Arthropoda > Insecta > Diptera > Syrphidae > Merodon > Merodon equestris. Next base: position 49,404,478 of record OY284417.1, on the reverse strand, counting down.
GAAACCGTATGACATTCTTCTATGAATGGACTTATTACGTAAAATTGTCAAGACGCTCGATTTTGACAATCAAGTACTTATACTGAAAAACAACACAAAGATTCCATTATATTCCCGAAGCAACTTCTGATTGTTTTGAACTTAAGGGAGACGGAAAAGAAATAGATTTAAGCTATCTAAATGAGGAGGAAAGAAAAGTGTAGCAAAAGGTGTTAGGGCAATTCAAACATTTAATATATAGGGAAGGTGACCAATTCACGAACACAAACACTATAATGCACGAGATAAAAACACAAGTGACCAACCAATTAACGCCAAACTTTATCGCTTATCTTATAGCTTATCGCTTAAGAAGTTATGCGACAGGTTGAGGAAATGGAAGCCCAAGGCATAATCAGGAAATCCAGTAGTAGATACGCGTCAACTATTGTGGTAGTAGCCAAGAAACTTGATAATTCAGGACAGCAGAAATTTCGCCTCTGCGTAGACTATCGGAAACTGAATGATATTACAGCCGACGATAAGTACCCACTGCCGAACATTGACAGCATCTTAGACAAACTGGGAAGAGCCCAGTACTTCTCATCAATTGATCTCGCTAAAGGTTACCACCAGATAAAGGTACACCCCGCTGTTATAGCCAAAACCGCGTTTGTAACACCCAATGGCCTCTATGAATATCTTAGAATGCCTTTTGGATTAAAAAACGCACCGGCAACCTTCCAGCGGTTAATGAACGATATATTGAGGGACTATGTTGATAAAATTTGTGTCGTCTATTTAGACGATGTTTTAATTTTTTCAACTAGCCTAAAAGAACACCTACAATCGTTGAGGTTAATCTTTCAAAGACTGGCGGAGAACAACTTAAAAATCCAATTTGACAAGTGTTCTTTTATGAAAAGGCATACAGAATTTCTAGGGCATGTCTTAACAGCAGAAGGGATGAAGCCCAATCCCAATATTAAATACGGTTAATAGTGCAAACGTCAGTGGAATTGTTGGCTGTGAAATTTTTTTAATTATTTGCGATTATTTTGAGAATAAATTTAAAAACAAACTTTTTTCTGAGTGCTAAGCGAGGTGTCTATACACCTATGGTGAATTATTGGACAAATGATAGAGTGTTCCAAGTGCAAGAGCCCTATTAGGGGAGAGACAGGAATCTCATGTGCCGGAGTCTGCAAGAAGGTCTTCCATTCAACTACAAAATGTTCGGGATAAGATCAGTATACCGCTGCTGTGCTGGATTCGGACAACATGGTAAGATTCATGTGGGATGACTGCATTACATACATTCAAAATGTGGATTTGGTGGTCAAAGAAATGGCAGAAAATGTAGACCGTAATTCCAGTTACCTAAAGCAGTACAAAGAAGAATTTGAAGAGTCGTTAAAGAAAAATGAGACAGAATTGAAAGAATTACTAGCGGCAATCGAAAAACGTTACGCAGAGAGAATAAAAGAAATGAGAATACCTCAAGAAGTATGCGAGAAGTCACTTGAAGAAGTCATGAAAATAAATGCTGTCACTGAAAACATTAAGGAACAGAATGAAAAAATATGCGCGGAAATAAAGAAAAACAATGTTGGCGTTTGTAACGAAGTTAAACATTTTGTTGACAAAATGCAAGCAAAATGCGGTAGCCAAGTGTCATATGCTGAAACTGTCAAAAGATCATCAGGGACATGTCAAGAAAAAAGGTTTGTACCTGAGCTAAAAAAAGAGTTGCCATTGATTGTTAAGCCAAAAGTGAAGCAGAATAGTGTGAAAACAAGGGAAGTACTAAACAAGAAAATTGATCCAACAAATTTAAAGATAGCCAACATCGAGGGGAGCAGAAATGGTAGCGTTATAATTGCAAGTGAAAATAGCGAAGATAGACAAAAAATACAAAAAGTGATGCAAGATCAACTCGGGGAGGAATATGAAATCAAAATACCAAAGAAAATTAAACCAAAGATAATAATACCATTTATGAAATTTAAAAATAATGAGCAGGAAATTATCGATAGACTAAAAAAACAAAACTGTATTATAGTGAATTAAAGCTTTTAAAATACAATGAAAATATTAAAAACAGTAAAAAAAACTATAGCGCTATTCTAGAAATTGATGATGATACATTTACAAAAGTACTGGAAATAGGAAAAGTAAATATAGGATGGGAGAGGTGTAAAGTTTTTGATGGTGCAGACGTAATTATATGTTTTAAATGCAGAGGGTTTAACCATAAGACAGCGAACTGTAAGAAAGATGAAATATGTCTGAAGTGTCATGGAAAACACGAGACAAAAAGTTGCGAGAAAGAAGATACACCAAGGTGCATAAATTGCAGTAGAATAAATGAAAAATTGAAACTAGGACTTGATGAAAATCACAGTACGATGAGTAAACAATGTCCCTCATATTTGAAGAGACTTGAAGAAAAGAAGAAAAAGATGGGACATTAGCAACCAAAGCCCAAAATAAGAGCATTATATTTCAACATTCAAGGTATTATTAATAATTTCGATGAACTTGAAACAATAATAAGCAATAATAACTATGATTTCATAATTTTATCGGAAACGCATTTAACAGAGAATATTGAGCAAAGTGAAATACAACTGGAAGGTTTCAAGTGCATATCATGCCTCTCAAACTCACCGAGAACTGGTGGTACGACACTGTACATAAAAAATCAGTGGAGTATTACCAATACGTGGCAGACAGCAGTCGATTACCAAAGATGGTTACTGGAATGTAAAGTCAGCTACAAAAACATTAACTTGACTATAGCAGCTGTGTACAGGTCTCCAAGTAGTTCTGAAAGAGATTTCTGTACGTTTTTCGAAGAATATATTGAAGAAGTCACGGAAAGTTCAAACAATATTATAATAGCTGGTGACTTCAATATAGATTGGTCGAAAAATGAGGTCTACAAAAAGGACCTGGAAAGAGTTATTAATGATAACTTTCTTTCACAAAAAATTAGCGACTATACAAGGACAACGGCAACATCTAGGACAATAATAGACTACATTGTTACAAATATATATGACCTATGTACAGAAATTAGAAGTGAATGGAACGTATCTGACCACGAATGCATTGAGATCAAAGTACATAACAATAGTTTAATCAAAGACATAAAGGAAATCGAGATTTTTAAGTATAATAAACAAAGATACAGGAATGATATGAGAGAAATGGATGTTAGGTACGATAATACACACAATTTAAACTACAATGCTAAAAAAATTGGCAACATCTTTGGGCAGCTTAACCAAAAATATACGGTAAAAAAGATCAAAAATAAAAAACGTGATGCAAATAGTTGGTTCAGCAATAGCCTCAGAACACTGAAAAATGAAAAGATCCAGAAGTACATGCAAGCTAAGATGACAAACGATACTAACATTTGGCGAGAATATAAAGTTATTCGAAACCAATACAAAGCTAAACTTAAAGAAGCAAAAAATAATTACATTAACCAAAAGATCAGTAATGCAAATGATCAAAAGGCTATGTGGAACGAAATTAAAGTGCTAGTTTTGAACCAACAAAAGCAGGAAATTAATACAGTTGAGTTTTATGGCGAAACCTATAACTGCAGCAAGGACATCGCACAAAAATTTAATAAGTATTTTATCACCAGCATTAACGAAATAAGAGATTCTATCCCACATATCCAATACGAGAACATAATCCCGAGTGCCGAATGTAGATTTAAAATGAAGAAATTAACTGAACAGGAGTTAAAAATGCTTATTAGTAAAATGAAAAACAAACGAGATGTTAACAAAGTTAGTCCAAAAATTCTTTTAGACAACTGGTCAACAGTGGGTCATTGTATAACAAAAATAATAAACACCTCGATAGAAACCGGTGAATTTCCGCAAGTATGGAAATGCTCGGTGATCACCCCTGTAGAGAAAGTGAATGGCTCAATTAAGTGTGAAGATTACCGACCAATAAATACAATACAAACCCTCGATAAAGTTATGGAGATAGTTGTAAAACAGCAACTAGTGAAATTCCTTGAAGAAAACAACATAATATCTGACTGTCAATCTGGCTTTAGGAAAGGCTATTCATGTGAGACAGCAATAAATCACATTGTCGACAAGTGGAAAGCAAACGGATCCAGTAACAAGATAACCGCTCTATTCTTGGACTTCAAAAGAGCATTCGAAACAATTGACAGAAGCATACTTTTCAAAAAAATGTTTGAGTATGGAATCAGGGGTATCGAATTGCGATGGTTCCAATCCTTCTTAACAGAGAGGTTTCAGAAAACCAAAGTGAAGTCTCAAGTGAGCTTGAAATAAGGCATGGAGTCCCACAAGGATCAATACTGGGAGCCCTATTATTTGTCATATACATAAACGATATGCCAAAAATAGTGAAGAAATGCAAGATTGCTCTATATGCTGATGACACGCTAATTTATGCTGAGGGCAAGAATGGAATAGAATGTAGAGAAAAATTATCGGAGGATATTGAACGACTGACTAAGTGGTTACAGATGAACAAACTTAAACTAAATGAACAAAAAACCAAATATATGGACATTTATATGGAAAACAATTTCACAATAAAAATAAATAACTGTGCAATTGAAAAAGTTGACGAGATAAAATATCTAGGCGTTATAATTGACAAGAAACTTAATCTCAATCACCACATCGATTACATATGTAAAAAAATTGGTAAAGAAATCGGTTTTTTCAAACGTATCAGAAAGAGTTTGAGCACGCTAACAGCAATAAATGTCTACAACACGATTGTTAAGCCGCATTTTGAGTATTGTTCTACGCTTTTATACTCTTGCTGCAATGCTGGTCACATAGCTAGATTGCAAAAGCTGCAAAACAAAGCAATGAGGTCTATTCTCAGATGCAATATATACGCCGCAGTAGGATGGATGTTAGCTAGCCTAAAGTGGCTGAACATAAAACAACGATGGGAGTTTAACACACTAAAGATAGTGTTCAAAATAAAGCATGGACTTGCACCAGCATATTTGAGGGAAGGAACAATAAGTGTTGGTGAATCACAACCATATGCACTAAGAAATACAGATGACTTTAGAATACCATTTAGAGGCACAGCAGCTGCACAAAACACTATACTGTATAAAGGTCTTGAACTATATAATTCACTACCTTTCCACATAAAGTCTGAATCTAATTTTAACGTATTTAGAAATAAATGTGTAAATTTAATCAACATTAATTAAATTAATTTGTACGTTAAATTCTGTTGAACTCGTTGTATTGTAATGGTAATAACTATGTCCAAATAAACTTATCTATCATCTATACCTAATGATATAAAAAATGAAGCAAATTTTCAAAGATTTAAAAGAAATGCATTGAATTTGTAAAACATAATGTTTAAAAATTGTAAATGAAATAGATTGAGTTTGTTTTTCGGCTAACTTACTAAGTTATTATAAATTTAATACTAAGTTTTTTTTGTAAAGTACTTTAAGTACTAATATAATGAATATTGTAGTCTTCTTGCAGCAAGATAGGGAATAGCCACAGAGCCGAATGAATGGATATTGTATATCCAGGAATCGGTGCCTTCCGGCTCTTGCCGAGAAGAACGCAATTCTTCTTCTTCTTCAAAAAAAAAAAAAGATCAAGTGCATTCAGGAATACCAGTTGCCAAAAACAGAAAAATAATTAAAAAGTTTTCTTGGAGCAACTGGTTATTACCGCAAGTTTGTTAAAGACTATTCAAAAATAGCTCACCCCATGATCAAGTACTTAAAAAAAGATAAGAAGATTAATGTCAATGACCCTGAGTATATCCAATCATTCGAGACACTCAAATGAAACATCAGCAGACACCCCTATTCTATAATTTCTTAATTTTGAGAAACCTTTACACGGACGCAAGCAATTAGGTTATAGGGGCAGTTTTGATGCAAGATGGCCAACCAGTATGTTATGCATCCAGATCCTTAAACGATCACGAAAAGAACTATTCCGTGACCGACAACTAGTTCTTGACGATCGTTTGGGCTGTGACTTGCTACAGACCCTACATATGGGGAAGAAAATTTAAAATTATCACTGACCATTTACCAATTAAATACTTAAATAAAAAATACACTGGAAAGGAATTTAGCCAAAGAAATCAGCGGTGGCTTTAAAACTACAGGAATACCAGTTCGAGATAGAGTATTTAAAAGGGAAAGAAAACAAAATTGCAGATTTTCTTGGCAGAATCCCAGAATAAAATGGTAAGAACAACCTACTTAACCAGTCCGTAAATAACAGACGATGTAACGGTATATTCCGAAGACGAACAACAGTTAGATCATATACCAATTAAAGAGACTATAGTCAATAAATATAAAACCCAGTTAATATTTGTCAAAAGTGAACGTCCGACCTCTGTGGTATACGAAACTAGACTGAGTGTTTATTTCATTTGATAGACTTCATTTGGAACATATGTATTAACATTTGGTATATGTGACTTGCTTAGCTTACAAAAGAGTAAAAGAGAGTCTGCAAACAGGAGTATACTCCCACTTTCACCAATATTTAATTTTATCGTTAAAGTACTTGAGAATAAGTTTCCCTAATTCAAAAGCAAAAGTTATACAGTTTTAAAATTGTTAGATAGAGCGACACCAATTTTGTGTCTTAACAGTTCAAACCTATTTCTTGGCAAGGGCTTAGTAAAGATATCTGCCAGCTGATCTTCAGTCGGAATGTAGTGAAGATCAAAAATTCCCTCAGCGAACTTCTCTCGAATGAAATGGAACTTGACATCAATGTGCTTACTGCGTTTATGACACTCAGGGTTGTGTATCAACTTGATAGCACTTTGGTTATCCAAGTACAGGTTCGGTTTGCCGCATCCCTCTTCAAGAAGCTCGTTCATCAGTCGCAACAGCCATACAATTTCCTTGACTGCATCTGAACCTGCCATGTACTCGGCTTCCATAGTGGATAAGGCAACGCATTGTTGGCGTTGTGAAGACCAAGATATCGGTGACCCTCCAAGTAAAAATATAAAACCGTTCGTCGAGCGCCTTGTATCAATGTCACCAGCATAGTCTGCATCACTGTAACAACTAATAATTAGTTTTTTATTTGATTTAAAATGTATACCCAGCATCCTAGTCCCTTTCACGTATCTTAAAAGACGTTTCACAGCAGCAATGTCCTGGGTAGTTGGTTTGTCCAAATGCCGACTAACAACCCCAAGTGCATAACAGATGTCTGGCCTGCTTCCAATCGCTAAATACATAAGACTGCCAGCAGCTACTCTGTACGGAAAATCTCCCACCACTTCTTTTGAATTTGTAAGGTTCTTGTAAGTAATGCCATCAGCTGGTGTAGCAACAGGATGAGCATCAATCATTTTAAATTTCACCAGAATTCTGCCAGCATAAGTAGATTGCTGGAGAAAAATCGATCCATCTGCTTGCCGCTCAATCTCCAAACCCAAAAAACAACGCGCCTCGACTTCAAATCCCTTTTTCAGGTAGTCTAGGAGTTTACTGATGTCTACTTCATTTCCTGTGATCAGCCCGTCATCAATGTAAATTGCCATTATGATGTTTTTCCCGACGAAAACACACGGATCAGCTTCTGTAGCTTTAAATTGAAACGAGCGGAGAAAATTCGAAAATTTTATGTTCCAACATCTGGAAGCTTGTTTTAATCCATAAGGGCTTTTCCTTAGCTTACACACACGACTCGTTTTGTCTTCAAACCCAATCGGTTGTCGCATGTAAACTTCATCCTGCAAATCGCCATTGAGAAAGGCTTTAATGTCGAATTGCTTTAAAGGCATATTTTTACTGGCCGCAACAGTAAGAATTGCTCTAATTGAACCAAAACGAGCTACAGGGCTAAAAGTTTCTTTGGCTGGTGTTGTTGTAAGAATCCTCTAACAACTAGCCTTGCCTTGTACCTCTCGGGCTCATTGGTATTAGCATGCTTTATTTTAAAGACCCAACGATTATCCATCACCTTTTTTTTCAGGCGGAAGATTGACCAGTTCCCAGGTATTGCTTCTGTTGAGTGCCCATATTTCTTCCTCCATAGCTGCTTGCCACTTTGCCTTGTCTCTGGATTCGAAAACTTCCTCATAACTTTGTGGTTCACACACTGAAGCCACAGATGCTGCTGCTTCCAGGGTAGATATCAACGAATTCCCTTTATCATTTCGAGCGCTTCTCAAACGCTTGCTTATGTGCTCTGCAGGACTTAATTCTATTGCATTTACTTGAACTGAGGATAAATCTTCAACGTCTAACCGGTCGTCTTCCTCCAGTGAAGTTTCCTTTTCTTCAGAATGTAATTCACTTTTGAGATGTTTTCCTTTCTCGTGGTTTTGTTCTTCACAATCTGGATTCTTGCTAACTTCATGTACAATCACTGTTCCTGAAATAGGGACATTCTTAAAAATGACATCACGATTTACCTCAATTTTATTGCTCGCAGGAAGGTAAATACGATATCCTTTAATATCCTCCGGATATCCAACAAAAAATCCCTGTTTTGCGTTTGGATCCCATTTCTGGCGTTTTTGCGAAGGAATATGAGCATAGCATTCAGTACCAAATACCTTTATATCCTTAAGGTTTGCCTTTTGATCACTGCCAATTCACAAATCAATCGGAGTTTTTCCATGCATATCGGTCGGTCCCGTGCGGTTCAATAAGAAACATGCAAAATTGACCGCTTCCGCCCATAATCGTAGAGATAACCCTCGTGCGTGAATCATAGTCCTAGCCGCCTCCACTATAGTTCGCATCTCCCTCTCTGTTCTACCGATCTGCTAAGGAGAGTAAGGTACAGATGTTTGATGCCGAATACACTCTTTTTCAAGCAAATTTCTAACACCCGAGTTCACAAATTCTAGGCCATTGTCCGTCCGAATTGTTTTAATAGCCATCCCAGTCTCCGTTTTAACTTTGCTTATAAACGTTTTAACACATTTGAGAACCTCTCTTTTCTCCTTTATAAAATATACAGCTCTGTATCTGGAAAAATCGTCCTTAAATAAAAGGAAGTATTTGGAGCCCCCAACTGAATTGTTTTGCATTGGGCTACACAAATCAGCATGGACTAGTTCCCCTACCCGCATGCTCTACTCCCACTACTTTCAAATGGCAATCGATGCAGCTTACCTAATGCACATGCATCGCAAAAGAAGTTATCTGTGTCATGGAAATCTATACAACGCTGCTTTAGAAAATTCCGGACATAATATACATGCTGGTGTCCAAACCGCTCATGCCAAGTCTTAATGTCTTCAAGTTTGACGGTTGCAATCGCTGGTTCCTTAACCTTAAACTTCATCTTAAATAATGTAGACTCACGTACTCCCATTGCCACAGTATGCCCGTCCTGCAAAAGCTTACATTTGTTTTTATTAGACACCATTTTCAAATTTTTATCCATGGCTGCATTTGATGAAACTAGATTTAGATGAATATCAGGAACATACATGACATCTGAGAGGAATTTCGGGAGCCAGTTTTTACCATTAAATGAAAGTATGTTAATTTTTCCCCTACCAAATGCACTAATAGTTTCTCCGTTACCCACGCGAACGAATTGCGGATTTTCAAACGGCACATAATCGACTAACCAATCCATACGAAACGTCATGTGGTCACTTGCTCCAGAGTCAAGAATCCATTCGTTACATTTCCCTTCAGTAGAACCAATCATTGTGCATGTGCACACGAAAGCGTCACCATGAGAATCCTTTTGAGCAACATGTCCGTGTTCGTACCTTGATGGACAATCCTTTTTCCAATGGCTCGGTTTTTTGCAGAAAAAGCATTTTCCCGACTTACCCTTGGATTTATTGTGGCTTTTTGAAAAATGTGTTCCTCTTTTAGCAACTAATGCACTCGTTGTCGCCTCTGTTTCAACATGCACTTGCAGTTTTAGACGTGACTCTTCCATTATTAAGCGAGACATTAGGTTCTCAATAGTTTTGTTGCTTGAAGCCGTTGATTCCCATGCAGTAAAAAAAATGGTTATATTCCTGTGGTAACGTCATGAGAATTTTGGTAATCAGCACTGTCGTCGATATTGATTCACCACATTCTTTTAATTGATGTACAATTGATTCAAGTTTCGATATATGAGTGGCAATATCATCAGAAGGATCCTTTGAGAAACTATAAAATCGTTGTTGAATCAGATGTATATTAGTTTCTGCCTTTTGTTCATACACTGATTCCAATTTCTTCCACATGGCATGTGACGTGGTACAGTTCATTATATGGACAAGTGCTTGTGGACCTACGCTCATCACAATAATTTTTTGTGCTCTCCTATCTAGTTTTTCCCATTCCCGCAATTTCGAAACTTCCTTTACCTCGGGCATCTCCATTTTCCCATTAACAACATCATACATATTGCTGACACTTAGCATGACTCTAATCTGAAATTTCCAGGTACTCCACTGGTCTGTACTTAACTGCTTATCAATTTTAAATAAATCGCCCTCCATTTCCAAAATGCGAAAGCCTATGCAAACTAAATTAACTGCGCCTCACTTCCCGCCTTCACTTCCCGCTATTCTTTGACTGCCGAAAAGGTTAGCAATAAAAAAAACCGCAAGGAAAACTATTATGCGCTTTAGTTAAACTGCAAAATTGCTAATACAATGGACTTTGGACTGGGCCCATAACCTGTCAAAAGTAAACGTCCGACCTCTGTGGTATACAAAACTAGAGTGAGTGTTTATTTCATTTGATAGACTTCATTTGGAACATACATGTATGTATTAACATTTGGTATATGTGACTTGCTTATCTTACAAAAGAGTAAAAGAGAGTCTGCAAACAGGAGTATACAAGCAAGAATTTTTACTTAAATATGGCTGAATTACTCTAATAATATTATCCCACTCTGTAGATAGAGAAATAGAAATCCTACACGGAAGAATAATCATTTCCATTGATATGATTAAGGGAAAAGAATATTGGACCGATGTGTTACGAAGGTATATTAAGCCAGGTATTACAGGAATATTTACGGAGCTTTCCTATAATGAATTTAACAAAATACAACAACTAATAATAGAACTATTTAGTCACGACAAACAGGTAAAATTTATTAAAGCAACGAGCACGAGAGATAAAAAATTTAGAAGAAACACAGAAACAAATATCTTTATATCACACACAAGAAAACCTCCAAAGTGGTATTATAGAAACGTATCATAGTTTAAAAAATAAAATATATTACCCCAACTTGATTAAAGAAATCACCAAGATTATAAATAACTGTAGAGTATGTGTCGAGACCAAATACGAAAGGAAACCAATTAAAGCGAAATTTGAAATAAGTGAAACACCTGATCGACAAGCTAACCAAGAAAACATATGTTTATCACTTACCTAATAGGAATTGGACGAAAAAAATAGAGACACTAGAAGAACACTTTTCGAAATTCGGTAAAACAGAAAAAATCAACGCTGACAATGAATTTAATACAGAAAACTTTAAGGAATATTTAAGAGAACACCAGGTAGAATTACATGTAACTAAACCCAATACACATACAGGCAATAGCGACATAGCGAGATTTCACTCAACTTTACAGGAAAAATTAGTAGCTATCAGACACCTAGATTTAACATTGATCCAAAAAATGCACAGAGCAGTAAACAACTATAATAATCGATATCACTCCACATTGAAAATGACACCGGAAGAAGCAATGTTCGCGGATGTGGCGACATTGGCAAACCTAATAAGAGTAGAAAAGGAAAATAGGATTAGAAAATTAAATCTGAATAGAGAAGTATATAGAGAAAGAAGACAAGTAGTACCACTAAAGAATTACAAGCGAAATTATTATATTACAGAAGTTATAATAAGTGATCAATACATTGTAGAAATAAATCAAACCAAATATATGTATGATGATAAGACGCGGTATGAAAGCGATTTAAAACCTACGAATAATTGTATTACAACGGAAATTGTAAGCTTTTAGAAAACTTCTTAATTGAAATTAAGAAAATAAATGACAGTACCATTATTTGTAAAAATATGAAAGTACAAGAAATAATAAATCGATGCGATGATCGAAATATTAAGTTAAACGGAAATTACCTAATAGTGTTTAACAACTGTACGATTAAAATATTAAACGAGACATTTAGCAATAGTAATATAGAGTTTAAGGAAAGATTCTATTATTCAGATGAAATAAGCTATAATTTTACGAAACCATTAAATTTTGAAGACATTATTCAAAGAAATATTGTAAATATAGAACACATTAAGCTACTACAATTTAAATTTATTAAAAAAATGTAAGCTATTTCGTAAGCTCAACCGTACTCTGCATCTTAATAATAATCATAATTTTAATTACAAAACTATCAAAAAGAAATAAGAAATTAAAAATATCCATTAAAGCACTTAATCAAAATACCCACCAGCCTAATGAAATTCAGGAGAATATTCAATCTAAGAGGGGAGAGGTTACATACCCTATCGGGTCGCCACAACCTTCAATCTTCGCAATATTACAACAGGCGCAATCACCTGCATCATTTTTGTATATTCTCCCATTTCCCCTTTCTTTCGAAGCATCGCTTCATAGCCGGACACCCGAACTCAAGTTGGAGTTTCGTACCCAAAAAGCTGTCCAAACCAAATTGCGGTCACACGGTTTTGATACCTGGATACTTGAGCCTACGATAAGCGAAGTAGAATAAAAATTCCATTCATACTCATAGTCAGTTCAGTAGTTCCTAAGCTCGTGGTTAGTGCGGTACGCTCGTGTATATCTCTTGCTAATAAAAACATCTTTTTTTTTTAAAAACGTTTCCCGCAATAGTATTTATTTGAATTTTTTAAACCCTTTAAAGCCATATTGTACTAGAGCTTAGTACAACTCGACTAATGGTGAATTTACATTTTTTTACCCTTACTAATATTAAATATTTTTCATCGCCAACATTCTCGCCGGCTGTGGAGTTGTCCGCAACTTTGAGTTCAAGCTGACCTGGCATCACTATCGTTAACTGTGAAGTTAGTCTCTATTAATTACATTAGAAAAAAGGAATAGGATAGGTATGTTTAAGTTAATTTCAGTGGTATATATTTGAATAGATTAAGAGTCTTTTATTATTTTTAGATTTAAGAATTAATAAATATTTATATAATGAAAGCAATTGTGCGTTTTATTGTCGGGAAGTGAACTACGAGTTTTCGAATTAACGTGAGATGTATTAGGGTAATGGTATTATGTGAGGGTATTTAGTTTGCGGAGTTAGAGTAAAATTATCTTATGATGAATATTATGATTTTGATTATGATAATTATTGTAGAATTTTGTACTGGTTGTTGAGTTCAATATTATGATTTGTTCATATTATCGGATAGTTTGATCCGCGTTGGTGTTGTTATCCGGAAGTAACAAAATTTTTGTAATCGGCTATTTAAATTCTCCCCTTTGTGTTTTGACGCTTATGACTCGAATTAAGTTGTGCGCACCTGGGTATACATGTGTGATACGGGTAAGCATCAAGAGTACAAGATTCCCGAATTGTGGTTGTGCTTCCTTGGTAAGCCACTTGGGACGTTGTTGAAGTCGTGCGAGATATCCGGAGCTCCGTCGCTTCCAGAAGGAATGGAGCATGCGTTCAACTCGCTTCCATCGATCAATATGACTAAAATTTTGTTCTGTTACGTCCGGTTGCGGTATGTTCCTTGTCGGCTTTCCGAACAGGAAATGTGCTGGAGTTAACGCAGTGCAGTCATCCGGATTACCCGAGGGGTAAGTGGCCGAGAATTCAAACATCCCTCTATTTGCGTCAGAAGCCTATAGAACTCCTCAAATATTAGCGACTCATTACCAACGATTCTTCTAAGATGATACTTGACCGATTTAACACCGGCTTCCCAAAGACCTCGTCGTTGGCTAAAGAATCGGCAAAATCCTTCACATTTAATTTAGCAGCAAGTGTTGTCATGTCACTTATCAATTCCAAGTAAATAGCTTTGATAGACAAACAAATAAACAAAGAAAAATAAGCCTTTATGGACCGGTCCTTATAAAGGGTGGTCCAACGAAAACGCACGACGATAATTGTAAATAATCTCAATATTTTTTATTATGATAGAAGGATCTATGGCAATTATGTGTGAAACAAAATATCGGCCAAATGCTCGCCACGGCTTCGGTGGCATACCTCTTTCCGATGGTCCATATTTTCAATGACTCTGAGACAGTCGTTAATGTGCCTTCTCATCCTTTAGCTTTTGAATTGTTCTTGGCTTATTGACGTATACTTTTTATTTTAAATATCCCCAAAGAAAGAAATCCAACGGTGTCAAATCACATGATCGTGGCGGCCAATTAACATCGGCACGACGTGAGATAACACGGCCTTTGAATTTCTCGCGCAAAGGAACCATTGTTTCATTGGCTGTGTGGCAAGTGGCACCATCCTGTTGGAAGCACATATCGTCCATATCCATATCTTAAATTTCTGGCCATAAGAAGTCCCTTATCATCTCGATAGCGAACACCATTCACGGTAACTGCTTGGCCGACCTCATTTTCGAAGAAGTACGGCGCGATGACGCCGCCAGCCCATAAACCGCACCAAACAGTCACTCTTTGTGGATGCATCGGCTTTTCAACTCGTGGATTCTCTCCCACTGAGTTGAAAGTGTGCCTCGTCGCTGAAGATGATTTTCTTTGTAAAGTCACCATTCACTTCTGTCTGTTCAGCCAACCATTCGGCGTATTGACGACGCTTGAAATCGTCAGTAGGCTTAAGCTCTTGAGTCAATTGAACCTTGTAAGCGTGTAAATTCAAATTTTTATTCAAAATTCGCATCAGTGATGTTCGTGAGATGTTCAATTGTTGGGCACGACGACGAGTCGAGGTTCACAGCTCTTCTGCCACACTATCGCGAACAACAGCAATGTTTTCCGCAGAACGAACTGGGCGAGCATGCACAGGTGTTTTCACATTTCATACAGACCCGGTTTGCTGAAATTTGTGCACAATTCCACCGATTGTGGACAAAAAAATCAAGAGGCTTCAACAATCTTACCGCGCTGCTCAATTGTGTACCTCTCCATGGTTAAATTTGTCAAACACTGAAACAAAGAAATGTCAAATTAAGTGGGGCAAAAAAATTTGACGTTAAGGTGTCACTCACAATTAACATCGTGCATTATGATTGTACCACCCTTTATATCTTCAGATCAATCGGACCAGCATAATCTACCCCGTGTAAATAAATGGTTTTGATATTTGTACTCTTGGGGCTGGTAGATTTTCCATTAATTGTCTTGATGGCTTAACTAGATATCTAAAACACATGGTGCAAGAATGAATGCATTTCTTGATGCTGTTCTTGAGGTTCAGAATCCAATACTTGTTTCTAAGAAATGCTGTCATCTCTTGGATACCTCCATGGACTGTTTTATCGTGCGCGTCCTTGATTATCGGCTTGCTCAAGACTTAAGATTTTCAAGATTATATGATGTCGTTGGTTGTAATTTAGTGTTGAGTTGTCCAACCTACCTCCTACCCGTAGAATACCATCCTTGTCGACAAAAGGATTCAAACTCTTAAATCCTTTCGCCTCGCTGTCACCAAACATGTTGGATTTTGTTGACCGGATGATGAGAAGGCTCGCTGCTTAAATTTTCGCAGGCCGTAGAGAATTCCTAATCCGAAGTTTGTTTGATGTGCAACAATTCGAAATGAAATTCCTGCAGTATGCGAGGACTCGCAAGAGTTTTCTGCAGACTCGAATATGTCGACACTAATTTGTCTAGGTCTTTCCGCTTTGCTGCTCCGTAATGCACGCGGATTTGGCGTAACTCCTCATCTCCCTTGAACTCTACTGGTTGTCCAGAACGACTTCGACACTAAATCCGAAGGCTTAACTCCCTTTGACAACAAATCGGCTGGATTCTGATGTGATGGAATATATCTGCAGATGCTACAATTGGCACCCCGCTGAATTTCTGCAACTCGATTACTAACGAAGGTTTTCCACTTTGATGGATGTGATGATATCCAGGCAAAAGTTACAATGGAATCAGTTCATGAGTAGGTTTTACTTATTTCCAAATTTAGGGTCTTGATGGCATACTCCAACAGCTTGGTAAGGAAGACTGCAGCCCAAAGTTCCAGTCTTGGAAGTGTCACTGTCCTAAAGGGAGCCACCTTCGTTTTGGACACAAGCAAATGCAGCGCCACCGTTCCATGATCCTGGTAAACCGGTGAGTATACTGCAACCCCATAAGCTTTCTCTGAGGCGTCATTAAACCCATGCAATTCCAGATTCTTTGACTGCGTTTTGGGAGTGAATCCAACGTGGAATCTTGATTTTTGGATATTTGGCAATTCCCATTGAAACTTTCCCATTTTTTCCAGGGCGGTCGAGAGTGGTTGATCCCTGCATAAGTATTTTTGCTTTTACGATGCAAGGTGAGATCCATCCAAGAGGATCGAACATAAGCGCGAGTCCAGCTTCCCGTTGGGATTTCCTCAAGAATTGACTCCACGTTGCTTACCCATTTACGTAAATTAAAACTTCGTGCTGACAAATTAATCTAGATTCTTTTACCTTACCTCCATCAATAGAGTCTGCTCCAGAGATCAAATCGTCAACATACATTTCGTTTCAGATTGCTTGATCACCAACTGGATGACGATCTTGTTCTTCCGCCGCTAACTTGTGGATAGTTCGAATAGCGAGGTGAGGTGCACTTGCTGTTCCAAACGTGACAGTATCCATTTTATTTTAGAGTCCTTCCAAAAGATGAATTTGTAGTGAGCATGCCCTTTTTTCATACGAATTTGAGGATACATCTTTTCGATGTCCGCTGTGAAAGCATATCGATAAATTCGTCATTTTAATAAAATATCAATTATATTTGTTTGTATTTTGGGTTCAACCATCAGATGTTCGTTCAAAGATCGGCCATCTACGCATTTTGCTGCTGCATCAAAAACAACTCTCAACTTAGTTGTAGTACTGGAGGACTTCATGGTGGGGAGTAAAATAGTGACACGGCGACTTCAACACCATCAGAAATCTAGATTTCCGACATATATTTCAGTTGAATGTATTTGTTTATGCATTTAATATATTCCCGATGTTGTGTTGTGTCTCCTTGTAGTCTTCGTTCTAATTGTAGAAACCTACGCAAAGCTCCTTGCTTCGAGGTACTAAGCGCAGGTTGATTTCCAACCTTGGACGGAAGACTTACCTCGTAGCGGCCATCAGGCAGTTGATTGGTCATTTCCACCTAATACTTCTCTTCAATTTCTCCTCCAAACATCGCTTCCGAGTGGCACGGCAATCGTTCCCGGTCGCATTGGTCCGCCAATGCTAGGCCATCCAGATGCGTCCAAGTCTTAAATAGCATTCTTTTGGCCTGGAGAAAGCCTGTCAGGGACTTGAATATATAAGCCCGTGTGGTGGTCATAAAATATGTGTGGAGAGAGCCAAACACAATGTCTACTGACTAACGACACGTGCCACTGTTAATCTTTCCCAACCCGGACACTTTGATGTGGGTGTTTTTTGTCGGCACCTTCAATACTTTAATTGCGTCTTCGCTGATAAATCATGCGTCAGATCCGGGATCGATTAGGGCTATATATTCCCCCGTTGACGAGTGAGCCTTTATCACAGCGGTGGACAGTAGGATTTGCTGGATGTTCCCTTGTTGTGTGTGGAAGTTGCTGATGGTGTTTGAGTTAGAGGATGTGAATGCAGATTATGTGGAGCTGTTAGTGGGTGGTGTCGGATTTTGTGAGCAGTTGGGTACGTTTGGGGTTGAGTTGGCCCAATAGATCTTGTTTCTGCGTTTTGAGTATTTGTGTGTAAGAGGGAGTGGTGCATCTGTTGACAGAAATAGCACCGAATATTGCTCTGGCACTGTTGTGTTGAGTGGCTAGGCAATTTCGGCAAACTCCTATCCTGTCAACTGTCTGCGACTGCTCATTTTTACACGTTCGAATGGCATGCTGCCTCTTTATGCAGACAGCACAACTGTATTCCTCTTTTGTCTTTGGCTGAACGTGAAAGGTGTGTTTGGTCGACTGCGGTAATGTGTTTTTCTGATCCTGTCCCTTATTCAACCCCAGCGGCACCCGTTTTCTGAATTTTGTCTCCAGAAACTCCTTGAACTCGTCTAAGGTGGGCAGCTCTTTGCTCGCACCCAGACGTTCCTCCCGGAATTGTTGACTATCAGATTCCAATGATCAACAGGAACACCGAGGTTTTCTAGTCAGTCCCGAAGCACTTTCAATATGTATGATTGGTTGGCCAAAGAAGCACTTAAGCTGTGCGTTCACCAACATGCGCTTGTAGTCATATCGAGATGTTAGAATCGACCAAGCCTTCTCATAATTTCCAATGTTCTGATGTGCCAATAACCATTCTGCATCTCCTGATAGACTCGACTTCAAATAATGAAGTTTTTGAACCTCGAAGAGCGACTTATTTCGAAGGATCGAATATGTCGTAGAAGACCCAGTTTTCGTACTTGCCCGTAAAGGTCGGCAAGTTTATTGTTGGCAAATGCAGCTAGCTGTGCACAGCATATTGTTTGACAGGAGCAGAAGGTGCAGCTACCTAATCCTGTCGAAGTTGGTCAAAAGTGTCTCGCACTGCTCACTGTCGGTTGCACTGACTGCGTTTTCACTCGGGATTATCTTCTTCTTGCAAATTTCCTCTAGAATGACAAGGCGACGATTGATGTTGTTCCTAGCTCACCTGGTTGCGCCTGTCTTCCGGAAGTTAACAAATTCCTTTTGAATGATGGCCAAAGTATTTTTAAGTAACGTCGCATCCTGTGATGTCATTCTTATTTTTTTTGTTTGGATGTGTAAAGAAAATTACGCGAAAATCCGGTTAGCACAATTGGTAAAAAAAATAGTTTCTTCCTTTTGTCTATTGTGTTATTGTCGCCTGATCCGGCTCGAAGGACCAAAATGATCAGTGTGGTGTGGTGTGGAGCGAATATCAAAGAAAATGAATGCAACTTGAATAATTTTTGAAAACAACGTGTACTTTTCTTTATTTTATAACCCAAAAAAAACAATTCTATATATATGTATGTAGGAGTGGAGCAGAGAAGATGACGGGAGAAGCATTGGTCCCATGAGTGGTTTTCGCTATATATACAATCTAAATAAATCTAAAATAAAGTGAATTACTTCTTATATCTATAGTTATTTTTTTTTCTACGAGTGCCTCGAAGAAGAATTGAATGTACCATATATTTTTTTTTTCAGATACTTGACATTTTTTAAACTCTTCAAAGCCAGATGGTACTAGAGCTTAGTACAACTAGACTAATGGTGATTTTACAATTTTTTTTAACCCTTACTAATATTAAATATTTTTCGTCGAACAAGGGTTTTATATCACAGACTTTGTAGTTATCTGATTATTTTCACAGCGGGCACATTTCTTTTCGTTGGTACTTTGTTTGTACTTTTAATGTGC
Source organism: Merodon equestris (assembly GCA_958301585.1). NCBI lineage: Eukaryota > Metazoa > Arthropoda > Insecta > Diptera > Syrphidae > Merodon > Merodon equestris. The sequence continues at coordinate 49,384,988 of OY284417.1, read as the reverse complement.
CAGTGATCGTAAGACAATTGACTGTGCATTAAAAAAAAGTACCAACGATATAAAAAATAAACAAAACGCCTCTAAAAAATAAACAAATTCCGAACGTCCCGGAACCAAATATGTACTTTAACGACTACTAGAAATGCAACTGCTCATATTGTAGAAATAAATCAAACCAAATATATGTATGATGATAAGACGCAGTATGAAAGCGATTTAAAACCTACGAATAATTGTAATACAAACGGAAATTGTAAGCTTTTAGAAAACTCCTTAATTGAAATTAAGAAAATAAATGACAGTACCATTATTTGTAAAAATATGAAAGGACAAGAAATAATAAATCGATGCGATGATCGAAATATTAAGTTAAACGGAAATTACCTAATAGTGTTTAACAACTGTACGATTAAAATATTAAATGAGACATTTAGCAATAGTAATATAGAGTTTAAGGAAAGATTCTATTATTCAGATGAAATAAGCTATAATTTTACGAAACCATTAAATTTTGCAGACATTATTCAAAGAAATATTGTAAATATAGAACACATTAAGCTACTAAAATTTAAATTTATTAAAAAAATTAAAAAAATGTAAGCTATTTCGTAAGCTCAACCGTACTTTGCATCTTAATAATAATCATAATTTTAATTACAAAACTATCAAAAAGAAATAAGAAATTAAAAATATCCATTAAAACACTTAATCAAAATACCCACCAGGCTAATGAAATTCAGGAGAATATTCAATCTAAGGGGGGAGAGGTTACATACCCTATCGGGTCGCCACAACCTTCAATCTTCGCAATATGACAACAGGCGCAATCACCTGCATCATTTTTGTATATTCTCCCATTTCCCCTTTCTTTCGAAGCATCCCCCCCCCCCCCCCTATCATTATTCCAGCAACCATTCCCGATCTTCTGAGAATCACAACAACACCTCAAGAACCCCTGCGAACACAATCCCCAAATAACCTTTTGGAACTAAAATCCATGATAGAAGAACAACTTGAGACACAAAATGAAAATATGATGAATGTGCTCACAATCAGCAAGTAAACAGAATATACCTGTAATGAAAATTGTTATAAGGAACGCAAACGGCCCCAGCACATCGAAAGAACAATGCAAACAGAACCTAAATACGCTAGGTACGATATTTATTGCAGGAGGCGACTTTAACGCAAAAAATACAGACGGGCTCTAAAATAAAAAATATAAAGGGCTCTACACTACTAGGGGTATTTATTTCGCTTAATGTGAATTTTCAAAGCACTGGAGAACTAACATACTGGTCCACAAATAAAAGACCCGACCTAATAGACTTCTGCATTTATAAAAATATGTATACGAAAAAAAACTTAACAGCAAAGACATGCCTCGTCCTTTCATCTGACCGTTGCCTCCATTATTAATTTTTATGAAAGCTGTTGCGGGGCAACATAAATTCATCATGTGGAAGTGCCGTCGGCAAATTGCATTTGTGCAAAAAGCCGACGGCAAAGCGTCATCCGAACGAAATCTGGGAGGTCAGAAGTGGAACAAGACCCACAAGTTCCACATGTGGAAGCCAAAAGGTCTCCCATTTTTGGCTCCTCCCACGCGCACATGTGCATACATATTTCTGCACAGTACGTCTTCAATCTAGCCGATCTCCACAACCTGGGGTGAACGACCTCAACGGCGACGATCAGCTGTTGTTTGGGTGGGAGCTGTAAAATTGGGACTGTACGAGCTAATAACTTGCCGTCGGCAATCTGCTTCTTGTATTGTACTTTTGACTTTCCATGCGACTTGTGCATACGTCGAGTGGATATTCGACACTTATTCGTCGGAAGTTAAATAAAACAATTATCGACAAATAAAAATCGACAACTATTCGTCGGAAATTATAATAATAATAAAAAACATTGAAGTATTGTAAATTCTTGGTGCGTTTTTGTTTTTTCTTAGTAAGTTCGCCGATCTTTCCACCATTTTTTTTTGCTAGTATCCTTGGCAGCAACAGTTACTGCCAACAATACAACAGATGTCAAGAATTAAAAGCCAAACTAAACAAGACTAAAAAAGAATTAAAGGAACTCCTACATGATCGCAAAAATAAATGCCTTAACAACTACTTAGCAAAACTAGCCTCAACTAACCCCAACCCCAAACGAATTACTGTCTATGGAAAGCCACAAACAATATAAGAACAATAATCTTACACACAATCAAACAACAATCAACCACCCATTATAAACGGCAACAATACGTGGTCTAGAACAAATCTAGAAAAAGTCAAAACACTAGCAAACTTTTTTGCAAAACGCGTTTCAAACGAGAAAGATGACTAACCCCACCACGAACGAGAATACACAAACCGACCATTGAAGAAAAAATTAAGTACTTTATAAAATACTAAACAAAAGTATTGGTTTTGATCTAATAACTGGGCAAATTCTTAATGAACTACCTGACCATGCATTAGTATTTATTAGAAATATTTTCAACGCCCTTCTTCCACACAAGTACGAGTACTTTCAAAGAATTGCAAAGTAGCTGAAGTGAACGTCATCCTGGCAAGGACGCAAAAAAACTAATAACTATCGACCTATTTGTTTACTACCAATTATATCAAAACTACTAGAAAAAGTTATTCAAGCCAAACTACAACCAATACTTGGCCAAAATAGAATTATACCCAACCACCAATAGGCAACAACACTCAACAGTACAGCAGACACACAGGGCTATAAATAAAATTTTGAATAATTTAGAAAATAAAAGATATTGTTCTGCCTTTCTCCTTGACGTATTTAAAGCTTTGGCAGACGAAACTACTCTATAAGTTAAACAAAACACTACCACTAGACTTGTACTCGAGCAGCGGCTTTTTTATGACACAAGGATGAATGCTTCAAGCCGATAACAGTCCTAGCAGTCGTCCAGGGAAGCGTCCTCGGCCCACTCTTCCTACTATACACATCAGGTATACAGATATACCAAACCCAACTTTACAAAATACTATGCTAGCTACATTCGCTGATGATATTGTTGTCCTTCAAGCTAGTAAAAACCTAACAAAAGCAAATTGTAAACTTCAAAGATATCTCAATAATACTATCGAGTGGTTTGTAAAATGGGGCATCCAAATAAATGAAGAGAACGTTCGAAGGAAGAACAGCTAATGACAAACCCATACGAACTAGCGACTGCGCCAGATACCTCGAATTATTTATTGACAGTAAATTGACGTGGGATACAAAAAAGGAACCAAGTAAACGATAAATTCCAAACAAATGATAAACACATGCTTTTGGATGGTCGGTAGTAACTCAAGACTATCAAAGGATAACAAACTACTTATATACAAGTTGATAAAACGTGGTATGTACCAAAGGATAGAATTCAAAAAGACCTCCAGCAACCGTTGCAGAAGAAGCAAATAGTTGTTGCAAAAAATAATGATTTAAAGTCCTACAACACACAAACGGTGAAACAGACTAGACGATTAAAGCGATTTCGACCAACTGACTTAGTTCATAGATTTTCTTAAAATCTGGGGATACTGTTAGGTTTCTAAAGGAATATAATATGCTTAATGGAAAAGTAAAACAGAACAACGAGCGACAATGCTTCGGGTGGCTTAAAGCCAGCCTGTGTCAAAATACAAGAAAAAAAAATAAAATGTTAAACACCAAACAATTTTAAAGGACATACATATAGGTACATAGGTCCTACAATGTACATTGTACTTTATATTTTGTTAAAACATTAAATATATGTCAAAAAGACAGATGTTAAATAAATGGTATAAAAAAATGTTCCGCTTCCTTATGTCAATTTGACACACTGAAAATTCGAGTGGATATTATCGGACTATTACTTCGTCATATTGGGTTAGGATTCTGGTTCAAGGTAAAAATCGTGGATAATATGTCTCCGATATCTATACTTACGGCAGATGTCGCTGTAAGCTGTACAAAAAATTTCCCTAATAAGATCCCGCTTGTCAAATCGACACAAATGAGATACATATCTTCTTTGTTATCTATGTTCTTTCATTTCTTGTGATGGATTTGTTGAAGTAAGATGCTTCTTCTTCTTTTACTTTTTTTCCGGCGTCGTTATGGTCAGAAGTGTAGGACCATAACCTTCCCACTTAACTGCATTCCTACTGGTCCGTTTGTGGGGTCCGCCGGTTTGACCTCAGAAAGTAGCGGCAAGCTTCCCGGTTTGGGATTACTTCATCGCTGAGGCCAATCAAATGCTTGTGTTTTTGCATTTGTTTGCACCAATTGTTTTTGGACCTGCCTTTTTTTTTTTTTTGTGTGACACGGGCATGCTCCAGATTTTTTTGTTTGATCTTACTCTTACAACACCGGTGATCTCCAGTCGTGTCAACCCACTGATTTGCATGTACACTTGTGGGGCAGTTTAATGGTGGTATATGTGTCCCTAGGCTCACTTTGGTGTTTTCTAAATTGCCTAGCTGTGATTTTTGTTTACCTTTGTTTTAGTCGCATTTTACGACAAGCGAGAGGTATCGCTGCAGGGATATTCTTAACCCGTCCCTGCACGAAAGTTGTTGAAGTAAGATGCTTTTGTTTTTATAAAAATGGATTTATGTATCCATTTTCGATTAATGCAGTGAATATCATTCAAATAGTGATGATGATTTTATACCGAGTTATAATGAAGATAGTAGTAAAGAGACATACGAAAGTGATGATTCCGATGCAGAATATTTTGAGCAACAGACAAGAGAAGATGCTGTTACACAGTCAAATATAATGCTTCTTTCGAAAGATAAAAAAAATTGAATATTCAAAAGAGTCGATGCCATTGTCTCGGGCAAACAGATTTTCAACCACATCATTCGCTAATAGACAAGGCATAACTTTTTGTTATTTTGCTTCTCAGCCCGTATTTGCTTCTGGTCAGTGCACGGATATCCGTACATAATTTTTATTGTTTATCGAACCATTTGAAAAAATTGTTCTGCAAATGATTAATTTGTATGGTACTCATCGATACCGAAGAGACAATACAGAAATTGATAAGGTGCAACTGCTTTTTTTGGTTTACTTTTATTGGCTGGAGTTTACCGTTCGAAAGGAAAATCTGTTACTGAACTTTAATACGATTAGCCCGGCAGACCAATTTTTGCATCAAAACGTTTCAAACTGATAAACAATTGTTTGCGTTTCGATTGAAAGGATACCATTTATATAAAATTTAATCCCGATTGGAATATTTAAAAAATATATATTAGTATAGAAAAGTTTATATTTAATTTTTTCTTTTACAAATGAACTTCAATATATTTTTCTGATATTTTTTAACAGCAAATTAAGTATTTTTGTTTTCTTAAAAGATTAGACACTTCAAGTCACTAACAGATACTTCTTTTCAGAGGTGTCATCATTCTTACCACTCCAGGGCTTCATATGGTCCGCTGACGTCGTTGTCGTTCTTGGTCCCTCTTGGTTTCCAATGTGAAAGATGTGTACTACGATAATGTCCCATATATTTCGGATAAAGTTTTAAGCCAGGGCCAAGCTGAGTGCGTTTCACTGCAACCAGGTCATTTACAGCATATTGGCGAGCAGCTTTCCGTTTCTTGTTATAGTCACGAGCGTTTTCCTCTTGAATCAAACGTATATCCTCGGGGGCTTCTTCTCTTACCTGGTTACGGTCCTCATCGAAAGCCTTCAGGATTTCCTCGTCTATTACATACCTTTCAATATCAGCATCGGTCCTTGTCTTCATCTTGATCCCTGTTAGCACCTCGAACGGACTTCTTTTAACAGATCGTTGATAGCTTGAGTTCAACAGCATTTTAAGTTTAGAGGTGTGACGATACCACTTGCATGGATCCTCAATGGAAAGCTTGGTCAATACCCCAATAATAATCCGGTTGATTCGTTCCACCTGGCCATTTGCACGGGGCACAACGGTCATCGTAAGTAAATGTTGAATTCCTTCTGTCTCACAATACCTGCGAAGTTATTAGAGGTGAAGGCTGTGCCGCGATCTGAGATGATTCTGGATGGGTTCTAAAAGACGGCTTTTTGTTGTTCTAATTTACTGAGCACTTCCGCTGTTGATGTCAACTTGAAGGGGTAGATCGAAACAAATTTGGAGAACGCATCTACCACGCAGAAGATATAATTATAGTTTTTGTTGGCCGAACTTAAAGGACCAAGGTGATCTACATGTCATGTGTCAATAGGATGCTCAAATTAATCGAACGTAAGTAACCCTCCTGTTTACTAGTGTTTCGGTCACTCTGAATACATCGGACACATTTTCTCCTTACAGCATCGATTCAATTACGCAAGTTTTGAATGAAATTCTCCTTGCACAAAATTTCTTCTGTTTTTTTGGCGCCAAAATGACCTTCATGTACTGATTTGATTACATCTTTGCCATACCTTTAGGAATGCAAAATAGCATGTTCCCTTTTCCGTCATCCTTATAAAGTGTGTTATGTTCAACAAAGAAACCATCGTAGGGTCCACTCTCGAGACTTCTCTTAGTTGCTTTGAAACACCCGTCTCCTTGTGCCAATTGAATGTGGGAAAGGAATTCAATTGCGATTATCATATTGGTGAAATTCCTGCTGAGGGCATCCACATGTTTCATCCTCCAGCTAGAGCGATGTTTCAATGTGTAATTATAATCTTGGAGCTGTAGATCCCAACCCGCGACACTTCTTTTCCATTGTTGCCTTGAAAGCAGCGCAGTCAGTCATAATTTTAAAGTTGATACCAAGTAAATAAGTACGGAGTTTCTTTAGAACACTGACAATGGCTAACACCTCCAATTCGTAACTGCAATATCGTTCTTGCACGGGGCTGGACTTCTTGCTGAAAAAATAGACTGGATGAAACTTTCCATTCTGCATCAAAATTGCTCCAAAGCCGCATTTAGATGTGTCCGTATGTAGTTCAGTTTCGGCGTGTTGAGAATATAACTTAAGGACGTTTAATTGCTGCTATTTTCAATTCAAACGGCTGAATTGAACATTTTGAAATTTTGTATCCCAGGTACTCTCTGGTTCGGCAAGGAAATTGACATTTCTGTGATTTTATTTTCAGACCATACTTCTCAGCATGAGCCGAAGTTTCTCTAAGTCGTTCCATACAATACTCCTCGTCACTTCTTCCCATAGTAATAAGGTCGTCTATGTATATAAGCAGGTACCCTTTCTTGACCAGAGGCTGGAAAACCGTTATAATGAATGTCTATAACACTGTGATGTGCAAAGACCGAATGGCATTCGTAAAAACTCCCACTGTCCGGATGGCGTCACAAACGATGTGAAACAGATGCTCTCCTCAGACACACGGACATGAAAAAATGCGTTTTCAAAATCGAATGTGCAGAAAACGTTCGCCCCGCTTAATGACTCAATCTGATCCCCAATCAATGGTAGAGGATAATGATCTCAGACGACTTGTTTGTTGAGGTGCCTGTAATCGATGCACAGACGTTTTGAGCCATCTTTCTTATTAGCTAGTACTACAGAACTGTAGTAATCTGATACGCTGGCCGAATAATGCCTTTATCCAACAACTTTGATACTTGATCATCCACAATGCGCTTCTCCAATGAAGCAAGACGCCTAGGAGGCTGTGATATGGGGACGTTAGACTGAAATACTAAACTCATCATCATCATTGGACACCAAAGTTTCAATATCCTTCTTAAAATGTACGTTGCCTATATTAAGAGCGTTAGATGCATCTTCGATTCCAACTTGAAGAACGTAGTTCGGCATTTTTTGACATTCGCTTATAAAGATGCCGCCTTCAGTAAGATGGATGCTTTTCCCCATTAATACATCCTTACCGATGATTAAGGGTGCTTGCATTATCGAATCAATTTTGTCAGATTTGAGATCAGCCTGAAAATAACCAAGTGTTTCAACACAATGTTGTTCCTCTTACCGGCAAACATTTCTGGACCACAGCAAGTGCTCCCGGCTTAATGTAGACGTCGCTTCTAACCAAGGTTAGGTCTCTTCCAGTATCCACCAACCCCTTGACGCAGACTCCATTCACCGTAATCTCCTTCATTGCATCTGGCACGGAAAGACAATCGAGTGTTTTATAGCCAAATTGGCTGCAACAGAAGCACTTGGGGTTTCCTTCATTGTACGAGTTGCTTTTGTGACCATGTTGATAAATTCCTGACTCCGTAATAAAAAAAGGAAAGAACACGTGCTCACTTTAGAAGTTAATTCTCGAATGCTCCATTTATTTATAAAAACGTCAAATTAGGTAATCGTTTACAATAGTATGATATAGTGTACACGAAGTGTGTTCACAATAGGTATGTGACAGTCTTCCCCACTAAATTAGCTAACTTGATAGGGCACAACAGCTTTACGAATCCTCTTAGATCCTCTTGGTTCTGGTCTGTCGTCATTTTCAACTACCGGCTGCGATCCCGATTGCATACTTGGGCAGTTGAAATCAACTCCAGCCGAAGTATCCTGCGTTTCTTCTATCTCGATCGCTTCTTTTTCTTCACCACCTAAGTTATCGGTTTTCGAGACCAATTTGTGTTGTCCAGCTGGTTCTTCAGACTTCGTTGGCAATTTATCAAATTTTAATGATATTGGAGAGTCAGTAACGTTACCTTCGACAAGCGTTGATCTCATTTGGTCGATATGCCTTCGACAACAGGTACCATCCACATCAACCAGATAATGCAAGTGACCATCTCGATGAGTGACTTTCCCGAACTTCCACTTACACTCTTTATTTTGGTAATATCGGATCTGGACCAAATCTCCAACATCGAAACTCCGCTTGCACTCAGGTATTTCTCCACTCTCTCCCGTATTTGTAAATTTCATTAAATCCAGTCTTGTTCGAAAATTAAATTTCAGCATCAACTCGGCAGGGCTTTTTCCTGTAGTTGTAGATGGAGTCTTCCTGTATTGCATAAGTAAACGATGTAATTTGGTATGGAAGTCTCCGACATCATTGACTGATGAACGTAATCCATTTTTAGAAATCTGTACGAAACGTTCCGCTTGTCCGTTTGTTGAAGGATGGGCTGGAGAAGAAAGCTTATGTATTATGCCATTGGATTTCAAAAAGTCTCGGAATTCTTTCGATGTAAAATTAGAGCCATTGTCAGACACCACCGTTTGTGGAACACCAAATCTTGCGAATAATTCCCTCAATGCTCGGATGGTGTAGAAGCTTGTAATTCGGCTCATAGCGAATACCTCCAACCACTTCGTCTTTGCATCGACAACTACCAGAAAATAGCGTTCCATAAACGGTCCCTCAAAATCCACGTGTAAACGCTGCCAAGGTTACGCTGGGTGTGTAACAACCTTTGCTGGCTTTGTAAGCACTTTTGCACAATCGCGGCAACTTCTCACGACTTCCTCGATATCCCGATCAATTCCAGGCCAGTAGCAATAGCTTCTCGCTAGGGCCTTCATCTTGACGATTCCGATATGCGCATAGTGTAGCTCGTTTAGGACCTTTCCACGTAGTGAGTAAGGTATAATAACGCGTATTCCTCTATACAGAGAACCATCATGCAGCATCAGTTCGCCTTCCATACCTCTGTACGGCGAATCCGTATATAAGTAAGGATAGTTTCTTCTCCTTTTTGGTTTTCTTGGATATATCTTTATTAGTGACAGGTAAAAAATCCTCCCAAAGCCGAAAAATCTCATGTTTTTTATATGTATTATCTTCTTGTATCTTCATTGGATTTCTGGAAAGAAAATCAGCATTAGTATGTTCTTTAGTATTTTTGTACTTAATTGTGTAATTAAATCCACTAAGAAACAAAGCGTATCGTAACAGCCTCTGGGCTGTAAGTACAGGTAAATTTTTCTCTGGGCTAAATATGGAAATTAGTGGCTTATTGTCCGTTATTAGCGTAAATTCTCTCCCGTAGCAATAATCGAAGAACTTATGCAAACCCCAGTAAATTGCCGTTGATTCTTTATCCAATTGACTGTAATTTGCTTCAGCGCTCGTTAAACTCCTTGACGCGAAAGCTATTGGTCTCTCGCCTTTCTCAGTTGTATGTGAAAGTATTGCCGAAAGTCCCACTGGCGAAGCGTCCGTAGCCAGAATGAGTGGCAGCTGTTGATCAAATGGAATGAGGAAGTTCTCATTCATAATTTCCTCCTTAAGCGATTCGAAGGAGCGCTGGCATTCCGAAGACCAAGTAAACTTCTTATCTTTTCTTAGTAATTGATATAGAGGATGTAGTTTCGTTGACAATTGTGGTATAAACTTATGGTAATAATTGACCATGCCAAGAAATTGGCGTAATTTGGTAACATCTGTTGGTGGTTGAATCCTGGAAATAGCTTTTAATTTGTCTGGTGTTTTATAAAGCCTATCCTTGTCGATTTTGTGTTCCAAATATATTTAGATTTATTCAAATGAAGGTGGAATTTGTGCAGTTTATCGAGTAGGAGATTGCATCTATGAAAGGTTTGCTCAAGAGTCTTACCCACGACAATTATGTCGTCAAAAAAACAAGCTGTACCTTCAAGATCGTTTATGATGTTCTCGTCCATAAATCGCTGGCATATGTTAGGTGCGGTCTTGACGCCAAATACTAGCTTGTTTACTTTATAGAGACCTTTTGTGGTGATTATGGTCTGTAGAAGCGCGCTCTCCTCGGACATGCTAAGATCAAATATGCTTTAAAAATGTCAAAAGTGCAAAAGTATTTACCATGTTTAAGTTTTTGGTACAGCTCATCAATCTTGGGAATCGGGTATTTGTCATTCACAATCAGTTTATTTAGTGTCACTTTGTAATCTGCACATAAGCGTATCGATTTGTCGGATTTTATGACGGGGACAATTGGTGTTCCCCAATCTGAGTGCGGAACCTTCTCAAGAATGCCGTCTTTCTCCAGTCGTGTAATCTCGTCTTCAATCATAGGTCGAATTGCATATGGGGCTGATCTCGGTTTCACAAATATAGGACTCGTACCCTCTCGTAATTTTAATATTCCTTTGACACCGGGAATCGTTCCAATTTTCTGCTCAAAAACATGTTTGTGTTTGTCAAAGATTTCATTCTTTAAGCGGTTAATGTCTTTCTCTGTAAATATATCGACTGAATTAATTTGTAATAAGTTAAGTGCATTTACCCATTCACGTCCCAAGAGTGTATCAAACGGACCTTTCACTATGTATAGGTCGCACACGACCTTCCGTCTGTTGTATTCAACTGTTACTTGAGCTTTTCCAAATACGGGTAAGGTGGCATTATTGTACGTTTTGCGCACTATGTTCGTGGGTGTAATTTTTAATTTTTGCATTCGGTCAGTGAGCAGTAAAGGTGTTATAGTTCATCACAGATATGGCCGCCCCCGTATCAAATTTCATTGTAATTTCTTTATTGTTGATTTTTGGGGTTATATAGTACTTACGCGTGTGGATGTTAACATTTTGGTGTGATTTGATGGAATTTAAGTTCCGCTTTCGCTCACTTGCGATATTAAGCATGTTTAACTCGTATGGTCGGTCCTCCGTTTCTAACAGCTTACGTGAAACTGGCTCATCGCTGTCCCCCAGCTGACATTTGAAGCATATTTGTTGGTCTGTGACATGATTGTGACTTAATACACACTGAAGTTACGTAGCCACTCTTATGACACTTTTTACAAAGTGTTGCTTTGCATTTATTTGCCATATGATTACGCATTCCGCATCTAAAACAAATAATTTTATTATGTTTCGACGATATGTTTGTACTTTTAGAGCCGTAAAGATTTGTTGTAGTTTTCTTTGCCCGTGAATTTTGTATTGATCCCCTTTTCTGTACTTGGTTCATATTCTGCATATTGCGACTTTCAGATTTGGATGCTTCCATTGCTAGTGCGTTCTCAATTGTCCTATCAAGCGTCATATTGGTTTCTCGTAGCAGTCAAAATAAATTCCTGACTCCGTAATAAAAAAAGGAAAGAACACGTGCTCACTTTAGAAGTTAATTCTCGAATGCTCCATTTATTTATAAAAACGTCAAATTAGGTAATCGTTTACAATAGTATGATATAGTGTACACGAAGTGTGTTCACAATAGGTATGTGACACACGTCGACCGCAATTATAATAGCGTCCCTGCTTGATGTCCGTTGTAATGAGTTGTATTTGTTTTCGGTATCTTTTGTTTAAACTGGGTATAAAGTGCTAACTTTTCTCGAAACTGTCTCATGTCCTTAGCACCATACAAAATAACCTTGTTCATTGGTCGATCCCATCAATGACGTAGGAGATGATCGTATCTCGCACATCGAAAACAAATAGTTATGAGCAGATTCATCTTTATTTTGCCGCTGCTGTGCTAATCTGTTCGACATCTTGTATCCAGTAAAATGCTCGTTATTACCGGTGAATTCTGAAACAACTACCGCCATATATTCAAAGGATAAGTTGGACCTGTTTCGTAGCTTCAACATTTCGGCTTGCATGGATGTTTTAAGGATTGACAGCGCCATTCGCAAGTTTTTTTCCTCTGGACTTTTTTTTTATCCACTAGTATTCACTGCGCTTGCTGTTGTAAATATAAGTTGGTAAAATATGTCTGTCTCATTATTTCAAAATTTGCGAAAATTGTGCACAAGAGACTGGATTGAAGAGTTGGAAATATTTTAGTCTTTCTTTACGTATGTTTTTTTGTTTTTGTTTTTATTTTACATTATTATTTAACCAGGAACCCTATGCTTTCTTATGTTAAAGTTAAAGGATTCCCTGAGGGGGAATCCAAAAAAAACGCGAACGCCAGCCCGAAGGCTGGCCCAACTGTTCGACTTACAAAAGAAACGCTAAGTTCGGAATCGTTATAAACTTTATTACAAGCAATTATGTTCACGTTCGTCACAAGACTGACTTTGCCCAGTTCGTCGCTTGTGCTCATTCCCTCGCTCAAGTCTCGTCCCCATGCTGACTCAGGTGTTCCCGTCGTAAATCCGCAGTTCCCATGATCATGTTCGGTGCATAGTTCCTATGATCATGTTCGGTGCATATTCCTCGAGTGCTGTTACCTGATCGGGAATGTGTGCACGCTTCGTTAGCATGCGTGCATTGGCTGATGCAATAATGGAACACACAAGGTAGAAAGAACCGTACAAAATGCTGATTCATCAAGTCCCGTTAGTACGGGGTATCGACCGTTGCCCCTGGCCTTGGTCGATGGTGTTAACTTTAAACTATGAAGTGATAAATAATAAACAATTATTCACCAAAAACTGTATTGGCTTCTACACAGTAATCAACCAAATCAGCATGTGGGTCAATTTGACACAAAAGGAACTTTAACGGAACGATGAGGGTTTAGGTAGCTGTCAATTTCGTTGTTTGAGAGGTTCCTATTGGATAGATAGCGAAATTAGCGCTCTTGTCAAGGAACGCGTCCTACTGTTATGGTTGGGATGGGTTTGGACATACTCTGCCATCTCTACCTAGTACTGTGATCACGCATTAAGGCCGCAATGGTCACTAAGGTCCGTAGACAGTCAGCAGACCAATCATAAGTTTAGCCTCAATCGAGAGTCAAGCAGAATGAGACCCAGATTGGGGCCGCTCCTAGGATACAACTGACTAACGGTTGCGAATATCTTGAGTCTTCACACTGTGCTCTGCAGAACCCACCAATGGCTTAGTAGGCTCCCCCGAGTGTTGGGAATATTATTTTCACAATAACTATGTTTGGGGCTTAAATCGTCAGAATGTAGAAGTTTTCTTCCGAGTTTAAGCACAGATCGAAAAAGCGCTTCATGTGCATAGGCTGCTATAATATTCATTATCTTTCCATTTCGGAAAGGAATGTACACAATACAGGCCTCTAGCATCTGGAACCTCTATACTTCACCGCTATACACAATTTTCTGTTTAAAGTTATTTTTAATGTAGATCACAACTCCCCCGCTTCGCGTAGCGTTAGGTCGGTCTCTTCGAACTATTTTGTAAGGATTGCTGAATTTTGTGCTTCTGATTTAGCTGTGTTTCACTAAAAGAGTACATCGGGACTTTCGTAGTGTAATAGGTTAATAGGTAAAAACTAGGCTCAAAGAATAGCGAATTCACATTCACCGACAGGATCTTTATGGAACTCTCCACCGCCGTACCCATTATGATTGTAGGTGCGCTAGGACCGGCAGTAGATTTTGTCCACTCGGGACATGCGTTCAGATGCGGTGCCCTAGTAACAGGCACTTGAGCAGGTACCTGCCGCCATTTGGGCGTAGGTCAGTTGAGGTGCAACGGCTGGTGTTTGTAAGCTTTCTGCCGGTCGTTTCTCCCTGAGCTTCTGCTTACGATCCTAATCAGATTTTTTTATGTTTTGGAACTTAGAGCATCCCCGATAGTTTGCAGGCTGTCCCCGGTTCCTACACAGATCGCACTCGAGCTCCTGTCTTGTATCAGGTCGCTTTCCTCACTCCTGCGGTTCTTTGCACACTTAACGCAGCATCTTGAGGCTGCATCCCGCAGTTTGACACAGCGTGTCATATACAAAAATGTTCCGTGCCTTCTTTATCTCCCCCATTTAACAGACTAGGATGGTGATGGAAGTGATGGTCCTTAGCCTCTCCAGCTTGCTATTGGGTGCGAGTTGGACCAGGAAAAAATACCCGCTTCTCCCGTTGCTACGGCTGCCGCTTCTGTTATAGCGGTATCTGTCGTGTCTGCTTCTGTTTTATATGCTTCTCTTGTTGTTGTTTCTGCTGTGGCTGCTTTTGTTTTGACTGCTCCTTCTTCTGTTTCGACTGCTGTTGTTGCAAGTACATTCACGCGTAAACGAGCTTGAAAGGGCGGCTTCCCCGGCTACCCTTGCCTCGGAGAGCTACGCAAACTTCCACGGAGACTCCAGATTGCTTTGGCTGTTGTTGTTGGGCTGCTGCTTTGTTATTGATGGCACCCCTTCCTTCGAATCCGTTCAAACGAACACTTCTATTGTTTGGTGTTTTTCACTGCACTGTCAAGCCGAAACATGTTCGTACGCTAAGGTGGTCTGTGATCAACTGATTAACAGATAATTATCATGCGGCTTAGATGTCCAACAGTCGGTCGTAATTGACAAATGGATGGTTGTTGTAACATGATAGGAACTTTTTCTTTTGTTGTATTATAATAATTCATTAAAAGCATATTTTAGAGTCTTTTATGGGAGGGTATTTAGTAGCTAGAATTAAATTTCGTAATGAATTCCTTAAATTGTGATGTTTTTGTATTGACCGCCTTGAAAGATGATTGTTGATTATCACCACTAACTACTGGCACTAGCTGGTGAATTTGTAGTATTAGTTATGGCATGCTTAGGAGTTATAGCAGGAAGCGCTAAAATCAACATAATATAGTTACACAACATATTCGCTGCGACACTGTTGCAATGCATAAACAAACCAGTACAATGCACGCTCAAAAGCTGACACTGCAAGAAACATAAACAAACAAGACATGACCATTGCAACATACAGAGAACCAGTACAATGCCCGCTCAAAAGCTGACATTGTAAGAAACATAAACAGACAGTGGCACAACGGAACAATAAAAGACGCATAGACATAAAACGCCGAATATAGGTCAATATCCGCGTTCCGTTAATGATGACCCCACACAACTCATAGCAACACTGTCGCATCGAATCCAAATCAATACGATATATAAAGGGAAGCGAAACTCCTCATGTTGTGTTGTGTGCTCTCTAGGTCTGACCTGCTCAGATCGATACTATTTCAATTTAGAAGCAATATTTTAAAGTAAATAAAATATAATCTCAACAAAGAAATATTGTTTCCATTTCTGGCGCAGTCGGTAGGATAATTGTCAAACTATCAGAGCGAATATCCGTTAAACAATTATCCGCGAAACGTACCTACCTTACTATAGAAAAGTGCAAGTTTAAAGTGACAGGTGACATTAAGAAAACATTGAAGATATATCAATAAAGTTCGCCCCAACTAAAAAAAAAAAAAAAAAAAAAAAAAAAAAATTTAACTCCATACGAGTAACAATTAAAAACACTCAAAAATGAACCATCAAATGCTACCCGAAGAACTAGACCTTCAAGAAGAAGCGGTAGTACCAGGTAGTACCAACCGAAGAAGCACATACGCCTACAGCAGAGGACGACTCCGAGACGTGGATCGACGACGAAGCCACTGCCGACTTCCAGGACCATTTCAAACTGTTACAGCAAAGGATCCGCAGACAACACCTGAGGAACGCGAGTCAACATAAATGACGACACCCTTCCAACAACGTCTCAGAAGGCAAGACCAAAAAGGAGCCCCAGCATCACCAAACCAGGAGGACAGGTCAACGTAGACGACAACACCAACACAACTGTACAAGGAAGATTCGACAACAAAATACGTATGTAACTAGAGATAAGAATTAATCATTAACACGACGTATGTACAATATATAAACCATATTTTTTTTTTTTTTTGAAAATCAACCTGTTTGTAGTAAACCATTACTATATTATCGAACTATCTGATTCTTATACACACATATACTGATACCTAAACTAATGATAGGCGAGTTAGAATCTGGGTTGCATACCTTAAGAAACCAATCGAAAGTCATAAGCGAAATTGTCAATAATTTCAATACGATGCAATCCACACAAGTATTATCCCTTAACATAGACCCTCTTAAATATTTAGGACAGTTACCTGAATTCAATGGCGAATACAGGGAGCTGCAAAATTTCCTTAACCTAGTTAATAAAATACACCCGTTATTGAACAGATACGACCCATTAGCACAAAGCATTTTTTCAGACATGATAAAAACCAAATTAAAGGGCTGCGCTAGGGAATGTATAGAAATAAATAATCACATAAACACATGGACAGACATAAGGAATGTCTTAATTAACAATTTTGGCGATCGAATGAACTTGGAAGAGCTATTCGATGAACTAAGAGGAGTCAGTTTTAAAACAAATAGTGTCGATTTCTACAATACCATAAAAACAATTTTAAGAAGACTTAACAACAAGGTAGGACAAATTTTCGAAACTGACACCGAAAAACTTCAAGCCAACATCCTTACGAACATGCAGTCCGCACTCTATAAAATCGATCCTTTACTGCCGGAACCCATCCACCCTGGAAGAAGCCATGAATATTTTGCATGAAGCAGGATATGCTTTTCAGAACATTAACCCCTCCATTAATCAAAATAAACTCAAGTTTTCTCATACGAATAGAGAAACCAATTCAGATAATAGACACCTCAATCATAAACAAAATTTCAATCAAAATTCAAGAAACCAACCTTTCAACAAACCCTCTCGTTACCAGAGTCGCGAGAGCAACGACTCAGGGAACAACGGATATATGTATAAGTTATAGGAACCCATTTAACTCCAACACCCAGGGCCAATCAGGGTATTCAAATTACAATAATCACATCAATAGAGGTTCGTACAACAACTACACTAAGAACCAAAGACCCTACCGTCCAAATCCTAATTACCAGAACCTACCCAGAAATACACAAGACCAACCGAGAAATAACATCCCCTTAAGAAACAATATACAATAGAACCTGCCGAACCCATGGATTGTAATAACCAGACACAAATAGATGTAGGAAATTTTCGGGAACAGAGCCCAACAAGCTCCCCTACATAACCATCGCCAACTTTAAATTTCTAATCGACACTGGCGCCTCGAATTCAATAGTAAACCCAGGTGTCTTTAAAGAAAGTCCCGCAATAAAACTCGCAAAACCAATTTACCTCAAATCACTTAACAAACTAACAAAGATAGAAGAAAAAATCTCGGTAAACGGTCTAGAAGAACTTCAACCATTGAACAAAAAACTAGAATTTTACCTATTCAAATTCCATGACAAATTCGACGGTCTACTAGGTAATGATTTTCTTATGAGTAATACAAGCGTTATCAACTACAAAACAAAAACACTTTCTATTAATGACAAAGAACTAAAATTATATTTTAGTCACGAAATTGAGAACTCCATCTATCAAATAGATCCGGGAGAACACTTCTATAAGATTCCGGTAAATAAGAGAACAGGATCTGGACTTATAGAAGCCACCAAAATAAACGATTCTATAGCGATTATAGAAGGAATATATTACATTGAAAACTTCAAAGCGAAAGTAAGAATCTTGAATACGGACTCAACCCCAAATGTAGTCAATTTTAACAAACCTTTTAACGTAATAGAAGCTGAATTAGTTTACCAATTCAATAATTGTGAACTACACGAAGGACTCAATAAAATTAGAACAGATCACATTAACGAGGAAGAAAGATCCAAACTGAAACACATCTTACTAGAAAATAGGCAAATCTTCGACACATCGGGACCACTAACCTTCACAAACGTAATCAAGCACTCTTCAAATACAAGAAATGCTAGATAACAAAATTATTCAGCCCAGCAACAGTCCCTACAATAGTCCAGTATGGGTTGTACCAAAAAAACTCGATTCGTCCGGAAAACCCAAATGGAGATTGGTTATAGACTACCGGCGTTTGAACGAGAAAACAGTTGACGACCGTTATCCTATCCCCAACATCGAAGAAATACTCGATAGACTGGGGAGGAGCAACTATTTTTCAACAATTGACCTAAGACACGGATTCCACCAAATCGAAACGGAAAAATCAGACATAGAAAAAACAGCTTTTTCTGTAGACAACGGGCATTACGAGTTCCGTCGAATGCCATTCGGGCTAAAAAACGCGCCCAGTACCTTTCAACGATTGATGGATCAAGTACTAAGGGACTATATAGGCAAGCAATGTTTGGTCTACATGGACGATATTATAGTATTTTCCAACGGACTGGAGGAACACATTAAAAACCTAAGAATGATTTTCAATAAACTAAAACAAGTCAGACTTAAAGTCCAATTGGAGAAATGCGAATTTCTAAGAAAAGAAGTCGAGTTCTTGGGGCACGTAGTCAGCGAGAAGGGCATATCACCCAACCAAAGGAAAATAGAGACGATCAAAAACTACACAATAGCCAAAAGAACTAAAGAAATCAAAAGATTCCTAGGGATAACTGGATACTACAGGAAATTTATAAAAAATTTCGCCGAAATAGCAAAACCAATGACCAGTTTTTTGCAAAAAGATTCTAAAATCGACGTCAACAACGAAAATTATATTCAAAGTTTCAAAACGCTAAAAGATAAACTAATCACAGCACCGGCACTAGTGTATCCTGACTTCAATAAAAAAAAAAAGTCACCACAGATGCTAGCCAATACGCAATAGGAGGTGTGCTGTCACAAGAAAATCAGCCAATAGCTTATATATCTCGAACCCTCAACCAACACGAAATCAATTACTCTACTATAGAAAAGGAACTGCTCGGAATAGTTTGGTGCTTAAAATAGTTCCGGCCATACATTTTTGGCAGGAAAATCCACCTCTTTACAGATCATCAGCCCCTGGTATGATTGAACAATCTTAAAGAACCAAACAGCAAACTCATTAGATGGAAACTCCAACTAGAAGAGTACGACTATAGGAAAAGAAAACAAAGTCGCCGACTTCTTGAGCAGAATAGAAACAAATATTAACGAAAGCCTAGAAAACACAAACTTCATCATCGAAACAGTAACCCCTATCAACTTTTATTAGAATCAAATTATTATTAACAAAATAAACTCGGGATCATCATACATAAAAAGCAGAAAGGTATTCAACAAATAACGGAAAATAATAGGCTTAAAACAAGTTGATGAACAAAGTATTATTCAAGTCATAATAAATCATTTTAACCCCGAAGTTACAAACGCCATTATGGTCGACGACGGAATATTCTCAGACCTAAACTCAATCTACCTAGAACATTTCAAAAGGTATAAGATTATAAGATGTAAGAAATTGCTTGAAGACATAACAAACAAAACGGATCTAGAAAAACTAATAGCCGAAAAGCACTTAGAAAACAATCAGCGCGGAATCAATGAACTTTACGAAAAACTCAAACTAAGATACTACTGTCCTAACATGAAATTAACAATCACAGAGTTCGTTATCAACTGTGAGATTTGTACATTAGAAAAATATGAACGACACCCCACAAGACCTCCCCTTAAAATATCGGAAACCCCAAGCAAACCGCACGAAATAGTCCACCTAGATGTTTTCTATTCAATTAACAAATCACTCTTTGTAACCATGATATGTAAGTTCAGCAAAATAGCCATGCTAACCAAAATAAATCACAGAAACGGAACAGAATTTAGGAAAGCCATACTCAAATACCTTAGCGTATATGGAAATATAGGTAAAATTATAACCGACAACGAACTAGGTATGAAAGCAAAAACAGTTAGGAAATTCCTTCAAGAAAGGAATATCCAGATCCACTTCACTTCCAGTTCAAACCATAATAGCAATTCTGACGTAGAAAGACTTCATAACACCATTAATGAACACCTAAAAATCCTCAAACACACAAAACGACATTTACCAATCGAAGAACAGCTAATACTAATAAACATGTATTACAACAACACCATACACACTACAACGAAACGAAAACCCATCGATTTTGTTTTAGGTAAAGTCAAAGAGGAAGACTTTGAAACAATACACAAATCAATGCTAGAAAAAAAGAAAAAAAACATTAGTAAACTAAATAAGAATAGAGTAGATGTAAAATTAGAACCAGGAATAAACTATATAAAAGAAATTCGCGATGAGCATTTAAAGAACAAAAAGTCAGGGTGTAAATATTATAAAACTCACGTCAGAAAAAAAAGAATTTCCAAAACGATACAAAAATTACAAACAAACTTAAATCAACAATTTCAGGCTAGAATGAGGACAGCGATTCTCATACTAATCAGCGTCACAAGCGTCGTACCACAACAAATCTCCGTCCAAAATTTAGACAAAAACAATGGACACCTACTGATGAAACTAGAGGATATTAGATTAATAAGGAACTACAAGAAACTACTCCACGTGATCAACGTAATCGAATTCGAAGTCGACAAAGACTCCATAAAAAGAAATATCCAAGATTTGCAACCAAAATCAGAAACAATAGGCCCAATATATAACACTATAAAAAACAATTTTAATTTAATGGAAAACAAGATAGAGAGTTTGAGGCTACACCACAGAACAAAAAGGGGTTTAATCGACGTGTTAGGGACCGGACTAAAATTCATCGCAGGAACCATGGACAGTACGGATGAAAAAGAAATTACAAGAAAACTCGACTCTCTTATAGCAAACAACCAACAGCTAATCAACGAAAACAACAAACAGGTATCAATCAATAGCAATGAACCAAATCAAAAATATTACGATGCACATAATGAAACAACAAGAGACCGTAGGGAGATACATAAATACTTACGATAACAAGGTGAAAGATGAACTTAATAGGTTAGAAGATAGCATTCGACTCATGCATAACATTTACCAAATAGGCTACGATATAAACCTTATAAATGAACAGGTAGATAACATAGAATAAATAATACTGACTAGTAAACTAGACATATTAACCAGAAATATATTATCACCCGAAGAAATAGATTCGTTACTAGACTTCCAAAGCCTAAATGACATCAAAATGGTTGTATCAGTATATTAGGAACAAATAGTTATCATATATACAAATAGTACTCATACCTCAGTATACAGATGCTAAATACTCCAAATTAGTAATAGAACCAATCCCCAATTCTCAAAATATGACAATACAGTTAGAAACTAATACAATCCTAACAGATCAAAATAATGCAATCTTCTATCCAAATGTAAAAGACAATTTGAAAAAGAATCTATTAGAAATGACCGATAGTTGTATAAATATCATTGTTAAATCTAAAGAAGCAATTTGTAATATGTTCTACTACAATCAAGAAGAGATAAAAGAAATTACCACCGGTATGGTTGTCACAAAAAATATTAGATACAGCAAACTGCATCAAAATTGTAACAAATTAAATATAAGCATCATAGGAAACACTTTAATTAAATATGAAAATTGTAAAATAAAAATCCATAAAAGCACATTTAACAACGAAAAATTAAAATACACGAACATTTTGTACTCCGTAATTTCCCCACAAAAATTCGAATTAATAAAATAATCCCTGCATTAAAACTAGAAGACTTACACCTAAGGCAAATTGAAAATAGACAAACCATCGAAGAAATATCAATTCAAAATAAGAAAAATATTATATTTAGTTGGAGCACCGATGCATTAATTATCATAGTAATAAGTATCTCTATTATATATTTCATGTTAAACTTTTTGAAAAAAGGAAAAAAACACGTAATTCAGAATGTAAAAACAAAGAATGTAAAAAGTTCGTCGGGGCCTCACACTAACGAGGGGGGAGTTATAGCAGGAAGCGCTAAAATCAACATAATATAGTTACACAACATATTCGCTGCGACACTGTTGCAATGCATAAACAAACCAGTACAATGCCCGCTCAAAAGCTGACACTGAAAGAAACATACACAAACAAGACATGACCATTGCAACATACAGAGAACCAATACAATGCCCGCTCAAAAGCTGACATTGTAAGAAACATAAACAGACAGTGGCACAACGGAACAATAAAAGACGCATAGACATAAAACGCCGAATACAGGTCAATATCCGCGTTCCGTTAATGACTGACCCCACACAACTCATTGCAACACTGTCGCATCGAATCCAAATCAATACGGTATATAAACTCCTCATGTTGTGTTGTGTGCTCCCAAGGTCTGACCTGCTCAGATCGATACTATTTCAATTTAGAAGCAATATTTTAAAGTAAATAAAATATAATCTTAACAAAGAAATATTGTTTCCATTTCTCTTAGGCTCATATATTGAGAAAATAAAATATAATGTCTCTATTCCAAAGGCAATGGCTGTTTGACGAATCGCTGCGATGCTTGGATGCCGAGCTTTTGTATGGCTAATTAAGTTATACAGACCACCACCTTGATACGACATTATGTGCCCAGAAAAATTGCACTTTGCTTTATAGTCTTTAAGGTCAGTAAAATACTCCCATGCTTTCGATTTTTTTTTATCATCCCTTTGGATATTATAGAAACACACGCGTAGCTTTGGGTCATAAGGCCCAACCATAATAGACAGGAGCAAGCAGAGGGGAATGTCTTCTTACATGCAAAGCCTATGACATCCCCATAATGGACAGATGTGACGTTTCGTTAAATGTTCGTTAACTGATGCGAGCAGAAGGAAGGTCTTCTTGAAAGAAGACATGACGGATGGAATTTTTGACAAGTGACATTTGAGGTTGGGAAAGAGTAAAAAGATAAAAGTAAATATGGGATACGAGTTTATTAACAAGTTAATTTCACTTGTGCAGGACAATAAGTGCCTCTATGATAAAGCAGGTGGCTTTTATTTCAACAAAAAGGAAAAAGCCAAGTTGTGGGAAAACAATTTGACAGTTCCTTTCCTTCTGCTTGCTCCTGTTGCTCCTGTCTATTATGGGTATCGTGACGGTTCGTTGAAACAGAGGGGAGAATTTCGTTCGGTTCTGACATAAGCTTCTGCTTGCTCCTGTCTATTATGGTTAGCCCTATAGTCTTCGCGATCTTATAACTTGGACAATGCTTTGGGCTGAGTTCCTCGAATTTTTTTTCGTTCAGTTTTCAGACACGTTTTATTCAGCAGATGAAAGAGAATTGTCAAAATAAAAAAAAAATACAAGATGACAGGAAGAAATGGTCAAATCTCTACGGCGGGCCTCGGTTATGTTCACAACTCGCAACAATATATCTGAAAAAAAAGTAATAGAAAAATGGAAAAAAGGAATAAAAAAAATAAGAATAGAAGAATAGAAAAATAGAAAAAGAGGAATAGAAAAATAGAAAAATAAGGAATAGAAAAATAGGAAAACAGAAAAAAAAATAGAAAAAGAGGAATAGAAATATAGGAAAATAAGGAATAGAAAAAAAGGAATAGAAAAATAGAGAAAAAATAGAAAAATAAAATTAAAAATTTTAAGTAACCCCCGACAAAAAAACTCCAAAAGGTAAAAAAATAATTTTTTTTCTCTCGGTCTTTTGACTTCATTAAAAGAACCTATTAATATTTTTAAGATGATGTCGCCGCTAAGTGAAGAAGGGTAATTAGTTATAGCTACATAGGTGTAATGAAAAAAAAAACTTATAGTTTCAAATTGTATGTATGAACTTATAATAGTTTTGTACATTAATCTATCTGACTAGGTCTACTAAGTTGCTACAATGTTTCGATATTGTACCACATCTGTATGAGGCGTTCGCTTGAGAGCCGCGTGCGTTGAGTGATATGTGGACACGGGGGCGGAGCGTGACAGAATGTGGCATCCCGAATGGGCAGACACATAAGGGTAGCCGTCGTTGTCGGTTGTGTCTACTTCACGAATTTTTCAGATTAAATTATTAACACTGAACACTAATTAAAAGATTGGATATGGTTGTTTCGGTACTTACTTACGTTGTTTACATAGGGTAGGTCTTTGTATAATCCATACTTAATTATTCTCAATATTCTTTTTATTTGTATTCTGGTTTTATTTTATTTACTTAGCGGATTCCCCGACGCGATGACATCATCTTAAGAATATTAATAGGTTCTTTTAATGAAGTCAAAAAATCCGAGAGAAAAAAAAATATTTTTTTACTTTTTGGAGTTTTTTTTGCCGGGGGTTACTTAAAATTTTTAATTTTATGTCATTCTTTTTAAATTACTCGCCCTAATTCCGATAGGTACGAGTAACTACAATACTTAAATTATATTTTTCGTAACACTCTACCGCATACAAACCCATATATAATTTACCATATTCAGCATGAATTATTCCCGTTATATTACACATGTGTGTCAAAAATGTAATCTACGACGGAACTGTGTCAATTTTTTATAGTAAAGCGATTTTTGTTAATAATATCGCGATTCCGTAATAAACTCATTGTTTTTAAAGCAAGTGCAGCACCTTAACTATGAATAGAACTAGTTAAGACGAATGTAATGAGCCCATACTTAATAGGTTTACTAATATGCAATCGTCTCCTACCTTCAAATGTTAGGTCGCAGATATGTTTGAAAGTAATGTAAATTCACATTGTGTCTAAGACCCCTACCACAGCTAACAAAAAGGTAATAACCTTGAAACGCCTGAACAGATCTTCATAAATTGTAGCTAAGAACCATCTCGATCATGGTAGCTTTCAAACAAAAAAAAAATCATCAAAATCGGTCCATTCGTTCAGGAGCAACGATGCCACAGACAGACACACAGGCAAACAGACAAACGAACACGTCAAATTTATAACACCCCTCTTTTTACGTCGGGGTTTAGAAAAAAAAATAAAAAAATAGGAAAAAAAGGGTGGAGGGGTGGGCGCGATGAGTATTCAGACTGAGGTGTTCAGTTACTGTAAGGTTGGTTAGGTATTGATGGAAAGGTAGAAAAAAAAAATAATAAATTATACAAAAAATTGAAAAAAATTAAGAGAAAGAAATAACAGAAATAGAAAAAAAATATGAAAGATATACAAAAAATAAAAAAAAGCAGCCTGGAAAAAAAAAATAGGAAAAGAAAAAAAAATTAAAGCAGCCAGGAAAAAAAATAGAAAAAAATTGGAAAAAAAACGTATTTAAAAAAAATAACAATATACATATGTATGTATGTATATAGCAAAATTAATAAAAATGAATTTGAAAAAAAAAGAAAAATTCGTAAGACTTAACTAGATCGTCAAACCTTCGGTGTTAATAGATTCAAAAATATCTTGAAACTCTAACTATTGTGGAAAACAATTATTGGTGATTTTTTTTCTCTATTTTGTAAATAGTTAATAATTAAATTGATTTCGTTGCTACTAAACTTTACAATTTCCTACTCATATTATGATTTCTAGAGATCTTAAATTATTTTGTTCTAGAAATGCGCGAATACTCTTCAAATCCAAGTTAGTAAGTTTCCAAGTCATGAATGCATGAAAGCCCTAAGTCCTTATGGAGATTCTGTTTATACGCAATGTAACATTCCTGGCATTAATCTTCGCTCTATAGATTGTTTATATTGAGGTAGTTTTTCGTGACTTACAATTAGTAGAGAATAAGCTTATTTATGTTGTTATTACTTTTGCCATTACGCTAGATTAGTATGAATATTGTTTAGAAAGACTTTTAGTACTGTGGTATAATTGCTCTTGGGTCTAAACTCTGTTGGCTTTTCTGAACTATTTTCGATTTTTTCAATTATCTCAAATAAAATATTTACTTTTTTAATGAAATATTGACTGAACAAACGCTTTTTGAGGAAAAAAATCCTATGTTAAAGTTGAAATGTCTGTTAGACACCAGAGTTTTGTATTAGTCTTGATTTAGTCTTGTTTTTCCAAGTTGTTCGCGCACGTTCCTGGATGATGGCCAAGGGTTTGTCCTTGTATTTTTTTCACGGCAAAGCGTTGATTCAGATTCTTTTTCTAATTTCATGCTTATTCATTTTTTACTTAGAGCTAACTCACACTAGGCAAAAATGCTTTAAACTAGCTTAAATAACTTAATTAATTTAAAATTCCTTGCAGGCCCTATAAGGACACTCTAAAGTACGCAGAACAACTTAAACCATGCCTTTCGGTCTTATAATTAACTGAAATAATTTAAACAGGGAAATAGTTCAGCTAAGAAAATATTTTTTTCGAACTTAGCATCCCATTTATTCTTCTTGATTATTTATAAAACTTTATATAAACATAAACCTACCTTAATTAAAAGACATACATAGATATATACATAATATATGTAGGAAATGATTGTGTTCTTATTGTTAATTTGGAATGTTACAATAAAAAAATAGTATGTAATAAATTATAGCTTCAGCCGCCAACTCGAACCGTCCAGTGATCCGTCGCCCAACTGACTCTGCCGCTTTTCCAACAGCCGCTTCCTTTTATGTCTCAGAACAAACCCCAGACACCTAGAGTATCGAGTAATCGATTCCAGCTCCATAACTTCCATATGAAGCCGGCCACCGACCCTGCCAACAGAATGCCCGATGCAAGCAACAATGTTCGGACCCAAATCATTGCGTGATATTGATTGATCAATTGCATTTTGTTTGTCTTTATAAAACACCGCTATTCTGGAGTCATACCCATTTCAGTGATGAGTCAATCGGCTGATTTAGCGAATCCGACACCCTGACTCACTCCAAGGGTGACGATCAGTCGCTCGCTTGCACACTCATTTCGATGTCAATACCCGCTTAATTGGTTGCTTGGCTCAATTTCCGCTACTGCAATCTCCCATTCATGTCAGTTCGCTCGCCCACTCATGTTGGTGTCAATTTCCACCACTGCAATCTCCCATTCATGTCGGTGTCACTGTCGGTTCCTCGTTGCGGCTTACTCACCCCCCCACATATATATTGCATATATATATGTATATACATATGTATATATTTCTTTTTTGTTTAAACCTGGCGTGTGTTGACAATTGCATAGTAACAGTGATGCCTATTATTAGATATCATACATAAGTATTATAATTCGTACTAGTGTTGTTTCAATGTTACTTCAATATTTCAATGTTACATCTTCCCTTTTTTTTTTTTTTTTTTTTTTTTTATTATTATTATTATTAAGTTCATTTCGCGTTTATTAGTTTAATATACATATTAAGTTTTGACCTAAGTTAGTTTAATAACTGGTTTTACAATTACAATGTTTGGTGTGCCTGCTGTGACAATGGTTGACATTTCGACTCATGCTTGTTCTTGTTGTTGACTGTCAAATTGTTATTGTTTCCTTCCTCGTCATGTTTTTCTGTATTTATTGATGTATCTTTTATCTGAGGATATGATGTTGTGTTGTATGGAATATCTGCTTTTGTGCTTTGAACTTGTATTTCGTCGATATGTTTGTCCGTCTTTCCTTGAGACTATCATTGATCTTGGGTATTGTGTCTCGCGAACTATTCTAGCTCCTATCCACTTGCGATGTTTTTCTTGTAATCGAACTTTTTTCTCTTTAATGTTTTGGCTATTTGTAATTGTGTCTGGCTGTGCGATCGTAATAGAATTTTTGGTTATCTCTTGACTTTTTTGTTTCAGTGGAGACGTTTGGTTGAACCCTTGGAATAAGGAGTTGTTTGGTCGTTGGAATCGTCGTTCTTGTTCGTCGACTCATCAAACACTGATTTGGAGATCCCAAATTACTTACTTCTAGGCGTATTGCAATAGTTCAATAGGGCCAAATAATATTCGGTACAATCTATTCCACACTTACGGAGCATGTTTCAGGCCGTTTGGACGTATCTTTCACTCAGTCCGTTTGATTGTGGGTATTTTGGAGTCGACGTGATGTGATTGAAATTCCAGGCTTTTCCGAAGTCACGAAATTCCATTGACGAAAATTGTGGTCCATTATCGCTTTCAAGGATGTACGGGATGCCGTGAACTGAAAAGTTTCTTTTCAGGTGTGTGATGACTTCTTTTGATGACCCTTGTTGCAATTCTGCAACATCGAAGAATCCGCTGAAACTATCAACTATAAGTAGAAAGTTTTTATTGCCTAATGTAAATATATCGATTCCAACTATTTCATATGGGAATTGAGGGATTGGCTTTTGTATCAGAGGTTGCCTCTGTGGTTTCCGCTGAGTGCTTTGACATACGTGGCACCGTTCGACAAAATTAGTGATGTCCTTCGTCATACCTATCCAAAATACGTTCTCTCTGGCTCTGGCTAGTGTGCGCTGGATTCCTATGTGGCCCTTGTGTACCTGCTCTAGAATTCGTCGGTTTTGCTTTGTAGGTACTATTATTTTACTGCCTTTGTACATAATATCTTCATCGTGTGAGATCTCATCACGAAATTTGAAATAAGGTTTTATATCGTCAGGTAAGTCTTTTTCTTCCTCTGGCCAACCTCTGTGTGCGATGTCTCTTAATTTTGTTAAATGTTCATCTATTTTCGTATCGTTTTGTAGATCTAACAGAGCATTTTGCGAGATAGAGTGCATTTGCAGTACTTCGAATTCTTCGTTGTTAACTTCCACATGTTCGTCATTATCGCAGTCTCGACTTAGAATGTCAGCTAGTTTCATGTTAGCACCTTTCTTGTAGACTACGGTGGGTGCGTACTGGTGTGTTTCCATCAAAATTCGTTTTATTCTTGTTGGTGCTGAGTATATGTTTTTTTTGTATATGGATTCTAGTGGTTTATGGTCACTCTCTATGATAAGTTTCTTCCCATATATATATGGATGGAACTTTTTACAAGCAAATCGGATAGCAAGGGCTTCTTTTTCTATTTGAGGGTAATTCATTTCAGTTTTTGTCAGCGCTCTGCTAATGTACCCTATTGGTTGATTGTCTTGCAACAATGTTGCCCCGATTGCAAATGAGCTTGCGTCTGTTTGGATCTTAACTTCGCTGTTGACGTCATAGGGCTTTAGTACTGGAGCAGTTGTTAATACATTTTTGATTTTGTCCAGTGCAGCCTGTTGTTCTGTGTTCATTGAAGCATTTTCCATGTTTAGTTTTAATCCTTTATTTAGTAAGACTTTTCGGACTTCATGACTTCATTTTTGTATTTTTTTTTTCAGTTTGTGTAAGGTTTCAGCATGAATCAGTATGTCATCCATTGATACTTCTGTATTGAGAATATGCTTTAGTATATCAGTCATAATCTGCTGGAATATTTCTGGTGCCGGTGCTAGGCAAAACAAGGAAACTGTATCTTCCCCATGGTGTGGCAAACGTTAAGTATTTCGTTGTTCGCTTCGTGACTTTGATTTGCCAAAAACCTCTTTTGCAGTCAAGCAAAGTGAAGTATTTCGAGTTTTTTATTTTAATTGATATTTCTTCCAACGTATTTAAGGGGAAATGATTGCGCAATATATTTTTATTTAAATCCGTCGGATCAATGCATATGCGTAACTTTCCTTTTTGTTTGACGACCACCATTGGGGACACGCAAGGTGTCGCTTCTGTAGTTGGTTTTATAACTCCCTTGTTTACCATGTCGTCTAGCTCAGCCTTTACCGCTTCTCTAATGGTATAAGGTATTCTACGCGCGGGGTGAACTTTTAGGGTTGCTGGTTCTTTAAGATCAATTTCGTACTGAAAGTCTTTTAGACAACCGACACTGTTTTCTTTCTTACTTTCATTTTTTTTTAGATTTTTTTAGTTTATCGCGTTCACCCGCACTATTAATTTGGCTTCTTGACAAGCCTTCTTACCGAGAATTGCAGAGACTTTAGCGCCAACAACAAAGAATTTCATGTAGAAGACTCTTTTTTTTATAACGACATGGGTTGTAACTTCCGCTACTATTGGCATTTCGTGTTTACTTTATTTCGTGTTTGTCTTTATATTAGCTGCTTCTACTAGGTATTTTGGTAGAACTTTACACTGGGCTCCTGAATCTAGTTTCATTTTTATCTTTTTGTTGTTGATGTCTATGACCTCGTACCAATTTTTGTCATCATCTTTATTGTTTTCTGATATTTCATTTAGTTCGTAATCTTGGTCACTTTCGTCTTCGGTTTGTATGTCATGTATTTTTTGTTTGCTTCTGCACATTGATGGGAAATGATTTTTCTTCTGACATTTTGTGCATCTGTTTCCGAATGCTGGGCATGATCTTTTACCATGATGTGTTCCGCATCTGTTGCAGTTAAACATGTCAGATCGTACCATTTGTTTGTTTTTGCTGGATGATTTTCTGGATTTGTAAACTGCGTCTATTTTTTCTTCTCCATGTATCTCCTTTAACTGCTTTGAAGTTATTTCGCTTGCCCTACATATGTTTATTGTTCTTTCTAGGCTCAGTTCTTCTTCTGAAAGGAGTTTTTCTCTGAGAAACTCATTACAGATCCTTATTATTATTTTGTCTTTTAACAAACTATCGTGTAGGCTTTGTTAGAAACTCGTCAAATGGCTCGTCTTCATTTTGTTGCATCTTATTGAAAATGTATCTCTCGTAGGTGACATTTGCTTTCGGTATGAAGTAACTACTAAATTTATTTTTTATTGGAGTTACCTGGTTTTTTTCGTCCTCGTTGAGTTGAAATGTATTGTATATTGCAACCGCTTCTGAACCAATGGTTGACATTAGTGTTGCTACCTGTACTCCTTGGGGCCTGGCCTGCAATTGCGTCGCTATTTCGAACCATTCATATTGCTGAATCCAGTTTTTCCAGTTCGTTGCTGCATCGCCTGTAGTGATTAATTCCTTGGGTGGTCTGATGAAATTCGTTCCGGGGTTCTCGAATAGGTTAGGATTGATCTTTTCTTGGTGTGCTGGTTTTTTAGATCCGGTTGCACATTTTGTCTTATCCTTGTCGGTTTCCATTTTTCTCCTATCCTGCGTCAAATCTAGGTTTGGTAAGTTATTGATTTAAGTTAGTTTTTTTTTTTGTTTTTTTTTTTATCCCACATCTGACACCATGTAATAGTTTTTATTTTTTTATGTTTTTGTTTGACAATTGCATAGTAACAGTGATGCCTATTATTAGATATCATAATCATATCAATGTTACACTGACAGACAGTCTACCTGATCTTGACACTACACCAATCTACTAAACCTGAGGTGCTCGAGCTCACGGAGTGTGACATCATGTTCGTAGAGGAATCGCCCCTCCACGGAATTGCGGGCCACGTAGAAGTTTAGCGATCCCGTAATCTATCTTGAATCAGCCCACATTGTTCTAAATAGAGAAAGGCCTCTGGTGGCACAAGGCCGTTAGCGCACTCTCTCTCTCACGGAATAAATAGTAGGGGTAGTAAGCCACGGAGAAAAAAACTAACCACCCCATACGTATCTGATTACGCTTTGCCTCGCTTTGGACGCCCGTCCGGTCCAAAAATTGAAGACCTGCGCCAATTTTTCCTAGTGTCTCACGAGTCCCTAGACAAAGGGTTCTGAATAAAATAGATTCCGACTTCTGTTGATTTGCAACTCGCTAAATTTTTTCGAAGTCAGCTGCGGAAGAGTATCAATGACGTCGATTTTTGCACCTGATCTGTACGCAAAAAATCGTCAGAGTAAGTTATTAAATGGTGGAGAGAAGCCATCAGATCACTGAAAAAAATGCTGAAAAGGATCAGTACCCTGTTGCAGTCCGTTGTTAATTTCAAATATACGGGTAGATGCCACTTTTCACAACGAACTTTCTTCCGGTTAGAAAAAAAAAATTTTGCGGTATCAAAAATCAGCACGAATGTTGTTCTTCGATATTCTGTAATTTTCTTTGATCATCTGTTGGGGTTTTCTAATCTGTGACTTCAGTGCCCCGACCTCCGAGTTTTGTTTGTCAGTAAGCCGCCTGTAGAAGTGTTTAAGTCTTGTCAGAAGCCTACTTTTTTGTCTGTGCAATACGTCGATTATCGCGTTTCGGTACACGGCACGTGTATCACACTGTGTATCTTACTGTTCATTGTCTGTTGAATGATATCGTCTAATTGTTTAAGGTATCTGTTAAAGGTTTCATAGTTTGACAGGTTCCTATTGGACGGTGGGAAGAAGGCGCTCGAAGTGAGTGTTCTTGTCAGGGAACTGGCGAAGCGCGGACAACGCTCCCTACTGTAATCATAGGGGTACGTTCGGTCATTCTCTGCCATTTACAAGAGCTCGTCAGATACAGTGATCGCGGCTCATAATACACAATGGTCACTGTCGTTTGCAATGGTGCAGAGACAGTTAGTATACCATTCATTCGTGTCACCCAGTTTCAGTCGAGAGTCAAGCAGCATGAGATCCAGATAGGAGCTGGACGGATGATCCAACGGTCATCCGTTGGGAGTAACTTGAGTCTGTATTATATGCTCTGCAGAACCCACTTTTTCTTGAATTGAAAAAGCCAACTAAAAATTCTTGGGAAAATATGTATATATCCTTGTGTAAATATGTATATGTGAGATAATATAATAAAATAATATAAGAGGCAAACCAAATACCACGTTACAAATTTTAACCTTCTTTCCTATGGGATGTCCAAGATCCAAGTGGACAAGACAAGATCTCAGCGGCAGTCATCAACTTTCGCCAGCACACATTCAGAACCGTAGTTCTCTCGCTTATCACGAGCATAGGCAAAACAAAAACAGCAACAAAAAAGAAAAACAAAAACAACTTCAGCAGAAGCGTGGCTAATTGAAGAAACATATGGTATGTGTGAAAGCCTAGGCCGATGAGTGATGAGCACATGCACCGGCTAACGAAAAATAAAATGGGAGTAAAATATGATATGTTATGATACAATAAAGAGTAAGTTGACAATTTGGATGATAACCACGCACGGTGTGCAAGAAACGAAAGTTTAGAACAAAAACGTCTTAAATTCGGAACATCCCGGCCCCCTGGACTAGTTCAGGAAACAGGTAGCACAGCAATCCTTGTAATCGGCCGTGTGAAGGTACCCGTCGCTGTTTTCACTTATACCACCCTCACACGTTCTTCTCGGCCCAGATGGACATCAATAATACGACACATGGCCCAATGGGTGGGTGGTAAGTTCGGCTCCTTTAGTACTATTATTTCACGATTGCTGCCACTTGTCTCGCTCTTGAAGAGAAGTCCTACCGTCGCCAAAACCTCTGCACCAAGCACCAAGCTTTGCAGGGAACGATAGTGATCTAGTCGGTTGCTTGGGACGTCGATATAGCTCGGCTGTGGAACTGCGGTTAATGGCTCGCATATAATAAAATGTGCGGGAGTTAAACGATCTAAAACTGAATCCGACATGGAACATAGTGGTCGAGAATTTAATACAGCCTCAACTTGGCTTAAAATGGTACAAAGGTCACGAGAACAGCAGATCAAATAACGCGACATAGGTGAAATTTAACTGACTTCACACCGGCCTCCCGTAGTTCGCCAAAATGTGGAGCCAAGGATGGAGAAAAATGCCGTGCGATTCTGTCAAGCAGCAGGCTTAGCTGCAATGAGATTGTTGTGGGCTTGCGACAAGGCCAATTTCTGCATTTCAGAGAGACAACGACGAACTACCTGAAAGTTAGTGCCGTTGTCGGAATATATGTTGCTGCATTTCCCACGGCGAGCGATGAATCTCCGCAAGGCAGCTAGAAATGCGTCCGTAGTCAGATCGCTCACCAGCTCCAGGTGAATAGCCATACATATGAAGAGTGCGATGTAGCCCTTTGTTTTTTTTATCGTTCCTTGTTTTTGACAGCTTTATGGTGTTTGGCCCTGCGTAATTACAACCAGTGTTCTCGAAAGGGCGTGCACCTAAAGATAATTTCCAAAACTGGGTGCGATTGGAGTACCCTACAGACTATAAGGTTGCCCAGATAGTCTCGAATTGACGCAAGTAAAGTTGGTAAGATAGTTTGCTTCCGATGAAACGAATCGAGCGATATGTTGTTGATGATTGGTGATGATTGTGGAATCAAATTTGAATTCGAAGTTGGTCGAAGTGAAGACGAGAATTGTGAAGAAGTTGAATCCGTAGCGGTTTGTAACGAAGCCAATTTGTCCGGACTTGATTTATCGGAATGGTCGGGAGAATGATGACGCGATCTACATATGCGACAGCGAAAAGTTGAATGGCATTTGCTCTACGAATGCCCATTCCTTAGGCAATTAAAACATAGCGATTCCGTTTTAACAAAATGACGACGCGATTGGATGTCTAACGATAGAAATTTTGAACACCGAGATAGATGATGGGATTCCTTGCAATTAGGACACTGAATGTTGTTATTAGTTTCAGCCACATGCGCGCTAAGGGAACCTGACGTCGATGTTGACTTTGGCCGCGGAAATGAAGAACGCGGAGTTATTTGACATGATTCGAGCGCGTCAGATCTAACTTGGAGAAAGTTGAGGAGTTCGTCAATGGTACAACAATCACGAGAACCGATATGCTCTGCCCAAGCTTGGTTGGTTTAAGGATTAAGTTTTTTAGGTAGCAAATAAATAAGCCATGGATCACGGTTGGTTTTATTTAAGGCCTTTAAGCCGCGCATTACCTCATCTGCACCATCACTAATTTTTCGCAGTGTTTGTATGTTGTTTGTGTTCATTGAAGGGAGGGAAAAATACGGTTGGATAAAGGATTGCACAATCACTTGTGGACAGTTATATCGCGACTCTAAACGATCCCATGCTTCAACATAGTTCGCATCACTGACTGGTATATGCTTAATAAGATTGGCCGCATCATATCAAATAGAGGTCACTCATTTTCTGGCAATTATAAGAGGCTAATCCTTATAATTCCAGAAAACGAGGGGATAATTATCATGGGGAGACTAGCATTGGAACACGTGTTTGATGAGCAATTTAACCGCTCCAGAAAGCTCATTTGTTCGCTTATAATCTGCTGTAAAACAGATTCATTTGCATCGGCCGATGGCGGCAATTGACGAATCTTAAGCGCACAACGTACGAAAACTATTCCACGCTTCATTTAGCCTCTCCAAACGCACTCCTAATTGTTCGACCGGGGTAGATTCATCGATAGCGTCGACGAAATTGACCGCGCGAGTTACGATCCCACATCCGGCTCCCATGCAGTTTAGCATTAAGATCTTATGCCTTTGTTATCTTATGTAATCCAATATATCCAAATTCGGATTTGCCTCTTTACCTAAGCACATGCATCAAATACTTTGTAATGTTATGTAATCCAATATATCCAAATTAGAATTTGCCCCTTTACCTGTGCACATTTATCATATGTATTAAATTCAGAATTCCGAATCTCACGCTAATGGCGTAGTCAGCAGCTTATTATTATGAAAACCCACTACAAATATGAATGATTGCTCAGTTCTGGTAATAAAGTTACGAAGGGCGAAGCTCTGCCCGAAAATGTAATTTCCTTCTTTTTTATTCAAACGTTTCGTGGTAAAGATATTTGGCGCAGTCGGTAATATTGCCACAAATCTATTTACGTCGTGAATGTAAACAATAAACAATTCAATATCAGCGGCATACTGATAGCAATGACGTGATTAGTAGATAGTGCATGGGACACAATTTGGCTGTACAACACTCTAATGCAGGAAACACCAATTGGCTGAGTTACAACTCTTAAGTCCTGTACCTTCAAGCAACGACTTCAAGTAAAGGAAACAGAACCAACCAAGCCAGAGAATATGGCAACACTCATTTTACTGTAGGTTTGATTCATGTTATAGTTAAGATAGGTTAGCAATCCTTTAAGTTCCACAATCCTTTTATAAATTCAATGCGCAACACAATTAAATATAGGTTAACATCCAAACCGTATCAAAGAGAGTGAAATAAATAGTGAATTAAGCAACAGTAACGAAGAAAATAATATTGAAGTTAATAGTGAAATATATTTACCTAGTACAATAAATAATAATAATATGGCGACGAGTGGTACATCAAACCTTTCTTCTAATTTTGGTCCGACTTACCTCTTTAACGCTCTGAGAATGCCAGACGCCATTAAAGATTTGCTTAGATACGATGGCAATCCACGGCTTCTTTATGACTTTATCACAAACGTGGAAGAAATTCTTCTCCTAGTAACATCAATAGAGAATGATACTTATGGAAAACTTCTGTTACGGGCTATCCGCAATAAAATTGAAGGACCCGCTAATGAGGTTCTAAATATGAACGGGACACCATTAGAGTGGTCCCAAATTAAAGCCAATCTCATATTACATTATGCGGATAAATGTAACGAAACTTCCTTGTTCAAAGATTGCATAATCTTCGACAAATCAGTAAAATAACAGAAAAGTCTTACAGTGAAGTGATAGAAATTCTCTCCACAATGAGAAACCATATCCAAACCCACAACAGGAATCCTAACGTTATTAAGGCAAAGGCCGAATTATATAATGAGATGTGTTTAAACATTTGCCCAACTGGATTGAAAGAAACTTTAGGTTCCATAGTAAGATCTATGAAACCTCAATCTTTAGCTGAGGCATTCGCCAACTGCATTAAAGAACAAAATATACCTTATTTTAGATACGACCACAAACCTCCGTTGACCCCATCTATGACCCACAAACCCCAAATTAAAAACACACTAATTGGACAACATTATTATAACTCCATACAACCAGTTTCCTATTACCCAAGATTTAACCAATCAAACACGAACATTTATTCAACAACAATATAGACCCCAACAACAAAGTAATTTGCAGAGACCAAACAATATAGATCCCAACAACAAAATAATTTTCAGAGACCACAACAATATAGACCCCAACAACAAACTGACTATCAAAGAACAATCACCCAACACCCAAACAATTTTCAATTAAGACCACCTTATGTTAAGCCAGAAGCCATGGATACAACTTCGGCTCAAACCTTGGCGAGAAGACCCCCTTCCGGGCAACAGAATAATGCATTCCAGCAAAATATACAAATTCACAATATCGACGAACCCGAGATACCTGAAATAGATGAAACAGCCCCTATGGAAAACGAAAACAACTCTTCTCTACAGGAAGTCACATAATCCAATAATCCTCAAAATTATTACCCACAAAACTATTATCCACAATTAGACCAATTTTATGAAAACCCAAAAATGGTTCCATTTTCAATAATCCTGAACAGGAAGATGTATCAAATTTTCATCTTCTAGTCTCGGGACACTAATTTACTTAGATATAAATAAACACGGACATTCACTTCCCTATATACATATTTCGTCACCCTTTGGCAAACCCCTAAAATTATAAAATTTCTCATAGACACAGGTGCCTCATCATCCCCCCATCAACCCCGATGACATTAATATAACAACGCCAACAATAATTACGAAATATTTTCGCCCCTACCTATTCGGTAACAAACTTAAAATCGTCACATAAACCCCTACAGTGGCTCATGAGTTTGAAAGAGCCGCGCTCCAAACTTGTCCGATGGAGATTAAAACTCGAGGAGTACGATAATGAAATCGTCTACAAAAGGGGAACTCAAAATTCTAACGCTGATGCGCTTAGTCGCATTAAGCTATCCGATAAAATAGAAGTAAACCTCAATGATACAACAGCTGCCACCATACATACAGAGGAGAATTTAGGCGATGGCATTCCTATTTCGGAGAGATCACTAAACGAATTTAATCTGCAAGTAATACTCCAAATATCAAACAATCCATCTCAAAACATACTAAAAATAGCTTTCAGGAACAAACAAAGACGTACTCTTACCAGAGAATAATTTTCCGAAGACGATGTTATTAATATATGTAAGGAATACCTTCCTCCAAACAAATTAACTGGAATAATGACAGACGACGAGACCTTTAAATTAATACAACAAGTTTATTCAAAATATTTCGCTAGAAACAAATCCTTCCACTTACTAAGGTGTGCAAAACTTTTGACCGACGTTACAGAAAGCGACGAACTAACGACGACCAAATCATTAACGACTACCATTAAAAATCTAACCATAGAGGCATCACCGAAACGTACCAACACTTACAACGAGACTATTTTTTCCGCTTGCCAGACTCAAAAATACGATAGGCAACCTGTAAGCTTTCGCTACAACAGGAAAACCTATAAAACCATTAGACATAGATATATGTATATAGTATTAATAGCAAAAGTATTCTCACTATTATTGACAAGTTTTCCAAATTTGGTGCAGCATATACTTTGACAACCCGGAATAGCTTAAACATAGTTAAACAAATCAAACATTTTATAAGCCTACACGGCATATGTATCTCGGAAGATTGTTTGTGACCAAGGGTCAGAATTCACTTCAAACATCTTCCAGGACTTCTGCAAACAGTTCAATATCAATCTCTTTCACCTCTGTCACCTATTTCCAGCAGACAACTAGTCATGCTCCTGTAGAAAGGATGCATTCGACATTAACAGAAATATATAGAATTATTCACGATAAATATAAGGAAAAGGACCACGATGACATACTCAACGAAACTATCATTAAGTACAATAACGCGATCCATTTGCTATAAACTATACACCATATGAACTCTTTTACGGACGCACATACGACTTCAACAAAACCTTGACATACGATACTCTACATGACTATTTAAAAAAATTAAACGCTTTCCAGACCGAACTCTTCCAATCTATCAAAAACCTCCTAGATAAGAAAATAGATAAATATTTAGAAAAAAGAAACAGAAATAGGCAAAACCCTCATGATCTTAAAGAAGGAGAGATAATCTACCGTAAGGAATGTAGACGTAATAAAATGACCCCACGATTTAAGAAACAGCAAGTCATAACTAACAATAGATTCACGGTTATAACTAACGATACAAAGAAACTTCATAAAGCCAGAATAAAAAAGAAAAGAAAATTTCAGGTTACTGACAACAATAGTGACAATAGTACAAGATAAAAACTGGAAATACACAACCTGACTGACAGTTATGGATTACTACCTCTTCGATTAGGGCCAGGAAAGGTAATACAAATACGTGGAAATACGTGGAAAGTATTAAAAAAAATTCGTAAATCAATAGAAGCTTTAGGGAATGAACAAGGAAACATTTACACAATAAATATAGCACATATAGAATTCAAAGAACTTGAACTTAAACTCCAGACACTCTTACCTAAACAAAGACAAAAGAGAGGCATAATATAATAGATGGATTAGGTACTGTTATAAAAGCTATAACAGGAAATATGGACATCAACGATGAAATAGCCATTAATGAAGAACTAAACAATTTACAATTAAATCAGA
Source organism: Merodon equestris (assembly GCA_958301585.1). Classification (NCBI taxonomy): domain Eukaryota; kingdom Metazoa; phylum Arthropoda; class Insecta; order Diptera; family Syrphidae; genus Merodon; species Merodon equestris. The sequence goes on along the minus strand of OY284417.1, from coordinate 49,345,293 downwards.
ATATCATAAAAAAAAAGCAAACCAGCAAATCAGTATTAATAAAAATATGATAGAGAGATTTGATAATATCACGCGCCACATAAATGAACAACAAAACACCATAGAACCAAACTACGTCCTCTTCATCAATGTTTACAACATGACCATCAAAACAACCTGTGGCATCAGCACATACAGCATTTATGGCACCGCACTATTACATTTCCAAAATTGTACTATTCTTATTAATAATATCACCTATGATTCTAGAACAGATATATTCTGGGACAATGTAGTAATACACCCACCGACTCGCAGCCTAATCAATTCTTCAATCATCAACTAGAAACTTTCACTAACAAGACTCCTCCTAGATCAATGAGAAAATTCAGCTACACACCTCATATCAATTTGGACCATATTAATTCCAGTAATCAGCATCTTGATAGCAGCTTTCATCAGAGTAAGAATTAAAAACCAACAAACTCCTGAAAACCACATAGCGGGAATCAACACCAATACGAGGGATATACCAAACGCTCCTTCGAGGAAAAACATCCTCTGACAGTCGCTTCACTGAGGGGGGAGAAGTTACGATCCGGCTCCCACGCATTAAGATCTTATGCCTTTGTTATCTTATGTAATCCAATATATCCAAATTCAGATTTGCCCCTTTACCTGTACACATATGTATTACATTCAGAATTCCGAATCTCACGCTAATTGTGTAGTCAGCAGTTTATTATTATAAAAACCCACAACAAACATGAATGATAGTTCAGTTCTGGTAATAAAGTTGAAAAAGGGCGAAGCTCTGCCCGAAAATTGAATTTCGTTTTTTTTTTTTTTTAAACGTTTCATGGCAAAGATATTTCGTGCGTAAGCTGCATTTGACCGTCTGAGTTTAATCAATTCCATAGCCTTTGTTAGTTTACCCCGGGAAAAAAACTAGATCCGGCTCGAAGGACCAGATTGTTCTTGAATTGAAAAAGCAACACTAAAACCCTTGGGAAAATATGTATGCATCCTTGTGTAAATATATATATGTGAGAAAATATAATAAAATAAAATAAGAGGCAAACCAAATACCACGTTACAAATGCTTTATTTTAACCTTCCTTCCTCTGGTGTGTCCAAGATCCAAGTGGACAAGACAAGATCTCAGCGGCAATCATCAACCTTCGCCATCACACATTCAGAACCGTAGTTCTCTCGCTTATCACGAGCATAGGCAAAAGAAAAACAAAAACAACTTCCGCAGAAGTGCAGGTAATTGAAGAAACATATGGTATGTCTGATAGCCTAGGCTGATGAGTGATAAGCACACGCACCGGCTAACGAAAAATACAATGGGAGTAAAATATGATATGTCATAATACAATAAAGAGCAAGTTAACAACTTGGATGATAACTACGCACGATGTACAAGAAACGAAAGCTGACCAATGCGATTGTGCGTGCGCAGTGATTCACAATGACAATTATTTACATAGTAAAGGAAATGCATTAACTACATACATATGTATATTGTAAACCATAATATTTTGTCTAGAACAAAAACGTCTAAAATCCGGAACACCACTTATGGCTTAGTAATCTCCCCCTAGTATTTGGAGTGTTATTTCCCCCATCACTATGTTTGGCATTTAAATCGCCGGCCAGAATGTTGAAGTTTTCTACCGAGTTTTAGCGCAGAGATCGTATAAGTGTCTGGAGCTCTTCAATGAAAATGTAGGATTGAGATGCATCAGTAACATAGGCTGATATAATGTACATCCTCTTTCCATTTCGGAGAGGAATGCAAACAATACAGATCTCTAGCATCTGGAACCTCATCACTTCATCGCTGTATATAATTTTATGTTTATTTGTTTCTAATAAAGATCGTAACTCACTTGCGTCTTGTGGCGTTGGATCGGACTCTTCGAATTATTTTGTAAGAATTGTGTCGGATTTTGTGCTTTGTTTCGCTAACCAGAAGAACGTTAAAGCTTTCGTAATGCTAAAATTTTAAAAGTATAACTCTTTGCTCAGTCCTAATCAGTGGATTTACATTCACCGACACAATCTATAAGTGACTTCCTATCGGCTTAACCATTACGATTGTAGATGCGCTAGGCCAAGCAATAGATTTTATCCAGTCGGGTCATTTGCTCATGGATCTGCTGTTGGAGCTGGTCAATTTGCCCCTGAATGGCGAGCAAGATCCAGCGCAGGTCCACCTCGGCTTCCGGTGCTTTATTAACAGGCACTCAGGCTTTGGGAATAGCCATAAACTTTGGTAGGTCATTTGAAGGTCTGACGGCTGATGTTTGTAAGCCACCTGAGGGACGTTTCTCCTCGGGCTTCTGCTTACGAGCCAAATTTGGTTTTTTGATGCCTTGGAACTTAGCACATTGCCGATAGTTTGCAGGTTGCCCCTCTTCCTACACTGCACGCATTCGAGCTGCACCCTGGCCGTGACCCTATCCTGAGTCAAATCGCATTCCTCGTTTGTGGGGTTCTTCACACACTTAACGCATCAAGGCTGCAGTTCGCAGTTCGACGCGGCGTGCCTAAACCTGACGTCCATTTTTCAGAATGGGATGTTAAGGAAGTGATGGTCCTTAACCTCTCCAGTTTGCTGTTGGATGCGAGCTAGAGCAGGAAGCGCCTTGGTGAACGACTTGACTCTTGACTCCCACGGTCATTTGAGATCATCACTCTCGAACTCTTTGAGCTCTAGGAGCCATTTCTTGGGGTCAGTAATCGAGTACACACCTTTGAGGAGCGTCGTGAAATGAGAAGAATTCGATTGTGGCCTCGTTTAACAGGTACTCGACCCGCTTAAGCTGCTCCAGTGCATTGCATGGATAGCATAGTGCTTCTAATATATACCTTTAAAAATATAATTTTCTCCGCTAATAACGTACGTATACTCATATACTCGTAGGTCTATTGTCGCGCGTAGGGCCGTGGTATGAGTAAGGGTGGGTGGAACGTTCTCCTACTACCTACCTACTTTTTTTTTTTTTTTATAATTCGTGCAGGTTCTGTTGTGGCTACTTTTGTTACGGCTGATTTTACTGCTGCTTTTGTTGCTGTTTCTGCTGTTATTCATTTCAAATATGTTGCTGCTCCTTCCACGTTTGCGGCTGTTGTTGTTATTGTGGCTGCTGTTGAGGCATATTTTGCTGTGGCTGTATTTGTTTTGTTTGTATGGTGATGATACAGCTTTTGTTGTTGTTGTTGTTGATGCTACTGTTTTTGATGCGGTTGCGACTGAGTGACTGTTGCCGCCTCTTTCCCCTTCTTTCGCATATTCGCGAGCCTTTTCACCACGGCCTTCAACTTGGTACACGCTCCCCGTCCTCGAGTTCAGTCCTCTCCTCTTCCATTGCCAAGTTTGAGAAAGCGGCGAAAGGGTGTTAGACTAGTTGGCAAAGAGTACAGATGTGTTTTTCTAAGCACCATCAAAGTTCTCATTTTAAAACGCAAACACACAAAAATATTAAATAAAACAGGTGTTTTTCACATTAACTCATCAGAACAATGAATATGTGTCTGAGATGCGAAAATCCGTTGCCCATGGAAGGAGAGTACATTTCTTGCGGAAAATGCAAACGAAAACTGCATTTTGAATGCTTTACATTCTCACAGAGCGCATACCGCAAAATGTCAATACAAGTTAAAAAGTCATGAGAATGCACTTTTTGTCGTGGAAAGGAAAAGGAGGTGGAGAGTATTCAAAAGGTGAAGAGAGCAAATGACTCTCCAAATCAAAACAAAGAAAGCGAACTCCCGAATTCTCTCCCTCCGGAAGATACTCACATCAACAAAGGGCTGCAAGAAATTAAAAACATGATTAAAGAATACGCAAAAGCTGACTTTACATCTGCCAAATATGATGAACTAAACAATGTGCTCATGAAAACAACGCTTTGATTGAAACACTTTCCAAAGAAATAAACGACTACAAGCAAGAGTTGAACATTAAAACTTTGTGTTTGAGTTGTCTTTCAGAAGTGGATCCGGCTCGGTTATATGATAAAGAAAACAAAGGAAACTTTCCAATATTTTGATATTTTTAATCCAAGTAAAAAAAGTAACTAGAACATAACCTGTCAATTTGAACGCACGAAGTAAGAGTGACAGAAATCAAAAAAAAGAGTTGTGAAATTCAAAACGTTCAGAGATCCAGTATATCTGCCTCGTTCAATGTAGTGTTCAGAGATCCAATATATCTGCGTCGTTCAACGTAGTGTTCAGAGATCCAACATATCTGCCCCGCGATGATGTATATAGAATATCATCTAATCCGTGGCACCAAGGGGCTGTAAGGCAGAGGTAATTAATTGTGCAATTGATATTACAGTGTATAGTCTTTGATGGATCCCTTCAATTATTCTGAATGGGCAATGGGCATAGCTTAACGATAGGTCGTTTCATCAATCCATTTTTTGTCCTAAGAGTGACCACTCTCACCAGATTATCGGTCCCAGGATGTACCTCTACAATTCTTCCTAAAGGCCAATGATTGCAGGGAAATCTCTCATCCTTTATCAACACAATATCATTTATTTTTAAATTAGGACTGGACTTTAACCATTTTAGGCGTCTTTGTAGTCGTGACAAATATTCATTAGTCCACTGTCTCCAGAGTTGTTGGACTAAGATTTGACAATGACGCCAACGGGCAGAAAGGCTAGAACAGTTAGTCTCAGCTCGCGGGATAGCCAATAGCGAGTCCCCTATCAAGAAATGTCCGGGAGTAAGGACCATTAGATCATCCGGGTCATTGGTCAATGGGCATAGCGGCCTCGAGTTTAAGCATGACTTAATTTGAGCCAAAACCCTACTCAACTCCTCATACGTAAGTTTCTGCTCTCCTATTGTTCGCTTGAGGTGATATTTTGTTGATTTAACACCCGCCTCCCATAAACCCCCAAAATGCGGGGACGAGGGTGGTATAAAATGCCATCGTATTTGCTGATGAGCGAGTTGTGGTTGGCATTTCTCGATGAATCTTTGGTATGCAATTTTTTCTTCTTTCAACTGCCTGTTCGCGCCTATGAAATTGGTACCACAATCGCTATATATAATCGCTATATATGTCGATACCCCTCCTGGATACGAAACGGTTTAAAGCGCCAGTAAAGGCATCTGATGTTAGGTCTCCAACTAATTCCCTATGGATAGCCAGATAAAAAGCGCGACGTACCCCTTTAATGAAGTGCGACCTCTACCCTTGGATGGTAACACGTTGAAAGGTCCAGCGTAGTCTACCCCCGTAGATGAAAATGCTTGGGCAGGGCGAACGCGTTCAGCAGGTAAGGCACCCATCATTTATATACACGGTCTCAGCTGATTTTTGTAACAGATAATACAACGATGAATTACGTAGCGTACGACATTTCGCCCATTCAAAATCCAAAATCGACTTCTACTCGTAATATGATTTAGAGTAAGCGTGACCCCGCCGTGCATGGTGCTCAAATGACTGAGCTGTAAATGGATGCTTTGCTTTGAATGGATGTTTTTGATCTCTTGACAATAGCGCATGTTTTAATCTACCGCCAAGGCTTATAACTCTTTCGTCCGGGTCAAAAAATTGATTAAGAGGACGCAACATAGTGTCCTTCGGGAGTGGTCCACCGGAAGATAGTGACGTCCATTCAGAAAGGAAAGCTTCTTGTTGTACCAACCGCACGATGTAAATGACAGCCGTTCTTAATTTGTCGATTGATAATATTCCTATTGCCTTGGGTCCAAACCTGGGACGGCAATTTTCATAAAAGCGGATACAATATGCTACTTGTACTCTTTTGGAGAACGATGACCATTTTCTCAATAAAAAAATTGCCTCGAAATCCTTCATAGAGTTTAAAAACGTCTTTACCGCTCTCCTTTCTTGCTCCTCGACTTCGAGACATGAAACGTTAACTTTGGAGACTGGCCACTCATGAGACGGTAATTGTAGATATGCTGGGCCATGCCACCACAAGTTGCATTCGGCTAGACGGGAGGATCTTATTCCACGACTGGAAACGTCAGATGTGCCGCCATTGATTTGCTGTGGACTCCGTTGAAATTTTCGCAATTCTATTTGATACGAAAGTTTTCCATCTACTGGGATCTTCTCGGATCCAGCTTAGAACGATAGATGAATCTGTCCATAAGAAAATATTTGAGGACGGGATGTACATAAAGGTGTTGTTTAATAAATTTTAACAAGTTAACGGCTAGAACTGCTCCACATAATTCAGCCCGAGGAATAGTTAGCTTTGGTTTGATTGGGTTGACCTTACATTTTGCCATCAAAAGGTTAACTATAATTTGGCCATCCTCTCTACGTAGTCGAAGGTACGCTACAGCAGAATGCGCGTGCTTAGATGCGTCGCAAAATAGATGGATTTCATAAGATGTCAATTTACCTTCACCGCCTAACCATTTTGGAACACGCAACTGGGTAATTGTTGGAAGATCCTCTCCGAATTTTCGCCAAGCTGTTTGGATTTCTTCCGGAACTTGTGCATCCCAGCTTGTCTTGCTTGACCATAGCCGCTGTAGTATGATTTTTGCTGATATGATTATAGGATTAAGCCACCCTAATGGGTCAAAGAGGCGAGCAATTGTTGATAAGATCGAGCGTTTAGTTGGTGAATCGGTATAGATTTCAAAGTTGATTTTAAATTTGAACTCATCAGTGCATGGATCCCAGTATAGACCCAAAGCCTTTATTATGTCTGCTGATTTGAATTCCAGCATGCCTTGGGTGTACCGGTGCTCAGGAGGTATATTGTCCAACAATCGATCATAATTGCTCGCCCACTTCCTGAGTTCAAAGGATGCGCTCCGTAACATCGAGATTACTTCCCCTTGTCCCCTCAGAGCACCCTCAATAGTGTCAGAACCAGATAAAATGTCGTCTACGTACATTTGCCCTTCTACTATTTCCGCGGCCAATGGATAACGGTTACTTTCATCACGAACCAACTGATGCATAGTGCGTATAGCCAGATAGGGAGCGCAGGCGGTTCCAAACATTACTGTTGTACAATAGTACTCTTGAATTGGCTGATTAGGATCTTCCCTCCAGAGTATCCGCTGATACTGAGCATCTTCCTCGTGCATGTCGATGCACCTGAACATCTTCTGTACGTCTGCCATAAAGACAAACCTCAATAAGCGCCAGTTTGTGAGAATGGCAGATAAGTCCTCCTGAAGAGCTGGCCCCGTGGCTAAGATATCGTTGAGAGACTTTCCGTTTGAGGTTTTTGCAGACGCGTCAAAAACGATACGCATTCTCGTACTTGTTGATGATTCCTTAACAACGGGATGGTGTGGGAGATAGCAACAAGTATAACACGAGGTTTGGTTATCTCCGAATACACAGTGTTGATCCTCAGTTGTCGTAACCGGTTTCATTTGTCCCAATCTTAAGTACTCCCTGATGAATTTGATGTATTCATCTCTCAAAGCCTTATCCTTTAACAGCCGCCTTTCCAAATGGCAAAATCGTTTCAAGGCCATGGCTCTGGACCTCCCTAGAACCTCTATTGAATTAGTTTCCGATTTGAGGGGCAATCGGACAAGATATTTTCCATTTTTCAGTCGTTCATGAGTTTCAGTGTAAAACTTCTTACACCACTGATCCTCGCTCGACTGGTTAATTGGGCCCGATATTTCCTCCAATTCCCAGAATTATCTTAATAGATGGTCGATTTCGATCTGGGCATATAATGATGACAACATAGACGATGATGCAGATTCTGCGGTTGTTTTTCCGGATATGATATAGCCAAAGGTTGTTTTTTGTGCGATAGGCAACCCTCTGCCTGCCCTACGAGTGTCATCCAGAATGCAGTCGTCATACACGTCGCTACCTAATAGGATGTCAATAGTAAGCGGTTCAAAATACCTTGGATCTGCCAGTTCTAAGTTTCATAAGTGAATAAAATCTTTCGTGTTTACTCTCCTCTCCGGTAAAACACCAGCAACTTTAGGCAACACATATGCTCCGACCTGATAACTTACGAGAGGGTCTATCCTAGAACCGATTCTTAAACCTACACTATACCGCCCAGTTGTTACCTTACAACCCGCCAATCCGTGGACATTAATACGGACTTTATCACGTTGGAGACTTAATATTTGCACGACTCTTTCCGTCACGAAGGAAGCCTGTGACCCTTGATCCAGTAATGCTCTGAACTGATATAACTTCCCCTCTGCCGACTTAACTGTGACGATGGCTGTTGGTAAAAGTACGTCATACTGTGTGTGCTGTTGTTGTTTATCATCTCTTGGTAACAACCCGTTTGTCGCAACATGAGCGGCCGATGTCAGAATAGGTATTGCCTTTTGCCGATCGCTCTGTATTAAAGTATGATGTTTTCCTCCGCAGGTTCCACATTTTCGACGACTGCTGCACTTCGACGAACAATGATTATACCCGAGAAAGTTAAAACACAATTTGTACTGTTCTACTGCTGTTCTTTTTCCCATTACGCTCATTTCGATGAACACTCGCGTACCGGATGATCCGCCTTCTCACAGACCCGGCAGATGTGAGACCTTTTATCAGTATGCATAGATTTGATCTCTTTCTTCCCCAGTGGTACAGCATTCGTTCCGGCAACTTTCCTTTGTGGCGCTGTTCTCTGTTTTGAGGATGTTAGTAGCATAAGATATTGTTCGTCTAAAAGTGTCAGCAGCTCGGCAAATGTTGGGATAGTGTTTTGTTTTCGTAGAGAGCGATCCCATTCATTACGAAGGGAATTGGGTAACTTCTTGATTAGGAAATATACCATAAGTTGGTTCTGCCCTTCTATATCGACGCCAAGATTTTTGATGGACCTAGAACATGAACGGCAAGTTTCTGTAAAGTGTTTTAAGGTAACGGGGTCATCACGAGCTACATCTCAACTTATCAACAACATCTTCTAGGCTTCTGAATAATTTTTTCCTATAAATCCGATGTGTTGGATATCCTGCGAAGCGTCGCCAGTTAAAGCCGCCTTGAGATAGTGAAATCTTTGCAAACTATTTAAGCTCTCATTGTGATGAATCCGATCCAAATACACCTCTTTAAAGGCCGGCGTGATTTCCACCAAATGTGGGAAGTTTAACTTCTGGTAGAGGGACACTATTGCTTGATACAGGCACTGATGTAAGTTCATTAGATGCGTTCCGATTCGTTTGCGTTCTGGTGGCGCGAAATTCCGCTCGATATGATGCCAAGGAGTCCAAACGTGCCTGGAGATAGGATTCGGTCTTCCTCGCTGCACTGTCTTTCTTGAAGTTACGCAACGTTCTCTGTACCGAATCAAGTAACATTTCTTGTTCGCTAATAATATCGCCCAGCCCAACTTTCTCCTTTTCTTCGACCATCGTGATTATGAGGATAAACTAATACACAAATATCAATTGCACTCACCTCGTACTACCTCCTTGGTTATGTTTAGGTTAAGTCGAGTTTCCAGTGAATCTTCTTTGCCGATGCGTTTCGGTGATATACTGCCAAAATATAACCGCTCCAGATCCTCACAGGAGGCACCAATGTTTGAGTTGTCTTTCAGAAGTGAATCCGGCTCGGTTATATGATAAAGAAAACAAAGGAAACTTTCCAATATTTTGATATTTTGACAGAAATCAAAAAAAAGAGTTGTGAAATTCAAGACGTTCAGAGATCCAATATATCTGCGTCGTTCAATTTAGTGTTCAGAGATCCAATATATCTGCGTCGTTCAATGTAGTGTTCAGAGATCCAACGCTTTGCAAATAAAAATATTGCAAGTACAGGTCAACATATTAGAACAAAAACAATATGCAAACAAAATAGAAATTAAGAACATTCCAATGGCAAACACTGATAACGCCTTCGAAGTTGTCACAGCAGCAGGGGAAACTTTGGGAGTCTATGTAAACAAAATTGACGTGGATGAAGTCTATAGCTATCCCGACAAAAAAATAGACTGTTGAGAAACGTCGTGGTATGTTTCACAAAAAAACAAATAAAACAAAATTTCATCGAAACAGCAAAACAAAAAAGAAACACAAAGTTTTCCGAAATTCGCAAATTGCAAAAGATTGACAACGTTGTATATGACCCAGTTAACACCACCGACCAAGGCCAGGGGCAAAATTCGATACCCCGTACTAACGGGATTTGATGAATAAGCATTTTTGTACGGTTCTTTCTACTTTGTGTGTTCCTTCATTGCATCAGCCAATGCACGCATGCTGACGAAGCGTGCATACATTTCCGATCAGGTAACGGCACTCGGGGAATATGCACCGAACATGATCATGGGAACTATGCACCGAACATGATCATGGGAACTATGCACCGAACATGATCATGGGAACTATGCACCGAACATGATCATAGGAACTGCGGACTTACGACGGGAACACTTGATTCAGCGTAGGGTCGAGACTTGAACGAGGCGATGAGCACGAGCGACGAACTCCGAAGTGGCAGTTTTGCGGCGAGCGTGATCATTTGTATTTGTATTTGTATTTGTATTTTGTATTTATTTATTTGAGTAATGTTTCACAGCAAGATTCGTATCTTATGGGTGAAACGCTTAATACATGTATAAATTTTCTGATTTTGAGTAATTTAAATTTAGCTAAATAGTTAAAGAATATAAGACACAATTTTATTAAATATTGGGTGAGTTTATAGGTTTAGTTTTCATTGGCCAGGTGTTGGAAGAGTAAAGCTTTAAATTTGTTGGTGTTTGTGATTCTCCTAAACGCGATTGGCAGCGTGTTCCATAACAATATAGCATTAACAAAAAACGAACGTTTTGATTGAAGGCAGTTGAATCTTGGTCGAATAAGTATGTTAGTGCGATTTGAACTGGGGAGAATGAGTCTGTTGTACAAGTAATTCGGTTGACGAGTTAGCATTATGTTGTGCAGAAGAACAATTGATTTGAATTTCACGAAGTTGTTGAAATTCATTCCAAGTATTTGTCGTGCATAAGAAGAGATGTGATCGGAATATCTTTTGTTAAAAACATATCTAGCTAAATTGTTAAATATGACGTTTAGTTTTCGTCTGGTGTTGAAATCAAACTCACTGAGCACCTCGCAACAATACAATAGTATGGGTAGAAGTAGAGCCTTTACTATGAGCATTTTTGTGCTGATTGGTATGCAATTTTGAGTTGACCATAACAGGCGGAGGCCATTATAAATTTTTCCTACAGTAGTTGTTACGTGGTCTGACCAGGTTAACGTGTTGTTGAAGATGACTCCAAGATTTCTGGCTGTAGTAACGTATTCAATAGGTGTATTTTGTAGTAAAATTCGGGGGAAAACTGAAGTATCTAACACACGTTTGTATATACACAACGTCTTAGACTTTTTAGGATTGAGTGATAAGTTGTGTTTCAATGCCCACTCTTGGATTTTCTGCAAGTCTTCGTTTATACAGCCTATACCGTTTGAAATATTGGCCACCGGACAGCTTAAGTAAAGTTGTACGTCGTCGGCAAACATATGCATAGAGCAATGAGTAACGCGCTTCGGAAGCTCATTGATGTATAATGAAAATAGTAGTGGTCCAAGAATGGATCCTTGAGGAACTCCTGCTGAAATCCTAAGGTATGAACGGTTATTGGTTGAGACACATTGTTGTCGGCCAGATAGATAGGAAAATAAAAGTTTTACAGCCAAATGAGAGAACTTGTAATGTGTTAACAGTTTCCTACACAGCACATGATGATTTACTGTGTCAAATGCCTTAGAAAAATCCAGTAATGTTAGAAATGTACAATAATTTGAGTCCATTGCCAATCGTATGTCATCCGCCACGCAGAGGAGTGCGGTTTTGCAGCTTCGTTTAGAGCGAAACCCGGACTGATTATTACACAAGAGCTCATTTCGACTTAGATGAGCTTGCATCTGTTTCAGTATTGCCCTCTCAAATACCTTAGAGAAAAATATATGGATATAGGCCTATAGTCGGTGCAAGTGCGGTGTGACGTTTTCGGTACCGGAACAATTTTGGCAAATTTCCAGACTAGCGGGTAATCGCAAGTTGTAAGAATTGTATTAAATGTGTGTGTTATATACTTAAGTATGTAAGGAAGGATGACTTTGGTAAATTGAGGATTAATTTCGTCAAGGCCTACCGCGTTTGACTTTATTGTTATAATGGCATCGACTATGTCCTCGTCAATGAGGTGAATGAATCTAAAGCATGTCTCGCCTTCAAATTCGTGCCTGTTTTGCCATGCGAGGGATTCAAACTGTGAACTAGCACTTTGGGTTTGTAAGTTGGAGACTGCCGCGAAATGTTGGTTTAGAAAATTACAATCTATATCGACTGGTGGCGATAAATATTTTTTGCCAAATCCCATTTTCCGAAGTTTGCGCCATAAAACTTTGCTATCTTGATAATCGTTATTTAATGTACGGTCAAAGTAGCGACGCTTCGCACTTCTTATGCGGGCAACGACTGAATTTCTGAGATGGCGATAGGTGTTATAATGGTCTTGCAATTTGTAGCGCTTCCATCGAGAATAAGCAATGTCACGTTTTTTAATAAGTTCGTGTAGACTAATATTGAACCATGGTGGAGATTTTTTCCTCATTACTTTAGAAATTAGAGGCACATGCTGGTTGAAAAGCCTTTGTATACTATTTTGTATAAACAAGAGTTGGTCATTGGCCGAGGGCATGTGATAAACTTCTTCCCATGCAATGGCGCTTACATCTGAATATAAATCATTGTAATGAATGTTCTTGAAATCTCTATACCTAAAACTAATTTGATCTGTTTTCAAGTGCACATCGTATGATAGGTACAGCATATCATGCTTGGAGAACCCTGGGGCGGCTAGTTGAGTATAGAGTAGAGCTTTAGTTATGTCATTCACAAGAAAGATATCCAACAAGGTGGAAGAATGAGTTGTAAAGTGCGTGGGTGTTGTCATATTTACTGGTGTAAGATCCAAACATTTAAAATTGCTAATCAGATTAGACGAAGAATTAGCAAGAAGATCATTATTGAGGTCACCACAGACAATTATACTCGGCGCAATGCATGATATTTCCTCTAAAACACCTAAGATATGAGAAAAGTTGGTTTGCTTGTTTGGTCTATATACCACTCCTAGAAGAACACGGTCAGAACCACACGATACATTGATGAACAGATGTTCGCAAGGCTCGGCGTTTGATTTGCGCACAAGTTTGCAGTTTATTTCATTTCTTGCGTATATTGCTACACCTCCTCCTATTCGATCTGCTCTGTCCGCTCGAAATACTTTATAACCTTCAACAGCATATGCACTGTCGGGAAACTTAGGACTGAACCATGTTTCAGTCACACATATGAAATCGACACCAGAATCCGAGAACAACATACGAAATTCGTCCAGCTTTGGCTTCAGGCTTTGTACATTTAATAATACGACATGTAAACCCGATTTCTGCTTTCTTAGAACACGAATCATACATTTTAAATGTTTATCAACGCCACTGTTCAGGAACACGTCGCTGATACCAATGTTAAAATTTGCCATGAAATACTACAAGTGAGTTTTTACGTGAGTTATTTAGGTGAATCAAAAACACCTGTGTGTGTATATATGTAGAGAGAGAGTAAATAATTACCTTGGCCAATGAGAACTGGAGAGAAGAGTAACACAAAAAGTTTACGAAATTAAGAGGGAGTACAGTGAATTAGTTAGGAGTCTTCTTTGCATCTCTGAGCGTTCGCATTAAACGGTCAATATCGTTTACAGCAACTCTTTCCCCTCCTTCGGTGTACTGGACTAACACACACCCAAGATGCGTGTGCACAGAAAACAGCTGGTTATTTTTCTTCATGTGTGTTGCATGACGGAGTAGTTGGCGATTCCGTGATGTCAAACTTTCATTGATGTACACGTTCGATGTTGAATCGAACCCCAGGTTGGTAAGAGTGATCGGTCTCCTTGATGATATTCGGTAATTTGCCAGTGCTTTAAGCAACGCATTACGATCGCTGACACTCGTAAATTTAACAATCACAGGAGAATCGTCACTTTTGTTTCGCTTTTTGGTGCGAAATATACCTTTCAGTGTTGGTGGTGCTACACCGATACTCTCACATAATTTGGTGAAGATGGCAGGTAAATTTTCTTCTGGGAGTTTAGGAATACCAAACATGATTGCGTCCGTAAGGAATTCCTTCCTCTCCAACATGTCGCATCGTTGGCGTAGCTCAGTAATGTTGCACTGAGCATGATCTACGCGCTGTGTTAAGTTGAAGATCGCTGAGTTAATGAGTTCGACTTTCTCATTCAGTTGTTTTTCAATGCTTTTAACCTTTTCCAGTAGATCGCTATGCATCTTCTCCATTTCACGTTTGATAGTCGCGACTATTGTGTCTGCATGCTTTTCCAATTCCTGATGTAGGTGTTCCATTGAGATACCATCAGCAAGTTTCTGTGTTTTAGGTGATCATACGTAGTTAGATTCAATAAAGTTGTATAACGGATTTAATTTAGCGTTTTAACTGTTGGCCCAGCCTTCGGGCTGGCGTTTGCCTTTAACTGGCGCAGAGACCGGCAAAATAAAGCCATATCCTTTTTGTCTGTGGATCAGCAAAGACTAGAACCAATAAGCTGTATCGAGTGAACGTCATTGTACCCATGAGAACACAATGACCATTCAGAGTTCCTTATGCTGACTAAAGGCTAAAGATACGGTAGTGAAGGTTGTTCCTGCCACGAGTAGGTCGCTTACAAGAATAAACATTTGCGACCAAAAGGGAAACATACGACACTTCCTTGAGGGTCGCCTTAAGGCTTTCGAGGATAACGAGGTGACGTTGCTGCTCGTGACAGCGGAAAGCAGCAAGGGCTGTACAACATGGATCTGGCTAGGGTAGATTCTGTGGAGAAATTTGAAGAGGCAGCACATGAGTTCGCCGAGGAAGAAGTAAATTTTATGACAGGGGGCCATCCAGTGTACCGTATATAGAGTACGTAGCGAAGGATGGGCAGATGCTAAAATTTCTTGTCGACACGGGACTAACAAGAATCTTATCTGTCCATCGGTACAAAAAGAAGCCTCGACTCTTCCGAAAAGTTTTTTTGTCCACTGTGCTGCTGGTAGGCTCGAAATCACAAGATATGTCCATGGAAGATTTTTCGAGAAGGTAGGCAACGACACTCTCCTTACATTCTATGTTTTACCAGGCCTGAAATTCTTCGACGCTATCATCGGGGATGATACGTTAACAGAATTGGAGGATATAATAGATAGAAAGAAGAACATTCTGAAATTACAACCATCTATTGTGATACCACTCCGGGTAAAATTAGCCGGCGAATTGAACATCGCACTAGACGAAAACCTGCCCTCAATTATTAAAGACGAACTACACCAACTAATTGAAAAATATGTCACGTTTTTGGACCAATCAATGCAAGGGAGCTGATCGATACGAGCATTCGGGCGAAGATCCGGGCCAATACAGAAGAACCCATATATACCAAGAGCTAACCTTACCCACCTGTCTGAGGGAGGTAGTTGAACAGGAAATCGCATAACTTTTGAAAGAACTTATCTTCCAAATCTTAAGAAACTTAGACACATTTCTGACCAGGTTGAGTGAGGCCAACCTGAAGGTAAATTTAGAAAAACCCAAGTTATGAAAACCCAGATTACTCCCAATGGGATAAAACCCGATTCAAAAAAGGTGGTCGCTATACAAAATATCCTACCACCAGAAAATTTAAAGGCACTCAAATCATTTTTAGGCCTGACCTCCTATTACAGGAGGTTCATCCGGGATTATGCTAAGGTACCACTAACCAATTTAATACGTGGGGCGAATGCACAGATTAAGGTTAATCAATCCAAACGCATAAACCTCGATGTGGAGGCATTGAAGGCCTTCAATGACCTAAAGGAGTTATTGACGTCCACCGACGTCCTGACCTTCCCTGACTATAGCATGCCTTACAACCTAACAACTGACGCCTCGAACTTTGCCATAACAGCGGTCTTATCTCAAGGTGAAATTGGAAGGGACAAGCCGATAGCCTATATTTCGCGTTCGCTCAATAAGACCGAGGAGAACTACGCGACCAATGAAAAGGAGATGCTGGCAATAGTCTGGGCCCTGGACAACCTACAATCCTATTTGTACGGGGCGAAAGAGATCCCGATTTACACGGATCATCAACCATTAACCCGTTCCTTGGGGAATAGGAACCGTAACTCAAAGTTGAAGCGTTGGAAGGCTAGAATAGAGGAATATAACTACGAGTTGATTTACAAACTTTGCAACTACTGAGGCGGGATCAAGTGAGAATCAGCAGGATAGTCTCTCTGCAACGGAGACTGCTAGCAAACGCACACTCTTCAGCTCCAGTAGTATTCCAACGAGGTTCTTCAACGAATGTAGGGCAGGCCGACGATGGCTCAACTGATTCAGCTTCCGAAACAATACACAGCGCGGCACAAGATTCCTCTGACCTTATTCCGCACGTGGAGGCTCCCCTTAACGTGTTTCGTAATCAAATTATCATAAGGGTAGGAAAGGGCTTGGATATATACGAGGAAGCGCATCCGGGCTATTCCAGACACTACACAGCGGTCGAAAACCTGGGCAAGTCTGATCTTACAGAAATCCTGAAGACTAGACTGTAACCGAATGTCATAAACGGCATTAAAATCCCTGCAACGCATATAACCCTTCTACAAGAAGTTTACACTGAAAGTTTCGTTGTTTACAAGATCCGCATTACGCAAAGAAATATCGAGGATGTAAGGGACGAGGATCGGATATGACAGTTGATTAGTAAGCAGCACAGAAGGGATGCTCGGGAAAACAAAGAACAGCTGTTAGAAAAATACTATTTCCCCAGGATAAATATCCTAATTTCGAAATATACAAAATCTTGTGAAATCTCTCTACCCAACAAATACGACAGGCACCCGGTAAATCTCAAGCTACAACCTTAGCCGGTGCCATCTTATCCATGTGAGATACTGCACATGGACATAATGGAGGTACAGAACCAGAAATTTATTAGCTGTATCGACAAATTTTCGAAATTTGCAAAACTATTTCCTATCAAAAACAAGTCCTCGCTATATTTGAAAAAAAAACTTATCAAAATCTTGCATTACTTTACCGTCCCCAGAATACTGGTCACGGACAACGAGCGAAATTTCCTTAGTCCTAGTGAATTTCATCCGCATGTAGGTCAATAATGATCTTAGAAGGAAGATAGAAACTAAGCAAAAAGTAGGTAGTAATAGACGTAATACAAAGAGAACTTCACCGAAGGAGTTCAAGCAGGGTGTCGTAGTGTATACCCGCTTCAAACGGGTAAGCGTTGTACCGAAAAGAAGTAGTGACGAAAAATAATAACAGTAGTTACAACAACAGTGATCAAGATACACAAAGCGCACTTAAAAAATAATCAGGTAAAGAAAAATAACTAAGAACAGCACCAAGTAGAATTTAAGTTCGGCACAAAAGCATATATGTATATACCTATATATCGCACGAGCCATGGCACAAGGCACATACCATTGAATGTAATCCTTTTAATCTTTGCGAGATCGTAAAGCCATATTTTCGTATATCATAGAGAATACGTACAATTAAGGAGATCATCTAAGTTCAAATCGCACACATGTACATATATTGCTAAACGTTAAGCTACCTTTAAATAATACCTGTAATTTTTTGATTTCTTCCATGTTCCATGATTTTGATACAAGAATATTTTAACTATGTACCTAGACTAAGTTAACTTCATATATTGTAATTATCTGTAGCCTTGCCTGTAACTTTTTTATTTCTTCCATGTTCCATGATTTTGATACAAGAATATTTTAACTATGTTCTTTGACTAAATTAACTTCATATATTGTAACTATCCGTCGCAAACTGCCTGATCTGCCTGGCAATATCCGAAGGGTCCCAGAAATTCCAATACACTGTTCCACTCGTTCCCATCCAAGAAGGCAAAGCGTGGATAGTCGACGGCAATCTCAACCTAATGCACGTTATTAACCTAAATCAATTTGAGCAACAGGTAGCAGAAGTCGCCGATGCAATCGAGAAACATATAACTGACCAAGGGGACAAACGGCTGATTAACCTCCACCTCACCGCCATTACGGATACTGAACAAGAAGGTAAAAAGGAAACAGTGGTCTATCCGTTGCTGGGAATCCGGATGCTTCAGACTGGGACAACATCCTCAAAAGTCAAGAGCACATCGTGGAGAACTTTGGGACAGTCGGGGAAATCATATTCCCGCAGTAGCGGATATCAAAAGGTCCAGGCGAGATTTTCTGAACCAGGTCCTACTAATGAAGGAAGAAGTAAATGAGAGTGTGCGAGCGTGTCAGATGGCGAAAACTGGCATTGTGAATACCAACCTTCTGAGCCATGACGAGATCCAACCTACTAGTAAATGAACTCGAGACGCTTCCGTACGAGAACGAAGTGGAAGCGGTAGAATTCGGGATACCATCCGTTTACGCAAACGGCTCCTCGCTCCTGTACGTCTTGTCAATGCCAAAGGTGAAGAGGAAGGACTATAACCTGTTACTCCCTTCAGGGAATCCTTTAACACAAAATATTTATATTAACGAATGTTTATCACAGCATTTCAAAAAGCTTCTCTGGCTCGCGAAAACAAAGGCAAAGACTATTGGGTAGAGATACGTATGGTTCCGAAACATCAAAGTCTAAAGGGCTAACCATAATAGACAGGAGCAAGCAGAAGCTTATGTCAGAACCGAACGAAATTCTCCCCTCTGTTTCAACGAACCGTCACGATACCCATAATAGACAGGAGCAACAGGAGCAAGCAGAAGGAAAGGAACTGTCAAATTGTTTTCCCACAACTTGGCTTTTTCCTTTTTGTTGAAATAAAAGCCATCTGCTTTATCATAGAGGCACTTATTTTCCTGCACAAGTGAAATTAACTTGTTAATAAACTCGTATCCCATATTTACTTTTATCATTTTACTCTTTCCCAACCTCAAATGTCACTTGTCAAAAATTCCATCCGTCATGTCTTCTTTCAAGAAGACCTTCCTTCTGCTCGCATCAGTTAACGAACATTTAACGAAACGTCACATCTGTCCATTGTCATAGGCTTTGCATGTAAGAAGACATTCCCCTCTGCTTGCTCCTGCCTTAAGCCAGAAAAAATGATGACGATTGCATCATTGAAATTGAAACAGATCTGGAAAAAATACGCTCAACCCAACAGTAGCGGCCAATAAATTCGTACCTATAATTTAAAATTAAAAAATGAATGAAGTTATAGATTTTAATTTTAAAAATTTAAGAACAATAAATGAAATGAATAATCATAGAATATACAATACTGAACTCTCATATTTCTTTTTAAATATACCATCCCTACGAAAAAATTGGAATTCACTTATAATATATGTTGAAAACATTTTGCATAAACTAGATATACTGGTACTTGCTGAGATAAATATATTCTCAGATGAAAACAGCTTCTACGAATTAAAAGGGTTTAAACAAGAATTTTACAATCGAAACAACAGACAAGGGGGTGGGCTAGTAATATACATAAAAGACGGTGTTCTCTATGAAGTACACCAGCTCCTATGAGAATATATCACTAGCAATGACGCACAAAGGATTCAAGACAGCACTCATTGCAATTTACAGGCCTCCACAGGTGAATGTCCACTGTTTTATTAAAGAGTTAAATAATCATATAACATAGATTTTTAAGCACAAAAATATGTTTGTTATTGGAGATGTGAATATAAAAGTGGTTCTAAATGAAGCATACGTTTCAAGCTATGAGGGGATGATAGCAGCAAAGGGCCTCCTGAATACAATCTTAACTAGTACAAGAGTAGACCTAGATAGAAACACAAGCACACTGACCGGCCATTGCCTAGTAAGAGTCACAGATGAAGAGTAATCGAAATTACCATATGCAATATACAGCGGAATAAAATCTAAAGAACATACAAAAAATTCAATTGGCCGATGTCAACAGTATATTCATAACGCAATGGTAACACTAAGTATTAGTAGCTACGACTGGGAGAATGTCTACGGGCACAACGATGTCAATGAATTTTACGAACAGTTCAAGAACGCTTTAAATGCAATAGTTCAGTCATCGACAGTAATGCGTACTAGAAAACCGAGAAACAACGAAAAATGGATAACGAGCGAACTGAGAAGCGCATGTAGAGAAAGGGATATACTGTATAGAAGATACAAAAAATAACTGAAGGAACCAAGACTACGCAAAAGATTATAAAAAGTTCCAAAATGAGCTCAGAAGCTTTTTTTTATATATAAAAGCTCGGTACTACGAGCTGGAACTCCGGAGACTTAACATAAATCCCAAAGAAGCCTGGGAGTTAGTCAACACGATACTAGGAAAGAAAGCCACCAACCTAGATGAAATCCTGTAAACGAATTTCACAAAGGAAGGACTCAATAATTTACCAAATAAATTTGCGAATGTATTGACCTCAAAAATAAAAACATTAGTTCACGAATGCAACTGCAGAACGTGTGAAAGAGCAATGAGCAGCATACAAAGATCGATGTATCTAGAAGAAGCATCTGTGGTGGAAATAGAAAACATTCTCAGAATGCTAAATGAAAGAAAATCTCCTGGCATAGATGGAAAAAGACCCATAGACCTGAAAACAAACGCTACTATCCTGGCCCCTGTAATGACAAAACTAATAAACATGAGCTTCTAAAAACATCAATTGTACGACCGATATACAAAAGGGGACAGAAGAATGATGTAAAAAATTTACAGGCCCTTTTCAATATTCTCAGTCGTTGATAAAGTGTTGGAAGAAGTTCTAATCAGAAGATTATACGCCTACACTGAAAATACGGAATC
Organism: Merodon equestris; assembly: GCA_958301585.1. NCBI lineage: Eukaryota > Metazoa > Arthropoda > Insecta > Diptera > Syrphidae > Merodon > Merodon equestris. The sequence continues at coordinate 49,324,432 of OY284417.1, read as the reverse complement.
CTGCACGACAAACAATTTGGATACCGGAAAAACAAATGTATAGGCCGACTGTTGGGCGATTTTTCTAACAGATTATATTGAAGCCTCAACAAGAATTACAGCTCCATAATACTCTTCATAGATTTTAAAAGGGCTTTCGACAAACTAAGCCATAAGAACATTTTGAAGCAGCCTGAGATAATCGGAGTCCGGGAAACTTTACTAAGCTGGTTCGAAGACTACCTCAGAAACAGGCGCTTTAAAGTAAAAATTAAAGGTAACTACAGCCATGAACAAAGTGCCGAGTACGGGGTCCCATAAGGACCGAAATTGGGCCACTCATTTTTATAATATACATACATAAATGAGCTGCTCTCATTATGCGGGATATGCATAAGCAGACGACACGGCCATTATTGTGAGTCATAAATATGTTGAACAAGCAGTTACAATTATTATGCAAAAAGAATTGCATGCACTTACTGCGTGATGTCACGATCATGGCTTGGTTATCATTGCCAAGAAAACGAAAGCTATGCACGTACGTCCACCTCATATCAGTCTGTGAATGAGAGAGTGTGGGGTAACACGCATCGCGACTTCCCTAATCCATAATTTCATTATAGTAAATATCCAAAAGAAAAAACCAAAATGATTTGTTTGTGCACAAAAAAAGTTGAACGCAGTGATACTAAAATAGAGTGCAATAACTGCATAAATTATTTCATGCAAAGTGCGTCAATTTATTAAACACTGATCTCGAATACATGAAAAAAAAACCGCAAAATTTGGAGGTATTCTCAGTGTACAACATCGCGGCGAAGCTCTCTCTGTGCCGTAAATGCTCCCCTCCCGTCACCCCTTACAATCCCAACAGTCACTGAAAAAGAAAAACAATTAACAGAAAACATTACAATGGAAATGATATTCAATGAAATCAAAAACTTACGGAAAATAAACGAGGAATACTTGGCCATGATCACTTCCTTGCAAGAATTATTAATTTAATGTCTCTCAATAATTAATAAAACAAAAGGCTTGAAATTATGGAATTACAACTTTATTTATTTTCCGAACTTGTCGCGTTGGCTGCTGCTAATCAAGTGCTCTTCTCACTCCTTTTCCCGCCAGATCATAGCTTGGTTTCAGTACATGAGCTGTTAAGTAACATGTACCTTCCGCTAACCCATGTTGACAAGATGGGCATCATGTTGCTGGTTGCTGGTGTACATACGTATCAGGTAGGGTTACCAGTATGTAACTCCTCCCACCGAAGAATCGATTTTACCAAAAATCGTTTAAATAGCTTAATTATAATTAGGATATATACAACTTATTATTATTACATCGATTCTGATTAAATTTGTTTTAATTATGATATGAATCTAACTTCAGTATAATAATTATATAAATAATAATGTTGAAACTCCTGATTCAAATTCGATGATGGTTACGATGATTATGTATACAGCGGCAAGGTATCTATCTGTTGACTTGTTTTGATTTTCAGAGTCTGGATTCCTTTTTTTTTTGTGATTTCGTTATTGTTATTGATTAGACTGAAGTTTCATGAGTTGTAGAAGATCGATGCATGTCATGCTCAAAATCTATTAGCTATTGTATAGGCAAGGAAAGGAAGTTGGAAGGGTAGTGTGTTTTTTTGTACATTGTTGATAGTGTTTTAAGAATACATTTTATATAAGAATAATATCAGAACATTTAATGTTCGTTTTTCTTTAATAATTGTTAATTTCGTAATTATATTGCAAGGTGTGATATAGAGAAAATAATAAGCTATAAAACAATATTAATTTATAATATTTAAATATAAGTAATAGTTCAATATTCAATTCACGATACTGTTGTTTTATTTCATTTTAATAATAACTTATAACAAAAATTAAATAGTAACATTTAATTCAATAAATCAATAATTTTTTATTTTCTAATTCACATTTGTATATACTATAGTTCTTAATTTTAAGTTGGCTTTCTTAATTATTAAATTTTTAAACTAAAATGTTATTTTTCTATATTTCATAGATTTTTCTTTTAATTATAGGTATATGTATATTCTTATATGTACATACATATATAGCTGACATATAGTGAAGACAGAAGTTCAGGCTAAGAGTTTATGTTAGGATACTTTCGAGTTTATTGGTAGATATTTTCAATTAGTGCTTTATGTTTTTAATTTAGAATTTTGTTTCAGCTTTTCGAATTTTCTCTTTTTCTCTTTTTTTTTTTTTTTTTTTTTTTTTGTACTTTATTTTTTGTTTGTGTACCTTACGTCTATTTGTATCTATAGTTATTTTGTTATTTCTTAAGACCTTATGCTTAATGTATCTAGCTGCTAATTTGTTTCTCCTATCGTCTAATTCGTATACTATTTCATCTGTGTTGTAGTTAGGTGGATCAACCCGTTTCTTATTACGAGCATTAATTATCCTTTGTTTATGATCTAAGCTTTTCTTATGAATTATTTTTGCAAGTTTCTCATAGTCCTCAATATGTTTTTTTAAGTATTCTTGCTTCGTTATAGCAGGTGTTTTTTTTCAGGGAATGGTTTTGCTTTATTAACATGACCCGTAAGTAACTCGAAAGGTGTTAGTTTGGTAACAGAATGAATCGAATTGTTATAGGTTAAGACGGCCTCATCTACTATTTCACCAATGGGTTTGTCTTTACTTGTTACCTTGTTGAATAATTCGAATAAGTTCTGTCAATGTCGAATGAAATCTCTCAACAGGTGAATTCCCTGTTGAGCTTTTTGCACAAGTCGTATGCAACTTAATGCTATACAATTCTATAAGATCTTTGAAAATCGTTGAAAGGAACTCACTACCATTGTCAGTAACTATAGTACCCGGAATTCCATGATGAGAGAAGAAGTGTATAAGGCATTTTATTAAATTGATACTATTTCGAGCATTAAGTAGATATACAGAAGAGAATTTTGTAAATTTGTCGATTATTGTTAAAAAGTTAGTGTTGTGGATTGAATAAATATCTATATGAATGATTTCTAATGGTTTTGACGGCGTTTCTGTCAATTCGAATTTTAATTTTTCTTTTTTCCTATCATATTTGTTAACCTGACATACTTCGCATGAATTAATGATCCTTGTTATAAGATTTTTCATATTCGGAAAATATGAATTCCTCTTTAGATGGCAAAAGCTTTCTTCAATACCCCTATGATTGGATTTAGAATGATATTCTCGTACTAATTTCTCTTGGTTATCTCTTTCCGTGATATCATCTAATAGTATATGGGATCGAAATAGCTTCAGACAACGACTACTAAAATAATTAGAATAGATGGATTGTACTGTTCTAAACGTTTCATCATCAGTCAAAATTGCCGTAGTTCTTTTGGAATTCAAATACTGTTTAAATATTGAAATAACTACTTCTGTTTTACCAATATCGTTATGTTCAATAGTATATCTCTTCTTCCTTTTAAAGAAAATCTCAAGTTTAACGCTAAGCTTTGTTTTATTTGGATTCCTTTTTAATATAATTTGGTTCGAGAATTCATTAATTGCACGTTCTGTTATTGGTATGCCGTCATCAAGATTTTCTTGACCGGAATGAATAGTGGATAAGTTATCATTATCATCGACGTTATTAAGAAGGGATGCTATGTCTAAATCGTCTTTGTTCAATTCAATAGCATCATTGACGTGAATTTCTATCCTGGATAAGGCATCTGCGTTCTTATTAAGTTTTCCTTTTTTGTATGTGACATAATAGTCGAATTCTTCAAGCCTCAACCTCCACCGAACTAGCTTTGAATTAGGTCCATGTAAGGGGCCTGTCATCAGTTACAATCTGAAATCGCCTACCAAAAAGATAAGGGCGAAAGTATTTTGTGGCCCACACGATGGATAAAAGCTCTTTCTCTATCGTACTGTAGTTCTGCTCGGATTTAGACAAGGTCCGACTTGCATAGCAAATTGGTTTGTCCGATCCGATAGAGCTTTGTGACAATACAGCACCTATAGCAACGTTGCTAGCATCCGTAGTAAGGTTGAAAGGTTTAGTAAAGTCAGGGTATTGTAATAGGGGGTCATTACAAAGGAGAGATTTGCAGGTCTCAAAGCACTCGATATATTTTGGGCCAATATCTATCGTATTTCCCTTTCGAAGGCATGCTGTCATTGGCTTCGTTAAGTTTGCAAAATCTTTAATGAACTTCCTATAATAACCAACCAGTTCTAGGAATCGGGAAGTTTGTGATGGCCTTTATTTTATCCGGATTAGGTTTTATTCCTTCGGAAGTTACGAGGTGTCCTAAAAATGCCACTTCCTTTTTGAGGAATTCACATTTTTCAATCTGAATTTTCAGATTTGCCTCTCGTAACCTTTGGAAAACAGATGTTAAGTTTCCAATATGCTCCTGGAGCGATGTCGAGTATACTATTATATCGTCCATGTAGACGAGACAAATCTTACCCTGAAGGTCGCTCAGAACGTTGTCCATGACACGCTGAAATGTCGACGGTGCGTTTCGAAGTCCAAAAGGCATTCGAAGAAATTCGAAATGCCCATTGTCTACAGACAAAGCGGTTTTTGGTATGTCTTTCGATGACACTTCAATTTGATGGAATCCTGAAGCTGGGTCTAATGTAGAGAAATACATACATTTTCCGAGTTTGTCTAGTATTTCCGTAATGTTCGGAATAGGGTACCTATCTTCGACTGTCTTTTCATTCAGTTTCCTGAAATCAATGACAAGTCTCCATTTTTCTTTTCCGCTTGAGTCTCTCTTTTTGGGCACAATCCAAATAGGAAAAGACCATGGTGAATAACTCGGACGTATAATACCTTGGTTTAATAAATCATTTATTTGTAGGCGAATTTCATCCTTATGAATGTGAGGATAGCGATATGATTTTGAATATATAGGGATTTCATCTGTGGTTTTTATGCTATGTTTTATTTGGTTAGTGAACGTTAAGTTTTGGCCGGGTTTAAAAAAATATCTGTTCATACTTTTGACACAACTGGATAATTGCATGTCTTTCTTCATGATTTAAATGGTCGACTTTTATTAGTTCTGCGATACTGTTCCTACCTAGACATTCCTTGTTAGATGTAGTATAATTATGAATCCATGTATAAGTACTCTCATCAAAAACGTTAGCAGCAATAGGTTGCTCAATTATGAAACATTGTGGAGAATCTGCCACATTTATGACTTCCACAAATGAATGCCAATCCTTTGCTTTATAGATTCCTTCTGATATAGATAAGTTTTTCGAAATCAAAGTCGGTTTAATAAATATACTTCCTACTTCAATATCTACTGGAAGATAACATATGGATTTACTAAAGGCGGGGATGATGTAAGATTTGGATATCAAATTAGGTTTATAATGCAAAGGTATCTTCCAACCTTTAGTTTCCAGACATGATTGTTTTAGATTAATCCCAATGCCTAATTCCTTCAAGATGTCGATACCAATAAGTCCATCGAAATAGTTATGAAACCTAAAGATGAGGAATGATGTAGGTTTTTTAATACATAGTTCTGGTATATTATTAAGTACAACTTTTTTATTTACAAATTGAGTACCAAAGATAGTTTTAATTTGCACCGGCTCAATCAAAATGTAAGATAAATGAATATTAGGAATGATCTGTTGCTTCCTGTATCGATAAGGAACTTGCATTGTAAATTATTTATACTGGTTATTATAATATACGGTAGAACTGTCGAATTGTAATTGTTGATATCTATATATCCGATGGGTTTCTCGAGGCATGTGGGAGAAAATTTGCGTCATCTACATTCGCCTGATAGATTTGTGCAGATGTGGATGAAACATTCATATTTTGATAATCCTGAGGGTAATTGTTGCTGTTAGCACCACAATTAGCACAGGAAGTTTCTACATTGAACATCTGATTAGTATTGCCACTGACTACATCCATTGGTTCTGGGGGTACCTGTCTAAAATTCTTATTGTTGTTTTGGTTTGGTCTATTGGGGTTTTGTGTATGACTATTTGTATATGAAATTGTTTTTTGAGGTGTGTATTGAGGTTGATATTTTGGCCTAAAATTGTTATACGAATTTAATCCGGGATATTGTTGTGGTCTGGGTACTTGACGTGATGTCGAATTAGGATTTTGTAAGGGAAAAATTGGTTGTCGGAAATTTGGTCTAGGTCTAAACACTCTATCTTGTCTAGGTGCAATATGAGTGTTCTTAAGGTACTGGACGTTCTGTTCCTGAAGACAAAACGTTAAGGCTTCGGACAGTTTATTTGGTCTCATTGCCCTTATAGTTGCACCAAGTGGTTCTTTTAAACCAGAGAGGAAAGTTTGAAGGCACATGTCATTATATAGGTTCAACTTTGATTGGATAACATTCATATCCCGTTCGTGAACACGCATATAATTCGAAACAGTGGAGAGAATCTCGACAATTTTTGAATGGAATTGTTCAACAGTATCACTGTTCTGTTTTAGTTGGTGTAGATCCCTTATTAAGCTGATCTCGTTACGCTTATCAGAAAAGTGTATAATCAGATTTTGCTTAATGTCCTCGCATGTCAACAGTGTCCCATACGTATTGAGTATTTCGTTGGCTGCGCCTACTACTTTATTGCGAATAGCTCGCAAAATTATCCTTTCGTACGGTGTTCCATTAATACAAGTAATCGCACACAAAATTTCTTCGACATTATTTATGAAATTAAAAAGTGAACGCGAATTCCCGTCGAAAATAGGAATGTCCTTAACCGCGTCAGGGATTCTTAGCGAATTGAAAATATCTACCATAACTGAATTATTGTTCATTTTTAATCTTTGCTTAGCACCAAAATCAATGAAATCTTCCCTATCTGAACTACTGTGATCACTATCCGCAAGTAAAATATCGTTTGTGTATTTATTCCTTTTATTCTTATCGTACGGTTTTTTATTATTGCGTTTTCTAATTGGGGGCATGGGGGGGAAGGGAATGTAAGGGAAACAATAGCTACCAATAGATTTGAATGACTCACCTTGGATTGTTGATTGTTGAACTTTTGGTTGGATGTCCGATGCTTATGTTAATCACGAGTAATCACGAGTAACACTGTATGTAATTTAAGTTTATTTCACACATGTATGTTTGTGAATGAGTTTTCTAACGTAGAACTGTTCACAGATTTGTGTTTGTGTTCACTATAAATGTCTGGAACGTGGTTTCCATTAAAGAATTAAAATTCACCACTTCTTTTAGATTGTGTATGGATCGCTTTCGGTATTTAAGCGCCAAGTTACTTTATATTTCACAGGTTTATCGCGAATACCTTAGCCGATCCTACCGACTGCGCCAATTATTAATTTAATGTCTCTCAATAATTAATAAAACAAAAGGCTTGAAATTATGGAATTACAACTTTATTTATTTTCCGAACTTGTCGCGTTGGCTGCTGCTAATCAAGTGCTCTTCTCACTCCTTTTCCCGCCAGATCATAGCTTGGTTTCAGTACATGAGCTGTTAAGTAACATGTACCATCCGCTAACCCATGTTGACAAGATGGGCATCATGTTGCTGGTTGCTGGTGTACATACGTATCAGGTAGGGTTACCAGTATGCTGAAAATGTCCAACTTAAGACATAACTTAAGACCAGAGTGCGCGAGTTAGAAAATAAAATCAATAACTTAGAACAATCCAAGCTCAATAAATCGATTGGCATTTTTAATGTGCCCAATGTTGACAATACAAATGCAATGGAAGCCGAGTTAAAAATGATTCGTGTTGGTGTTGGGTATGATCTTGATGAGCGCGACATTGACTCTCTCTACGTCAAAAAAATAAAAACAAAGAGGAACCCCTCTTCACCCACAACTGTACTGTCTCTAAATCTGACCCGACAAGTAATCAAGGAGAACATCATGGAAATGAAAAAGAAGAAAAAACAGCGACTAACAACAAACCTCTTAGAAGAAAACTGTGATGGTTCGCAAATTTTTATTAATGAAAGTCTTACTACTAATATGAGATTATTGTATAATGAAGCAAGAAAAATCAAAGTAGGTAAAAAATTTAAATACATATGGATGAGAAACAACAAATTTTTTTTGCGTAAAAATGAAGGTGATATTGCTTTCAAGTTGAGTTGCTTTGAAGACCCCGAAAATCTTAAATTAATGTAAAAACAAGTCATCCAACGCAGAAAATTGTGTTGTTTCTCATTTCTCAAAATATTCGTAGTATTAGGAAAAACTTTGATTTCTTTCTAACACATATAAACACATTCAATTCCAATGCAACTTTCATTGTACTCACGGAGATCTGGGTTTATGACTACGAGCTATCCAACTATAGTATTCCGGGGTATGAACCTTACTTTAATTGTAATAACTCGTATAGCTCAGGAGGTGTCGTTGTTTTCATTAAAAAAGAGTCAGTAAGCGACTGTATAGTAGAGAAAAATAGTGTGTCCAGCGCTGATATCATAAAAATCACTTGCCTTATATGTAATGAACCTTTTACGATTTTGTGTGTTTATCGCCTGCATCGAATTCACTCAGGTATTGACGCGTTCTTAGAAGAATTTAATAGATTACTTAAAGATGTAAAGACGAAGAATGCATTGGTAGTAGGCAACATTAATATTGATATCTTGAGAAAAACCAATGATTCATATAACTACCTACTTTTAATGTCTACTTTCGGTTTAAAATCATTAGTTATGGAACCAACTCGTATAACAGATAATACTCAAACATGTATCGATCATATATTCGCTAGGTTAGACTCTAAATTTACACACAAGCTGTCTGGGGAAGTACTTGATAATAAAATCTCAGATCATTGCATGACGAACATAAACTTAGAAACATTTCAAAATACTCGTAATTTGGATAGATACATATATACCTTTTAAAACAATAAATAAAATTAATTACAAAAAAAATAGTAGAGTACTTAAAGTATGAATTCTGGAGTCAACTTATGAAGAAAATAATCCATCCCTAGCATATGATGTTTTCTTAAAAACTCTCAGAAGCCATATAGAGAAAAGCAGTATAATACATAATCTAAAAAAATCACGTTTTAAACGTCTTAGACCATGGATGAACAAACCACTACTTTCGGGATACATATTATGCATCAAAACTAAGCAATTGTAGGGGCAATATAAAAAGTGAATGGAGAGTGGTAAACAGCATTTTAAATAAAGGCAAAGAAATATTAGATATTTCAAAGATTGAAGTTAATGGCATTGTGATCACCGATCCAATAGACATTGCCAATCAGTTTAACACTTACTTCACTTCTGTTGCCTCTGATTCAAAACCGTCCCTTGCCCAATACAGTTCCAGTTGTAATATGTTTCCAGATTTAGTTGATGATACTTCAATAAGTAACAGTTTTGTTTTCCAACCGTTTGCACCTGTCGAAATCCACACATGTATAATGTCATCTCTTGTACCTCGGATGGCATTACCAACAGCCTTCTAAAATGTATCTTGTTCTACATAATTGATGTAGTGTGTTACCTGTTTAACCTTAGTGTCAATTGTGGTATCTTCCCGTCTGCGTTAAAAAGTGCTGAAGTCATTCCCCTATTTAAAAAAGGAAATAGAAATTTAATAACCCAATATAGGCCTATCTCTCTGCTTCCAAGCTTTTGTAGATTATTTGAAAAACTGATGAAAGTTCGTATTGTGTCATTCCTAAATAAAAATCACTTTCTACGAAATGAACAGTTTGGTTTTCGAGGAGGTAAATTAACTGAAGATGCTATTCTAAAGCTGTGCACCGAAATATGACACTGTTCATAGATATGACCAAAGCCTTTGATATGGTCGATCATGACACTCTACTAAATAAATTATACAAGGCTGGGATAAGAGGTAGAGTCCACAAATGGTTCTCGTCATACTTATCATGTAGAACTCAGAGAGTCAAAATGGGTGAAATCTTCAGTAACCAGTTACAGTTGAAAAGTGGTGTACCGCAAGGTTCAGTCTTGGGACCACTACTGTTTTTAATATATGTTAATTCACTGTTCCATCAAAATCTTTGTAGCAAAATTACTGCTTTTGCAAATTTTTTGACTCCCCCGTCTGACAGGAACCAGGCTACCCAGGAGCTTCGACAAAGGAGCAAATATCTTTAAGATAGCCGCCCAGAGAAGAAGAAATGCTAAGGAGATTCGTTTCCCAAAGTTTATTAACAATGCTGAAGGCCAACTCCTTGTGGAAGACGAAAAAATTCACCACAGATGGCGACAGTATTGCGAGGAACTTCTGAACGAACAGTTTCCCCGAGTGTACTTTCCAAGAGCCGCCCCGAATCATGCCGAAATATCCGACATCACAGTCGAAGAAGTTCGGTACGCGGTTAAAAACTCCAAGAAAAGAAAAGCTGTTGGGCCGGACGGGATACCCTCTGAGTTCTGGAAAAAGATGGGAGACATCGGGTCTAGATGGCTCATGGTTCTTATCTCCAAACTTATGAGAGGCGACACTATGCCTAATCAATGGAGGGAAAGCTATCTTCTTCCTTTGCACAAAGGTGATACGCGAAATTGTGATAACTACCATTCTGTCAAGCTGATGTCGCACACCATGAAGATCGTTGAACGGGTATTAGATAGCCGACTGCGGAAAATAATACGACTATCTGATGACCAGTGCGGGTTTGTCTCGGGTAAATCAACGACAGATGCAATCCAAAGTATAAGGGTCATGATGGAAAAGCATCGTGATTCTTCAAAGGACTTGCATATGGTGTTGGTTGATTTCGAGAAGGCCTTTGACCGGCAACCCAGAGATCTTTTATGGGTAGCGCTAAGACAAAAAGGAGTTCCAGAAACCTACGTGCGAGTGATCATGGACATGTACAATAGAGCAACGACAAGAGTAAGATGCACCGCAGGAGTCACCGAAGAGTTCGCAATCAAAGTCGGTGTACACCAAGGGAGCGTCCTCAGCCCACTGCTCTTTATAGCAGCCCTTGATTGCTTGCTTGAAGGAAAAGTGACGGACCCCAATGTGCACCAGCTATTCTTTGCTGACGATGGAGCCATTATAAGTGATGATCAGGCGTCCCTACAACGAGCACTTGATGTGGGGGTGGACATTTTTGAGGGACACAGGTATCGTATTAGTTCAAAGAAGACAGAGTATCTGTGCTGCCCGTTCTCTGACCCTCATCAGCCTATTCCAGACATTTACTTGAATGGAAGAGTGCTTCCCAAGTGTGAAAAGCTTAAATATCTGGGATCTATGATTAATAAAGAAGCAACTTGTGATGACGACATCAATCATCGCGTAAGCGTAGGGTGGATGAAGTGGCGGGAAAACTTCGCCATCTTCTGTGATCGAAAAATGCCTCCTAAGCTGAAAGGAAGGCCCTACACTTCAGATGTACGTCCGGCGCTCACATACGGTTAACAATGCTGGACAATGCACAAAAAGTATGAGAGCAAACTAACGGCAGCTGAGATGAAGATGCTTCGCATGACAGCGGGAGTAACAAAGCGTGACAGAATTAGAAGTTCAAAGATCCCAGGAAGCCTCCACGTAAAAGAAACCATCACAAGAAAGATAGAGCGCGACCGACTCAGTTGGTATTGCCATGTTCAAAGGAGAGATCCTTTGAACCCCGTCCAAAAGGCGTTATCAATCAACGTTCCAATTTCAACACGAAAAAAGGCAGGTCGAAAAACAATTGGTGCAAACAAATGCCAAAACACCAGCATTTGATTGGCCTCAGCGATGAAGTAATCCCAAACCGGGAAGCCTGCCGCTACTTTCTGAGGCCAAACCGGGGACCCCACAAGCGGACCAGTAGGAATGCAGTTAAGTGGGAAGGTTATATTCTACACTTCTGATCATAACGACGCCGGAAAAGGAAAAGAAGAAGGAGAAGAATAAAAGTATTCTTGACTCTGCAATACAGCTACATATGAACTTAAATATATAACGACAATGGTTCACCAAACATGACTTACTAATCAGCAGCAAAACTAGACTTATGTTCTTTAGTCTAAAAGGATATTTTCCACTTGACTGTGACGCCATTTTCCATGCAAGTTTTTGTTTAAAACTGTCCATACTGTGACTATAACTTTCACAAAAACTTACCGTGTAATTCAAATTGCTTTAAGATTCAAGGGTTTGAAAACTACAAGTATCTAGGCTTGTTAATAGATAGAAATATAACCTGGAAAGCTCACATTGACGATCTAAAACAATATATGTTATCTGTTACACTAAAACACTTAGTCTAAAAGGATATTTTCCACTTGACTGTGACGCCATTTTCCATGCAAGTTTTTGTTTAAAACTGTCCATACTGTGACTATAACTTTCACAAAAACTTACCGTGTAATTCAAATTGCTTTAAGATTCAAGGGTTTGAAAACTACAAGTATCTAGGCTTGTTAATAGATAGAAATATAACCTGGAAAGCTCACATTGACGATCTAAAACAATATATGTTATCTGTTACACTAAAATGTACCTTCTAAGAGAACACTGCTCAAAAAAAATAATGCTCATATTCTACTACGGTATTGCGCACTCTAATCTACAATATGGTATTTCTAGTTGGGGTAGTGCTTACAGTAGCACGACTGAAGCCCTTGCAGTAACTCAAAAAAAGATAGTTAGATTAATTTGCAGGCAAAACCAATTTTCCCATAGCTGGCCACTTTTTCTAGCTTTACGCATACTTCCAATGCAACATCTGTTTATCTTTAAGGTACTTAAGATTTTCTTTATTCGAAGCGGATATACTGCGACCCTAAGGAGTTCAAATATATATAACCTAAGAATTAATAACATGACTATCTCGACTGTGGCGATTTCTAAAAAGTCTCGCTGCTTCAAATTCTTCACCACGGCAGCTCCTAGACTAATTGTTACTAATTGAAAAAAAAATTGAAATTAGGCAAATAGACCAACCCAACCTACTTCTTAAAGAATTAAGGAAATTCCTATTCAGTATGGATAGCTCTACAGTCAAAACCTTTCACAGTTAAACAAACAAATAAAATAAAATAATCCCCACATTAATATCATCCTTGCCACTTCTCATTTTTGCTTATGTTTGTATTTAATTTCCTAATCTGCTCACTCTTTTTTTAAAATAAGTTGCTAATTTTTCTAAAATAATCATTCCATTTATTTCTACCCCACATTTCATCTTATTGATATTGATTTATATAATATTAAATAGAAGGATCATTCGCCTCTAGTCCCTTATGGGCTACAGAATGATACCATCTTCCTTTTCTTAAAGAACTGTAAAATGTTTTATTTATTATGTACAAATAAGAAACAATAAAGAAAAGAGAAAAAAAAAAATATCCATCAATCAAAAATAGTGTTAAAAATACATGATAGAGGATGTCTACATCAAGCTCGGTGCCACTTACAGCTAAAAGACAATGATTCATGTGACGAAATAATCGAGAACGTGTCAGTCTACAAGTATCTAGGGGTTCACATCGACTACAATCTTAAGTGGAGCTACCATATTGAGACACTTAAAAAAAGTTGCGGTAATCTTCGTATGCGCTATACCATCTGGCCAACTTCTGCCCACCATCAGTATTAAGGCAAAGTTAATTTGGTCTGTTGGAATCACATCTTAGATACGGTATTCTAGCTTGGGGCAAAGCACCACAGATGTCACAACTTGAAACCACACACAACATGATCAAGAAGATGATATACAAAACGTCAGGCAGGAGTCAACTCGAACAATGGGGGATATCTATTAACAGAAAAATATTAAGTATATCTCATATCTTTAAGCTTGAGGTAGTTCACAATTTTTGGAACGACAACACGTATAAAATTCCAACTCAACAATATTTTAATACAAGAAGAAGAGAACAAGGACGCTTCGCTGTTCCGAAATTTTGGAACGAATATGGTAGAAGAAGATATGAAGTCATAGAACCAACCGTTTTAAATGGGCTTCCAATAAGTTTCAGCAACATGCCTAAAACAAAATGCATGAAAAACGCAAAAAAATTGTGTTTTGAAATGCAAGATTTATAAATTGAAGATTGTATTTAGATATACATATGTATGATTCAATTTCTCACTAGTTTTTCTGAAAAAATGTATATTTGCTATCTAGTCGCCTGCAGACAAGCCTTTGCAGGCTTTAACTGTGTAATCAAGACTTTTTTGATAAATAAAATTGAAATTGAAAAAAAAAGATTATTGTTCCTTTTGTAGCTACCTTCCCTACCCTCAGAGAAGTAGTCCACTTCCACACGGCGTCTAGATTGCTGTTGTTGCAGTTGTTGTTGTTGAGCTGATTTTGATGTCGATGTTGATTGCGCCTTTTCCTTTGCTTCGGCCAGCCACTTTTCGATCGAAGTTGAGAGGAAGGGCGCTTAATCAGAGTAGGTCTTTGATTTAGCCGTATCCCCCTCTTCATGACGTAACTCATCGGGAAAACGGATGGTGTGGCGAAATCGGATGATCTATTTGAATGATCATCCTATTTGGAGTCCTAAGACGTACGGAGGCACGAGTACGATAACTTTGATACCAAAAAATTATAACGTTTTTTTGTAGAGGGGTCGAAAACAAGCAATTTTTTCCGTTTGAGATGTAGGGGCAATTGCAGAAAAAAAAGACTTAAAATGAAGAAAAAGTTTAGACCATTTTTTTTTCAAAGTTGTGAAATGAAGTGCTAAATTGACTTTTTGTGGTCAATGTTTATATCAATTCTGAATCGAACACAAAAAACCGAATGGTTTTATGTCCCCTAGTTTTTGAAAAAAATTAAAAATTATTATTTTTTTTTTTGGCACTTACGTGGTCTCTCTTTGAAGCAAGTGAATGAATAATAGATTAAACGTCTGGCAGGCGCCTATATCAACAGTTTTCTTAGCTAACAGTGCCCGAATGGCCACGGATGGGATGATCGCGGGGTTAAGGGATTTCAACACTCTTTTCGCGTGCGGCAGGTCCCGCTCACGCAACTTCGTTACTCCACTCGGGGTAGGTGCTTTCCGTCAGGCAGGCGCCTATGTCATCAATATCATCTCAAAATTACAAAGTTTACACTAATTACAAAATTTTGCTGGTTCGCATTATAGAAAATTCACATGTTCGAATGTTGCAGCAAATTATTTACTTTGCGTAATATGTATGTTTGTACTTATGTAATAAGTAAAATATCGAACAAACGTTTGAATTTTGTACCGTTGTTTTTTTTTATACAAAATGGCAAAGCGTGTTATTATTATTGATATTCACAAAAGTCATTCTGTGTTTTACCTTAGTGCGAATCGAGTGTTATTTTTTGTGGCGGCTAAGTATCCTCTAATCCATCCTAAACTAAATAACTTTTCAATATTTTGTACATTCGGAAATTGGGTGTCGACCAACGAAAAAAGCATCGCTTTTTTAGAAGAAGTTGTTCCAATTCACACTAAAATATCAACTCCCCCACTGTGTTGCAACTTATCGATGAAGGTGGAAAAATGTTAAAATATTAAGTTCGGTTAGATGTGGCGATGCTAAAAAAAAGCTCTGAAAAAAGGTGACAAAAAATGTAGGAATACGATTGATCTATCGGATAATTTTTCCAATTTCGGCTAGAGATTCGCGACGTGCTTGTGATAATTATCTTATTTGTGATCAAAATACCTGTGATCATGGGTTTTCAGGTAAATTAAAATATATATTATATCAGGTAGATTAGATATTGTGTATCTAACTTTCTGAGGTCAAACCGGCGGACCCCACAAGCGGACCAGTAGGAATGCAGTTAAGTGGGAAGGTCATGGTCCTACACTTCTGACCATAACAACGCCGGAAAAAGGAAAAGAAGAAGAAGAAGATTAGATATTATGTATCATTATTTTAAAATTAGCATTTAATCGCTTGGCGCCATCACGACTATAAAAGTGAACTAAGTAAAACTATTATTATTGAAATAATTAGTAGTTCTAATAAAAAAATAATAACGCCTCACATTGATGTTAACATTGGTAATGAAGAAAAAACTGTATAAGACGAGACTTTTCTTACAAAAAGGGAATGCCACAGAGGCCGTGTAACCATGTATGACAATCAGGGTGTTGGGTTTTTTTGCAAAGAAGATAGGGTCGGGTGCTTCTTTAAGGTGAACTCCAAATGTAAGGAAGATTTGTGGCCTTATATCCTTCTTCTTCTTCTTTCAGTGGCGCTACAGCCCGTTGTTTGCTTGGGCCTCAATCAACAAGCGTCTCCAGCCAGCGCGATCTCCTTCAGCCTTCTCCAGTTACGCACACCAAGTTGGTTGAGGTCCTTTTCCACTTGTGTGCGCCATTTGAGTCGAGGACGTCATCTGTTGCGTTGTCCCAATGGCACGGATTCAAAGACTCTTCGGGCTGGAGCTGTATTGTCCACACGCTCTACATGGCCTAGCCATCTTAAGCCTTGTATCCGTAGACGCTTAACCAGGTACATGCCGCCGTACAGCCCATATAGTTCGTGATTGAATATTCTCCTCCAGATGCCATCAACGCAAACAAGACCAAAGATCGCACGCAGAACTTTTCTATCGAAAAGACCAAGAGCTTCCTCATCCGCTTTCAACAGCGTCCATGCTTCTGCACCATAAAGCAGGACTGGGATGATTAAGGTATTGTATAAAGCCAACTTGGTCCTTCGAGAGAGGGCTCTATTACTCAATTGCTTCTTGAGCCCAAAGAAACAGCGGTTGGCAAGAGTGATTCTGCGTTTGATCTCGGTACTGATGTTGTTGTCCCTATTTATTGCAGAGCCGAGGTAGACGAAGTCCTTGACTACCTCGAAGTTTATGCTGCCCATTGTGACGCTCTGTCCGAGACGCCCATGTTGTGTGTCCTTTCTTGATGACAACATGTACTTCGTTTTGCCCTCATTTACCACTAGACCCATTTTAGCCGCCTCCGCTTCAATGCCAGCAAACGCCTCATTGACGGCTCGATGTGTTCGACCAATTACGTCAATATCATCCGCGTAAGCCGGCAGTTGAACGGACTCCTGGAAGATCGTG
This sequence comes from Merodon equestris, assembly GCA_958301585.1. Lineage (NCBI taxonomy): Eukaryota > Metazoa > Arthropoda > Insecta > Diptera > Syrphidae > Merodon > Merodon equestris. The sequence continues at coordinate 49,307,437 of OY284417.1, read as the reverse complement.
CCTCTGGTGGTGACTTGTGAGTTTCGCACAATCTTCTCGAGTATTAAGTTGAAGAAGTCACATGACAGCGCGTCGCCTTGCCTAAAACCTTTTTTTTGGCATTAAAGGTCTCGGTAAGTTCGTTGCCGACCTTGATGGGACAGCGAGAGTTCTCCAAAGTCATCCTACACAATCTGACGAGTTTGGTAGGGATGTCAAAACTAGACATGGCTTTGTATAGCTCGTCTCTATGCACGCTGTCATATGCGGCCTTGAATTCGACGAATAGGTGGTGAGTGTCGATCTGCATCTCTTGGGTCTTTTCCAGGATATGCCGCAGTGTGAAGATTTGGTCTATTGTGGACTTCCCTTGTATGAAACCACACTCATATGGACCTATCAGGTTGTTGACGAACGGTTTCAGGCGTTCACACAAAACGGCAGAGAAGATCTTGTAGGCGATGTTAAGGAGACTTATTCCTCTGTAGTGGGTGCGGTCAAAGGAGTCTCCTTTCTTGTGGATCGGGCAAACGACACTGAGATTCCACTCATCGGGCATGCTTTCCTTAAACCATATCTTTTTTTTTCCTCTTCTTTAGTTTAATTTATTTTATTTACCGAGTACGACTCTAACAGATTGCAGAATTATAAGTATAATACATTTGTTTATAGTAAATATAAGTTCAAATTTAACAATTCTTATTAATATATATATATAATTAAGTAAATTTGTATACATATGATAATTAATTGACAAACTACAATATTTATTTACAAAAAAAATTGTACAAAATCTTAAATATAATTACATAAAGAAAAAATCAAAATTTTATCACAGATTTAGGATTGATTCTTTAAATTTCAATCTATCATCACTTAGCTCTATTTCAGAACAAACGGAATTAAAATCAACAATGCATTTTGTAAGTGGTTCATTTAAACCATAATTATATAAGTGTCTTGGTTGGAATAACAGGTTTCTTGATCGAAGATTTCTTTCTGGTGCGTACAATTTAACAAATTTTAATATTTCAGAGCAATTTATACGATACGAAAAAATATCATGGATGAACATTATAGACTGAATACTTCGTCTTTTTTCTAACGTTTCTAGTACTATCAGGGCACATCTTGTTTGATATGTAGGGACAAAATCTAGATTCCATTTCAATCGTTTTATTACGAATCTTATAAAGGACTTTTGAACTCTTTCCAGACGTAAAACATGCTTTACATAGGTTGGACACCATATAATAGAACAATATTCAAGATGCGGACGTACAAGGGACATGTAGACTGACTTGAATGCATACGTACTAGAAAATGCATTAAGAAACCCAAGCATTGAGTTTAGCTACAACGTAATCAATGTGAAGAGAAAAAGTCAACTTCATATCGAAAATTACGCCAAGGTCTTTGATGTCAGTTTTCCTCAAAAGAATCGTCCCATTTATGGTACAGTCAAAAACTGTAGGCAACAAAACATGGAAGACAGAAAATGAATGACATTTATCTACATTTAACTGGAGATGATTGATATCGCACCATTTAACCAGTTTATTAAATCATCTTGGATATTTATACAAGGTCCTAGGTGACTACCTTGGGGAAGCCCTGATGACATTTTGATGATTCTTGACTGACACATATCAATTTTTACAGTTTGAGTTCTATTTGAGAGGTAACACATTATCCAATTAAGGAGTGGTGAATGAATACCATATAACATAAGCTTGTTTATCAGAACAGAGTGGCATACTGTATCAAAAGCTTTCTTAAAGTCTGTCAGAATCACATCAAAGGTAAAGACAAGGGTAAGCTACATTGTTTAAAAATGATAGAAGGCACATTGTCAGGACCAGGACTTTGACAAGATTTTAGAGATTGTATTCCTTGCATTATATCATCCGTAGATATGTAGATTGATCCAACACTCATATTACAATATAAACATCATCTTTTGGAGAAGGTGTGTTAGTATTTGAGTGATCAACATACACTGTTTCAAAGAATTTAGCAAATAGCTCGCAGGTTGTCTCTATATTATGGGATATTATACCTTTAACTTCCATATTTTGAAAAATATCTTTGAATTGTCTCTTACTGTTTAAAAACAACCAGAAACATTGTTGAGATTGTTAGAAATTTTAGATTCTGTATTCAATATATAATTTTTATATAGAAATTTATTTAAGAATTCATACTCCCGACGTAATTGGCAAAATCGCTACTTCTAAAGTTCTGAATTAGAGTTTTTCCATTGTTTAAACGCCTTGTTTTTCGCATTTTTTAGATTGATTAATCCTTAATTCTGCCACGGCAGTTTAAAATAATGTCGTTTCTTAAATTTTGGTATGAACTGAATAAATCATAATTTAAGTATATGGTATTCAGGATTGATGTATACATTTCCCGTAGATTTAGATCGGAAAGAATATTCAACCAATCAACGGACACTAAATAATTATTCAAACCGTCATAATTGCCTTTGGCAAAATTATACCTGGCTATATAATAATTTAAATTTGGTTCTGATACAGAAAGAACTGTATAGACGACATTCAAACATAAAGCTACGTGATGAATAGAATTTTTCATTAAAGGATATAAGACTTCTCTAGGTTAGGTTAGGTTTGAGAAGGGGAGTGTGATGGTTAGACATCACTTCCACTCGGAGGCCAAGAGGCCCATTGTGATTCCCTTCGTTTGTGTGGGTACACATAAAATTAACCTGTCCTATCACGTGGTGGCTGAAACCACCCCGTGCTCTTGATGAATCTTAGAAGATCCGATATGTCTGCATTAGCCACGTCCGAAATCTCTGTAAAGAATCTTTGGCCTAGCGACACTAGGCGTCGATTCTGGAGAGCTGGACAGTGGCAAAGCAGATGTTGGATCGTCTCAGTTTCTTCCCATCGCCGCAGCTGCGGCAGAGATCGCTGGATCCCGAGTCCCATTTCCGGAGCATTGCTCCAATGGGACAGTGTCCTGTGATCCCTCCGACGAGCATACGGATCGAGTTACGGTCCAGCGCCAGGAGCTTCTTTGTTTTTCCGACATTGAGCTCTGGCCACGATGATTTTGTCATGTAGCTGTCGTTTCTTGCAAGCCAAGACGAGTTGGCATCTTTGATGATTATGTCGTTTATGATCCGGTATAATGCACTGATCGGTGGTTGCAATGACGTGTCCGCTTCGCTGATGTCCATTTCAGAACCTTGCCTGGCCAGTTCGTCTGCTCTTTCGTTCCCTGCGATTGAGCTGTGGCCCGGGACCCAGCAGAGTTTAACTTTATGGTGTCTGATGGACTTCAGTGAGTCGCGACATTTCTTGACAGCCTTTGATCTGGTTATACAGGATTCTATTGACTTCAGTGCAGCCTGGCTGTCTACGAAGACGGTGATATCAGATGGTGGGATATCGGCTACCTGTAGGTGTTTGGCTGCTTTCTCTATTGCCAGGATTTCTGCTTGAAACACGCTGCACAGATCAGGGAGTCTGAATGATTCCTGTTTGTTTAGGGTATCAGAGTAGAACCCGGCCCCAGTGCCTGTGTCCATTTTCGATCCGTCGGTGAAGAGGGTGATCTCATGGTCGTTGATTACGGCATTTGATAGCCACTCTTCTCTGTCGGGGAAAGGATAGGTATACTGAGAGAGAAGTCATTTTGGGGGGGAATATAGTCGGTCGTAGCTGAGAGGCTACTAAAACCATATTTCCTTCCCAGGTCGTCTATTATTTTAAGTATGGCCGCATGTCCATAGTTGGCTTGCTTCCACAGAGAGGACTCTATTAGACTTCTCTAACTGAGCAATTTAAGGAATTGCTTGCAAATATTAAATCAGGAATCCTATTAATAGAGTTTTGGAAGTAATTCATTTGAAATACATTAAAAGCAAACATAGAACCAATAAACATAAATTCACATTCGGTTTTCATATTAAAAGGGATTAAACACTTATCCTCAGGTGAATAAGACCATTTGATATCATCAAGATTGAAATCACCTAAGACGACTAAATGTTGATGTTCAATCAGCTGGTCAGCAATAAAGTCGATGTTGGCAGCATGTTGCTCGTAAACACATAATGGGCTGGCAGGTGGAATGTACAATAGCTTAAAACGAAAACGATTTCCTCTCGCATGCCGCTGATGTTTATAGCAACACACAGTTGCCCGCTCTCTACACCACAATTTGGAAGAGTAATGACATCCATATGGAAAGTTGAGCGTACAGCAATTAAAACTCCTCCACCACGAAGAAGACCACTTTCTGTTAGGACGATCAATACGATGGACTGTGTAATATTCGTCAAAGAATTCCGCAATTGAGTAAGAGCGTCGTATTCGTGAAGAGAGATGGCAAGGGAGACGTCTTTAATTTTGGTTCTCATTCCTCCTGCATTCTGATAGTAAACAGTTAGATTCGTCGACGGAAAGGAAACATTGTGAGAAATTGTTTGTTCATTGTTTACATTTGCACCACTGAACTCTCGTTTTTTGGAAAAAAACGAAACTCTCTTACACGAGTATTCAACGGTCACTTGTCAGCTTCCATAGCTTCGTTGATGATGCATGATGGAACACGAACGCGGAAATTTATAAATTTAAATGTCGAAAGATCAGCTTCTCGTTTGTGGAGAGGAAAGCATCACATTAAGTTTATTGGTATGCCTAATTTCTTCGATGCATATGACAGAATTGAGTCCGCTTTCGTTGTTGTGGAGAAGCGAGAGAGATGAAGCCATTTCTTTTCAGAGATCACTTCAACTTCGGTGTAGGTGGCGTCTTTTCCTATGATGTTCTTGTTTGTTTTTGATTGTTTGTTCTTTGTTGATGTTCTTTGTTGTTTTTTTTGTTTCTTTTTGTGTGCACAGCATTTAATTCCTGCTTCTCTGTGTCATTCATCTCTTCAGAGTTGGTGTTGGATTTGTGTTTAGCAACATTTTCTTTTGTAGCAGTGGATGCAACACTATTAGCTGTATTGTCAGTTACTGCAATGTTGTTCACTGAATTGTTGGAATTTGATTTTCTTTTCAAATTATTATTATTTTTTAATGGAGATGCTTCAGTAGTTACTATATTTTTCAATGATTTTATTTCACTTTGTAGGCTAAGAACAGTTTTATTCAGTTCAGCTATTTTACAGACCAAACCAAGAACAGGGACACTGGAACATACATTGCACTTCCATGAATAGTTTATGCTTGACTTCAAAAAATTCAAAGCATATTCTGTAGTTATAGCACATTTATCGTGAAACTTTAAACCACATATACTTTTAGTTACTTTTGTTACTCTTTACTTATAGTTACTTTTATATTTAAATCACACTTTGCACAATTTTCAGACATTTCTTTATTAATTTAAATACATTTTTACAAAGACTGATAGATAGACACGTCAATTCCGTCCAATGTTCTTCCTTCTTACAGATGAGCTGGCGCAGGGACCAGATCATCCCCAGCTGCTTTAAACAGTTCCGCGGACAACCCGTCCGCTCCAGCAGCTTTGTTTGACTTAAGTCTCGATATTGCTATCTTGACTTCGTCAAAATCGGGGGGACGGAATTCTTGTGTATCATCGTCCAAATTGAGTGGAACATTCTGGCTGACAGCGGTATTTGGGTCCTCGTCGCCGTATAACAGTCTGCAAAAATTATCCTTCCAAATTCTTAGCATCGACTGCGATTCTATTACCAGTTGCCCATTTTCGTCCCGACAGGCTTCAGTCCGAAATTTATATCCACTGGATAATTGTTTTACTTTCTGGTAAAACTTTCGGACTTTCCATCTCTTCGACCGCGTGCTTCTCATGCTCTTTCTTTTTCTTTTTGAGAAGCCGGTTCTCTTCCCTCCTCTTCTATTCTTAGAGCTCACGAACAGCTCTCGTTGTTTGATGCAGCATTGCGTTGTAGGCGTCTTGCTTGGCTGCATGGGCCTGTCTGCACTCGTCGTCAAACCATGGGTTTTTCCTGGGTGGTGTTGTAAAACCTAGCACATCAGTGGCAGCTTCCTTGATGGCTTTTGACAACGTTTCCAATCTTCTTCTTTGGTCAGTGCAGGCGATGTCGAACTTTCAGAGAGTTTTTGGGAGACTCGGTTGGCAAAGTTCCTAGCGATCGTTTGCGATTGTAGCCTCTGACGTCAAACCGTGGTGTTCTTTCTCGACTCCCTTGTTGTTTTGATATCCGTGTTTTTACCTTGGCTACAACAAGGTAATGATCCGAGTCAATGTTGGCTCCTCGGAACGTTCGGACCTCGAGAATACTGGAGGAGTGTTTGACGTCAATCGCAATGTGATCAATCTGGTTGACGGTTGATTGATCAGGTTGACCGCCAGGACCCTTTATGGATGTTGAGGTGTGGGAACCGCATACTCACTACAGAGAGGTTCCGGCCCGAGGCGAAGTTCACAGGCTGGGTTTTCCAATGACCCTAGCAAAGATTTCTTCTTTTCCCAGCTGTGCATTAATATCACCTAGAACTATCTTCGTATCGTAGCTGGGACATTGGTCGTATGTTCTTTCTAGGAGATCATAGAAGTCATCTTTGCTGTTGTCATCTCCGTCTTCAGTCGGAGCGTGGGCGCAAATCAAGCTAATGTTACCGAATTTAGCCTTGATGCGGATTGTTATGAGGCACTCGCTTATGAATTTGAAGCTCAAGACTTTTTGCCTTAGTCTGCCTCGAACAACAAATCCACATCCAAATAAGCGCTGCCTTCCCCCTCTGTAACAATCGCCGTAGTAGAGGTCACAGTTTTTCATCCTTCTTTTCCCGGCCCATTCCACCGCACTTCCTGGATTACGGTAATGTCTGCTTTGTAGCAGTCAAGAGCCTCCGCGAGTTCATCAGCTGCACGTGGTCTGTTAAGGGACCTCACAATCCACGTGCAGATTCGAAGTTCATAGTCCTTAATTATACGTTTGCCGGGGTCGTCAACAGTGTATCCATCATTATCCGAGGCTTGTGGTTGGTTCGTAGTGAGTAATTTTTTTACAGGTACGGCTCACTAGGCCATAGCCCAACCGACTAATCCTGGGCCATTCGCCCTTCTCCGTTAGTAACTCCCAAAGGGAGTTTCCAGATGGCACCACGAGGAGGTGGAGATAGGACTTGCTAACAAAGCCACAAGGTGTTTATCTGCGGTGGCTCTTCTCGTTTTTTGTGGAACTAACATCCGTCGAATAAATTTTACCCCTACGAGGCCTTTGTTAGCCTTTACCATCCGGCCTTATATCCACTTATATACGTTAACCCCAACACCAGTCGTACTTATACCGACAGCGCACGCCAGTACATAGGTATTCAGAAAATGTTCCCTAGTTCTACGACTCATGAAGTTACGAACCACAGCAAAGGCGAATATATTAACAAGACTGATGCAACCAACACTATTAATGATCTGGAGAATCAGAACAAGCGTCTGAAAAAGAAAACTATTTTAATTCGCAAAACAACGCAACACCTTCACCAATATATTGCACTTTTCTTTTATTGATAATACTGACTGGAAAAAGAATATAAGGACGATTTGGGCTCCAAAATCATGGAATTTTTACTAGACATAAAAAAATTGTACCCATGTTTTATTGATCGTAAAGAAAGTGTGGGTCTGGAACTAAAGGACTTCGTCCCTTCTACCGTTCACAGTGAGCACTTTGAGGCTGTTTTACCCCCAAAATAACCCGGGCTCCTCACCATGAACGAGGAACTCAACGAACTCGACAGTAACACCAGTATGGACGATGACTTCATTGACGAGACTTATATACCTTTCTAATACATTGAAGATTGACTTCACTATTTTTAACTAACTCCTGACTTAGTGGGACGCGGAATGCAATGCAAGTCTACCCCCCCTTGTACTTTCCGGGTAACGTTAAATGAAGTGCTGTACTTTACTTACAAAGATGAACCTATCATCAACATTAGTCCTCAAAATGTGATCACCGTAAATACTATTCTTGTTTTTGACTCCTCTACAAAAAACCGTTATCAATTTTTGCACCAAAGCTATCGTACTCTCCTCCGTACGTATCTTTTCCCATCGTCTTGCGACATTTCTTTCTATTATTTCCAATTTTATTTTAGAAGTAGCAGAAAGAACTTATACATATATAGGCAGAAAAAAGGAAGACGGAAAAGAACTATTTCCCAACTTGAGATTCGAACGCCCGACCGTCAGGTTCTCGACCGAACACTTTACTATGGTGCTACTTCGGTTCCCGCGAACAACTTGCACGCACAATTTAAATATTTAAATGTTTACTAATTCCCCACTAGAGCCAAATAACGTCCGAACACCGGTGGTCTGTGATCGAATTACTTTGATAGAGTTTTTTCTTGCCTATGGACAACTTTCCAAAAAATCGCAAAAGTGTGTCAATCTCATGAAAAAAGGCGTGATCATTATTGCTCCGTTTTTTATTAAGTCATTTGTGGTGAAAGTAATTTCCTATGTTACGATTTCAGGATTATGTCACTTTCACTATTAGAGATAAGGTAAGATATTTTATATTTCTTCTTTCCGTTTGTTTTTTTTTTGTATTGCGTTAATTATTTGATATTTAACCAGAATTGTGGTACTTATATTTGTTTCATTAAACAAGAAATAAAAGACACCGCCTTATGGGATTGTTGCTTGCATTCTGTAGTCAAAATTCAGTTTAACTTTATCGGTATGATATATGTAGGTCATACATTTTGGAATGCAATATAGTGTGGCCAGGAAGATCAGTCTAATAACGGTAAATTGTAAGTGAGAAACAAACAGGAAATGCTTACACTGTGCAAAAGCAGAAGGAAAATATCAGCGGGGATCCACGGTCGCGGAGGGATACCAGCTCTTTGCTATATCGAATCTCACATTTTCTGAGAATCTATAACATTTTGTCCTTTAAGCTTAAGGTAAGAGGAGATAAACTCAAACTTTAGTTTGAGATCATTTTTTGGTATCTACTGAAAATTAATAATCTGCAAAAGTTCGATGTAATCGAGAAGGAACTCGTGTCCCTTTCTCAACGATTGATGTTAGCTAACGATAGTCCCAACTCAATTAACGAAGGGGCAAAAGCGCTTCGTAAGACCAGATCATCCCATTGAAAAAATTGTGGATTACCAAGATCAGGCTATCTCGACTCAACATGCGGTTAGGTAAACTTCGTCAAAAGCTTATTCCAGCTCCAACTACACTCGGACCAGGCGACATTTCTGTTAGCACGAGGCCAGTAACTAACTCTTCAATTCTACCGAAGCTTCGATGCAAGTTTCAACGATTGAATACCATTCCAGTGTGCTGTCCATGAAAACGCAAGTTTATCTCCGACTGAAAAGTTTAATTACCTAGAATCGGTGCTTACTGGAGATGCGAAAACTATCGCAGGCGTTATGCCGTCTGAGAAGTGCTATAAAACCGCGGTCGCTCTCTTAGGCTGAAAACACACCGAATAAAGCAAAACGTGTTTTTTTGTTTCGTGAAACAAGAGAACATTGTTTCTTATGAGACTGCACACATCAAATGAAACGAAACAAAACTCACATTTTTGTTTCGAAGTGTTTCGGTAACGGTTGTCGAAAATACATGCCATTGTATACGAGCAACACACACCGAATGAAACAAAACTGTTTCGAGCCAGCGTCGTTGACGATATTTGCCTACTTTCTTATGGCGCAACACACACCAAATGAATCGAAACATAAAAAGCAAAGCAAAACAGAAAAACATGTTTCGTGGCCGATAGCCGGCCTGTTGTTTTGGCATAACAAAATTTTGATTCGATTCGATTTGATATATTTTCGTCGCCTTTTACAGCTTCACAGCTTCTATGTTTACTCTGTGCGTACATTTTAACAAATATGGACGTAGAAGGAGAACAATTAATTTTTTCTACAATAGGATAAGTTCCTAACTCTGGTATTAAGTTTACGATGCACCCATCACTCTCTGCTATCTGCGCCCTTTTCCTCAATTCAAAAAAAAAAAAAAAAGGTCCAAAAGAGTCAACTCACAGCGCCGAGGCGGCCAATTGACATCGCCAAGACGGCTGATAACACGATTTGGGAATTTGTTGAGCAAAAGATCGATGGTGGCACGGGCTGCATGAAGCAGAGGTCGTCCAAATCCATGTGTTCAATTTTAGTAAATAAAAAGTCGGTTAACATACCTCTGTAACGCCCACTGTTGAAAAGTTGATCCACCGAAACGTTGTTCCCAGCCTCATTTTCGAAGAAAAATGGTCCAATGATGACACAACTCCACAATCCGCACCAAACTGTTACTCTCTGTGGATGCATTCGCTTCTCCACAGTAACGTGGTGGATTTTTCGAGCCCCAGATTCGGCAATTTTTTATGTTAACGAGATGAAAATGCGCCTCGTCAGAAAATATGATTTTTCTCCCAAAATCGTTGTCCAATTCAACCTGCTCTAAGGCCCAAACTGCGAAGCGATAACGAAGCGGATGGTCGCGAGCCTTCGATTGCTGAGTCAATTCTCCTTAGGCTAGTGCCTGAGTGTTGAGCTGTTGAGATCGATGGCGAGTTGACGTTGACATAAATTGAGTCTCACACTCTCGCCACAGCAGCCACATTCTCATCTGTGTGCACCTTACGACGACGGGGACCTTGAGTGTTTTCCAGTCTCATGAACTTTTTGCTCAATATTGCATACAGCAGTCGCGGTGGGTGCTTCGTTTCGACCGAAACTTATTTTTAAAAACGCACTGTTTGGGCTACACAGCACTCACTTTGGAAATAAGTTATCAATATTTCCCAACGTTGTTCAAGCATAAAACGATTCATTTCGTTCCGCGGAGGTATGATACTCGCTTTCTGTCAACATTTCGAGCAGGAAGCAGCTACCAGTATCAAAATAACTTATGATTTAAGAAAAAAAACCCTAGATAGCCCACCCTTTATGTAAGATTGGCACAATTTCATCGTCTGAGTTCGACCACATGTTGAAAAACAAGTCGTGAATTCCATTTTGTTTTATTTCAATACACATCAAACGAAACAATAAAACAAAACATTTTGTTTTGTTACATTCTGTTCCGCTTGGTGTGTGTTCAAATAAAAAATGTTTTTTTGACTAACGAATTAAAAACGTTTGGCTTTATCCGGTGTGTTTTCAGCTTTACAAGAGCAATTCGGAAGCACCGAAAAACTTTTCGCCAAACATATCCATAAATTGGTAGGTCTCTCTCCAATTCGCGCAAAGAACGACGCTGTGGGGATACGAAATATTTACGGAACAGTTGTCCCTTGTACTCGTTCCCTCCCACTACTACGTCAGGCTTATGTTCATTTTATTGCGATGCTTACCAACTGCATTGCGAATCGACTATCAGCAACAAGAAGAACGAAGTGACCCTTTGGAAGGGTCGATACCAAGCCGCAGTTGGTGATGAAGTCAAGGGCAAAATGCGCTTTCTCGGGAGATTGAATCACTAGAGAAAAGTGAGGTTATGCACGCACACCAAGTCAAGATCAGCCGCCACCCCAACAACAGCTTCCAGTATATAGTCCGGGAGGTAGCGTTGCAATTTTTCTAGGAATTTTATACCAAATGAATTTTATTTCAAACAGTTATTTAATGTTCAATTCCGTGCAGGGACGGGTTAAGAATATCCCTGCAGCGATACCTCTCGCTTGTCGTAAAAGGCGACTAAAACAAAGGTAAACAAAAATCACATCTAGGCAATTTAGAAAACACCAAGGTGAGCCTAGGGACACATATACCACCATTAAACTGCCCCACAAGTGTACATGCAAATCAGTGGGTTGACACGACTGGAGATCACCGGTGTTGTAAGAGTAAGATCAAACAAAAAAATCTGGAGCATGCCCGTGTCACAAAAAAAAAAGGCAGGCCGAAAAACAAATGCAAAAGCACCAGCATTTGATTGGCCTCAGCGATGAAGTAATCCCAAACCGGAAAGCCTGCCGCTACTTTCTGAGGTCAAACCGGCGGACCCCACAAGCGGACCAGTAGGAATGCAGTTAAGTGGGAAGGTTATGGTCCTACACTTCTGACCATAACAACGCCGGGAAAAAGGAAAAGAAGAAGAAGAAGAAGTTATTTAATGTTCAGAAATCAGTAAAGTGAGTGTCAGTTGTCGCACTAGCGGTGGAGCTAAAAGCGTCAGGATGAAAAAGTCTTTGAAAAAAAATCTGCTCCGATGATTTTTATACCGAGCAAAAATGTATGAAATTATTGTTTCAATCACATTTAAAGAAAAAAATCGTCCGCTGTAATGAGGAGGGGGGGTTATATGTCAGTCACGTGCATGAACCTCATTGAAAATTTGACAAATAAAGTTATTTTATACCTTATGAAATTTATACATCTAAATTTTCATAGTTTTAAAATAATAAAGAAAATCGTCAGCTGTATTTTTGACGGGGATAAGACCGTCAGTCAACGTGATAAACATCCAGGGCATTATCAAAAATTTTAAAATATTTTATCGCGAACAACTTCTTAATCACATAATTGCTAAAATGGATAAGGAGAGCTTTCTTTTGCAATTAATGTGCTAGATGGGATCAATTGGGCTGCAGCATGAAACAAGGTTGCTCCAGGAAAAAAACTGCTTCAAGAAATCTGGGATTAGAGGACTTCACCCCAGAGGATGACATACCATTGATCTGTTTGCAAAATTTGTCATCGCTAATCAGAAAAACTGGTTGCGAACCAGTTCATTACTAAGAGTATACTGCATGTGACAACAACGTTCAAACCGATGAAGGATGGAATGAAAACTTGGCCGAAGACGATACAAGCGTTATAAGTGTGAATGACCAAAGTGACGACAGCGAGGATATGGACGCAGAACTAGAAACAGATACTGAAATGGATTCATACTCCTACAAAAGGGCGTTGAACGCTTGTAAAACTTTGTGCAAATTTGCTTTGAAAGCTGGAGATGAAAAGGCGATGCAGCTCATATCTGTTCTCCGATCTCACTATGAGTCAGTGATAATAAGATCTACGCCAAAGGCGGATTGGAGCCTTCGTTTTGACCGTCGACGTGGAAGCATGGCCGGGATATCCCCATAATTTTTTGCGTTTAGTTATTGTAATGAACCCATTTTTCGTCCCCGGTCACAATGCGATGCAGAAATCCCGTTTTTGCCTCTGAAGCAACTGTTCACAAACACACAAACGCCGTTCAACGTCTCTTGGTTTCAACTCATATGGGACCCAAGTTCTTTCTTTCTGAATCATGCCTTGAGACGTTTTAAAATGGCTTGCTGTGTCACTCCCACTGATCGTGCCAATTCTTTTTGAGTTTGACGCGAGTCTTCACTCAGCACTAACGATAATGGCTTTGTAGTCACCGTTCTTGGTTTCGGTACGACTATAAACTACTGCAGCATAAGCAGTCGATGATGCATTGCAAAATCCGTGCAACTCGATGTCGTCAGACTCAGTAAAGATATGCCTTGGAATCTGCAGCTGTTCAAAAAAATTAAGCTCATTACGATAGCCTATCCAACGTTGTTGTAAAATAGATGGCAGGGGATCATCCCATCCGAGATTTAGTTCTGTGGACCACAGCTCCTGGAACATAGTTTTAAAGAGAACGACCGAAGGCGATAACCACCCTAGCGGGTCGAATACGCGAGCTATCTCTTATAGTAATGTTCTCCGCGTTGGTGAAGGTGAATAAGTTTTGGGTGAGATTTTATATGAGAAGCTGTCAGTTAGGGGGTTCCAAAACATACCCAAAACTTTAACGGCTGGTTGAAACCCTTTGGGATGAAAGCCAGTGTGTTCACAATCATCCTGAGATAGTTGTGCAAGCAAAGAACCACAATTCCAACTCCACTTACGAAGCTCTAGATTAGCCTTGGATAATAGTTGTATAAACTCATTCTTTAATAACAGAAGATTCTCAACGAAGTTGGCACCTGTCATTATGTCGACGACATATACGTCCTCCTGAAGAACCTTTTTTATGATCCAGCGCTAGTAAAATAACACGCGAACCGAAAGAAAAGGCGAGGAGGCAGTTCCGTATGTAACTGTGCGTAAACGAAAATGTTTAAAATCGACTGAAGGATTTTCTCGCCAGATAATTCGTTGGAAGTCCGTTTCACCGTCCTTTATCCATATCTGACGAAACATCTTCACGACATCCGCGGTAAATACGAATTTAAGTTGCCGAAATCGCAAACACACCCCGATCAAACGCGTTGTATGGGGGGGCCCACCATGAGAATATCATTCAAAGATTGTCCATTTGAATCCTTAGCGGAACCATCAAACACTACCCGGTTTTTGGTGGACGCAGAATAATGTTTTAACACCGCATGATGAGGAAGATAAAAGTCCTTGCCCGGAGCAGTTTTAATTTCATTATCAGGGACTTCCGACATGTGTTCAAGGCGTAGATACTCAGCCATAAAGTCAGAATATAAACGCTTTAACTCCGGGTTCGATCGAAACCGACGTTCCATTGATTTTAATCGTGACATCGCTAAGGAATACGTTTCACTGAACACTGGGTTTTCTATTGTAAATGGCAAAGACACAATCACCCCTATTACGTTTGTCGGTTTCGACTCCCAATCGACTTTGTTTCGACCGACTCGCAATGTAGCAAATTCCATTTGTCGGATTTGCATTTTGTAGTAGATAAGAACATATTTTCGACTTCGACTGGTATTCTGTTTGTCGCCTGGCGGGCGGATAAATGCCATTTCAAGTCGATAACAAAAATGTGAACGACTGATCGCGCGTAAAGAAAGTAAGTAAATCGTTTGTTTATTAACAGGTACATTTTATATACATATTTGTACATTCTTATTGATCTGGAATTGTCGACAGTAAAAAAAAATGAAAATAACAAATAAAAGGCAGTTTGAGGTTTTGATTGCATTTATGCAAGAAAAGCCTCACCTTGCAAGGGGCTTTTCGAGATCGGTAAATAAAGTCTATACAAAAGGTGAGTGGAGTTCGCTTGCTGTTAAATTAAACAGTTTAGGTCATCAAGAGATGGTGACGGTTGGCAGAAGGTTTGTATGAAGTTTTTAATAAAGTTGAAATTGAAAATATATCATAGGTGTGGAGCGACTTCAAGTATAAAACAAAAAAAAAGGTGGTCAGAAATAACCAAAAAAAAACAAGCAACCAACACTGATTTATTTATTTTCAACTCTAACACAAACTATTCTTTCACACAACACGAAATTTCGCTTGTGAGCTGTCAGAAAAGAAAAAATTGTACTGACAGCCGAAAAAAAAATCTAGTACATGTCTAGTCGGTCGAATGAACTACGGAATCTAGATTTTCCATCGACCCGACTCAAGTCGTTTTCGACTCCCGACAAACGTAATAGGGGTGAATATATCTTCCATCAGACGCACGACCGAAAGTTTTACGAAAATGAGTTTCAGCTGGATCTTCCAGATACGATGTTTTGGGCGTAATTTAAAGTTCCCAGAACCTTCTTAGCAGCACGTCAATGTCAAGTTTGGTATGAAGCGAAGAGATCATTTCACGTTTTGAAGAGTTCTTGTCTACCAATTCTCCCATTACCACCCAACCGAACGTAGTATTTGTGGCGAGTGGTACACCTTTCGAGCCACGAATTTGTTCTGCATTGATAATATCCCAGACCCGATCGGCCCCAATTAAAATGTCAATTGGACGGGAAAGATTGAATTGTGGATCAGCGAGTTGCAAGCCTTCCAGGTGTGACCACTGAGATTTTGTTATATCTTGCGATGGTAACCGAGTCGACAGTTTACTTAAAATGTAAACATCTATAACTAACTAACTAACTATAACGAAACGAAGGAGCACGTCCGTTCTGATTTAGAGCCTTCAACCCACGGACCACTTCATCCCCACCATCAGCTATTTTCCGCAACGCATGAACACCTTTCACATTTACCGAGGGAAGCGATATAAAGGACTGAATAAATGATGTTACTATTAATGACGTACGATTATATCGTGTTTGCAACCGATCCCACGCTTCGCTATAATTCACGGCACTAATAGGGATATGCTTAATTAGGTCAGCAGCTTCATCACGCACAAAAGATTTTAAATAATGGAACTTTTGAGTTGGGGTCAAGGTTGTTTTGCTACCCACTGAACCGATGTATAAATCGCGAAACGAAGGCCAGTCCTTATATTGTCCTGAAAAAGGCGGAATTACAATTTTAGGCAAACTTACATTGGAACAGGTGTTAGATGAGTAATTTAATCGTTCCAGAGACATGGTTTGTTGATCCGCGAGATTCCCCAAGATTGTATCATTTGGATCGGAGTGTACTGTACTGCGACGATTATTGATAGCACTAGAAAGACCCGAATACGGGAGAAAGTATTTGGACTCATAGTCCCCGAACTATAGCTCTTCCTCAGAGATGCTATCACTATCAACGAATTACAATAATTCGTCATGCAGCTCGCAAGCTCCACGCGTCTTCCAGCTTTCTAAACCGCACTTCCAACAACTCGAGAGACGTATTATCGTCGATTGTGTAGACGAAATTAACCGCACGCGTAATGTGCCCTTTGGCATTCCACCGACGATTTTTTACGAATTCCATGTCGAACGTATACTAATTTAGTTTCACCCACTTATTTTAATTTCAACTAGTCTGGAAAATCATCCGGCTCGAAGCACTTTTTTATGAATAGAAATGAATGTCAGTTGTTAAACGCGAGAAACACAAGTTAGTTACGAACCAAAATTTATTTCGTTATCGTCAATGACCAAAACTAAAGTTACAATAGTTGAATTTAGCGGCAACCACTAAGCCATGGCTTTACGCAGACATCATGTGATGTTACCGGAATCATCGTGCGTAAGCCGTGGTGCTAGTGACTATCCGTGAAATACCGTACATGCATCAGGCGATCAGAGGACCGCTTATTGTCATGAAGACCATACAATACGTTGCCTGCAAGTGCGTATAGGACAATCGACCACAATTCACCAGACGCATGTACAGTGTGATACAATAAGTTTTGTATAATGTTATAATATATATGTATAATTCAATTTTAATTTTTTTTTATGTTTTTTTTTTTAATTACATTTCATTCTTTAACAGGACCAATCGCTATAATGAGGTCAGTACTCAAATTTTCATTGATTTTCATTGATGCAGTAATTAATATAATAAGAATTTATACATTTAAAACTTTAAAAAATATTATTGCAAAAAAGGATTATTCTTTTGGCCGATATATACAAAAGTTACATTTAGCCTATGTTAAACCGTCGCGTCGCTGCGATCAACACCAGTAACGACGGTAATATTTGTTGCTTGATATTGATCGATTTTTCTCTTTAATATGATGATATTTTTGAATTAACTGGTTTTGCTTTCCTCTGCTGATTTAAAGACCATTGTTGTTGAGGACCGAACCCGCAGAATTATCCATGGACTTTGGCCTTGCAATTTTATATGTCATAAGTAGACTGTCTTTATTCGACAAGGATTTATTCAGTGCTCTGAACTGAAAATGCATTTGTTTTATCTGCAAGTAACAAAATGATTGCAATCAAAATGCTATTATTAAGTATGATTAGTTTACCAAAAAATTCAGCTTATTATTATAGGGTCATTATTTTGAAAGAAGTGATAACGCTCTCCCAAACCCTTCAAACAATCCTTCCCTCATTACTGTCAGTCAACTTCTTTGGGCGCCCCGTTGTCAAAAAAATTATTATAATTAAATTTATCTATAAAATTAAAATAATTATTATATAAAGATTTGTAGGGTCTTCTCGTCTTTTAATATTATTTTTATTTTCAACCGATTTTTTTTCTCTAAATTTACCTATATATTGAGTGGTAGTTGTTAGTCTTTTAACGATTTATGTAATGTGATAAGCCTTGTTTAAAATGATGGATTATAATATCCCTTATTTCATTTGAAGTTTCGTTGCCCTTTCGATCCATTTTAAAGAACACGTATAACTGCTTTGGCAAAAATCGCGGTTTGATTGCTGTACATTCCCAAGAAATAGCATTTGCAAAATTAAGGGGTTAATAAGATGGCCAGTCTTATTGATGACTCCTAATACCAAATTTCAATGGTTAACTAGACGTATTGAACAAATAATAATAGGTCGAGACAGGGCCTACAAAAGGGAATAGAAGTTTAAACTCTCCGAGTTAATTTGCGCTTTCAAACTCCTCAGGAACAAAATCAGGAGGACGAAAATTAAGTTTTTTAGATCCAAATTCAAACTCGGCTTAAACGATGAAGATTATTAAGACGCTTGGTGTAGATAAACAAATCAAGGCTGAGGACTAACTAGACATCAAATCATAAACTAAATAAGATATTCGTCTCAGTCGCTTTTCTCCCTGACAATGACACTTTGAATCCGAAAGAGTTTGACATTATAGATCCCATTAATACGCCTAACTTGACTGATGGCTTTTGTTTTTTTAGAGCCTATGAATAGGATGTGCTTAAATCGACCCTTGCAGTCAAATCTAACGCCATTGGCCTGGATTTCATGAACCCCACGTTTTTAAAACTAGTCATCCACACCGTCTTAATACCTCTCACATATGTATTTAATAATCCTTAGAGTCATGTGGGTCAAGTGTGCGTATTTAAACTTTGACGCTTAATAAAATCGAAAATTATTTATAGAATGAAACGAACCCATGTTAATTAGTAAGACTGTTTATTTGTCAACAATTTGGACACAAGGATAGTATTTTCAATAGCTTATATTTTAAGATATTGTGAAAAACAAAAAACGTTCTGAACGCGCACACTTACCAAAGTATGGGGGTAAAAGTACGCAGCATTGTGGGTAAGTGTACGCAACAACAAAAAATAAGATTTTGAGCTATCATTTATAACTAGACATAAAAACATAAACAATATTATTACTTAAATGAAATTTTTTTTTTAATACTTAAAGTAATCAACATAATAATAATCTTAAAACCTAATAAACTTTATAGAGATCAACTTGAACTTAGAAATCCTCAGTTATCTACTTAATAATACATGTATCACAAACAAAAGTATTCGAAGATTGTGCACTGTTCGTGCCACCAGGCTCCGCAAAGGCTACATTTAATCCAATCTTCAGTCGGTGGATAAGTATACACACTTATACGAAAAGCTCCTGCGCACACTTAACCCAAACCATCAAAACAGAATGTTATAAATATCGTTAATTATTGCGTCATCATAACAACTTAAACACTGGGAATTATCAAACTAGATATTAAGTAACACTCGATAATAAATAACATATTTTCAAAACGATTAGATGACTGCAAAAAATTAGGCGTCAAATGCGACAAAATATCGTAAGTATTTTAGCAAAAATCTTCACTTACCTGTGAAAATAAAATGACGCACACGCGGCCGCTGTGACACGAGCTCTTCGCAGGACGTCGCGTGGGGCACTGAAGAGGGGACATGCCGTCTCTTAGTTATAAATCGTTTTCGAGATATTTTGAATGCGCACACTAACTCGCTGCGCACACTTGACCCACATGACTCTAACACCTTCGTCTACCCTAGTTGTGCAACCAACAGAGGCAACACCGTCGATGGCGCGGCACGGGAAACCGCTTAGGTTGAACTGTAGATTGCACTGCTAAGGGCAAAAAAGTAGGAGAAAGAGGCGTGCCCGAAAATCGTGCGAAGAGGCTGGCACGAAGATTGAAGGCGAACCTCTGGGGAAAGCAGTCAAGAGGATTAAATCGGCGGAGGTATCCCCTTCCGAAACCTCTCATCTGCAGCGCCCCCACTTCTTGCATTCGCGGAAAATCCTGCGAGATTGCGCTTCAAAACCTAGTTGGGAGGATTGAATGCGCTCTCGAAAAAAAAGAGTACATACTAGGCATTTTCGTCCACATAACGCTGGCGTTGATGAAGCACTGGTTTTGTGGATCAAAGCAAGGCTTGTGCACAGGACATTGATCGCTGATGCAGGCCTCGAACAATGTGTCAAGTCTGGAGTAAACAGGAGCTGCCCGCAAGGTGGCGTCTTGTCTCCGCTGTTATGGTGCATGGTGGTCGACTCTCTGCTCGATGCCCTCAATGCCTCTGCAATCTATGCCCAGGTCTATACGGATGATTTTGCTATTCCGCAGTCGGCTTATGTTAAACGACTGTTTGTCTCAAAGCGCAGGTGGTGCTAGATGTGATTGAGGGCTGGTGCACGAGTAATGGGCTGTCGGATAATCCTTTTAAGACTGATGTCGTTCTCTTCACGAGAAGGAGGAAAAATACTGGCATAACTCAGCTGGTGCTTAAAGGCATTCCCATCCCGATACCCAATGAAGCCAAGTATCTGGGAGTCATCTAGATAGCAAGCTTCTTTGGTCAAAGCATGTTGAGTCCAATGGAAATGCAAAGGTGCCTTTGGCAAAACATGGGGCTTATCGCCGAAGAAGGTCCTTTGGATCTAAACGGCAATGATAAGACCGATAATCTCATATGCATCGGTTGTTTGGTGGAAAAAGCTAACACGCAAACACGTTGGGGCTTCTCTCACCAAACTCCAAGGAGCGGTCTGACTTAGTTGGACGGGGGCTTTCCCTTGAACACCGGTAGTTGCTCTAGATGCTATGATGAATCTTCCACCCCTTGACATATATATAAGAGAGTGCGCACTGAAAGCCATGTCTCGCCTAAAGATAAATGGTCTTTGGTACAGCTCGCATTAGAGTGAAAATGTAGATGGAGGGAATATCCAGGATGATTAAGCGCGTACGCCCTGATGTCTGCAGGAAGTCCGCAACATTTTTCTTATCCTTAAGGAGAAATTATTGCAGAAGGCTTACGGGCCATTACACTTTTGCCAAGCATCTCTACGTGCTTGGCATCAGTGAGACGGCTAGCTGTTCTGCATGTTGCGAGTAGGATGACACAGCGGAATACTTTCTCTGCGACTGTCCCGTCTTCGCTCGCGCACGATGGCTCACCCTTGGGGCCGACGTGGTGTGTGCGAATCTCTTAGCTCTACATCACTGAAGCCCCTCCTCATTTTTCTCCGGACAATGGGGAAAATACAATTAAGACAAGGTCTGGTAGTAAAATGGACCAGTATTTGTGTCTGAATGCTCCAACAGATAATAGAAGCCTCCAACAAAAAAAAAAAGGAAAAAAAGAAAAACCCTAGTTCCTGGAAGGTTTCGGAAATCATACTCGTTCCTAAACATGGTAAAGAACACCATCCGACCTTTACACTGCCATTCATTTCTAAAGTTTTTGAAAAGGTTCTGAGCACGCAATTGAACTCGTACTTAAATCAACAAAAGCTCCTTTCACTGTTTCAATCAGGTTTCAGGCTTGATATCGTTAGTTTTAATTTACTTCACTAAAGCACATGAAATCCTTCCTAAAAAAAACTCAAATATTACTCTACTTCCTCAGCGTTAAGGAATTACTTGAAGACCGCAGCCAAGCTGTATAGCTAACAGTAACTTTCCTCTGACAGTTTACAGTTATCCAGTCGGTTTGGACGTGTTTTCAATTGTCTTCATACCCAGTCATTTAAATACAACCAGCGAACAAATGGAAAACGAAATAAATTACAAAAAAAAAACAATAATACGAATAAAACAAAAAACTGAATTGTATCGCAAACGCAATCGAACACTCCGCATAATGTCCCATAAATTATCGTTCTATTTCGTGACCTAATTCTACTTGCCCTCAAATCTTTAAAAAATGGTAAAGAGCTGTGGCAATGTCGACTGCACTTACGGAAATACAATCTCTAACTTACTTATTTGCAGTGGCCTATGTGGTAAAGCATTCCATCCTACCTGTATCGGCTTATCTACCTCTCTGCACAATCTACCTCTCTGAACTATTAAAAAACTTCAACTTCGTTTGCGAAGGGTGTAAGTAAATTTCGCTGTCACAAGTCATGTTAGCCATTAAATGTCTGAGTGATATCATCACGCCCGCATTGAACAATCTCACCGTTTCGAATAAAAAACTTTCGAGCCGTTTCGAAGTATGTAGCTACGAGAAAAATTGACGATATTTTCAGGGCTGTGGACAATTTGTTTGAGTTCGCGAAAAAAACAGTTCCGTAGTGGCTATAACCTTCTCAACGCAATAATAGATCTCCTTCATTCTAATGAATCCCATGACCACACTAACCGGCTTGATGTGCTCAGTACCGATGTAAATACGTTAATCGCGGCAAGACGCCCGAGATTATTAATAACGTAATGACGAGCCGATATCGACACTCTTCTACAATCTTCCTCCACAAAATTTTCGCCAGCTCGGAACGATGTCGGGCAAGTCGCCTCGACAAGCTCAAAAACGTAACGTCTCGGAGTTATGCCTAAGAGGAGCCCCTCCGCACGCCAACCTCTCTTGGCTGAAGAAGTATTTCAGCCAACATTATTCAATAGCCGATATGCAGTGCGTCGAACTTCAGCAGAATAAACCGAATAGCCAATGCCATTTTAAATTTGTCATCCCACCGAATTATGCATGGCTTTTCTTCGATCAATCCCTTCTTTCAATCCCTTCGATACTGTCCTCACTATCGGTAATAGTATCGGTAATAACTAAATAGTTATTGGTCCGAAAGTCCGAAAACTAGGCCTAAGATAAACGTAAATAATAATTTTAGCTGTAAGTCTATCACCTCCAATATCCCGCCCTTCTTTTACGGAAAGTATCCTAACACTTTTCAATAAGAATCCCGAAGTTCCTCCCAAATCCCACCATAGCTGAAGTTTTAAAACTGATCTATTTCCATATTTTACACACCCTCCCCTATATCCGTCTTCCACTGCCAAAACTCCAACGTCAACATGTTTCTTTTTATCTAACTCCAATAACTACCACTACGCCTCTATCCCAATCACTTGTCCTGAATTCATTTCCTAACTTTGAACTCAGCTCCGGAGCCAAGTATTCTAATTTCCGTAGCTTCCATATCCTTAACGCCACATAATCCTATTCCTCCAACATCTCCAACCGAAATCCCACACCTTCACCCAACTCTTCATCTGTCCCAATATCAAAAACTTCTGCCATTTACCCAATCCTCTGCCTTTCCTCAATCTTTCATTGATCCTTTTTCCCCCTACAGGCTAACTTCTGACCTCACCTTAAGTCGCTACGCTCTCTCTCGACAAAGAGATAAAAAGACGTATGAGAGCATTCGTCTCTTTTTGGCTTACCTTCACGATAAATCAGACTCGGATTGTTATGAAGGTAAAACAAACACAAGCGTCATGGTCTCCATTCAACAGAAGATCTTTCACTAGACTCAAGAGCCTCTTCATCAAATACCATGAATTCTTCTATACTTCGCCTGAAAAAGTGACAAAGGATCTTGATATCTTCCGCCAATACATTTATTCAAAATGAATATCCACCTTCAACTTAGTAGAGCTGACCACGATAAGACCGTAATTGTCTCTCTCTTCCTGCAACCCCCTCTTCCAAAATGTGTTTCTTACCTTCTATTATCAGAATATATGAGGGTTGCTGGAAAACCCGGGCCGTTTTCCAACACTCACATGCTCTACCTTTTGAAATCTTTGCTCTGTCCGAAACAAATCGGATCCCCCGCATAAATAATCTCGAACGGTTAACATCAAAATTTAGTGTTTATCGCGATGACGAACTCAGCCCTATTGGGGTACATCTTAACTTTATTTCAATTAAAGTTCTGCTTCCCCAGAAGACATTATACATAACCTATTGAATCCTATCAACTCGGCATTAACACAATTGACCAAATAATTTATTTAAGAGACCCTCAGGATAAAATCCTTCTTTTGATTTTATATTGCCACTAATCCCACTACTGTCAAAGAATGTCTCTTCGTGGATTCCCTAGCAGATTCAGACTGTAGCCAAGTTAGTAGCGTCTTAACTACATGGGTAGACATCTAGACCTCATATTCACAACAGATACCCTCAACTTTTCTATTTCACATTGTCTCCTTCCCTTTCAAGCATCGATAACTTTCATCCTTCCTTCCTTCTTTCCTTTTCTCATGATTCTCCATTATAGAACAATCCTCCTACAGTTTTGGCCTCTTCCCAATTCCACAAAGCAAAATTTCATTGAATCAATGAATACCTTAAAAGAGCCCCTCTTAATTTTTATAACCTAATGTAAATAAATGATGATATTCTACAAATTAATCCTCGTATTTCATTCTATCTCTCTTTACATTTCCGTTTCCCAACGCAAAACTTTGTCCACCTCCCCACTCTTGCAGGCTTCGTTCTCTAAGATCCAAAAGAAATAAGCAGTGGACAGCTTTCTTTCGTATCCAATCCCCTAATTGCCTTACTAACTACATGGGTAGCTATCTCGACTTTACCGCCCTTCACAACTCTCTCTATCAACGCTATTTAACTGAAACGCAAGCCAATCTTAAAAGTTATCCTAAGTCCCATAAGTTTAATAACTACAAAAGAAAATCTGATGGCTTCCATACCTCACTCTCCTTCCATGATCAAACCTCAAATTACCCCAATATTATCGCCAGCTTTTTCGTCACCGTTTTAAAACAGTTTTTCGCCGATGCCTCCTTTGTTCCGGACTTCGCTTACTTCGATTACTTACCAAATTTCTCCCTTGGACTCGAACTTTTCCTAATTAAATTAAATCTACTTAATGACGAATTCATATCTTCATATTTGTAAAATCGCTGTTAGAGTTCGTTTCAGATAAGCATTTTCTAACCCTTTAAAGACCATTACCTCCAGTGATGACTCTTCCCTTATTCAATCAGATCTCCAAATGCCAATCAATTACTTTTCCACGTAAACCAATCAAACTTCCTCCTCGACTCTACTTCCTCAATAATCCCTACCGTTCAGGCTATTTGCGATCTTGGCATATTATGTGACCAAGAGCTAAATTTTTGTGCATAATCCTTAAAGCTAATAATTCTGCACTCGGCTTCGTGAAGCGATGCTCCGAAGAATTCTCCAACCCGATCTCTCTACATAACCTTTGTTCGGCCCTTGGATACGCCCCACATTTAAAGAATCGAGAGCATCCAACTCCGCTTCCCACAACAATCCTAGAATCACTGTCACAATCCTTTGCTTGTACCACCCTATCAAGATCGTTTTAAACAAATCAACATGAACTCGTTGGAGGAAAGAAGAACTGTATCTGACATTCTTTTCATCCACCAACTTCTTTTAGGTGCCATTGACTGCGCGACCCTCTGCAACTCTGACTCTATCAACACTAACCCTCACAATGTACGAAATCCTCGTCTATCTACTCACCCACCGTATCGCATATGGCTCCAATGAACAAATTTTTCGTATGCTCGGAAGTGTTAATTAGAATATTAGCATCACAATAGGCCCCTCAAAGGCCGCAGTGATTAGGTGACATTGTCCCTCCCCCCACCTTAATCTACTTCGATTCTAGCCTCAGGACTCCATGCCTAAAATCCGTCTTTTTAATCGCGCCCCCTCTCCCATTCTTTTTAGCTATTAAGCTAGATTAAGTAAGATTGAGTAAGTTTGAATTAAGCTCAATGAATGGAGGTGGTTGCCCACATGAAAATTAAATTAAAATTAATCCACCTTTCGCAAAACCAAAACGGGAGTCCCTCAAGGATCTATCCTGGGGCCCTTACTGTTGATCCTAATTTAAATCAGAGACTAAATCCAGGACATTATTTGAAACGTAACTAAGGCCTCAAACGAGGAAAATCGACAAAGCTGGATGTACTCAGAAAGTCTGATGGTACCTTCACCGAGTCTAAAGCAGAAACTCTTAGTTTACTGTTTCAGACACATTTTCCGGGAAATCAGACTGTCATCGGCTCATTGCACACTCCCTCATTTTAAACTGCGACTGAAACGATGACAACAACTCTGCGTAGCTGGTATGTTGCGTCACGCGTGGCAACTACTGAAGCCATTGAATTTGCTGTGGCATCCTTCGATGGCTTTAAGTCGCCGGGCACTGATGGGATATACCCCGTTATGCTGCAAAAAGGTATAAGACAGCTGCTTCCTGCACTGAAAAGAATTTTCACTGCTAGCCTGGCACTTGCCTATATACCTATTCCTTGGCGCGCAGTGAAAGTGGTCTTTATTCCCAAAATAGAGAGTTTTCCCTAGCCAAGAGTTTTAGACCAATAAGTCTAACATGCTTCTTGCTGAAAAGCATGGAAAGATTAGTAGAGTAGAGCGTAGTAGAGCACGTGCGCAAAGTTGCCCCTCGAATGCATCCTCTGTCGGACATGCAACATGCTTATCAGCGCGGCAAATCCTGCGGGACTGCGCTTCAAAACCTAGTTGGGAGAATTGAATGCGCTCTCGAAAGGAAAGAGTACGTACTAGGCATTTTCCTCGACATTGAGGGAGCTTTTGATAACGCTACTTTCGACAGCATGTGTAACGCTGCTAGACGGCATGGCGTAGATGAAGCAGTGGTTTTGTGGATCAAAGCAATGCTCGTGCACAGGACATTGATCGCTGATGCAGGCCTCGAACAATGTGTCAAGTCTGGAGTAAACAGGGGCTGCTCGCAAGGTGGCGTCTTGTCTCCGCTTTCGCATGGTGGTCGACTCAATGCTAGATGCTCTCAATGCCTCTGGAATCTATGCCCAGGCATATGCGGATGATGTTGCTGTTCTCTCTGTCGGCTCATGTTAAGCGACTGTCTGTCTCAAAGCGCAGGCGGCGCTCGACGTGATCGAAGACTGGTGCACGAGAAATGGGCTGTCCGTTAATCCTCTTAAGACTGATGTCGTTCTCTTCACGAGAAGTAGGAAAAATACTGGCATTACTCAGCTGGTGCTAAAAGGCATTCCCATCCCGATATCCAAGGAACCTAAGTATCTGGGAGTCATCCTAGATAGCAAACTTCTTTGGTCAAAACAGCGCGTACGCCCTGATGTCTGCAAAAAGTCCCCAACATTCTTCTTATCCTTAAGGAGAAATGACTGCAGAAGGCTAACGGGCGTCATTACGGGCCATTACACTTTTGCCAAGCATCTCTACGTCCTTGGCGTCAGTGAGACGCCTACCTGTGCTCCATGTGCGAGGAGGATGACACAGCACAGAACACTTTCTCTGCCTTCGCTCGCGCACGGTGGCGCACCCTTGGGGCCGACGTGGTGGGTGCCGAATCTCTTAGCTCAACATCACTGAAGCCCCTCCTCACTTTTCTCCGGACAACGGGGAAAATACAATAAAGACAAGGTGTCTGTCTGGTAGTACAATGGACCAGTATTTGTGTCTGAGTGCTCCAACAGATAGTAAAAGCCTCCAACAAAAAAGAAAAGAAAAAAAAAGGGCCAACGTCATCAGCGAAAGCTGTTAAAAGTCCCTTGAAAGGACAACTGAAGTGGCATTTAATATATATTAAGAAAAGTATTGGTCCAAGAACAGAGCCAGGTACACCCAAATTCAAAAACTTTACTTTACTCCTAACTGTACCATTTTGAACCCTTCCTGTTAATTTACTGTTTTTTAATTAATCCTTAAACCAGTTAAGGCTAAAGCCCCTAAAGCCAGCATTTTCCAGCTTTTCCATTAATATATCATGATTAACCATATCAAACGCTTTGGTTATGTCCACAAACATCCCTGATGTACAAAGAACAAAAATTAAACAAAGCATATTCGGTAGATCTACCTTCTCGAAAGCCAAACTGAAATGCCCTGAAATACTTCATTTTATTTAAGAAGTTAACTACTCTGCTTTTAAAGAGTTTTTCAAACACTTTGCTAATGAAAGGTAAAAGAGAAATAGGCCTATAGTTACCTACCTCATTAATTGCAACTTTCTTGTAGAGGGGTAAAATATTAACATTTTTAAGAGCAACCGGAAAAAAACAGAAAAAAACAATATTATTGAAAATATGACATAGAATATCAACCACGAAACATGCAATTTGATTTGATACCCCATCTAAACCTTTTAGCGAAATATTTATTTTTAATAATTTTAAGCCATTAACAGGGATAAAGACAAAAGTTTGTTCAGCAGGGGTACAAGAAAAATTACAGACCGAACAATCATTATGAACAGGACTTAGTCTTGTATTATAGGAAGCAGGAATTTCTTTTTTCAAATTAAAACACAGAAGCTTAAACATCTGTTTTAAGTGTAAGTTATTAGGTTGCTTCAAACATTAACCTTTCAGCAAAAACTTCCTCTGAACACTCGAGAGATAAAAAAGTTTTAAGTTTAGAAAAATAAATTTTTGCTTCCAGGTTATGCAAGTTGGTGCTATATGAATTGCTGTTTGAAGATATATCAACCAGGTGACCAGTCAGGCAGTGATCAGTTATTGCTAAATTAAATACGCACTTTTCACGTGAATTAGGAGAAACTCCAAAACGGCTGAATGTATGATCAATACAATTACCTAATTCTACTCTACTCACCTCATTAACGAAAGAGACCAACCCTTGTGAAGCTATTAGATGCAAATAGCTAAAAATAGCTTTATTATGCTCCAATATATTGGTATTAAAATCATCTATAATGATTAAATTTTTGGAGTTTTCATTTTCTAAAAGTGTTGACAATTCTTCCACAAGAAAAAGGAACACTGAACAAATGAAGCCTGTACATGCAAATCAAGACAAACATATCCCCATTATTACAAAAGATAATTCTTAAGATGTCAAAAAGTTACTTGTATCGAGAACATTAAAACATTGTGTTACAAAGCTGCTCCACCGGCAGCGTAAGTCTAATTTGAGTTTACATAAAAGTTAAAACATAATCTTTTTTTTTCAAAATCATAAATCCAATTTTTTGCGGTAACTATGTACATATAAGATCAGGAATACATACAAAAGAATCCAAGTGGGTTACAAGTGACAACCAATTCTCTCTCAAGCTTCTGATATTTTGGTGAATGACAAATAATTTGTTGGAGCAGTGCAACTAGCTAGTAAACACATCTTCGCAATTTGTACACTTGAGATTAGAGGTTGGAAATCACCATTGAAAATATTAAAAGAATTCATTTAAGAATAATAAAATAAAAGAAAAAGAAAAAGATTACAACTGTTAGATTGTTAAGTGATCTTGTAGAAATGATTTTCCCACCGTCAACCTTTCTCATTAAAATTGTATTACATATTTTGAAACCATAAATATTTCTCTCTGCTTCTTTACTTCCTTCGCTTTTGTGAATAATGCTCCAGTGAACTTAGTAAGAGCATCACGTGAGTGACAAAACTAATAACTAATTTTAATATTCGACCGCACTACTTTTGCTAACAAATAAGATACTATGAGAAGTTATTTCTACATACAAATTTTTCATCAAAATAGCACTACAGATTTTGTTTATTTAAAAATATCAACTTTCGAATAAGACAAAAAGATATTGGTTACAAATATTCTATGGAAAAATCAGTTATTTCTCGTTTAATTAAACGATTTCAACAGAAAAAGACAGTAGAAACTATTCATCTTGGCGATCCACATGCACTCAAGAACAGCAAGCAGGAGGTGTGACGAGGTGGGCATTAACCTTCCTACGGTCCTTAAAGTTAGTGACGCGGACGGGCTTCGGGTCAAATTTGACCCAGTATTATATTTTCATGGTTTATTTAAGATATTTGATAAAAAATATAGTCGTAGAGAAAAAAATAGTTCTTTCCCAAAATGGGTCAAAAATTTGGAAGAAGAACAGGATAGCACGGATAAAATTTGCGAAAGAACATATTAATGTTCATAATACAGAAATGGAAAACAGTAGTACGGTCATATGAATCCAAATTCAACATCAAGGGATCCGATGAAAGAGCCCACGTTCGAAGACCCAAAGGAAAACGCTTAGACCCAAAATATTGCAAGGGCACACTTAAACACGATGGGGCAATGTCATGGTTGTTTCTCCGACCAGGGAATAGGGTCTATTCACAAAATTACGAATACGTCAAGGATACAAAGACATCATGAAGGAAATTACGCAGATGATAACATGCCCTTGTGCTGGATAATCAAACATGAAATGACCCCAAGCACTAGTCTAAGCTTGTGACCGAATGGTTAAATACAGCAAGAGTGTGTGTTCTGGAATTTCCAGCGCAATCACCCGATCTCAATCCCATAGAGAATCTATGGGAAGTTGTAGATCGTAAAATTCGGATGCATGATTACACTACCAAGGCCTCTCTTTTCGAAGCTATAAAACAAGACTGGGGAAAAACTCCAGTAAATATTATTAACAATTTAATTGAATATATGCCCCGCTGATGCCATGCAGTTCTTCAAAATAACGGATATCAAACAAAACACTAATTAATTAAGTCAGTATTCATACTAAAATGAAAGTTGCTTTAGTTTTATCAATATCTTACGACACTATGGTTTTGTTTCTTATTGTTTTTTTTTAAGAAAACTATTTTAATATAAATAAAAAATTAATATTTACATGGCGAAATATTTGAAGTATCTTTATGTATTAAAGTTTTAAGTTATACTTCTTTACATAACTTTTTTTCACATTCAAAGTGAAAAGACAGGCGATATATTAAAAGTTGCTTTAGTTTTGGCACACACGTTATATAGCTGATGTCTTCTTATTTGTGCTGCTTCCACCGCCGCTGCCACCAACACCGCTGTCTCCACCGCTGCTGCCAGCAACCCCGCTGCTACCATCGCAATCACCCCCATTGACAAATAGTTCGGAGTTTAACTTACTGCTTTTCCTGACTTTCTCTCTTATAATTTGTCGTTTGAGAGAGGAATCAAAAAGGCTAAGACACATGACCAAGTGAGAATTGTTTTTTTAATTTCCCCTTCGCACTTTTCGTACAAAGCAATTGTTAATTTTATCATCAGGAAACTCACGGATCATTTTCAAATATTTGTTGCGCTATGTCTTTCGCAATTTTGGCATTGAAGATTGGAACTCCAGTAATCTCAATGCAGTTGCTGAGTTGCTTCTGCTGTTGCCAGTTGAGTCTATTTGCCAACCAGGAAATTTTTGATTTTAGTACTACATTTTTAGCTTGCAGCTCCTTTCTAGTATGAAAAAACTGCTTGTTTAGGTTTTCCAGGTCAATAAGTTTCTCAAAAAAGAAAGGTGGAGTGAAATCTACATTTTTCTCGCGGATGGTTGCATCAGTAGATGACACTTGTAAATGATCACTACCTTTACTTTTAGCTTTTGTATGTGGGGAGTTTGTACATTGTATATTTTGGAATTAGTTGAGTTTAGGTTGCAGGCTTTCGAAGGATTGTGCACTTGAAGTGATTTACTCCTAAGCGTCTATCATCGAAAGGAAACACCACTAGTTTTGAAATATTCCACATCTTGCTGTTCGATGTTGACGCAAGACCCGTGAAAAAAACTTTTACAGTCACCAAATGAAATCTTTGATATATTGAATTTCTTTCAATTTTATTTGCACTAACTTGACAATTCATATTGTATTACAGTAAAACTGCACTCAGTTTAGTTCTTTTAACACCCGAAATGTTCACTTTTCTATAGTGAAGTACGCAGACGACGTCCAATTATACATGAGCTATCTACTTCATCTAAAGCTGTTTAAATGAGGTTCTACAGGCCGTTACACGATGGACATATAAAAACAAACTTATGCTCAACTCCACCAAGCCATTGTCATAGGTCGTACTATCCTCGACTAAAACAACTTACCACCAATACAAGCCAATGGAAGCAACATAAACTATGTAAAGGCTGTTAAAAACCTTTAAGTCAACTTCAATCAACAGCTTACGTGGGGGATCACATCAACAGTTTAACAGGCACAGTTTAGGGTGATTGCGTATTGTCTCCCAGGTAGCATTAAATCGATGCTTGTCAAGACTCTATTGATCCCTTTTTTAACGTTCGCGTTCCCAGTCATCTGCGATCTTGGCAGTCACCTTTAAAAGTTTTTAACTACAGGGTGACAGAAAAACAGTTTTTCATTTACGCAGTAAGGCTATGGAATTCGTTCCCAGTTAACATGACAAGGAGCAAGGGGATTTAGGATATTTTTCCTTATTTCTCTTTTCTTTTCGTGCTAGCTTATGCTTTAAAATAAAATTCAGAAAAAAACTTGAAGAAAATATTCAAAAAATAAAATTAAAAAGAAAAAAACACAAAAAAGAAAACATTGTAAAAAAATTTTGTACCGAAACATTTAAAATTATCAATGGACGGCAACAGGGTACGATGAACTCGCATACTCCTTTTTACCGCAGTTATTTGATTATTTTTCGTTGCTATACAATAACGTATGCGCACGATTTAATAGAGTACAGATCAAGTCTAACGACTGACGTCATTCTCTGAAACGGTTTTATACCACCAGAAGCACTCCTCTATCTAGGTCGATGTGGACTGATCCAGGATAGATTAGCAGTACCGCTAATCTTCCACGTATACACACTATGGAGAAGCGGTTCCTCTACGAATCTGATGTTGTGCTCCGCGAGTCCGATGACCTTAGATTCAGTTCATCGATTTCACGCCGCAATAAAGGGTACGTGGTCTGGCAGCATTAACCATTCGTCAGTGTCCCTTCGTTTCATGTAGCCTTCTCAAGGTAAAGCATACCAAGCGCCAATGGAAGATAGGTTATGATAAGTTATTGTTAACTGGAGTTGTGGGTAGGTATTCCTAGGCTTATTTTACTTCAGTTTTACTTTTGATTAAAAAAAAGACTAAAAATAGAAATAAAAAAAATTAAAAATACAAAAGAAAAAGAATAAAAAAAAACAAAAGAAATTACAAAACAAGAAGAAAGATATACATAAATATAAGAAATATAAAAAGACAAAATAAATTACAAAACAAGAAGAAAGTGTAAATCCATATTGTCGTATTGTGTACGAGTATATGTATATTGCATACCTATATATATTTTTTATTGTGTACCTATATATATTTTTGTATAAATGTTCTAGTAAAGTTAGGTTAAGATAGTTTTATATAGTTTTAAGTTTTAATTTGCAGCATTTTTCTACATTAGGTCGAATGTAAAACTATATATGTAAGTTAACGCAAAATAAATTCGTTGACCCAATTTTCATTTCATCAACACTAGAACCAACTCAGCAGCAAACAAGGCAATTGACCAACATCAAGCAATTCGGCAATTAGCCAATATCCCAATATCGAACGACAGCTGCAATTGCGACAGCGGCTGAGCTGAATCATCAATATGGACAGTATAAATGCATGGAGAGTAGCTCATTTAAATCAGTCTTTATTTTCGGTTTTATAATTAACAATTAATAAAGGTCAGGCAAACTGCCTGAGAAAATATATATTTTTTTTAAAGTAATCCTGTTTCACTGTAATTAACTTGTATGCTGTGAATTCCTTAGCGTCTGCATAGGGCCAGTAAGGTATTTTAAATTTGTTAAAAAATTCAAGCTAGGCTGAAGCATTTTTGTCAAGGATAAGGTAGCTCTAAGTGAAAATAATAAAAATGATTTTAAACTAAAAAAAAAAAATTTGATTTTTTTCTTAAAAATGTAAAGACTTCCGCTGATTTAAATTTTGATTAAAACCCTTCTTGCTAAAATCACTAACAACCTTATCTTTACCGGTCACTAGAATGCAGGAAAATACTTAGGATTCTAATACATATAATTGGAAGAAATATTTTTCTCCCCCGACCTGGCTATCATTTATAAAGCAATTATCCGTCTCAGATAAGGTAAGGAAAAAAATGGCACAATAAAATTATTTGATTCGCTGGAACATCGCAGAAATGTTTCTTGTTTCCCTAGCTGCATTGTTATTTCCCCACAAAACCTGTCTCTCTCATATCGCTTACAAATATGGTTTCAATCTTGCCTCCGTGCGTACTATCAAATTCAGAAATATTGTCTTCTTCATTCTTTTCCTCATTCCCGCCACCGGTTTTGTACCCTTTACGATACCACTTACAGTGGTCAAACACAAAAAAAGGTAAATTTATTAATGTACTTTCTTGGCGTTTAATCGTGGTCCTCAAGGTGATTAAAAATAATAATCTAGTAATTATCTCATAAGGAATGCTCTTTTTTGAGCAGTAAAAAAAAAACACAAAATTAAATTATAGAATGAGTGGTGAGAGTAAGAGGAAAATAGTTGATATAGAAAATTGGTAGCAAGCACATATTGTTAATAACCTGAGGTTTGGTCAAGCATGTCAATTTAGTTCCCAATGAACACTCAAGACGGGTGGTTCGTGTCGATTACAGTGTGTCTGGTCGTATAATAATTATTTTTCTTGTGCTACCACGTATTTTTCATGATAATAGCGAAACTCATACCAATATGTCACTGTTTGAATGTAATTCTATTTTAGAAGCATTTCTCAAGGTAAATACATTTCAAATTATTTTTAAAAGTGCAAATATTTGTAAAAAGGAACTAATGAATTTGAAACTTTATCAAACTTAGAAAACAATATATATAGTAACAATAAACGATGTCATTATATATTTGGGGAGATATATTTCATCGTATGTTAATCGATAAATAAAAACTAATTAAAACTGATTGTTATTATTTAATAGACCAAATTTGATGACAAATAATATACAATGAAAAGTACTTATTCGTTTGAAAGACTACTAAAAAAGTTGTTGTAAAGGATGAGTTTTATAGGTGATTTCATATTCCATTGGATAACTCAAATGTCTACATTTCTTTCACGAAAGTCATGTACACATGTACTTTCCTGTTTTTATAAACGTGTATCCATTTTTATATACATAAATATGCAGTACTTAACAGGTGTATGAAGAAACATGGAACCAGTTTTTTTGTATTAAAGAAACTTAAATGTACTATCCATTCGGGTAGCCTAAGTACCTACAAATGTGTACCTATGTGACTCAGCTTAACCATAAAAATATTTGACCTAGAGACAAGGTTCAAAGCAAAAAAAAATGTTACACAGAGAATTTCCCATATAGTGAGTATGCCATGTTAAAACTTCAGGTAAAATACAGAAACAATAACAACGCAGCTTGTCAGTTTGAACCCACCCGATGAGAAAGCAATTATGTATGTAATTTTATAATTGTGGAATAAATTAGATTATTCTCTCTGTTCTTGGATTTCTCTAATTCTCAAATATTTCAAGCAATAATGAGAAACCATTTCTCATGTTTCGCTTTATGTGTGATGAAACGAAATAGCTTAACATTTCAGACATTTTGTCATCGTTTTTGAAGTGTTACAGATATATCGGTTATCTTCTGAAATCTGCAAATTCTTGAGCTTGTATGTCGTCGAAATATCGAAACTGTTAATTGCTGTTAACGCAGACTAAATTCTTTGTTATGAGTTGAGAAAATTACAATAGATGACCTGGAATAGATTAAAAAAATCTTAGCTTTGATTAATGACATGTTTTAAATGTATATTCACAAAAACATGCCAGTGATTCAACATAAGGAATAATGTATTTCTTGTAAATTAATAGAGTTATTAAAGCTATCATATTATTGATAATTCTGCAAATTCTCCGCCTAGGAGTATTTTATTTTAGTTGATCTTAGATAATTATGGGAATAAAGACCGGCTTTAAAGTTTTTTTTTTTTTTTGAAAAAAATATAGTGTTATAAAATAATTTATTGTGTTGCAGTACCGTGGTTAAAAATAAATATACCAATACCAATATTTTTATTAATAATAAATATATAAATGCTTTATAAGTAAAAATTGCTAGCACGAAAAGTAATTTCTACATATGGTATATGTCGGAAAAATTAAATATTATTTATATTCACTTCTATTTATTTATTTTTCAAGAATGGTTCATTTTCTGGATCGGCCTTCATATATGTACATACAATCAAAATATATTCCCATAATAAACACGCCATTATGTAATTTTTTTTGCTTGGTTAACTTAACTATTTCTTTACAATTTTTTTAACAAGAGCAGCTTTATAACTTTGATTCTTTCGAACCATCTAAATTAGAAACTCATTTTGGATTTTATTCGATAACAATTGCAAGACCAGTATCAGCACAAATGGCGATCCTATTTTTATTTTAAATATTTTCAAACTCAATTTTATTGAACACAGCATTCCAGTCGCTTTGGAGAAGCAGAACGATAGTCCACATTGAAAAAAAATATATACGAGTATATTTACGCGACAAAGATTGCCGGCATAAATATTACATTAGTTTAATTCCTTCTGTTCTATATAAGTATATATATATAACATATAGATATAAGTCGTTTTTCTTCCTTAGTTTAGCATTTAGCAGAGCACTGAACAAATCCCGATGGTATCGAAATTGCTCTGAACCTGTTCGTGCTTAGAACATTCTCTTGTGTTTATGAAATACACTCGGGAAATTAGCGTAATTTGATTAGTGATCATATGGTTAGTATTCAAAGAAATTGACGATGATTTTAACGGTGAATAGATAAAAAAAAACAAGCAAATGAATAAATTAATTATTGCACAAAAGCAATTATGAAATATTACTCACTAGGCCAAAACGACAAGCCCCATCCCTATTTGGATTTTATTATAAATTGCTTTTTTTTTGCTTTCTCTACTCTTAAATTGGTGCACGTAGCTCTTACTCTAAATTTACGACCAGTTTATGCTTAACTCATTGGTTGCGCTTTGAGCATGTTCCAAAATGTTCCGAACTAAAAGAGAAAAATGAAAAACCCTCTATCAGAAATGACGCCATTAATAGCAAAAAGTTGTCTCCAACCGTTAAGTATTTATAATTTAAAGTAAGTTAAGTATAAGCTAAAAGTGGTGCTTTAATTAAAATGACTAATTTTTCATAGTATAAAATTATTTCTTTAGGTAAGAAGACGATTGTTTTATTAGTTTAATGGTTGAAATCATATACGGCTTCAAATGCATTAACGAATTTATTTTTTGACTTACAAGGATACGGCAAGGGTTTGGGGTATTCAACTCGAGATGAGTTATTGGGTGTAATACGTACTCAGTAAGAGTTAAATATATCGTCAAGTTATAAGGTGTAATACTCAGCCATTGTCGAGAACAAAAATTCCAAAATTAAAAAAAATAAATAAATTATTACAATTTGGTAATCTGTTATGACCCTTTTTTCAATTTATTTATTCGAACAGCGAACTGAAGAATTTACAACTCTCTAAACATTTAACATTTTAAAATTCGTATGTGTTTAATATTAAAAAAAATTTAAGTATCAAAAAAAATCTGAATTTACAAAATACTAATTTTTACGTTCGTAATATTCCATTTGGGGTTTATCTGTTTAACCTGATCGTATTTCCGTCATTTTGCCTCTATAGTATAGAGTTTATACTACATATAAGATTCACACAATAGAAAAAGGAACTCTTGAGCATCTGGACCTGAAACGTCCTTGGATTTTGTTAGCCGCAATTTAATGTACATATTTGCAATGTACAGTTTGTTAGTTTGTTTTTGGAGTTTGCTATGAACGGAAGTGTTTTCTTATTTTTGACATATTCGAGGGTGGTTCGATAAGTATTTAGCCTCACCGCCAGATGGCGCCAGTATCCCAAGATCAACTTACTATCGTGTAGTTCTAGTATACGGCTACTGTCGAAATTTCAGCCGGATCGGACTCGTAGCTTTGTTTTGACCGCGTGGGGAAGCGGGAGTATCCGTGGATTTTAGAAAAATGGAAAAAGAGCAATATCGGTCGGTGATCGGATTCTTGTTTTTGGAAGGGAAATCGCGCAGCGAAATCAAAGAGCGTTTGGATGCTGTGTACGGTGACTCTTCTCCTTCGATGGCGAGTGGCGACCATCAAAAATTGGTTTAACGAATTTCAACGTGGTCGCACGTCGGTTTTGATGAGCCACGTCCATGTGCTCCGATAACGGCTACCACGGAGGATAACGTGACAAAAATCCACGATCTGGTATTGGCAGACCACCGATTAAAGGTGCGCGAGATAGCTGAGACAGTAGGCATTTCAAAAGATTGCGTGGGTCATATCCTGCATGAAATGTTGGCCATGAGAAAGCTGTCGGCGCGATGGGTGCCGCGGTTGCTCACTCCGGACAACAAGCGCAACATTGAGACCACTTCAGAGCAGTGTTTGACGCTGTTTAAGCGCAATCCGAAGGAGTGCCTGCGTCGTTTCGTGACAGTCGACGAAACATGGATCCATTGGTACACACGAGAGACTAAGGAACAGTCGAAACAGTGGACTTCACCCGGCGAACGTGCTCCGAAGAAGGCGAAGACTGTCCCATCGGCCGGAAAGGTGATGGCCACCGTTTTCTGGGATTCACAAGGTGTGATCCACATCGACTACCTTATTGGGCCGATTCGACGCCGAATTGAAGAAAAAATGGCCCCACTTGGAGAAGAAAAAAAGTACTCTTCCACCATGATAACGCACCGGCTCACACCTCCGCCCTCGCCACGGCCAAATTGGTCGAATTGGGACCGTGAGACTTCTTTTTGTTTCCAAACTTGAAAAAGTCACTCGCCGGACAAAAATTTCAGTCGAATGAGGAGGTCATCGCCGCCACGGAGGCCTACTTTGCAGACCTCGAGAAAACGTATTTTTCAGACGGGTTAAAGAAGTTGAGCATCGCTGGGCCAAGTGTATCGAGCTAAAAGGAGACTATATTGAAAAATAAATCGCCATTTCTCCAAAATTTTTGTTTTTCTTTTGTAGGTTAAGTACTTATCGGACCACCTTCGTAATTTCAAATCGATTTATTTTGGTAAAATGTCGACAAACGAAGTAATTCCTGGCTTCCCAGTAAGTGAGAATACAATTTCTGAATCGTCTTTGTACAGCGATAAGTTAAAAGTATTATTTAAAAGTGCAGTAGTATATTATGAAGGTTTTCTTTACGAAAACAATTTAATTGCATCGAAGCCTTCGTTTGTGACACCTGAAAATGCAATGAATTTTTGAATGATAATAAATTTATTCATGATGAAGAATTAATGTATGCAAAGGAAGTGTGTGGAGGAGTGAATTTTGAGACTGTTTATGATGATTCGTCACCAGAAGAATACGAGCTAATTCCAATAGACTATAAAACAAACTGGAGCTTGATAACTTTACAAAAAAGGATGCACTTGCTTGAGAAAAAAAGTATCTTTTAAAATGGAAGGAGGGTGTTAAAAAAGGAGGAACTATCATTGATCAATATGCTATAGTTGACTCATGGACCGTGATCATTTTCTTGAACAAAACTATCATCAAGCTACAACGAGAAACTTACCGCAATGGGCATTGGCTGCGGCTACACAATTCGAAGATTTCGATTTCAAAGTCTCAACACGTTGAGTGACAAATTTTCAGCATAAACATGGAATTCGTCAGCGAATAATCACCAAACATGTGTCCAAAAAAGAAATCGTGTCTACTGAAAGATGCTAGCTGCAGCAGAAACCTGCTGTATACAAACTTTGTACTTGATATCAAATTTCAACCCTGACTTCGTAATAAGCACTTATTAAACAGGTATGTATATATATAAAACATGTCTGTAAAAAAATATTTTTAATGTTTTTTTTTTTCAATTTTTTATGATGTCAATATCAATCTGCTTTCAACAGAACTTTGTCAGAAGGGGGAAGTAAATCTGTATTTGTCCACTGGAAGGGTGTGAACAAGATTCTGCATTCGTATACTGCACAATACCGTTTACTCCGTCTGGGCGTGTCCTGCCTCAAGCATTTTTTTGTTTGCAAAAGCAACCATACATTTCGATCCAGGGTTCAGAAGATGGTTGATGAGTACATAAAAAAATATCAGGTTGTTGTGGTCACATCTTCAACATCCGGACAGCTCACTTCATCTTTATATGATACTTTTCTCGAGGAATGTATCAAAATTTACGTGGGCAAAGAAAAATGTTTTCTTCTCTTCGATTCTTGGGGAGGACAAATAAAATTCGAAATATATGATATGATATAGAAAATGTCTACTTGCACTGTTAAAGTAATACCTGCGTAGTGTACTCCACTAGTACAACCTTGTGATGTTTGCTTTTTCAAGAAGAACCTCTTGTTCTTGTAAAAAAGCTGCGCTTATTTGTTGCGCTGATTGTCGAAAAAATTTATGTTTTTTTCTTGTCTTTATGATAATTATCATTCAGGTTCATATATTTTTAAAGTAAAATGATTGAAAGAATAATTTCCAACACTGTCAATAATACATCTCATGCACATAATGTATTTCATATTATACTTCTTTTCCAGAAATAGATGAAAATATTTCAATTAAAAACATTGTATTTTGTACATATATGTTCTGTTTCAATTTCTTCATATTTCATATTTATATCATATCATATATCATATATATCATATATCATATATATCATATATCATATATCATATTTTTTCATTATCAAAAAGTCGTAAATAAATAAATTGAAAAAAGGGTCATAACAGATTATCAAATTGTAATAATAATTTTTTTTTTTAACTTTGGGATTTTTTTCTCGACAATGGCTGAACAGTGCAGTAGAATCACTGATCACTGTTTAATGTGCTTGCAGCTTAGTAATTAAGTCACTCGTATAAATAAATTTGAAATAAGGGAGAAGGTAAGGTTTGATTTTGTTGCATTAAAAAATTATCTGAACTATGAATTATGGGATGATGTTTATGTCTGTTCTGATCCATCTTCAGCATTCGATTTGTTTCTTTAAAAGTTACACGTTTATATAAGGATCTGCTCGCAGAAAGTAAATGTTGTTAACAATAAATTGAAATGTTTGAAAGTGTATATGTCTATCTAACTTTTAAAGAAAATCAGGAATTTGTTTATTACTTAAAAAAAAGCTTAATAGCCCGAGATTAATTAGTTATTATAATAAGATTTGCCGCGAAATTAAATCTGAAATATCCACCTGCAAAAATAGCTACTACAGTAGAAAATTAGCCCGTAGTATTGGCAACTCTAAGAAATAATGGCAAGTTGTTAATGAGATATTAAATAAGAAAGAAGGTAATAGTGATATTGCGCTAAATATCAACAACTCCACAGTTTATAAGCCTCTAGAGATTGCTAACCATTACTATGCTATACTATACTGATGCTAAACATACTTCCTTTCACATTTGATGTTCTTTGTTTTGTTTTTAATTCTTGTGTGAAGATACAAAGGTATTTTCCCCACTTCCCTAAAAACAGCACTAGTAATACCACTTCATGAAAAGGGTGACTCTATGTTATTAAACAATTACCGTCCAATTTCCTTGTTGTCAGTTTTCTCTAAGATTCGGTTTTAGAAACGGTAAATCTACGAAAGAGGAGCTATTAAAACTGGTTGGAGAATTATATACAAGTTTAAACAAATCCCACTTTCCGTCCTGCCTATTTATAGACATAAGCCTTTGACATGGTGAATCATAATTTACTTTTAATTAAACTTTTCAATGCAGGTTTTAGTGACTACATGCACGACTGGTTTATTTCATATCTCAAGAATCGGCAACAAATAGTAAAAGTCAAAAGTTCCCTCAGTTCTGTAATATTATATTTAAATGTAAGTGTCCCCCAAGGTTCTGTTTTGGGTCCAGTGTTGTTTCTTATTTATGTCAATTCATTGTTCATTCAGCCTTTCGTACTCCAATATTAGCTATTTTAATTTATATATTGATGTAAACAACGATTTAGACCTACTGCGCAAATGGTTTAAAAAACATGAATTGAAAATAAGTACTAAGACTAAATTTATGGAATTCAATATCAAGGATTTAATATGTAAAGACTTTCCTTTATATTACCACAGTCCAAGTTGTTTACGTTTTGGTTTAGCTAACTCAGTTACGTCTGGTCTTGTTCCTTTTAATGATAGCGCAGTCTGCACCAATGAGTGTTTTAGAATTGAAAGTGTCAATCGATTTAAATAAAGGGTCCGCCAAATTATTTAGTCCAACGGTGTAAAATCGCAGCTCCGAGGTGGCCAAACGACATCAGCTCTGCGGCTGATAATGCGATCTTCAAAAACAGGGCGCAAAACATCGAGTGTTTCTTTCTTTTTCTTTCTAATCGCATTTTATTCCATTATTCATAATCTTACTTACTAGACAAAATGCTTAAATCTAATTTAACATTATACTTCATTTTCTTACTGGCTCTTAACGAGCACTCTAAGCTTATCTGAATCTTAATTTTAACGTCTTTCGACTTCATTTTCATTTATTGCCCTCTAGCTTACATATGGCTTATTTCTAAGAAAATTAGTAAAAAACTTAGATACTATAATTCATTTCTTAACTCTAAACTTAACCTACCTTAACTAGATAAATAAATAAACTTAACCTAACATCGAGTGTAGCTTCGGCTGTGTGGCACGTAGCGCCGTCCTGTTGAAACCAAATGTTGCCAATATCGTCCTCTTCAATTTTTGTGAACAAAAATTCGTTCAACATAGCCCGATAACGATCGCCATTGACTGTAACGGCCACTCCTTGCTCATTTTCCAAGAAAAATGGCCCAATTATGCTTCTGGACCAAAATCCGCACCAAACAGTGGCTCGTTTTGGGTGCACCGGCTTTTCAATGTATGCGTACGGGTTTTCTGTGCCCCAAATGCGACAATTTTGCTTGTTTACATACCCGCCAAGATCAAAATGAGCTTCATCTGAAAATATGATTTTTTTGGCAAAATCGGCATCTTCTGTAAGTCGATCGCAGGCCCACTTAGCGAAGCGAAAACGCATTGGATGGTCAGTTGGCTTCAACTCCTGAACCAATTGGACTTTGTATGGCGTCATACCAAGGTCTTTATGCAAAATTCGTCTCAATGATGTCTCCGAAATGTTCAATTGTTGAGAACGACGGTGAATTGATGTTGATGGCGCTTCACGCACACTTTCTGCCGCAGCAGCAATATTCTCGGGTGTACGCACTGTTTTTGGCTTTTCACGCTTTGGTTTATCGATGAGGATGCCAGTTTCTTTCACTTTTTTCACAAGATAACGAATATACGGAGCTGACGGTGCTTCCCTTCTTCCAAAATCCGTACGCAATTTTCGCACACATTCTGCAACATTACCATGATTTTCAAAGTAATGTCGCAACATTTCCCAGCGTTGTTCAAGCGTATACACAACCATATTCGTTCAGCGGAAGGATAAAACTAATTATCTGTCAAATCAGACATGAGCTAAGTGTTACCATTCACGAAATAAGCACTACTTGAAAAAAAAAAACGTTATATTGGACAACAAGTTCAACTTGGGTGACCGTGTGCATCTTAAACATAATTTTAATAAAATAGTCAGACATATGTGTCACTTGAGCCTCTATTCCAATAATCACGTTTTAAAAATGGTATACAACGCCTTGTTTAAATCTAAATTGGAGTATGGAATATCTTGCTGGGGTGGAGCGTATTTTAACAAAATACAGAAATTATTAGTTAAACAAAAGCATGTCATTAGAATTATGGCTAAAGCCAATCGGAGAACCCCTAGCTTTTCATTGTTTAAGTCGCTAGGAATTCTTCCATTAAGACAATTGTATTGTTATAAGGTGTTAAAGATATTTTTTGAAAAATCGGGTTTTTATGATGTTGGATACCACGAAAATTACAATTTACGAGTAAATTCCAGAAACTTTGCTAACACTCCTACTGTTGATAAAACACAATTTTCTCGTTTCATTTATGTTACTGCTCCACAGTTATTTAATTTGTTGCCAGAAAACTGTAGGTGTGAGAGAAAGCTGTATATTTAAATAATATAAAAACCTGGCTTTTCTCTTTTGACCATAAAACTATTGATACACTTTTCGTTCCTTCGTTATAAATTACTGTTTTTTTTTTTTTTTTTTTGATTTTATTTAAACAACACATGTCTATTAGATTCCCCATCAATATTATTTATTCATACTTTTTAATACAAAAAATTGGCAAACAACTTTGTGTCAGTTTTTTGTTTTTTTGCTTGTATTTTATTATTCCTATAATTTGTCAAGAAATAAAGAAAAAAAAAAAATAAAAAAAAAAAGTGCGCCTTAGGACTTGACGATATAAGTACTCTTATTGAGTACGTACACATAAAACTGATAGCGATTTGATTCGAATACCCCACACCCTTGCCGCCTCCCTGTTAGTTTAAGATTTGATAAGTTCTTAATCCATTAGTGGAAATATGGTTGAGGGATGACGAACTAACTTCGATGGAAAATACGAACTTTAATACCCTTTTTGTGATCGACTAGTAATGTCAGAAACGGACACATACTCTCAGATGGAAAATGATAAGTTATCAAATCACAAAAAAAACTGTTGTTTGGAGAAAGAAAAACATGGAACCGTATTGAAAATAAATATTAGAATTCACAGGAAATGCTGATTTTCCACGATTTGTAAAAGTGTTTAAGAGATCTTAAGACTTTTACTGTTTTTTTCTTTACAGAGTTGATATACATAAATGAAAGT
This sequence comes from Merodon equestris, assembly GCA_958301585.1. Lineage (NCBI taxonomy): Eukaryota > Metazoa > Arthropoda > Insecta > Diptera > Syrphidae > Merodon > Merodon equestris. The sequence goes on along the minus strand of OY284417.1, from coordinate 49,263,121 downwards.
AAAGTTAGTCGAACAAAAAATCACTACAGGACAAACAAGCCTGTAAGAATAGTGAAAATGAAGTGAAGCAACTAATTGGTATCTTAATCTTCATGTCAGTCATTCAAGAAGAGTAAATTCAGTATTATATTTTTGAGAAAATTACCTGTAGAAACTGGTAAATAATTAAAAGCGCCCCCAATTTCAATGATTAAAACTTAAAACTGTTTGGAATGGCGGAACATGACCAGTTCTTTGTACGAGTAAATAAAAGCAGGGAACAGTTCTTGTTGATTTGAAAGAAGGAGTTCCTGGCCGTAGATTTCGAGATTCTAATTAAATCTCCAGCCAAACTTCATAAATGGGATTATAAAATCCGATCTCAAGTGCTGTCTTAATATGCACTTGACTTAGATGTAAGCAGAAACATAGCAACAAGATTTATAAATCATAATTTTATTTTTATTGATAGTTTGTTCACTTAAACAAACCTTCAAATTTATTTCGAAAATGCTATTAGAGAAAGAACTGAAGGAATAAGGACGGAGAAATATGGCGAAAAAAGTGTAGACAGTTAAAGGAATGCAATCCATTTAATTTTCATGATTAGAAAATATAATTGTGAATATCGTCTTATATTGGCAGTGAACCAATTACAATCAATCCTCGCTATTTCAGTAAAGTCCGCCAATAAAAAATGCTGCTCTAAAAAAAATTGCAAAAAATATTTTTTTTCAAGTGATTAATCAAGCAAGCAAAATTAGGATCTTATGCTAATATATGATTTCCAAACTAGAGTTGTCGAGCATATATACAAATCAAAGTTAAGACCTTGTTCCAGATCTGCAACAGCAACATCAACTTACATCGGACCTCCAGTGCCAAGAAATGTAAACTTTTCCTGTGCTAAAAAGAAAAAAGAAATTATTTCGTATTCCGTAACGTTTAATTCAATATATAGGTACATATGTAAAACTTTTTTGTCTTATTTTTTAAGAAAAAAATTTGTTTGTTTTCCTTTCACATTCTGATGGCAAAAGAGGAATACAATATTCTTATCGGATCTCGCAAACCGTTACTCCACGTTCTGGTGCTTCATCTTTCGGTCTTTGTTTTTAACTACTTGCCACGTAAATCTGTGATCGGAAGGCAATGTGATTGGTCGTTAGTTTTAGATATATACTTGTTATCTTTTTACTTAAAATAATCTTACACTAGGCTTTAATGCTTAGGACTAGGTAAAATATTTAAATATCATAAAAATTATTAGCCTCTTCCTTTAAACTAAATAGAAAAATTTTAACTATGCCGTTCGGCCTTATAATTCTTATAATAACTAAAATAAATGAATAACTTAGGTACGGAAATGTTTTTTTAAATTAATCATCAGCTTATGATTGGATGTTCATGTGGTGCAGCTAGCTGCGCCGATTCAACCAATGACTCAGAGAATATCAGCACCATAAATATCAAGCGAAAGTTAATACAGGGTGCTCCTTTTTTCAAGGCTCTGTCCGTCCCTAAGTTGGCCCATCTCTGCATAGAACCTCTCGATGTGAGTTTGTCGTCTCATTACCCCCTTTTCGCTTCAAGCTCACAGCTGTTAGCATATTTGCATCGTTAACAGGAAAACTTTTGCGACGCTGACTTGTAAATCGCAGAATCCACGCCATTGTTCTTATTAGCCTGGAAAAGAGAAAAAGCTATAATGACAAAAAACTGTGGCTTTATGTGCAGCGTTGTCATACGTTGGAATTTATTTACAATTGGTAATGTTATTGGAAAATAAAATTTCCGCAATTGTGTGAACCACAAATGGTTTATTTCGACGATGTTCACTTCCAATCAATTTGATGACCGTTGTCGAGTAACTAGGTAGAGTTCTTCATTCGGGCAAAACATACGAAATGCTGCTTAGTTATCGTTGCAATCAAGTGTATTCCTAAGTCAGTTACTTAACGTTCGAGGTGTAATCGTCAGGGATTTGAGTGAGGAATATTTCGTCTTTGAGCTTTCTATGCTATGCAGCAAAGATGCTCTTTTGGCACAAGGAGGTGAAGCTGGAGGGCTTCATGTAATTTCTATCAGACTTCCGCCAATTTAGAAGAAACTAAGAAATTCGCTTTTTGAAGGGCTTCTCTCCGCATTAATGACCTTTTTGTCGACGTGACTGAAAACACTTTAATGTCTTATACAAACAACTTATCCTTCCTTTCCTTTTGTTGCATTATCAATAACTCATTCTTCCAGAATTTATCCCAGCTTAAAAGACGTGACAATTTGGAGAAGGGAAGGTACTTTTACAATATGCGAGCCAAGTTACCCCTGCAGCAGAGGAACTCGACACATCCCAAATTCAACTCATCAAACTGGTTCAACAAAAATCTTTTCAAGAGGAATACAAGGCACTCACAACGAAAAAAAAACGCTACCAAAAGGGAACACAATACAGAACTTGAATCTCTTCATCAATACCAATAACATTCTGCGAGTCGGAGGGAAACTAACCAATTCAAAACTATCCAGTGACATGCAATCATCCTTCAGTTTAAGAGATTACTCATCAACAACGTCCGTACGCTTCATGGGGGTCAACAACTGATGAAAACAGAGATCCGCAACACCTTTTGGATCACTAACGTCAAGCATCTCGTGAAATCAACCATTTACAGATGTGTATGCTGTCACAAGTTCAAGATGCAGAAAAAGCTCATGGGAACCCAATAAGCTAAACCAATTTCAAGAGATAATTGCTGGATTATTTCATGAATTTGTACCGACCAAAACAGTTGCGAAAAGAAACTTCTACGCCTCTGAGCTAGATACTTCGCTTCCCTCAAAGAAGCTCTCGAATAATTTTCGGCAAATTGGAATCTTGGGTAATAAAATTAGTTCTAAATGTGAAATTAATCCACATCTACTAAACAATTTTTTTCTTGATAGTATTTCTGGGGAAAATAAATCCAATTTTACTGAAGACCCTATTCAATCCAGTACAAGGAACTTCGAATTAGAAACCGTCAATGTAATTGAAGTTATAAATTGTATAAGGACTATAAAATCGAACTCTATTGGTGAAGACGGGCTACCCATACGATTTGTAAAGCTTATCCTGCCTTATATAATATCTCACTTAACCCATATTCTGAACCATTGTATCACTACTTCCACCTTTCCCAAATCCTGGAAAATTGCTCGTGTGGTTCCTGTTGGTAAAACAGCAACTCCAACCATTGCCGTTGATTTCAGACCGATAAGCATTTTACCATGTCTGTCGAAAGTCTTCGAGAAGTTAATAGCTAAACAGCTTTAAAAACACCTGTCAATCAATAATCTTCTCTTCGTAGGACAATCTGGTTTTAGAACCCACCACAGTTGTTCCACGGCAATGGTAAACATCTTAGAAGACATTAGACAGGCGTTTGATAGAGGAAACGTAACTCTTCTCTGCCTACTTGATTTCTCTAAGGCTTTTGACGGAGTCCTTTGCTGGAAGTTAAAACATTTTTTTCTCCTTTGGTGAAAGTGTGGTGAGACTTTTAAGTAGTTTTTTGTCTGGTAGACTCCAGAGAGTCGTTACTTGCGACTCTTGCTCAGCTCTCCTACCTGTACTCAGGGTGTCCCACAAGCCTCAATCTTCGGTTCAATCCATTTTTGCATGTTTGTTAATGACCTACCTTCTGTTTCTAAATATTTTACTGTTCACCTATATGCCGACGATGTCCAATGGTATTTATGAAAGCCTATGAACGATACAACTGGGCTAGCTAACGAACTAAATCTTGATCTTGCTAATGTCTACAATGGATCTGTAACTAATGGATTGCTCTTGAATCCGAGGAAGTCGCAGGTAATTCCAATATCAAATGGAATAATACGTTTAAATTCTTTCCCTAATGTCGTACTCTCTGTTCACAAACTTGAATTCGTCGAAAATGTAACTAGCCTTGGTTTTGTCATAAATTGTAAACTGTCAGCATACAACCACACGTAAGACGTATTTATGGATGTCTTCGCAAGCTCTGGTTAACTTAAAGTTTCACTCCTACTGACACCAGTCGAAAACTTGTCACTGCTTTAATTTTGCCCCTAATTACCTATGCTGGGGTTGTCTACAGTAATCTTGACTCCTTATCTCAACATAAACTGCAAGTAGCGTTCAACGAGCAGTATGCCAAAAAGCTAAAGCGTGTAGGTCTGGTCAAGACAAGAAAAAAAATCGTATGGGAGGGGGGGTCTATTCCGCCCCGTTTAGCCGGGAGGGGCAATTTTCTAAAAAAGCCAAAAACCTCTCCTTTCATCTCAATTTTAAACGAAGCTGTTTTAAGGCATAGTTTTTGAGAAATTAATTTTCAAACTCAAAATTTTGAAAAAAAATTTCGAACTATTTTTTTACAAAATTGTATGTAATTAAGTAATAATTTTTTCAATTCAATTCTCTTATTTTTTTTTATTTTTTTTGTTGGAGGCTTCTACTATCTGCTGGAGCACTCAGACACAAGTACTGGTCCATTGTACCACCAGACAGACACCTTGTCTTTATTGTATTTTCCCCGTTGTCCGGAGAAAAGTGAGGAGGGGCTTCAGTGATATTGAGCTAAGAGATTCGCCCACCACGTCGGCCCCAAGGGTATGCCACCGTGCACGAGCGAAGGCGGGACAGTCGCAGAGAAAGTGTTCCGCTGTGTCATCCTCCTCGCAACATGCAGCACAGGTAGGCGTCTCACTGATGCCAAGCACGTAGAGATGCTTGGCAAAAGTGTAATGGCCCGTAATGACGCCCGTTAGCCTTCTGCAGTCATTTCTCCTTAAGGATAAGAAGAATGTTGCGGACTTTTTGCAGACGTCAGGGCGTACGCGCTTAGTCATCCTGCATCCTGGATATTCCCTCCATCTGCGACTGTGTACGCTAAAGACCCAGTCATTGATGTCAGATTTGACCGTGAAAGCAGGTAGACCTAAGTCGGGTTCAGGTCCTGAGAAACTCTCCTCTGAGCCTCTTCTAGCGAGTTCATCGGAAATCTCGTTTCCTGGGATTTCAGAGTGACCTGGAACCCATACAAGCCTAAGTGAATTTAGTCTTCCGACTTTGTTCAAAAGGGTCTTGAGTTCATGCACTAGTTTTGAGTTGGATAGAGGATTGGACACAGCTTTGAGTGCAGCTTGTCTGTCACTGCAGACACATATGCTCTTTCCCCTCCATCTGTGTTTCACAACATAGTGCATGGCCATTAGGATTGCGTAAATCTCCGCCTGGAAGACAGACGCATATTTTCCTAACGAGTAGTGCAGTCGAATGTTTTCGCGCTCAAAGAAAACTCCAGCGCCGGATCCCTGCCCAGTCCCGGAGCCATCTGTGAGCGAAGACATTCTATTCCAGGTTTAGTGTCTGGCCAAAACCAGTCCTGACGCCACGGAAATGTGACTGTGTAGTTACAGCGCAGTAGGATGGCAGATATCATTGCGTCAGAAGGCATATCCATGAGACAGGGGTCGTAGGATATTTCTCCCTCAAGTACATTTTCACTCCAATGCGAGACCATACCTCTTTAGGCGAGAAATAGTTTTCAGTGCACACCCTCTGATATATATGTCAAGGGGTGAAAGATTCATCATAGCATCTAGAGCAGCCCCCGGTGTGCTGGGGAAAGCCCCCGTGCAGCTGAGACAGACCGCTCTTTGGAGTTTGGTGAGTGAAGCCACAGCGTGTTAGCCTGCTCCACCAAACAACCGATGCATATGAGATTATCGGTCTTACCATTGCCGTGTAGATCCAAAGGACCTTTTTCGGCGATAAGCCCCATGTTTTGCCAACGGCACCTTTGCATTGCCAGATAGCTGATAGCGCTTTGGTGGTTTTGGACTCAACATGTTTTGACCAAAGAAGTTTGTTATCTAGAATGACTCCCAGATACTTAGCTTCCTTGGATATCGGGATGGGAATGCCTTTTAGCACCAGCTGAGTAATACCAGTTGCTTTCCTCCTTCTCGTGAAGAGAACAGACATTCGCTAAACATGAGCTGACAGAGAGAACAGCAACATCATCCGCATAGGCCTGGGCATAGATTCCAGAGGCATTGAGAGCATCTAGCAGAGAGTCGACCACCATGCACCATAACAGCGGAGGCAAGACGCCACCTTGCGGGCAGCCCCTGTTTACTCCAGACTTGACACATTAACCCGAACCATTTTTATCTAAGAAAAACCTTTTTTTTGGTTTTAACGCGGCTGGACTTGTAGGCAAATTAATGTATGAAACATTGACATTGACCTTTTTTTATTATTTTTCAAAAATTCGGAGATTTATGAGGATACAATAAAGTGACACAGTATTGGAATAACCCTAGATTAATCTTTTTTTTTTCATTGACAATAAAACCGCAATTTTTCTTTATTGAAAAACAAAATATTTGCAACCCAAATGTAAAGAAAAGGCATCGCAATAAAAAACCATTTCCAAATTGGATGTTAACTCATCAACACATTACGATGTCAAACTCATACTCTCGAGAAGAATTAACGAACATGCACTTCTGCTACGGTTTAGCTAATGGTCGAGATCGTGAAGCCGAAAGACTCTTCACGATTTGGTCCGACGTAATCCCTCCCTTAGTACAGGGAGGATAGCTATTATGTTTGGAGTGCCCAAATCTAGAGTATGGAGAGTGCTTCATACCGAAAACTTACACCCGTACCATTTTAGGCCAGTTCAGGAACTCACCTCAAACGACAAGTTTTTGAGAGCAGAATTTTGTCGATCACTACTGCTTCGAGATGAAACTGAACGAAGCTATTTTGCAAGAATATTCTGGATGGATGAAGCACAGTTTACCAGAGATGGGGTTACTAACTTCCACAATTTGCATCATTGGAGTAGCACCAATCCACACAACAAAAAACAAAATAAATCCCAACACCGCTTTAGCTGTAATGTTTGGCTTGGTATTGTTGGACAAACTGTAATCGGGCCCCGGTTTTTAAATGCCGTTATTAATGGAGAATCATACCTGCCGTTCCTACGAGACCTTTTGCCCGATTTGATGGACAACGTTCCTTTGGGCATAGCAGATAATTTAATCTACCAGCAAGATGGAGCACCAGCACACTACAGCTTACGGGACTGGCTGGATGATCATTTTAGTGATCGTTGGATCGGAAGAAGGGGCCCCACGGAATGGCCACCTAGATCACCAGATTTAACTCCTCTAGAATTTTATGTGTGGGGATTCATGAAGAATTATGTTTACGAAGTGGAAATAGTATCTTTGGAACAACTGAAAAAACGGATTGAAGTCGCTGGAGTCAAATTGCAGGAAAATTTGTCAAGCATAGACTTATGTGCACCCATTAGAAGGAGATATAATCTTTGCCTTCTAAAATATGGGGATCATATTGAAAATTTATTATAATAAAACTACGATTTTTTTTTAAAAATAATAAAAAAGAGGTCAATGTTTCAATTATTAATTTGCCTACAAGTCCAACCGCGTTAAAACAAAAAAAAGGTTTTTCTTAGAAAAAAATGGTTCGGGTTTTTTTTTTTAATATCTCAAAAACTACAAGACATTTTTGCATCCGGTTTTCTGTTTTTAACTAAAAACTAATAAGAGAATTGAATTTTTGAAAAAAACATTAGTACTTAATTACATACAATTTTGAAAAAAAATTTAGTTCGAATTTTTTTTTTCAAAATTTTGGGTTTGAAAATTAATTTCTCAATTAATTTAAAACAGCTTCGTTTAAAAACAAGATGAAAGAAGAGGTTCCTGGCTTTACAAAAAAGTATATCACGGCATTGTTGGTTTTTAATATTTTTTTTTTTTAATTAAGTAAATTTTTTAGAAAGTTGCCCCTCCCGGCTAAACGGGGGGGAATAGACCACCCCTCCCATACGATTTTTTTCTTGTCTTGACCAGACCTACACGCTCTAGCTTTTTGGCATACTGCTCGTGGGACACCCTGTATAACTTGCGCAGATATGTATGACCATGTATCTGAGTTCGCCAGAGGCTTCTTTCATTGACGCTAGAAATTGTATTTTTCTACATAATATTATTGTGAATAAGACCCCAGCGTATCTGTATAACAAACTTAGCTTTGCTCGTTCACTTAGAACACGCACTCTTATTCCACCACGTCATCGTTATCTCAATTCATCACGTCTATTCTTTATCCATGCTATCAAATTATGGAACTCTTTACCTATTAATATCAAAGCCATTACTAATACCACGCGCTTTAAATCTAGTGTCCTTCACCATTTCTCTTCTCTCTATTAAATTCTCCTTTCCTACATCTATTTAGCTACGTCTGTTTCTGATACCCTGTAAAGCTGCTTCCTTCGCTTCCCATTACCTTCTCCTTTCTTTTACTCCTCTTCCCTAATTTTTAAAGGGTGTTTTTTATAGAGGTATAAGACTTTGAAATGAAATAAAACAAAGATAATTTTTTTAAATTGACATGGAATTGACTTTATTCGAAAGATAATTTTCCGACATTATAATTTGAATTTAAAAATAAAAAATGTCTGCCATATGACTGCCACGGCTGGCTCGGACGTTGTCTGGGGGTCCAATTTTCGATGATTTTTCCCAACGTTTGTGGCCGTATATCGGCAATAGAAAATTAAAAATAGGAAATTATGCGGTTACCAAACGTTTCCTTCAATAAATCAATTGTAGCACGAGCTGTGTGACATGTTGCGCGAAACCATAGCTCCTGCATATCATGGTTGTTCAATTGATAAACGAAAAGGTCAGTAATCATGGCTCTATAGCGGTCACCATTGACTGTGACGTTCTGGCCAGCATCGTTTTTAAAGAAGTACGGACCAATTATTCCACCAACCCATAAAGCACAAAAAACAGTCAGTTTTGTGGATGTAACGGTGCCTCAACATACACTTGAGTATTATCATCACTCCAAATACGGCAATTTTGTTTATTGACGCATCCATTCAACCAAAAGTGAGCTTCATCGTTAAACAAAATTCGCTTATGAAAATTGGGATCAACGGCAATCTTGTTTTGGCCCCATTCACCGAATCTACGCCTTGCTAGGTGATCCTGTTATTCCTGCACGAGTTGGATTTTGTACGCACGCAAACCAAGATCTTTCCGCAAAATCTTCCCTAAAGTTGATGGGCACATATCCAATTCCTGTGCACGATGGCTTATAGACTGATTCGGGTCTTCCTCTACGCTACGCTCTACAGCAGCGATGACTTCTTCTGTACACACTGTACGACGTCTTTGTGGATGCGTATTATCATTTAGAGTACACGTGGTGCGAAAACGTTCCATAGTTAATCGAATTAATTGTTCTGATGGACGATTATGTTGACGGTAAAATGGACGTAGTGCGCGATACGTATTTCGAACAGAACCATGATTTTCAAAATAAATTTGCACAATTTGGAAGCGTTGTTCAGGCGTTAGTCTATTCATGTTAAAATGTCAAACCAAACTAAAAATAAATCACTTGACAGCTGATAAAATGGCCGCCAGTTAAAATAGTGTTGCCAACTTGAAGTTCTATACCTCTTTGAAAAACACCCTTTACTTTTAATTTATTATAGGTACATATTTTAAATATTACTAAATGGTCTTTCCTTGTTCTTTAAAAGATTTATATCTTAATGTACATTAAATATATGTAATAAATTGAAATTGAAATTGAATTGAAATTGAAATTGAAGCCTACAAATCGAACGTGCTACCATTTAAAGGCCTCTTACGAACACCGAAGTGGACTACGCAAGTCTACCACCACACTTCGAAAGTCTTTGGGAGGCAGGAATTAAGTCCATCAAACACCATCTAAAACCATTGGAGACTCCAAACTCACATTTGAAGAATATAGAGCTCTACTCACCCAGGTTGAAGCGTGTCTAAGCTCCCGACCATTATGCCCCATCTTGGATGATTCAAACGATCTCAGCAGATTAACCCTGGGTCACTTCATGATACGGCACCTGAAAGAAATTTATTGGAAAAAAACATCAATAGATAGATAGATAGATAGATAGATGGCAGCAAAGAGAAGAAAATATTGAAATCGGTCTACGAGCGTGGTGACCGTACGGACCGCGATATCCACACTCAAACGTCCGATCGCGAAACTATCTCCCTTACCGACGGGAAACGAACAGTCAAATACAATCACCAAACAGTCCAATTACCAACAACAACAATGACCTCTCTTAATCATAACACACAAAAATTCGACAACAAACACATGTGTTTATTTGACAAATTACTACTTTTACATTTACTTTTCCAAATAAATCATAATTTCAGGTAAACTTTCTTTTATTTACTCACAACAAAACATAAACAATGATACTGGCAAACCAAGAAACCAACAACAAGAGATAGCAACACATAAGCCACAAAAAATCCAGAAGTCAACATGTAACATGTCAAGGGATTCACACCACAAATTATAACATCCACCACAGCAAATTGGACACCGCATAACATCACTAATCTAACCTGGGCTCCGGAGCATGTTACTGCACAATATATTAAAAAAAAAAACATAATTTAAAAACATTTTAATGTAGACATGAGCATCTTGGGCATTTGACAATCAAATGTCAAATGCAGAGCAGAGAAATACTTGCATAAATAAATAATTTTGCCTTTTACCAATATAAGGATCCCAAGTACAAATTTGAAGTTACGAAGCTGGGGTTGGGTTGTTGGAAAGGTTGGTTGGGTCCACAACTGCATAGGCGAATGCCGTAAGAGAAGCGGAGGGATGGAACAATGTCCGTTTCTAAAAATGTTAATCCACCAAAACCGTAATTTCATAATTATTTCCATATGTAGTATGTACAATATTATAAAATATCACCTATATGTTCATATAAAACAAGCATATTAATAGAAACATGATTATCATTATTATTGTTACCGAACATTTCGAACTAGCAAGTTTGGATCCTCGTCGACAACCCTTCATCCATTCATGTTTCTCTGTTGTGTTCCAACTGGTTTACGTCTATCCTCATATCGTCCTCCCATCTACAGCGCGGCCTTTCTAGCATTATTTTTACCTTCAGGTTTTCTACTAATTTTTCGTTCGACTGTAAGTTCACTGTCGGTTCGTTGTTCCTGTCCTGTGTTCTGCCTGTCTAAGTCGGTGCGATTTTATTACACCGACAATGCTTGGGGCTGAATAGAGTTCCTCTTAATTGTGTAGCTTTCTCCAATCGCCTGTTTCTTGGTCATGTTTTCCACCACAGATTTTCCAATGGATCTTGTTTTCAAAGGCCCGAAATCTATTATTCTCCTTTTTGCTAGAGACCAGGCTTGGATCAATCCAAGTCGATCAGAAACCGTATATTTGGTTTTTTTCGTTTAATTCTGAACTATCCTGATTTTCTTGACATCCATAGACTTTCTGGGTTTCTCTTAGCTGTTCCCTCACTATATTCCAGAAGTTCTAGATTTTCGGGTAAGCCAGGGCGGATGTCATTTTTCTCTCCCGAAAGGATCTTATTATGTATTCCATCATCAAATTAGAAAGAAGTGTACCTTCTTCACGTATCTCGAATGTTTCACCTACTGTTTACCTACTTTAAGTTGTCTTTTGTTTTCCTTAAGGCATCAGTTTCTCCATTTGTATCGAGATTTCCAGCCTCATATTTTTAAATTAAACGAACAGTTGACATACCCATTTTCCATTTCGTTTCTAGAAGCTATCATATAGTGAAAATCTGGTCACTTTGAGTGATATCTACTGAAGCCACACCTAGCGAATGATGTTAGTCTTTTTGAGATAATAATTGGCAGCACCGATATTTCTCGGTAATTGTTGAATTGTGTTCGGTCACCTTTTTTAAATACGGGATAGATACGATTCACTCATGTAATTCCTGTTTATTCCTCTCCAATATATTTTATTAATTCCGATAAATGGTCAACTCCTGACTTCTTGTCATTATAAAGTATTATCAATATATTGCTTCTTCGATGGTTGGCCATTCTAGTTGTTGCTTGCTTAAACAGTTTATCGACATATATCCTCCATTTTACTGCAATTCTTTCGTTGTCTAAACTGGGCTCGCCTTCATTATTACATTTAAATATTGATTCGGCCTGACTCTTTTCGTAAAGTGTTCATATCTGCAACGCTGCTCTCGTGTTTTTAGCCACCCAGTTCATGCATTGTGTGCAAATAATTTGGCTTGAAACATGTGTCAGAATAGTTAAGGCCGCATCGCCGGAAGAGCTCAAGGGTATTCCGAAAAGCTCAGTCATGAGCCTCCCCATAAAACCTCAGGGGTCGGAAACCTAGGCCGTTATCCTACAGTAAATCCGAAACAAGGCAAATCGTTGGACATGGGAACAGGAATAAATACAGTTCGCCAAATGAAAGCAGGAGACGTTCTCCTGGAATTAGTATGAAAGTGCGAAAGTAAAGAAGGTTTCAAGTCTTCCCTGAAGAACATCTTCGACAAGGAGGCTAACGTCAGGAGCCTGGAACCTAAAGCGACAGCTGAGATCAGGGACATAAATGAGCTTGCCAGCAAGGAAGAATTTGAAGAAGCCATAAAATCAAAACTCTATGAACTCTTTTTAGAGATCCAGGTCACCCTGCTAAGGACCCACAGACGATCGCAGCGACTAAAGAGCTGCTAAGAGCCCAACCGGTCAAGATCGGCTGGCTGTACCGCAAAATTCAACGCAAAGTAAAAGAAAAGGACGGTGTTACACATGCTTCGAGTACGGCCATTATCCGGCAACATGTAAAGGCCTTAACAAGAGGAAAGAGAAGCTCTGTTTCTGGGAAAGGGAAAGGGTTAAAGAAAAACGAATGCAAATTAAATAACTTTTTATACTCAGTGGAGTTTTTTATTAAAGAATAAATTTATTTCATTCAAGGTACAATAAATTTGCAATTATATGCTCTTTTGCATATAAGCGATACCTCTCGCTTGTCGTAAAAGGCGACTAAAACAAAGGTAAACAAAAATCACATCTAGGCAATTTAGAAAACACCAAGGTGAGCCTAGGGACACATATACCATCATTAAACTGCCCCACATGTGTACATACAAATCAGTGGGTTGACACGACTGGAGATCACCGGTGTTGTAAGAGTAAGATCAAACAAAAAAATCTGGAGCATGCCCGTGTAACAAAAAAAAAAAAAAAAGGCAGGCCGAAAAACAATTGGTGCAAAATGCAAAAACACCAGCATTTGATTGGCCTCAGCGATGAAGTAATCCCAAACCGGGAAGCCTGCCGCTACTTTCTGAGGTCAAACCGGCGGACCCCACAAGCGGACCAGTAGGAATGCAGTTAAGTGGGAAGGTTATGGTCCTACACTTCTGACCATAACAACGCCGGAAAAAGGAAAAGAAGAAGATATGCTCTTTTGCGAGCTAGTGACCGTTCAATACCGGGTACAAAAACACACTGCCGCTAAACTCCACTCTCGATCCTTATATATCTCCGAGTTAACATCTTCATAACTATTTGATTCCCACGGAAAATTTTATAAGTGGTTTTGCTCACACCAAAGATTATCAAATGTTTATATTTAGATTACGTTCTCTTGGCTTATGTTTAGATTACATATGCTGAGAGTTGCATTATTGAGGGTTGCGTTTGCTTAGGGCGCAGTAAATTATTGTTTTGAAGATTGTGTTAAAATTCTTATCTTCATAGATATGAGGATGTTAACTCGCACTCTTGAGGGTTGCGTTTGCTTAAGGCGCAGTAAATCGTTGTTTTGAAGATTGTGTTAAAATTCTTATCTTCATAGATATGAGGATGTTAACTCCCCCCTTTCTTAAGTGAATCGTCGCGATTCTCATGAAACATTAGTTAGTTTTAATATTTTGTCATTAATTTCTTTAAATATTACATCGTTTTGGTTGGTCTCTTTTTTTTTAATTAACAATGTTGAAACATATGGGGTTAACTTATGTATATAATAAAAGGATTATGATTATAATCATTATGACAATTGTGATGGATAAATGATTACTTTTCAAGCTTATTACAATTTCATTTAATATATTAGTATTTTCTAGCGTCAACTCTGAGTCATTTGATTTTACATAATTAATTACAACATAATCATTGAAGTTGTGATTCTTTATATAATTTAATAATTTTTTTTTTCGTTAATATAAGTTTTGTTGTTAATGGTAATTGAGTTTTTAAAAGTTATCAGGTAATTTCCTGTTATCAGGGTTTCATTAACAATATTTTCTCCAGATATAAATATTGCTCCGTTACTTATTTCGTCTATCCTTTTATTTTTTTCTGCAAGCTTTGTACAGTTTGCTTTTTTGTTGTTTAGCAAGTTAATAAAACAGCTTTCATTTTTATTCAACATTCCATAATTGTTAAAAATTTCTTCCTTAACATTACTTATTTGGTAAAAGGTATTTTTACATTTTGCGATTTTATTATCAATTAGTAGCTTACCGCCCATTTGGGAAATCGCTCTTGCGTGTATAAGTTTACAAATCATTGAAATTTTTGGGTTTTTTTGCTTTTTTCTACTGCATATTTTGACCTGATATTTTGTACTCGGTGATTTTTGGGGTCGCTGATCACGAATCTGAGGTTATATTTTTATAATTTTCAAATCCAAGATGGCGGATCCAATATGGCGGACCAAATTTGTGAACTTCAATCAAATTTCACTAAAATTGTTATACAGAGGTTTTTGGGGATGCTGATCACGAATATGAGCTTAGATTTGCAAAATTCAAGATGGCGAATCCAAGATGGCCGACTGTCAGTCGTACATTGCAGACTCTGTCATACATCTATGCTTTTATTTTTCTCCCAGTTCTGTACTCTACCTCAGATCAACCGCTTCAAATTGAAACGAATACGAAGTAGTTTCTTTATTTGCCGCTAGGTGGGACATACTCCCCCAAGCGAGTTTCTCCCGCAAAAGCATAAAAGTCATAAGCTGCATTTTTATTGATTGTCTTTTCAGAATAATTTGAGAAATTGCATTGCATTCTTTTTATTATTTTCATCAAAGAAACATAAAAGCCAGCTCAGGTCTAGCGATTATATCTCAATTCATTGTATGTTTTTTGTTGAAATAAAAACAAATATAAAATATTATGGAAGAATCCGACCTCGATTCAAATGATGAGTCATACGAGGACAGTTTTTGTTCTGACGATGACTCGGATTCAGATGAAGCTTCAATTGTCAGTGACTCAAGTGCTACCTTTGAAGCTGACGAAAGTCTTTATGATTTTGATGATATGCCCTTGTCAGAAAGATTGAAAAATCTGGATGGGAAGTGGGAATCTAAATCTATGAATCGACTCATTCAAAAAACTGTTTTGCTGATTATCATCATTGATTGCATAAAAAAAAGATATAAAAATAAAACAAACAAAAAAAAAACAAAAAAAATATAAAAAATAAAAAAAACAAAAAAATTCAGACCAAAATATGCAGTAGAACATTTTTGACAGCGGTTTAAATAAGTGGTACTCTGGCAGTACCACTGTGACTCAAAGGGTTAATAAAAACTACAACGAGTTCTTCATAAGCAAATATTACAAATTTTGAGACATCTAGTATGTCCGTAATTGAAATGGAGATTTTTTCATGGCTAAACATGTTTTTGGTTTCGTTTTTACTTAGAATTCTTGGGTTTAATATACCAGCTTTTGCCAGTGTAAAAGTATCTATTAAATTTTGTATATCCATTGAAATTAATTTTAATCTGTATTTTCTGACCGCTAGTTCTTTTTCTAATTTAGCTTCGTTAATATATTTTGTTACTGAAGATATTCGTTGGAAAAGTGCCGAATTAATGGAGTTTTGTTTATTGTTATTTGCTATGAGATCATTTAGTCTAATCTGGATTGCAATAAAATCGTCATGATCAGGTGTACCGGTTATCCATTTAAATATGGTTCCGAGTTCATTTATGCCTCTCTTATGTCTATTTCGCTTAATAATAATTCGATCAAATCTAGTTCAGCTTTTATTTCCCAATTAATTGGTTCTTTTTTATCGGTTTCATATTTTATTTCCTTTTCAAAAATATCAATGTACGTGGAAATATTTTTTTTTTTTTTTTTTTTTTTTTTGTTGGAGGCTTCTACTATCTGCTGGAGCACTCAGACACAAGTACTGGTCCATTGGTCCAGACTGGTCCAGACAGACACCTTGACTTTATTGTATTTTCCCCGTTGTCAGGAGAAAAGTGAGGAGGGGCTTCAGTGATGTTGAGCTAAGAGATTCGGCACCCACCACGTCGGCCCCAAGGGTGCGCCACCGTGCACGAGCGAAGGCGGGACAGTCGCAGAGAAAGTGTTCCGCTGTGTCGTCCTCCTCGCAACAAGCAGCACAGGTAGGCGTCTCACTGATGCCAAGCACGTAGAGATGCCTGGCAAAAGTGTAGTGGCCCGTAATGACGCCCTTTAGCCTTCTGCAGTCTTCTTCTTCTTTTCCTTTTTATCCCGGCGTCGTTATGGTCAGAAGTGTAGGACCATAACCTTCCCACTTAACTGCATTCCTACTGGTCCGCTTGTGGGGTCCGCCGGTTTGACCTCAGAAAGTAGCGGCAGGCTTCCCGGTTTGGGATTACTTCATCGCTGAGGCCAATCAAATGCTGGTGTTTTTGCATTTGTTTGCACCAATTGTTTTTCGGCCTGCCTTTTTTGCGTGTTGAAATTGGAATGTTGATTGATAACGCCTTTTGGACGGGGTTCAAAGGATCTCTCCTTTGAACATGGCAATACCAACTGAGTCGGTCGCGCTCTATATTTCTTGTGATGGTTTCTTTTACGTGGAGGCTTCCTCGGATCTTTGAACTTCTAATTCTGTCACGCTTTGTTACTCCCGCTGTCATGCGAAGCATCTTCATCTCAGTTGCCGTTAATTTGCTCTCATACTTTTTGTGCATTGTCCAGCATTGTGAACCGTATGTGAGCGCCGGACGTACAACTGAAGTGTAGAGCCTTCCTTTCAGCTTAGGGGGCATTTTTCGATCACAGAAGTTGGCGGAGTTTTCCCGCCACTTCATCCACCCTACGCTTACGCGATGTTTGATGTCGTCATCACAAGTTGCTTCTCTATTAATCATAGATCCCAGATATTTAAACTTTTCACACTTGGGAAGCACTCTTCCATTCAAGTAAATGTCTGGAATAGGCTGATGAGGGTCAGAGAACGGGCAGCACAGATACTCTGTCTTCTTTGAACTAATACGATACCCGTGTCCCTCAAAAATGTCCACCCACACATCAAGTGCTCGTTGTAGGGACGCCTGATCATCACTTATAATGGCTCCATCGTCAGCAAAGAATAGCTGGTGCACATTGGGGTCCGTCACTTTTTCTTCAAGCAAGCAATCAAGGACTGCTATAAAAAGCAGTGGGCTGAGGACGCTCCCTTGGTGTACACCGACTTGGATTGCGAACTCTTCGGTGACTCCTGCGGTGCATCTTACTCTTGTCGTTGCTCTCTCGTACATGTCCATAATCACTCGCACGTAGGTTTCTGGAACTCCTTTTTGTCTTAGCGCTACCCATAAAAGATCTCTGGGTTGCCGGTCAAAGGCCTTCTCGAAATCAACCAACACCATATGCAAGTCCTTTGAAGAATCACGATGCTTTTCCATCATGATCCTTATACTTTGGATTGCATCTGTTGTTGATTTACCCGAGACAAACCCGCACTGGTCATCAGATAGTCGTATTATTTTCCGCAGTCGGCTATCTAATACCCGTTCAACGATCTTCATAGTGTGCGACATCAGCTTGACAGAACGGTAGTTATCACAATTTCGCGTATCACCCTTTCCTTTGTGCAATGGAAGAAGATAGCATTCCCTCCATTGATGAGGCATAGTGTCGCCTCTCATAAGTTTGGAGATAAGAACCATGAGCCATCTAGACCCGATGTCTCCCATCTTTTTCCAGAACTCAGAGGGTATCCCGTCCGGCCCAACAGCTTTTCTTTTCTTGGAGTTTTTAACCGCGTACCGAACTTCTTCGACTGTGATGTCGGATATTTCGGCATGATTCGGGGCGGCTCTTGGAAAGTACACTCGGGGAAACTGTTCGTTCAGAAGTTCCTCGCAATACTGTCGCCATCTGTGGAGAATTTTTTCGTCTTCCACAAGGAGTTGGCCTTCAGCATTGTTAATAAACTTTGGGAAACGAATCTCCTGAGCATTTCTTCTTCTCTGGGCGGCTATCTTAAAGATATTTGCTCCTTTGTTCAAATTGTTTTGTCGAAGCTCCTGGGTAGCCTGGTTCCTGTCAGACGCGGAAGACGATATTTCTTCCAACTCCTGATAGAGGCCTTCCATGCTTTTCGCTTTGAATTCGGCGCATTTTTTCTTCGCGATGCCTTTGCAACATCTATATACCTTTTCACGGCGAGCTTTTTCCTCTCTATTAGTAGAAGAGCACTTTGACCTAGCTTGGAAAGCCATTTTCTTTTCGTGTATCACTGCTTTGGCTTCGTCTGTCCACCACCAGGTTTCTTTTGCGTGTTGGCAGGGGCCTTTAGATGTTCCGAGCAGTGATTTGGCTTTCTCCAGGCCAGATTGTTGTAGGGAATCCCACATGTACCGACCTCATCGATAATGGAAGAGAGGTAGTTTTCCATGATGGTAATAAAAGCTTCGCCTTTTCCTTTATCCAGCTTATACCACTTGATTCTCTCAGACACCTTCGTTTGCTGCTTTGACTTCTTTCTCGCATCCATAAAAAATTCAGTCAGGA
Organism: Merodon equestris; assembly: GCA_958301585.1. Lineage (NCBI taxonomy): Eukaryota > Metazoa > Arthropoda > Insecta > Diptera > Syrphidae > Merodon > Merodon equestris. The sequence goes on along the minus strand of OY284417.1, from coordinate 49,244,405 downwards.
GGAGACGGTGTTGAGGGGCGATCGCGTCTCCCAGGATCACTTTGCAATCTTTAGCTCGTGGCTTCATGAAACTGGATACCAAATGATAGTCTATTTGAGTTTCATTTCCGCCGCTGCTATAAGTGATCAGGTGCCGGCTTTGTTTGACGAACATAGTATTTAGCACTATAAGACCGTACGACTTGCACATGTTTAGGATATCTTCACCTGAAGAGTTCCTGGTGCCGTATCCCAGCCCTCCGTGGTAGCCTTCATAGTCTTCGCTTGTCTTCCCGACATGTCCGTTTAAATCTCCCCCAACAAACAAAAGCTCTTCCTTTGGGATGATTTTGACAAGGTTGTGGAAATCTAGCCAGAATGCATCTTTTTCTTTTTGTTCGCATCCTACTTGAGGGGCATATGCGCTTACGTTGTTCCACACCTCACCATGCATCACCAATTTGAGAGCCATCAAACGGTCACTGGACTTTGAAATGGTTAAGACGTTGCCAAGTAACTCTGCCGCAAGGATGATGGCGATTCCGTTTTTTCCTTGTTCCAATCCATAGTAAAACATCTTGTAGGCTTTTGTTTTAACGTCCAAGAAACGTGCCCGATTACCGGTGTTTCGCCATTTCGTCTTTTGTACGCACAGGATGTCTACTCGCCTTCTAACCATCATTTCTTCAAGCTCATAGCTGCGCCCACTCATGCTTCCAACGTTCCAACTCGCAACTCTTAAATGTGGCTTACGCCGTTGCATTACTTTGCTATCCCCCGGAAATCCTATAGCTCTGACCCGAGCATTGCTGCTCGTCCCAGGATCACGACCATTAGTAGTGCCTGGCGGGGTAGTGCTTTTCCTTTTAGCGTTCTTTTCCATAATGCTACGGTTTGACCGTTTTCTTTCTTCCCTTCCTTTTTGACACGGGCATGCTCCAGATTTTTTATTTTTTTTGATTGATCTTGATATTCTGGATATTCCCTCCATCTGCGACTGTGTACGTTAAAGACGTTAAAGATTGATGTCAGATTTAACCGTTGAAGCTGGTAGACCTAAGGCGGGTCCAGGCCCTGAGAAACTCTCCTCTGAGCCTTTTCTAGCGAGTTCATCGGAGATCTCGTTTCCTGGGATTCCAGAGTGACCTGGAACCCATACAAGCCTAAGTGAATTTAGTCTTCCGACTTTGTTCAAAATGGTCTTGAGTTCATGCACTAATTTGGAGTTGGATAGAGGATTGCACACAGCTTTGAGTGCAGCTTGGCTGTCACTGCAGACACATATGCTCTTTCCCCTCCACCTGTGTTTCACAACATAATGCATGGTCATTAGGATTGCGTAAATCTCCGCCTGGAAGACAGACGCATATTTTCCTAACGAGAAGTGCAGTCGAATGTTTTCGCGCTCGAAGAAAACTCCAGCGCCGGATCCCTGACCAGTCCTGGAGGCATCTGTGAAGATGCGAAGACATTCCATTCCAGGCTCAGTGTCTGGCCAAAGCCAGTCCTGACGCCAAGGAAATGTGACTGTGTAGTTACAGCGCAGTAGCTTGGCAGGTGCCATTGCGTCAGAGGGCATATCCATGAGACAGTGGTCGTAGGATATTTCTCTCTCAAGTAGACTTTCATTCCACTGCGAGTTGTACCAAAGACCATTCCTCTTTAGGCGAGAAATAGTTTTCAGTGCACACCCTCTGATATATATTTCAAGGGGTGGAAGGTTCATCATAGCATCTAAAGCAGCTCCCGGTGTGCTGGGGAAAGCCCCCGTGCAACTGAGGCAGACCGCTCTTTGGAGTTTGGTGAGTGAAGCCACAGTGTGTTTTCGTGTCAGCCTGCTCCACCAAACAACCGATGCATATGAGATTATCGGTCTTACCATTGCCGTGTAGATCCAAAGGACCTTTTTCGGCGACAAGCCCCATGTTTTGCCAAAGGCACCTTTGCATTGCCAGAAAGCTGACAGCGCTTTGGCGGTTTTGGACTCAACATGTTTTGACCAGAGAAGTTTGTTATCTAGAATGACTCCCAGATACTTAGCTTCCTTGGATATAGGGATGGGAATGCCTTTTAGCACCAGCTGAGTAATGCCAGTTGTTTTCCTCCTTCTCATGAAGAGAACGACATCGGTCTTAAGAGGATTAACCGACAGCCCATTTCTCGTGCACCAGTCTTCGATCACGTTTAGCGCCGCCTGCGCTTTGAGACAGACATTCGCTAAACATGAGCCGACAGAGAGAACAGCAACATCATCCGCATAGGCCTGGGCATTGAGGCATCTAGCAGAGAGTCGACCACCATGCACCATAACAGCGGAGACAAGACGCCACCTTGCGGGCAGCCCCTGTTTACTCCAGACTTGACACAATGTTCGAGGCCTGCATCAGCGATCAGTGTCCTGTGCACGAGCATTGATTTGATCCACAAAACCAGTGCTTCATCTACGTCATGCCGTCTAGCAGCATTACACATGCTGTCAAAAGTAGCGTTATCAAAAGCTCCCTCAATGTCGACAAAAATCCCTAGTACGTACTCTTTCCTTTCGAGAGCGCATTCAATTCTCCCAACTGGGTTTTGAAGCGCAGTCTCGCAGGATTTTCCGCGCTGATAAGTATGTTGCATGTCCGACAGAGGATGCGTTCGAAGGGCAACTTTGCGCACGTGCAACTCTACTAGTCTTTCCATGCTATTCAGCAAGAAGGATGTTAGACTTATTGGTCTAAAACTCTTGGCTAGTGAGTAATCTTCTTTGCCTATTTTGGGAATAAAGACCACTTTCGCCGCGCGCCAAGGGATAGGTATGTAGGCAAGTGCCAGGCTAGCAGTGAAAATTCTTTTCAGTGTAGGAAGCAGCTGTCTTATACCTTTTTGCAGCATAACGGGGTATATCCCATCAGTGCCCGCGACTTAAAGCCATCGAAGGATGCCACAGCAAATTTAATGGCAAATTAAATGCCACGCGTGACGCAACATACCAGCTACGCCGAGTTGTTTTCATCGCTACAGCCGCAGTATCCAATGTGGGAGTGTGCAACGAGTCGATGACAGTCTGATTTCCCGGAAAATGGGTCTGAAACAGTAAACTAAGAGTTTCTGCTTTAGACTCGGTAAAGGTACCATCAGACTTTCTGAATACCTCCAGCCTTGTCGATTTTCCTCGTTTGAGGACTTTAACCAACTTGCTGGTCGCGCTCAGGGATTTGATCTCTTCGCAGAAGGACTTATAGGATTCATTCTTCGATTTTCGAATAAGCTTCTTATATTCCTTCTGCTTCGATCGATATTTATTCCAGTCATCTTCCGAGTTCGATTTAAGCGATCTGTTCAGAAGACTTCTGGCTTCCCTACGAAGCCGTTGGAGCTCAGCATTCCACCAGGGAACCGGCTTCCTGTTGGGAGGTTTTTTGACAGGACATGCGAGTTCAAAACATTTGGTGATGGCGCTGTTCAGGTTATGAACTGCATCCTCCACCGATTGATTAGTTTTGAGTTTAGGCGGGGCTTGAGTGGATTTCTCAAGCTCCTCCCTAAATCGCACCCAGTCTGTTTTTCTCGGATTCCGCTTGGGCTGCGAGGGGGAGATCCCGCACTTCAATTGGAATTCGATGTATCTATGGTCTGACAGCGTAACATCTGGTGAGACTCTCCAGTTAGTGATGGCCTTCGCATGCCTGTTAGATAGGGTAAGGTCAATCACTTCCTGTCGTCTCGCCGTCACAAAGGTTGGTTGAGAGCCAACATTGTTGATGAAAAGGTCAGACGAAAGAATGAAGTTTAAAAGATGGTCTCCTCTCCGGTTGCATTTGCTGATTTGCTGCTGCCCCAAACTGTGTTTTGAGCGTTAGCATCGCAACAGATGATGAGTCCAATCCTTCTGGCTTCACAGTACTCTACGAGTTCGGAAACCGCCTTAGGTGGCGGGGGTAGTACCGAGTCGTAGGGGAAGTAAGCAGACGCCACGACGAAGTGTTCAATTTCTCCGTGCGCCTTGTAGCTCACTTTCGCAGCTACCAGATCTTGACCACAGAATTGACCAAGTTTGGTTGCCGATAGCGTATTCGATATGATGAGGCAGACCCTGGGCCTTTCGGATCGCTCATCATAAAGGATTGTAGCATCACGTATGCCACCAAGACCACACAGGCGTTTGTTCCACACCCATGGTTCTTGAATGTATACAATGTGATGATTTGTACTACTGCATGCAATTCTGCTACTTAAAAGAGCGGTAGCAGCCTTGCAATGCTGTAGGTTGATCTGGGTAAAAATCATGGATTCATACTGGGGAACACGTTCCATCCTTCGACTACTTGACATCAAAATGGAATAAAATCCTACCAAGGCCGAAGTAGGGACGTGAGTCGTACGCGGTTTTCAGGGCCTCAACAGAGCCATTGTCCATTCCCACTACCAGAATGAAGCCCTCTTTTTTCAGAGAGTTCTTTTTCTCCTTGTAGGAATAGACAGTCCAGGCCCTCGTGTCGAGTCCCGGGTTCTGCGCACGTAGTCGCGTCAGCTTGTTTCCGGGTTTTCCCGGAATCCAGCAGATGGCGCGCGTTAGTTTCGGGAGACTAACTACTTGATAAGTGCTAGTTCCCAGGGGGGTGATTTTCGGCACCATGCTCCTGATCCAGGCAGATGTCTGCTGAGAGGAACAGCTCACCACGAAGGTACCATTCATCAAAGCAGACCTCTCCGCCTGAATACAGAGGCCTGTTGCTGAAGCTAGCTCCAGTAGATGATCCTCGCAGTGTTGGCAATCTGCGCTGATCATTCTGCTGTCACTGCTAGCCTTCCCTATCCTGACCTTTTCGGAGGAGATAGCTGCCTCTTTGTAGGAGAGGTGCTTGTCTCGACTGTTTACGGTCATTTGTGTTGCCTTTCCAGAGGAAGGGATTTTTTTGTGTGAAGTGCCCGCCTCCGATGAGCAGCCTTTGGTCCTCTCCGTCTTCAGGTTTTTGCTTGGATCTTTATTGATCGCCGCATCTGCCTTTGGACTCCGATTTCCCGCCGCCATATCAGAGGAGCAAGGTTGTCCCCGGCGGCCATCTTCCGTTTGCAAGCGCTCTTACCTTTTTCGGTTCGAGCTCCTGCTCCCTTCCGACGCCGCTTTCGAACAGCTTTGCCAGCCTGAGGGTTGTTGTGATCCAAGACCGCTTCGCCTTCTGCGATCAGAGTCTGTCTACCAGCATCATCACCTTTTTCGGCAGTGGCACCGGCCATGACAGGACCCTGAACTTCTTCAGCTCCGTCAGTTTTGGAACTTGGCACGCTCTTATTGGGAGTTTGACCGTCACCAATAAGGGGAGGAGTGTTTGAGGCGCATGCCGAAAGCGCTGGCACGCTTGTGCCTCCAGCAGCAGCCTTTATAGCCGCCGACGTTTTCTGTGCTGCGCGCCGGCAAGAAGTGCGGGATCTGCAGGTGAGAGGGTCGTATGGGCTTCGGTAGGGGATACCTCCGCCGATCTGATCCTCTTACCTGCCTTTCCCAGAGGTTCGCCCTCAATCTTCTTGCCTTCGCCTGTGCCAGCCTCTTTGCACGATTTTCGGGCACGCCTCTTCCTCCTTCTTTTTGGGCACTTAGCAGTGCAATCTACAGCACGTCCCAATTCTGGGGCTCGTTCAACCTTGGCGGTTTCCCGTGCCGCACCATCGTCGGTGTCGCCTCTGTCGGTTGCACCGCTCACGCTCAGTCCAACCAGGTGGTCGGACAATGAGCCGCAGGAGTCGGTGTCGTTCCGGGCTGCCGGAGAGTTGTGAATGACTGGTGGGCCTCCAGAATCCTTGCCCCGGCCGCGATGAGGGAGATCGCGGGTGGATTTCCGCTATTGCGGGTGCCACCTGGAGTATTTCCATCCATCTGGTTGTCCATTCATTCATGACTAACTCGGGGTTCTCCGGGTCTTAGGCCATCTTGAGGCCATTGACTTCTTAAGCCCCTCCGCCGCGACAAGGCGCCCGAAGAGCGAAGGGGACGTGGAAATATTGGTTACATGAAAAATTTCTTGGTACGATTCATACAATAGCAGGTTATCACTATCCTCGACCAATACAAAATCTTCATTCGAGTAGTTTATAATATCGGATAATATAAACCGTATGAAACAGACCATATAAAGTAAGCAAACTGCTGACATTGCTAAAATAAAAAAAAAAATTGAGTCATATGTTAAGTTTTAATATTGTCTTTGTGAATTATACGATTTCTATTATTTATTCTTACTGTGTTGCCAAAATCTTCCTTAACTACTTGTTTTTTATACCGAGGCTCTAATTTATTTCGCTCGCCAAATATTTTTTCATATATAACTTCACCAACATGATAACTTTTACTAATTCTTTTCTTGTTATGGTAAGACCTAAGTTTTTCTTGAACAATTTGTAATTTCTGCGGTATCTCTTCATGATTTTTCTTATTAAATAATATTTCAACCGGTTTCATTTGAGTTGCCGAGTGTACTGTCTTATTATATTCTATTGCTGCTCTTATTACAATTTCTGAGTAATCTAATAAATTATATTCTTCTTTGATGCATCTTCCTATTTCGATAACTGTAGAGTGAACTCTTTCTACTTGACCGTTACTAAGACTGTGTCTAGTGTAAGAAGCCTAAACAACTGGGGGGGGGGGAGCGACCTAGGCAACAACTAGGTAGGGCACGAATGCCATAAAGGTTCTACCGTAGTTATTGCGTTTGGGAAAAGCAGGGCACGAATGCCATAAAGGTTCTGCTTGGGAGTAAGGTTGGTGGATGGCAAGAATGCCAGAGAAACACTTGGTTGGGATGTCAAGTTGAATCTGATTTTATTTAATTATTGGTTCTCTATTTATACAAAAATCATTGTCGCATTTCCAATGCATATCGATTGTACCTGCATGACTCTATTCTATTGCAGTCGGCAGTGTCGTTTATCATTCTCGAAATCATTATGTTCTTTTTGTCTTCGATTCTCAAGTGTCGGCACTTTTCTTTTCGGTGACACTAACTGAACTTTGATTCATGGATTCGAATGACAATGCGATGTCGTACTTTTTAACGTATTAGCGACCAGTCAATTGATGGATGGTCAATGAATGGTGTTGGGTACACTACACCCTTACCCTTAAGCGGAAAATTATTGGAAGAATAATTTTACAAGATTTTTCGGAATCGATATGTTTTGGATTTGCTTTACATTGAGGTTTTCTTACTAATTACAATGTTTAAAACTATTTAATTTCTAGTTTGTTTATAATGGTCTTACAATTTTTACATTAATCTACAATTTATTAAATTTCTTAAGACTATTGTTGTGGAACTTTTTAAGTTCTCCGTTTATTTCAATTATTGAATTTGTATTATCTTTTGCTACAATTTTGTATGGCCCGTGATATGGACTTTGTAATTTTTTCTTACTTTCTAGTTTTACAAATACTAAATCTCCTATTCTAAGATTTGATACATTTGTGTATTTGTCGTATTCTAATTTTCTTTTACATTTTACATTGCTAATTATATCTCGTGCTTTTTGTATCGCATGTCTAAGTCTAGTTTTTACTTCATTTACATAGTTATCTAGATTATATGCTTTTACTTTGCTGTTTATTATATCGCTTGGTACATACGGTAATTTTCCAAAAATAAGTTCATACGGTGTATAGCCGGTGTCTACGTGCGGTGTTATGTTGTAAGCAAATGCATAATATGGTGTCCAAATATCCCATTCATAATCTTCTGTGAAATTTAGTAGAAATTCGTTCAGAACTCTGTGGTTTCTTTCTAATGAGCCTATACTTTGATGATGGTATGGGGCTGAGTAGATTGTATCAATTTTCAGCAATTCACATATATTTTTCATAAGTTCGTTTTTGAATTCGGTACCATTATCTGATTTGAGTATTTTGAAACATCCGTACTTTAATATAAATTGTTCAATTAATGTTTTAGCGTCCTTACTTTCAATAGGGTGTGTAATGACATATTTAGTTAATTCGCACTGCATTGTTAAAATATATCTATATCCGTTGGATATTCTGAGAGGTCCAACTGTGTCTATTTGAATTGTTTCAAAACTTGTACTTGGTGTATCTGTTATAACCATTTTCTCTCTTGTATGTCTTGTCTGCTTGTTTTTAGCACATGTTTCACAAGCGTTTACAAACTTTTTAACCATTTGTCTCATATTTTTCCATACATATCTTTGTTTGATTTTCGTCATAGTTTTTCGTATGCCTAAGTGTCCTCCATGCGGTGTATTGTGGTATTCTTTGATAATGTTAATTTTTTCTTCATGTTTTATTATTTGTTTTGGGGGTTTATATATTAATACCTTCATTGTCGAGTGTCTTTCATTTGGTTGCAACGTATTATATATTTTCTTTAATTCTTCCTTTTCTATATATTCAAATATAATATCATTTTCATTTAGCGCTACTTCTTTTACGGGTACCCTCTTTAATTTTGATACGAGCTTCTCTAGGATCGAAACGTGTTTCGCTAGATTATCGCTGCATCTTACTATAACTTCATTTTCTTTAATTTCAATAGTACTATCTTTCATTTTATCACTCGTTGTTTCAAATTTTAACTTCTTCATATTTCTGACGTCAGCTATGGATGTACAATCCCACATGTGAAGATGATCAGTCTTCTGTTGAGATGTGTATTTCTCCTTTTTATTTTCTTCATTGGCAATCTTTTGTGCCATATCCCTTGTTATTACCATGATCTGCTCCTTGGAGTCAACATCATTTTGGCTTGTATTATTATTTTTATCTACCATCATGGATTTTAAAATGTCACTATTGATTTTTATTCTTGATAGTGCATCAGCATTTGTATTCATCTTTCCTTGTTTGTAAACTATCTCAAAGTCGTAGTCTGATAGGTCTAGTCGGATTCTCATCATTTTCGAGGATGGATTCTTATGTGAGAATAGCGAAATTAAAGGTCTGTGGTCTGTTACTACTATGAATTTCCTTCCATATAGATAGGGTTTAAAGAAATTTATTCCCCAATGTATTGCTAACAGTTCCTTTTCTATGATTGGTTTGTTTATATCATGCTTTTGTAAGGATTTGCTAGCATAGGAAATTGGTAGATCATGTCCTATTTCACCTTGTGACAATATTGCACCTAGTGCAAAATCTGATGCATCGGTTGTAACTATAAATGGTTTGTCGAAGTTTGGATATTGTAGGATCGGAGGGTTGATTAGTTTTTGTTTTAGATCTGTGAATGCTTTCGCGCATTCGTTTGACCAGATAAATGGTTGATTCTTTTTCAAAAGTGAATTTAGACTTTTTGCGATATCTGCAAAATTTGGTATAAATCGTCTGTAATAGTTGCAGAATGCTACAAATCTTCTCACCTCGTCTGCGTTTTTTGGCGTCGGGTAGTTCTCAATTGTTTTATACTTTGAGGGATCTGTTTTTATGCCTTTGTTTGTTATTAGATGTCCTAAATATACAACTTCAGATTTTAGGAATTGACACTTGCTTGCATTTAACTTCAGATTGTAGTGTCTTAATTTGTCGAACACTTTAGTAAGGTTGTCATTATGATGTTGTAGACTGCACCCGAAAATGATAATGTCATCTACGTAGAGAAATGCGTTGGATTCTAACCCGCTTAATGCTATTGTTAACATTCGTTGAAAGCTATTCGAAGATATTTTTAAACCGAATGGTAGTCTCTTAAATTGATAATGACCGTCCTGTGTAGAGAATGCTGTTAGTGGTCTTGACTTTTTGTCCAATGGTATTTGATGAAAAGAACTTGTCATGTCCAGTGTAGAAAAATATTTTGCTCTTCCTAGTTTGTCTAGCACGTCTTCGATTCTTGTTAACGGAAATTTGTCGTTGACAATTTTGTTATTTAATTTGCGAAAGTCTACTACTAGGCGCCATTTCTTTGTATTTCCATCACTTTTTTTGGGGACTAAGAGTAGTGGAGAATTGTATGGACTAATTGAATTTTCTATTATGTCGTTTTCTAGGAGGTTTTTGACTTGTTCTTTTATCTCGCAATTTTGTATTTGTGGGAGTCTGTAGTTTTTAATGTATACTGGGATGTTATCTATTGTCTCCAGTTTCTGTGTATAGAAGTTGTTGGTTGACAGTGGTTCGTTTTCTAGATGAAAAATGTCCTGATAATCTTCGAGTATTCGTGTTAGTGTTTTTCTTGCTTCGGGGTCAGAGTGATCTATCTTTAGTTCTTTCGTCAATTGTTGTAGTCTGTAATTGTTGTATTTTGGGTTTTCTGTTTTCATAATATTGTATTCGTCCAACTTTTCTAGTTCTGGTTTGATGTTCTTGAGTGTTACCTCATAGTCGTTAACATTTAGTATTCTAATGTGGCATGTGCCTTTCGCCGGGATTATTGCGTTAGCTATAAATACTCCTTTTTCAACCTCTTTGTTCAGTATTACGCTGTCTTCGGTTACATTTAAGTTAATTGGGTATATTGCTTCCGTTCTGGGTGGAATTTTTATTGTGTTTCTATTATTCGACATCATTGGAATGGTTATTTCATCTCCATCTATAGTTGTTGTTAAGGTATACGTCTCGTAGTCTATCTTGCACATATGTTGGGTAAAGAAGTCTCGTCCTAGAATACCATCTGTTGCTAGGGGGAAGTTGGTATCGACTATGTGGAATTTGTGTGTGATGGTGTAGTTCGCAAGTTTGAGATTTATGTATGTTGTGCCTAGTGACTGTATTTCTTCATTGGTTATTCCAGTTAGTCTGCATTTCTCGTTCAACAAGTCATTGGTGTCTATGTTGTCTTCTTTGCATATCGATATATCAGCGCCAGTGTCTATTAGGTATGTTAGGTTTCTTTTTAATTTGTTTATGTACATTGCTACATAATTAATTGGGTTTTGTGTGACACGCAGTATTAGTTTTGGTATCCCGGAGTGAAATCCTCCGGGGAATTTACGTTTCCCTGGTCCTCTATGATGTTTATTCTTCTGTTGTTTGTTGGTCTGTTTGTATTGGAGCTGAAGGTATTCTGTCTTGCCCGAGGGTTGTTATAATTGTTATAATTTCGATGGTTATAATTTTGTTGGTGATTCGTTTGAAAGTTTTGTCTCTGCCTTGGATGGTTTTGTTGATTATATCTCTGTACTGGGCGTTGATTGTTATTTGTTGTATACCTTCGGTTGTCGTTTCTCATGTTTGTATAACCATTTTGTTGGTTGTGATTGTACGTGTTTCTTCTTACGTACATCATTTGGCTATAACTTTGGTTTGAGTCTCTTTCAAGTTCTAGTGCCAGATTAACTGCTTCTGACAGGGATTTTGGCTGAGCGGCAAATATCGCTGGTTTTATTGTCTCCTTTATGCCATTCTTGAAGACTGTGAGGGTGTAATTTTGATTGATTCTCTCAATTACTTTTTTTTCAGCTTCAGTGGCTTCGGAGGGCAAGTCTTCTATTTGTAGGGTGTTCAAATCAGCAATGAGGGATAATACTCTGTCTTTGTATGATGTTACTGATTGGTTTCTCTGGATTGCTTGAGTCAGTCTGGTATGTACTTGCGACAGTGTTGTGGTGTTTTTAAATTTCTCTTTTAAACTGTCTTTTAGTGCTGTCAATGTTGTAAATGTTGTTACGAATCCCAATGCAGTCTTTACGTTTTGTGCAAGTTTTACATGGAAGATGAATCCGATGTAAGTTGCTCTTTCGGTTTCTTTAAGGGTGTTATGTATGATCTCGACCAGTGTTAAGAATGAGTCAAGTTCTTTGAAGGATCCTGTGAACACGGGAATTACTTTCATTGCAGTTTCTATATTAAAGTCAGCCATCTTGTTTATTTTCTCCAAATTTGAGAGTATTGTTGCTTTTGTTATTCTATAGATTTCAAAGAATCTTGTCGGGGTGTCCGCTTTGTCAGTTTTATAGGTAGCTTCTATTTTTAGTTTCTCTATTTCTTCAAGTTTTGCGCGCCACGTTTGCTCAGTGTAGCCGCTAATTGAACTTTTTCTTATGTTGGTTAATATTTTTTCAATTTTTAACAAACAATTTTTCATATTCAGAGTTTTTTTTTTTTTTTTTTTTTTTTTTTTTTTTTTTTTTTTTTTTTTTTATGGTGTATTACTTGGCATATTTCTTAATACCTGTTTCTTAACATAGTTTTTATAATGTTTATTAGCTTTATATATAACATATATTATTATTAATATAATTATTGCCGTGTATACAGCGATTGACATTGGGTCGATTTTTTCGTTGACAGTCACGCTCTCTTTTGTTGTGTTGTTGCCCATTTTAGTTCTCCAGTTCATCTAGCGTATTTGGTCACAGATTTTTCCAATGTTTCGATTTCACACCAGATTTCGGTGGCCTTACTCCAGGCTATTGGGGTCTCACCTTGGGTTCGCAATAGGTCTTTGAGGTAAGCTAGTCTCTTGCGGTGCAAGTATTTTTTGCCTCCTCTCTTATTTTGTTGTTGTGTTTCTTCTCTAGGAACGGCTGTCCTTCTCCTCTCCTGATTTTGAAGTTGTCGTCTTTTGTAGTCTTCTACTGTTAGCTTCTGTGGTCCTGATGTCTTCTGTGTTGGTATGTATATTGGTACACCTGCGGGTTGTTGAACAACGTACTCTGCAGCAGCTTTTGACATTGATGGTGCGTTAATACAATCTAAATATTTGGAAACTCCTGGACTCTTCTGCTCCTGGTTTTGAAGTGGCAGGATCGCCATGTAAGAAGCCTAAACAACTGGGGGGGGGGAGCGACCTAGGCAACAACTAGGTAGGGCACGAATGCCATAAAGGTTCTACCGTAGTTATTGCGTTTAGGAAAAGCAGGGCACGAATGCCATAAAGGTTCTGCTTGGGAGTAAGGTTGGTGGATGGCAAGAATGCCAGAGAAACACTTGGTTGGGATGTCAAGTTGAATCTGATTTTATTTAATTATTGGTTCTCTATTTATACAAAAATCATTGTCGCATTTCCAATGCATATCGATTGTACCTGCATGACTCTATTCTATTGCAGTCGGCAGTGTCGTTTATCATTCTCGAAATCATTATGTTCTTTTTGTCTTCGATTCTCAAGTGTCGGCATTTTTCTTTTCGGTGACACTAACTGAACTTTGATTCATGGATTCGAATGACAATGCGATGTCGTACTTTTTAACGTATTAGCGACCAGTCAATTGATGGATGGTCAATGAATGGTGTTGGGTACACTACACTAGGTTCTGTGTAATGAAGTTTTAAATTTGAACGATTCATAAGGGATTTAAATTGTGCCGAAGTAAAGGTAGGTTCGTTGTCTACCATTAAGGTTTTAGCGTTAGGAAAAACTTGTAGCATCTCTAATACTGTTATTTCTATTTCTGACTTATTTTTTATTTCTCTGACTACTAGATATTTGGAATACGCGTCTATACATGTTATGAAACTTAGTTTATGTGCATAAAATATATTTATATGAAGGTTTTCTCCTTCTTTTTCGGGAATAGAATAGAATCGGAAAATCGGAATCTGTTCAGGTCGTCTATCATATTTATTTCTTCTACATATTTCGCAATTTGTTATAAATTGTTTTAACTTTTTGCACAGGTTAGGCCAATAATATGATTTTGAAATTTGTTTGAAATTTTCGTCGAAGCCTCTATGAGCCCGACTATTGGTCTCTTCTATTATGATCACTTGGTCATCTTCATTTATTATGTATGTCTAAAACAAACCTTTTTGTGAATAAGAATTTGTTTGAAAATGTTTTCAATTTGTTCCTGGATCTCATGTTCTTTAAGGATCGTTATTAAATTTTCAACCATATAATATTCTATTATGTGCCTTTTGTTATTAAAAATGTCTATGTTTTCGTGAATAGTAAATTTATTTTTTGAAATTAATAATTGTTGTTTAAATTGGTTTACTGGTTTTTTTGTTTCAGGAATAACTGTTTGGTAGCTACTTTGAGCCGAATGGATTGTACCATCGTCTGATGAACCGTCATTAGCTAGTTGGTCTTGTGTAATATTATTTATTTGAATACGTGAGAATGCGTCCGCGACTACATTTGTGGCTCCTGGTTTATATATAATTTTTGGAGAGAATTCTTCTATAAACGTATGCCATCTCCTCATTTTTGAATTGGGATTCTTGTCTGACATTGCAAATGATAACGGCTGATGGTCGGTATGAATTTCTAAGCCTGTAACACCATATAAATAATTTCTTAAAGTTTTTAATGCTCAAACTATTGCGAGTAATTCTCTTTCGTTGGTTGCATAATTTTGTTCTGTCTTAGTTAACGTTTTGGAAATAAACGTAATTGGTTTACCCTCTTGAGAAAGTACTGCTCCTATTGCTCTCTCTGATGCGTCCGTTGTTAATAGGAACTTCTTTGAGTAGTCTGGTTGATTTAGTGAGATTTGTGAAACTAGTTGCTCTTTGAAATTTTTAAAAGCTTTAATCGCATCATCATCTAAGTAAAGTAATACTTTTTTGACATTCGTTTTGATATTTTTCCATTTTTTCCCTGCAATAATTTAGTCAATGGTTTTGCTATACCAGCATAATTTTGTATGAACTTTCGATAATATCCTGTCAACCCTAAAAATCCCCTTAATTCTCTTACATTTTTCGGAATCGGATATCGTACAATGGTTTCTATTTTTGCTGGGTCTGTTTTAATTATTTTGTGTGCAACAATATATCCCAAAAATTCTGTTTCTTTTTTAAAGAATTTCGATTTTTCCAATGAAATTTTCATATTCGATTTTTGGAGTATATCAACTACTAGTGCTAGGTCTTTATAATGTTGTTCTAACGTTTCTGAAAATACGATAATATCGTCGATGTATATATGGCAAATTTTTCCTATTTGTTCCCTAAGTATGGCCCTTTGAAAAATTCTGGGTGAATTTGTTAAACCGAAGGGTAAACGAATAAATTCATATTTGCCATTATTAACCGAGAATGCAGTTTTTTCTATATCTTTTTCATTCATTAAAATTTGATGATAATCTGATTCCAAGTCTAATGTAGAAAAATACTTCGCTTTTCCTAAATTTGAGAGAATTGTTGCTGCATCCGGCATTGGATATCTGTCTGGAATCGTATGACTATTAAGTTTTTTGTAATCAATGACTAATCTAAGTTTTTGGCTGCCATCTGGGTTAGTACCCTTTTTGTCGACTACGACCACTGGAGAGTTGTATGGACTCTTACTGGGTCTAATAATCTTTTCATCCAGCATTCGTTTTACCTAATACGTAATAATTAACCTAATAGTAATAAATGTTTGCGCTGAAAATGGCAAAGGGTATTGTTTGGAGTATATTGCGCATTCGTCTATTGTGCGTATTTCTCCTCTTACATCGGTCCTAAATGGTAGACTTGTTTTTACTTGCGCGTGCTTATATTCTATTTCTTTGATTATATCATCTCGCAACTGTTGAAGATCCTTGTCTTCAATTTCTAATTTAGCGGAAGATTTCCTATCACTTTCTTCTCCCACTATCTGACTTATTATTTTTTTATTATTTTCTTTGTAATTTTCCTTTTTTTTACATTGCTTTTTTATCTTACGGTTACATAAGGAGGACTCTATCTCATTGGATGAATCACTTGATTCTGACAATTGGAATCTAGATAAACTGTCCCCGGTCTCACTTGGATTATTGACAGCAGTGCTGTCAGAAATGTTTTGCTCCAGGTTTGCATCTATGCTTCCTATATTGTTTATTTGACCATCATAAATTTTAGTTTCGCCTCCTATATATTGTAATAATCCCTCATTAATTTTTATTTTTGCCTCTATCTTTTTTAATAAATTATATCCTATCAACATATCTGTATCTAAGTTTTCAATTTCATAAAATATATGTTTCACATTGAAAATAGTTATATAATGGAAGTGTGTTATAATACTGTATCCATTTACTGTCTTAATTCTTTTCTTAATTGCTAGTCATCATAAATTCCTTTCGTTATGTAACATGCCGTTGCTCCCGTATCAACCAATATTTTTAATTTTTTATTTATTTTTTTATCTGTCCGGTA
Organism: Merodon equestris; assembly: GCA_958301585.1. NCBI lineage: Eukaryota > Metazoa > Arthropoda > Insecta > Diptera > Syrphidae > Merodon > Merodon equestris. Next base: position 49,228,426 of record OY284417.1, on the reverse strand, counting down.
AATGTAGGGTAAACCTACGTCTATTCGCCTAAAAAATGTCCCTCTTCAATATTATTAATTCTCATAGTTTTTTGTTGCTGTATCTGTTCGCTATGTTCTCGTTTTCTTATGTATGTTATTTGGATTATAATTAGTCTGACTTTGACCCTGACTGAAATTTCTCATTTGGGTTTGAATAGATGGATCTACGTCCATAGGGATTGGTCTAGGTTGCTGTGCTCGTGGTACAAATTGGTTAGATCGGTTGCTTTGGTTAAAGCGAAGATTGTTTTGATACCTCTGATTAAAGGGTATTTGATTTGTTTCTGATCGAACGAATTGTTGTTGGTTATGTTGTGGTCTCTGTGTAAAAGTAGGACTTTGTTGGGAAATAGGGCGTTGTTGAAAATTAGTAGGATTTTGTCTATTTGTTGATGGATATTGTAGATTTATATTATATGAATATGGGTTATGTTGTCCCATGAAAGACGAAGGGTTTGCATAGTGATTGTATGCGAAATTGGCACGTTGGTGGTTTGATTCCAATTCCTGTGCTTTGGCTAAGGCGTTTGGCAAGTCTTTTGGCTTAAGGGAGAACAGTATTTCACTTAATGAACCATTAAGTCCTGTTATGAATATTCTAAGCGCATTGTCTCTATGTAATAGATTATTATATGTAATTCGTTAGTTATTGTCGTATTATTACCGTAAGTCATGATGGTCTTATTAATTAAAAGTGTTAGCTTTTTATTTACTAAATTATAATATTCCAACACCGTTAACTTTCCTTGGGTGAGGATACTGAGTTCCTGCTCTATTATATAAATGGGTCGTTTATCGCTGTAAGCGAAATCTAGACGCGAAAGGATAGCTTCAAAATTAAGAACCGTGCCGTGATTTGTTAACGTATCATTAGCCCAATCAGTAATTTTGTTTCGTAGGATAGTTAACGCGGCTACATATCTGCGACTGTTTTTTTTATATAAATTCATTGCGCAAACAGCGACTTAGCGCCAGCTGACGTAGGAATTATATTTTCCTGAAAACTCTGGCAATGATTTAATTGGATCAAATGATTCATTGCACTCAATGCTATCATTAATAATAGCTGGTTTGAACTCTTCAACAGTGTTCGTAGAGACCACTAGTTGAGCTTTTAATTCGGCAATTTCCCTTTTTAAAGCATTTGTGGGTGTTGCAAGAAGTTGCGCCACCAAATCGGCTGTCAGACCCTCGTGTGACATTTTTAGTCTTGAGAATTCTTTTATTATTTCTTCCAGGTTTTCTTGAAATTTAAACTACCAACAGTTTTTTGTTTTTATAAATATTTGAGGGGAGAGAAAAAAGTAAATAAACAGCTCACTTTGCTCCTGAATTTTTTCCTTGTTGAAAATCCTTGTTGTTCCCCGGATATTGTTGTCTTCCCAATCTTCCTGTGTCAGTTCAACCTTCCTGTGTCAGTTCACAACTTTGCCGATTTTATATTGTTCTTCACCCTTTCGGCTGTCACTTTTTAATTACTATTTTGTTTTTTAAGTTTGAGCCTCTTTTGTCACTAGCTCCTAAGCTTTATTTTTGCACTTATTGCATTGTACCTTTGTAGGATACGTATTGCCTGTTCATTTTATTTAACACTACCGGCAAAAAAAAATTTTCGATTTACACGTGTTGTATTTCACGAACTTTTTTAGCAGTGCACGTTGGGCGCCAATTAAATAACTTCTTATACTCAGTGGAGTTTTTTATTAAAGAATAAATTTATTTCATTCAAGGTACAATAAATTTACAATTATATGCTCTTTTGCATATATTTGTTTTTGGTACAAAAACACACTGCCGCTAAACTCCACTCTCGATCCTTATATATCTCCGAGTTAACATCTTCATAACTATTTGATTCCCACGGAAAATTTTATAAGTGGTTTTGCTCACACCAAAGATTATCAAATGTTTATATTTAGATTACGTTCTCTTGGCTTATGTTTAGATTACATATGCTGAGAGTTGCATTATTGAGGGTTGCGTTTGCTTAGGGCGCAGTAAATTATTGTTTTGAAGATTGTGTTAAAATTCTTATCTTCATAGATATGAGGATGTTAACTCGCACTCTTGAGGGTTGCGTTTGCTTAAGGCGCAGTAAATCGTTGTTTTGAAGATTGTGTTAAAATTCTTATCTTCATAGATATGAGGATGTTAACTTGCATGGTAAATGCAAGGGGCTACGTCATCACATAACTGAATCTAGGGCAAGACCAGCTAATACATCTGCTGGGATCAATTTTCTCCCCTAGGCGACAAATCCCCTTAGACAAATCAATGATCCAAATCCTACAGCTGACAACCTACTCACACAGCTCAGAAAAGAACTGAAAGTGGATGTAGTCTTCACACGTGAACAACACCGAAACAGAAAAGTAGCCTTCTGACTGAGCGACCAATTCGACATTGCTGCCTTCTGGATCCCGAGCCGGAAAATAGTTGTTATGAGGGCAGCTGGTCAAAAAAATCGAAAACTGGAAAGTCGGTGAGAAATACAATACACTGAAATCGATCATCATTACGTCGTTTTTGATCAGCACACATTGAGCGTAAGCCAAAGACGCCTAGTTGGAATTTCGACAGGTTCAATGAAACTTTCTTCTCAAGCTCAGAGAAAGTAGGGAGGACGTGGCCTTATGATGAACGAACCCGCGGAGATAAAGGTGGAAACCACTGTGCGTCTCAAACACGTCGCATGTAACGCATCAATGCCTTGGCTTAGCCTTGGAAAACACAGAAGGCCAGTTTACCGGTCTATTGAGGAAACCGCCCAGTTCGGAGGGAGATTTCTGCACCTGAGATGCAAGGTCCCCAGGGGAAGAAGACGACACCCAAAATCCAGCAAAATAACTCTGATGGAGGTCAGAATCGCGAAGTAGGAACTCAAGCGGGCCATCAATACGAGCAAGAAGTGAAAATGAAAAGAACTTTGCCGAGACATAAACAAAGACCCCTGGGGGCTTGACTACAATGTGGTGGAGCGTAAGTCAGGAGTCTAGGACAACAGATCGGCAACGAGTCCCACAAAAATGAAGGGGATACTGGATACACTATTCCCGACCCACTCGACCATACCAGCTTACACCACCCCTATTCAACCGGAGAAAGTTTCCCTGTTTTACAACGACACCATGCCTATAAAAAATACGAAGGCTTCTGGACCATATGGCATCATGGAAAAGTGCTGAACATCACGGCAAAACGTACCCACAGCTTCATTATATTTAAAATATATTTAATATATGACTAATTGATGAAACGCTTGCATTAAATGGAAATAACGCTGAGTTTTAATCAACAAGGACGAAAAACTAACTACTTTATTTAAACGTCCGGATAGAAAATAAAATGGTTTTATCGCCAACATATGTAGTTAAAATAAGGTTAAAAAAAGTGAAGAAGCTGAGAAAATGACAGATTACTAGCTTTTTTCGTGTACATGAGTCGAAGACAAGAACAATGATAATTATAACAGTGCAGTGTATCAGGAGCATTAGATTCGACGAGTACAGGGTTTCAGGAGCGTTATATTGTATTAGACCAATATTTTTACATTCTCTGCCCCCACAAAGATATTAATGTATTTCAAGCGAATACAGCAACTGTGAACAGGTCACCGTAATCTCATTCCATATGCTAATCCGAGCTGACACGCTCTTATTTTGTTGTCACGTCCAGCGAAAACTTGTTCAACTATTGCTAGTTTCCAAAGCGTTTTAGGAATTGCTGAATCATGAACAGAAGGGCAATTTTTTGAATGACGTAGAAAACGTAGTTTTTGTAAAAATTCAAGTTTCCAAAATAATTTTAAGGCTTGCGTCCTAGAATTTCATTTTACTCGAAGCAGGTTTCGAGTAAGAGATACCTCTTATGAAGCATCAGGTGAGGTGACCGAACCGGTACAAGCGTCAGGGGTTTATTATTGATGGTCATTTCTACTTTGACCAAAAATGGGCGCAACGGTCAATAGCTATCTTTAGAACAACCTTTATGCTTTATGCCACTGATGAGTGGTTCCCAGAAACCGTCCCTTCAAGCCCCTCTTTACATTTTTTTTTTATCTTGTGCGGCACGATTAACTTTCAGCGAATATCTTCGTTATTTGCTCGTATACCTATATAATCTTAAATTGTTTCACATCCAATCATTTCATTTAACATTTTCGGCTTTTTAGATGCATATTTGAATGTTTTGGCATTATCCGAATAAATGATGCGTGGCCTTCCTCATCTTGTGAAAAACCTTTTTAACGCAAGTAAGCAATGTACAGTTGTAAGGTCCGTTACAAGTTATACAATAAATTAACCCCTAGTATCGACCCACAAATAATCAACCATAAACACACCTCCTTCGACGATCTGCGATATAATAGGTCTGCGTAATCAACACCTCATATGAAATGGACTTGACATCAATATCCGTTCAAGAGGAGAGGCAAATGCTTGGTCTCAGAAAAAGCCAAAAAACGTTTGCAAATAAAACATCGAGAAATTAACTTTTTTACAAGTTGTCGGCCTTTTATAATATTTTTTTTTTTTTATTATGGAAGTGTAGCATTTGTTTCACTATGTAATAATTGTTAAAGAATGTGCAAGATGATAAGTCTACTCATGTAGGATTGGTTCCGTAGTATTATTGAAAAGGACTCAGATATATTAAACGACTGTAGACTCTCAGTAATTCATGTTTATCTATCAATGTAGATAATCAGCCCTATTACGGAAGTCGCTTAACTTGTTCGACTCTAGTCGTTTTAGGAGTCACTTCATTTTGCAGTATTTTAAGTGTTGGTATTACGAAACTTAAACGACTGCACTCTCCTCTCGTTTACATTCCATATAGATTCCACAACTACAGCTGCCTATCAGATTGACTAATTGATTGTCTCATTGGTCTTGTGTTTGTTGATTAATTCTGAAGCAGAATATTAATTAATAAAATCAATCATTGCCGATCAGAGAACCTTGGTTTTACTAGTTTCAATGAGGATTTCAAGGCAAACACTGCCATCGCCAGTGAGAGGGCTAATATCCTGTTCATTTCGACGCAAGATCTCCGAGTCGTTGAAGAGAAAAAAATCCGCGACGTTCGGCGGTATATCCAATGTGGTGCTCAGGCACCTCCTGCCAGTGGCAGGGATGTACACCATCCTGTTCAACAATGCAATGAATAATACATATTATCCAGTGCACTGGAAGACGGCGGTGGTGCAACCAATCTCCAGGCTCAAGAGGAGTAAATATACCTTTAACCGGCGAATCTCCGGTCGATAAATTTCTTTCCAAGTATCAGCCAGGTCTTCGAGAAAGTGGTCCATAGAGCCCTTTGAAAATAAGTTGAAAATCAACTTCCAGAAACCAGAATCTATATTATTCAGAATGTCTCTGTATAGGGCCTCTCGGAACCCTAGAAAAATTGGCCCAGGTTCTCAATTTTCCACTAGCAAAACAAAGTGTAGTCGGATACCTTGGGATCTGGCTAGATTAGTATCTATATTTTAACAATATTGTAAATGCCTGTCGGTCAAGGGTAGTCGACTTGATTCCAGAGTGAAGGCAATCTGCTAAATGGCCTTAATCAGGCCCATGGTTGCCTATGAACGTCCAGTCTGGTTCAATGTGAGAGAAAACTCAATGGAAAGGATTCGGGTGTTTGAGAGATGATGCCTCAGGATTTGTCTCGGGCTACATAGGACACCCGAATCTAAGTACACAACATTTTACCCGAACGAGGTATTACACAATAGAGCTAGAATTGTGCGGGTGGATAACATTCTGATCAAACTGATTCGAAGCCATGCTGCAAGAGCAATGACTTCGGTCAATAGTCTGACCTTCGGGGCTTACTGCCCTAATGATTTATATCACGAGAAAGTTCGGCTTTGTCCCACCAGAAGCATTCCTCTACCTAGATGATGTGGGCTGATCCAGGATAGATTGGCGGTACCGCTAATCTTCCAAATGGGTCGCAATTCCGACCTGATGTCGCAGTCCGCGAGGTCGAGCGCCTTAGGTTCTGTAGATCGGTCTCACGCCGGGATCGGAGAGACTTGGTCCGCCAACATCAACACTGTTGGTGGTTTCAGAGAGCTACGTCAGTGGACATTTCAATAGTTTCAGCCTCTTCAGGGCAGGGCCTACCTAACACCAATGACAGGCTTACATAGGCTAGGGTAGGTTAAGGTAGGGTAGGGAAGAATAAGGTTAAATACAAAAAAGAAGAAAAAAAAAGTTTAAAAATAAACAAAAGAAAAATAAAATACAAAAACAAAAATTAAAAAAACAAAAACAAAAAATTTATAATTATAATTAAGGTAGAATAAGTTAGGCTTAGTTAGATTAAGGTAGGCTTAAGTTTTATATGTATGTAAATCTTAAAAAGAACTATCGTACGCAAAGTTTTTAAAATGAAATATTTTTTTCTTAGCTTAAGTTAATTTAATTACAATACTGTTAATCGTAAGTTTATATATAGTAGTCGAAAGTCATAGATTTAGGTTGTTCTGTTTATTTTAGAGTGTCCACCTAGGGCCAGTAAGATATTTAGATTTGTTAAGATAGTTAAGCTGGTTAAGCATTTTTGTCTAGCTATCTTACGCTATGTAAATAAGAAATTATGAAATCAAAATGAATTTGAAACTAAATTAAAAAAAGTGGGATAAAATACGTTATGAACCACCAAAAAGAATCTACTGTCAATGCCACTAAAGTCACTAAACAAAGGGGATTTGCCACATGTTATTAAAATTTGAATTTTTGTTTATTACTTACTATATTAGCAATTAGTAAAATTTCCAAATACTTTTGTGATATCAATTCCGCTCATTTATCATTTATATTGTTTTTTTTTTTTTTTTTTTTTGAAGTTGTTGAGCTTATTTTTTTTTAATTATTTATGAATAGAGAATAAATATTGAATTGGCATTAAGCTTTTGAAAAAATAAAAGTAAATAGAAGTAAAAATGAATTTTAAGCTAAAAAAAAAGGTTCTAACAAAGAGCCCGAAATTTGGCCAACGACATCCGATTGTGTTAAAATTTACTTTCCTTACGTATTGCGCAATATTAGTTATTAAATAATATTGGGAATAATTGTAAGTCTTCTTCCTTCGTCGTTTTATATCTTCCGTCGTTTTTTTAAGTATTGTAAAAAAATTGTTGAAAAATTTAATTAGATTGCCATTGTTATCAAATATAAGCAATTTTACATTAATTAATATCTATAACTTATTTGAATGTTTATGGTTCAGGTAAAAGGGTAAAGGTACGGTGCAGGGCCAGTGTCCTTTACATCATGTGCTTAAATTACGATACATAATTTGTACGGTTGGGTTTTAATCCCACGCGAGACGTTCGTTACGATTGGCGTCGTGCTTCCTTGGTATATCAAGGGAACAGCGTCAGTCGGAGAGTTAAACAACTTAAACACGTTTCAAAAGTTTCTATTAATGAACTACTCACTGTTCAGGTGAGTAACTCTGATAATTAACACTGACTACCCTCGATATCAGCTGCCTTTTTACACAATTAGCGTACCCATCTTATCCCCTCTTCTTTCCTACCAGTTTCTGCAGAGTAGGTGTAAACACTACGAAGCTCGACTTTAATGCACTGACCCCACTTGAGTGTACATACGCTGTACTTTGCTCTGACCCATTTTAACTTTCATGCATGTAACCCGGCACTCATTCACAATATTCCTTAATTACGTTTAACTGCTTTTAGGGTTTTGCTATGGCTGTGCATGAATTATTGTTTACCCAATATACTGCATATAGCGCATATGAATGGGCACACTGTCTTGGTTCCTCGTACGCTTCAAGGGTGTCGTATATCCTAACTCATCGTTGGGCTATACTGACCCCACTTGAATTAGTCATACTGCACTGACCTTTACTTTTAAATGGGCACTCTTCAAAGGTGTCGTGTGTCTTGATTCTTCGTTAGCGTTGTTAGCGGATATGGGTGAAAGAAAGAAGAGAAGTGTGCATTCGCTGAGTGGACGATGCGTGTGGTCCGTTGTGTGGATCACAACATCCCACCCTCCCAAGAAAAAGAAAATTCTACCAAGAAGAGGATAGAATTTTCGTGAAAAACAAATGGGGCTGACATCGAAAAATAGGTGTACTCTATGGTCTTATATATACATATGTATGTAACAGTATTTTTTTGTATATTGATTATAAGCTTACTGTTTATATTGTTTTCGTAGTGCCAAATAGGTGACTACAGTATTTATTACAATGATACTTCTCATTATATATTACAATAATATTGTTTTTTTTTCATTGGTTACAATTGGTTTTTCATTGACTAAAAATAAATATATGTATATGCATATATACGAGTAGGTATTATACAATATATATATTTTTTTTACGTTTCACCTGTTATGGTTAGATTCCTGTCGTTAATACATAATTGAGCTGCAAGTGAATGTATAGGATTAGTGGTTTCTTCTGTTTTCTCTTTATTAGAAGTAGTTTTATGTTTACGCAGGAGAGGGATGGGACAAGGAAGGGATTCCTTTGGTTCTTCGGTAACTCTGTTTTTTCTTATAATAATTCGTATAGGCTGAAAGCTGTACTGGTATAAGGTGTGGTATTATATACAAACATTGAGTAAAGTAGCTATGTATCGCAAGTGAGTGGATCTTGGTTAACGTAGTGTCTAAGATACTCGGCTAAAGTTCCATGACTACGCTCAAGTGCGCCATTTGTTTGGGGATGATATGGAGTCGTGTGTATCTTTTTTATCTTAAGTAGCTTACATACTTCTTTAAAGAGTGTACTAAGGAAGTTGTTGATCCGTGAGGATAAATTCAGGAATTCCAATTGACATCGTCGTTCAACTAATATTCGTGCTATGGTTGAAGCTTCTGTTTTTGGAATTGGGGATGACTTCTGTGAATTCGTTCGAAAGGACTTGAGCTCGTCGTAGTTAGTTCCATAGGTATACGATACGTTTTACTGAGTTTATTCCTCTGGCAAGATTCGCATTTTGAAATGTAAGCTTTTACATCTTTTGTTAAAGTGGACCAGATGTCCGCTTGATCCGTTTTATTGTGCGGGAAATGCTCTGAATACCCCCGAATGGAGAGTCATGGAATTCTGTTAATATTTTCTCGATTTCGGAACTGTCTTTTAGATTAATTCTGGAGTCAGAGTATAGAACTATTTTTATGTTGGTGTTGGAGAAGGTTTCAGTTAAAATGCTTTTTAGGTCTTTGTATGAGTTCGTCGTAGTTAGTTAGTTTCATTCAGCATAGAAACGTGTACGCTATTAGTTTGATTGTCGATGAAATTGGTTTTAATATGTTTTAATATTTTGAGGATTTTTTCTTTGTTACCTTCCCGCTGAGTAGGTAAAGGTATTGCAGCAATACTATACGTAATAGGTTTTGTGTTGTAACACTTTATTCCTTCCAGTTTTGGTCTGGTGCAGTTCTTTATTTTCCTAAACACTAGTTCCTCTTCCGTTTTCTCTTGTGCTAGTAAGAAGATTTGGTGGTTTTTGGGTTTGTTTTGGACTTCTATTGACTCGAACTTTTCAATGAGAGTTTAGATTGAAGGGCTTGGCGTAATTATCTCGAACCCATGGTTATTTACTTCGCTGTTTCCTTGCGTTCGTTGCTGGCTCGCCTGATTTCGAGTAGAGACGAGAATGGTGTTTGTTGTTTTTTCGGATTCTGGTTTTCTTCTGCTTAGTGCACTGCATTAACGTTACATTTACCAGGTTTATATTTTATTTCGCATTTGTATTCCTCTAACGTTATTCGCTAACGAGCTAGTCTAGAGGTTGGATCTTTAAGATTTAATAACCGTTGGAGTGGCCTATGATCGGTGAGGATGGTAAATTTCCTGCCATAAATGTAAAGGCGGAATTGCTTTACGGCGAAGATTATTGCTTGAAATGCCTGTTCTGTTATTGAGTAACGTGTTTCTGCCGAATTTAGTGTACGACTAACGTAATATACCTATCTTCCCTTAGGACAGTACTGCACCTATCGCGTGATTACTGGCGTCTGTGGTTATTAGGAAGGTTAGGTTAGGTTAGGTTTGAGAAGGGGAGTGTGATGGTTAGACATCACTTCCACTCGGAGGCCAAGAGGCCCATTGTGATTCCCTTCGTTTGTGTGGGTACACATAAAATGAACCTGTCCTATCACGCGGTGGCTGAAACCACCCCGTGCTCTTGATGAATCTTAGAAGATCTGATATATCTGCATTAGCCACGTCCGCAATCTCTGTACAGAATCTTTGGTCTAGCGACACTAGGCGTCGATTCTGGAGAGCTGGACAGTGGCAAAGCAGATGTTGGATCGTCTCAGTTTCTTCCTCATCGCCGCAGCTCCGGCAGAGATCGCTGGATCCCGAGTCCCATTTCCGGAGCATTGCTCTAATGGGACAGTGTCCTGTGATCACTCCGACGAGCATACGGATCGAGTTACGGTCCAGCGCCAGGAGCTTCTTTGTTTTTCCGACATTGAGCTCTGGCCACGATGATCTTGTCGTGTAGCTGTCGTTTCTTGTAAGCCAAGACGAGTTGGCCTCTTTGATAATTATGTCGTTTATGAACCCGTATAATGTGCTGATCGGTGGTTGCAATGAAGTGTCCGCTTCGCTGATGTCCATTTCAGAACCTTGCCTGGCCAGTTCGTCTGCTCTTTCGTTCCCTGCGATTGAGCTGTGGCCCGGGACCCAGCAGAGTTTAACTTTATGGTGTCTGATGGACTTCAGTGAGTCGCGACATTTCTTGACAGCCTTTGATCTCGTTATACAGGATTCTATTGACTTCAGTGAAGCCTGGCTGTCTACGAAGATGGTGATATCAGATGGTGGGATATCGGCTACCTGTAGGTGTTTGGCTGCTTTCTCTATTGCCAGGATTTCTGCTTGAAACACGCTGCACAGATCAGGGAGTCTGAATGATTCCTGTTTGTGGAGGGTATCAGAGTAGAACCCGGCCCCAGTGCCTGTGTCCATTTTCGATCCGTCGGTGAAGAGGGTGATCTCATGGTCGTTGATTACGGCGTTTGATAGCCACCCTTCTCTATCGGGGAAAAGGATAGGTATACTGAGAGAGAAGTCATTTTGGGGGGGAATATAGTCGGTCGTAGCTGCGAGGCTACTAAAACCATATTTCCTTCCCAGGTCGTCTATTATCTTAAGTATGGCCAACTAGTATAGTTGGCTTGGTTCCACAGAGAGGACTCTCTTAGTCTGAGAGCGCTCTTTGCAGCGTAGCCTTTTATGAATAGATCCAGGGGGAGGAGATGAAGAATCATGTCCAACCCTGCTTGCGGCGTGCTTCTCATGGCTCCCGTTGTACAAACAGCGGCTGACCTTTGTACTTTGTTGAGCATGTTCATATAGCTTTTTGTGCTGCTAGCAGTCCACCAGATCTTCCTGAGCCTTGCGGCTTCGTTGAGATCCTCAATTGATTCGCAGAACTTCCGCCAGGATTTAGATTTTGCTGCTCTTGTTTTACTCTTGTATTCGTTGAAGCTGGATTTGTAATTATCCCAGTCTTCGGTTCTGTTTGAGATCTTTGCTCTGTTGAATAGAGTTCGGGTCCTGGTCCTGGGTTGCTTTAGCTCTGTGGTCCACCAGCCTGCGCTGGTCTTCCTGCGAGCACGCTGCAAAGGACAGGATTTGTTGAAAGCCGCTTTCAGAATTCTCACAAGATTTTCGACTGAATTCTCAATGTAAGTTGGATTAGGATTAGTGGTGGCTTGTGGCGGTTCTAACCTGTTGGCAGCTAGGTTTGGGAAAAGATTCCAGTCTGTCTTCTGAGGGTTTCTGAAAGGTTTCGGTTTTTCTTTAATGACGTTAAGGTTGAAGAGTATCCGGCTGTGGTCCGAAAAGGAACAGTTAGTGGACACTCTCCAATCCTCTACTCGGATGGAATCGGACTCACTTAGTAAACTGAGGTCAATTACCTCTTCCCTAACCCGATTGCGAAACGTGGGTGTATAGGTATTACCTTTGTTGCAAATATTGAGGTTGGTGGAGATAATGAAATGAAAAAAGATAATGATGTCGCTGCTTCCCCATTGAGTGTGGTGTCCGTTGACGTCGTAGCCTATCAATAGACACAGTCCGCGTGACTTGGCGTGTCGCACGAGTGTTCGGACTGCGTCTGAAGATGGATCCTCCTCATCGTATGGTAAGTATGCGGATGATAGGAGCAAAATTGATTTGTCCTGTTATTCGTATGTTACCATCGTGAGGTCTCCGTTGCTGTACGTACCTAGGAGAGAAATGTTTAAGTATCTCTTGGCGACTAAAAAGGTTCGTAGCTTACCTTTGGTATGTGGATAGTATAAATTATACTCCTTAGACCTTAATCCCTGAATTTTGTTCCTAAGGAGCCAGGGTTCTTGGATTAAGGCTATATCCACATCTTCCTGCAGCATGTACATCATCAAGTCGTCGGTGGCTGCTTTGCAGTGGTGTAAATTAATTTGCACCACTAGCAGCCTCCTTTGACTTGCTGCATTCATTGGGGAGCCTTACCTTCAGGGTTCCCAGCCCGAACTTGATGCTGCCAGATCTGCTGCGGATGTGATCGAGTGACTTTTGGTCAATGGTAACCCTGAGGTCCTTTCCCACTCCGTTCTTACTCTTGGCTGAAGAAATTATTCTCCAGCTGAGAGTGTCAAGCTCTTTATTCTGCTTGTCAATTAGCTTCAAAATGGATTCGTCCTTTTCGGGAACCGGTGGAGGGATCCATATTGAAGCCAACGTGCGAAGCAGAAGCATCGAACGAGGGATAACCTCGACAACTTTGACTCCTTTCTGCCAGCCTGCCCCGTCGAAGTTAATCTCATCGCCGCTCTCCGCGACAAGCATCACTTCCAATATTTTGGCTTCAACAGTTAGCCAATTGTCGGATGTAATCTTCCCATCCAGGTTGGAATGATCAACAATAGCCACTTGTAGACTCAGGGGAAGATTGAAGCTGGCTGATGTTTTCGCCTTTTTCGCTTCCCTAAGAGTTTCTTCTCCGGAGCGCCCCCTCTTGACGTTCTGCTTCGATCCTGAGGCAGTGTGTCCCTTGGAGGCGCCCGGTTGCTGTGCGTTCTTTTCGACAGTGGCCGGTTGTGTTGGCAGTTGTCGAGTCAATTTTGGGACGTGTTCGATGGCTTCTTATCTCGCCCTGTGTCCTTTTTCGAAGCGTGAGTGGAGGTGGGAGCCGATTTCTTCTCGAATTTGGCTACCTCTTTCTTGTGCTTCTTGATCAGGAGTTTTTCGCGCTCGGAGAGCGTTGAGGGTTCTCTTGCGTTCATTTTCCTGATATACTGCACCGACCTCTTATGGCTACTCTTTGCTTTTTGGCCCGGTGTTTTTACCTTGCTCGTTTCTACAGGTTTGCCTGTGGCCTTAGGGGCGACCTTTTCTTCCAGCAGCTGGACCTCAGTTCAGAGTCCACTTGTATGGTGTTGCTTACCTGTGATGAAGCCAAGGATTCATCGTCGGTAGCGGTACCAATCTGTAGTCCCTGAAGGAGAGCCCCGGTTACGCTGTCTGTGTCGATCGCGCCTTCGGCGGTGGCAACCTGCGCTGTTTGCCTCCTCAGGATGCACTTTACTATTTTTATTAATATTTTCCATATGTGATCCCACGAGTCGCGCAGGAATGGGTGGTCGACCTGTACAGAGCCTCGCAGTATACAGGCAAGGCTATTTGATCCAGGAGGGCGCCAGGTATCCTGGATACACCGTTAGCGACTGGGCTGTTATTTAGACTGGGCCCCCAGCCTGGCTGACTCTCGGCACGGTACGGTTTACACCTTAGTCCAGCCCAGGGGAATACCCCAGGAGGGGATACCCGGGGAAGGAAGGAGGAGGTGATGGCTGCAGCTTAGCTTCATGTCTCGTCATAGAGAATTCATGTCCAACATGGAAAGTGAATTCTCAAGAGCCATTGACAATTACTGAGCCTTCGCACCGCGACTAGGTGTGCAGCCACGCGAAGGGTGGTTATTAGGAAACGTTATTTGAAATTTGGATAAATTAGAATTGGAGCAGTGATTAGTTTGTCTTTTAATTTTAAAAACAATTCCTCGCAAAGTGCGTCTCATTTGAAATGTTTATCCTTCTTTTATAGGGGATATCCCAGTACCCGGGTAATTGTTAAGTTGGATATTACCCGGGTAAAATCAAGAGCACTATTCGTTAACGTTGTTGGCGGATATGGGTGATAGAAAGAAGAGAAGTGTGCATTCGTTGATTAGACGATGCGTGTGGTCCGTCTGTGGATCCGTCTTTGGTTCACACCGAGAGCTCCTTGTCGCTCGTTGTTGTCACTACGCAATTTTATTATTTATAAAATATTATTACAATATTTTGTAAAATGCTTCACTTAACACTACAGCTACCAACCGATCAAAATGACCGGTTGTTTCAATTCATCACAACATTTTGTTCAGAAAAAAACTAAAATTACGGAAACTTTAATACTACAAATTATTAAATTCGTGCGCTTTTATTTTACAGAGATAAGTATGTGGTATATCTAAATATACCAACCGGTCATTATGACTGTCGTATAAACCCCTTAGCGGAGAGTTCGGGTTGTTCAAATGCAAATAAAAATAAGCATTTGCAACACACTGTGGCGAAACTTTGAGCATATACGAAAGCAATAGCATATTTTTTATTATGACTACCGGAAGTTCCCCGAATGTAAAAATTCTGTGCTTTGTACTTTATTTGTATTTCTGCGTCTATATAATTTCATTTTCGTGTTGGTGCTTTTTTGTAGAGTCGAAATATTATACCTATATATTGCATTTGCAAAAAATGTGCATATATTTTTTTATAACTTAGCATTGTTGCTAACATTGTACGTAAATTGTGAACAAATATTTTTAAATATTTATAATAAGAAAAAGTTTATTATACGTATAAGATAGAATATATTTAGTACATTTTTATTCAGTCAAAAAGAGATGTGTGTAAGACATAGCAAATGTATATGACATAACAAATATGTGAAGGCATTTCCGATATCAATAAAGCAGGTTTTCGCTGGCGAAAGGACCAACTTGAAAAAGAAGAAATGTATATATCCTCAGAAACCGATAATGAGGAAGACACCATCTCAATGTGTGTAGACCAAGGAGAACTCTAAGATTACTAGCATATTCTGATGAGAGTGACGACCAGTTAGCTGAAATTGCTGCTGATAGAACTATATGGAATGAAATAAAACATGGATCCACTCCAGGGCGGAGACTAATACACACAATTTTCAAAAAAGTTATTGGGCCTACAGCGTTTGCAAAATGAAACATAATTAAGGGTGCTGTGGCTAGTGCGTTTTCATTGATAATTTATCGTAAAATTATTTATCATATTATAACCTTCCCAGAACAAAAAGCTTTTCGAGCACAAAAAAATGGATTTATCTCATGAAAGCTCAATGCTTTTCTTTCAGGTTTATACGCCCGTGGCGCATACGATCTTATTTATGATCCAAATAGTGGGAACCAGCTTCTTTGCGAAAACTATTACCAGAAAAGACTTTTCAGATATTTTATCCATTGTACGTTTTGATAAAAAAGTGAAAAAAGTCAACGCTTAAAGTACGACAAATTTGCAATGATCTCACATGTTCGGAATTCATTCATCAAAAATAGTCAGAATTGCTACATACCAGGACAGAACATTACAATTCACTCAATAAATGCCAAACAAACTCAATATGTTTGTTGCTGCACAACATAAAACAACACCTTGCAATTTGACGAACACTGGAAATAGATGCTGCATGGCGGCAGAACGCTGTACCAAATGGTAAAACGCACATGCACACCTCAATTTAACACATCTCACAAACAATCAAACATTTAGAAAACATTTAAAAACACGCAAAATATTAAAATCAACAAATACTTTCCTTTACACTACACAACCAAAATGTATACAAACGCGAACTGTCAAATGTGCACGTCATCAACCCAAAGGTAATTGCAATGCAACATATCGTGTTAAACGACCCAAGTTACAATAATTCAATATAAAACAATCAGCCAAAAGAGGAATATTATAACGTGGACATATTAGTAGTCTCCATATAACAAGGAAACAAAGAACATTAACATAAAAGAACCAATAATAACATAGCAACATTTAACAAAGAACAAAGTGCGTTTTTATTGTATTCACAAAAGCAACAACTTCATTATTCGTTCGAGCATTTCACGCCGCGAACAAGTGTGAAATAAAATTCTGTTTGGCATTCTGATCTCAATAGTAAATATGTTGCGATAATGGATTTCCTTATTTGGGAAAGGATGAAATAAAGCCTTTGAGTGAATTCGTCTTCCTCAAATTAATTGTACCTTTTCCGGGAGAAATATAACAAATGACAATTTTATTAACAGTTTATCACTGGCATGTACGTTGGTTGGAACTCTCCGTGCAAACAAAAGGGAATCACCGAAACTTGCTAAGCAAAAGAAAGTAAGGTATATTACTTCTTTATTCTTCTGTAATTTATAGAAAAAATGTCGCTACATTGTTAGTACATATATAGAAGTAAGCCAACGAAAAAGTACGAGTGCGAAACATAATTCGGTCAAAATTGAATAAGACAAAAATAAGCCTGACTCTATTATATTTTATAAGACTAAATTTGGGGTATATATTACCGATCAATGAAGATAAAACCACCAATATGCTGGTGGTACAAACCAAGTTTGTGGTAGATTTTCTTCTTCTTAGATGGCGTTACAGCTCACGGAGAGCCAGAGCCAAGCTTCTCTCATTCGTTTGTGTTGTATGCGATTTGTTATTTATACCCACAAATGCCGATTCCGAAGGGCGAGGGCCGAGAAGTTTTTTCAAGGTAAATCCTTTGCGTCAATTGTTATGTGAATTTCCTTGCTTGGTATGTATAATTCTGCGTTGACAATAATTCTTAGGATGCCGTTGGATTATTCGGATGTATGTATTGTATGTCTGTATGTCTACATATGTGTAGATAGATTTTATCATGGTTTTGTAAATGAGTAGTTTACTATCTATTAATAACAAGTTTTTTACCAAGCATTCAAAAGCATTTTCGAAATTTGTTTTTTATTTGGTTTATCTTTTGTGGAATGTGTTGCTTCCATGTTAATTTACTGTCAATAATTGTCAAGTACTTGTCGTTAGCACCAGTTTTTATGCTTCTGTTCTTAATTTTTATAGGAGGTGGTTTGTCGGTTTTCGTGATAGTATCATTTACCCGAATGGTTGTCGGTTGGTTTATTTTCCCCATTTAGTGAAAACTGAATGATGTGCTAGCTTACATGGAGTGTTGCACTGTCGTAGTAGATATATCGGCCGGGTTTATCAGGTAAAGTAGTAGTTCACTTCCCTGGTGAACGCCAGCTTGTACGATGTGCAGTTTGGAGTATGCGTGATCGTATTTTACATAAAAATACTGTTGATCAAGGTAGTTTTTAAGAGTTTGTTAAACAACCCATGTACCAAACTTTGTCAAAAGCTTTAAATATGTCAACACCGACGAGTAGTAGTTTTTATTATTTATCTTTATATTATCTTTATTATACCAACATATTTTATTATGGTTTTATGATGGGGGTCGCGAAAGATCTTTTGTGTGTTTTAGTTTTTTTGGTAGGAAAGGTATTTTCTTCCTTTCCGAATTTATCAAGGGTTTTTAGTTTTCTCCTGCTTTTTTTTTTTTTTTTTTAATTCATTTTTATTATTAATTTCTTAAAACTATCTTACGCCCTAGACAAAAATGATTAAACTAGTTTAACTAACTTATATATACCTTACTGGCCCTATACGGACACTCTAAAGTAAGGAGATTAAATTATACCTTTCGGTTAAAAAAAAATTATATATAATAATTAGAATAGTTAAAAACTTAAACTAAGAAAATATAAGGTTTTTTTGTTAAAAAATTTAGCATCTGATTTTTTATTTTTTTATATATGACTTTAACCTAACTTAAAACTAGCTTAACCTGCCACAATATACAATATATACTAAAATATATACATAATATATTATATATATATATGTATATCTGTTTTTTTTATTTACTTTGTTTTATTTTATGTTTTTTTTATAATTTTTTTGTTGCTTTTGTTTTAAAATTTTTTTTGTTATTTTTTTAAGCTGTTTTTTTTTCTAAAATCAACCTAACCTACCCACCACCATACCTTAGCCTATCTTAGCCTACCTTATCCTACCCTTACCTACCCTATACTACAATAACTTATGAAAGCCTGCCATTGGTGTTTGGCGGGCTTTGCTTGAAGAGGCTGACCTATCAAAGTTTATCACAGACGTAGTCCGCTCCAGCCACCAAAAACGTTGATGCTGTCGGACGACATCCTCTCGATTTCGACGTGAATTCGACCCACTGAACTTGAGGCGCTCGGGCTCGCGGAACGCGACGTCACGTTCGTAGAGGAATCGTCGTTCCACGGAATTGCGGGCTACGTGGAAGATTAGCGGCACCGCCAATCTATCTTGGATCAGCCCACATTGGTCTAAGAAGAGGAATGCCTCTGGTGGGACAAAGCCGTTAAGCCGCACCCTCTCGTGGTACAAGTAGTTGGGGTAGTAAGCCCCGGAGATCAAGTTATTGACCGAAGTCATTGCTCTTGCAACGTGGCTTCGAATCAGTTTTATCAGAAAATTGTCCACCTGTAAAATCCTGGCCCTATTATATAGGACCTCCTTCGGGTAAAATTTCGTGTACTCGGATTCAGGTGTCCTATGTAACCCGAGACAAGTCCTGAGACACTGTCTCTCAAACACCCGAATCTTTTCCATTAAGCTGCCGCTCACATTGAACCAGACGGGACATCCATAGGTAACCATGAGCCTGATTAAGGCCATGTAGCAGATTACCTTCACTCTGGAATCAACTTGGCTGCTATGAAACAGCCATCTTGTCAGACCGAAAGCGCCCCGAGCCCTTGCCAGAGCGGCATCTACATGTTTGTCAAAATATAGATACTGATCCAGCCCGATCCCAAGTTATCTGACTACACTTTGTCTCGCCAGTGGACGCTCGTTCGGCCCAGAGAGAGAGCTGCGCCGATTTTTTCTAGTGTCCCGAGAGGCCATAGACAGAAGCGTTCTGAATAAAATAAATTCTAATTTCTCAGTCATCACAATACTGCTGAATTCTTTCGAAGTCACGTTGCAGAAGAGTAACAATAACGTTGATCATTGGACATGATCAGTGCATAATTAAATCGTCCGTGTACGCTATTGAATGGTGAAGAGAGGCTATCAGACCACTGAAGTAAATGGTGAAAAGTATCAAATATCAAATGTTTGGGTAGAAGTCACGTTGGCAATTTTCACTACGAACTTTCTACCGGTTAACATATCAAAAATCATATATAGCAGTGGTTTACTTATTCCCAACCGACTGAGCTTGTAGTAATACGGTGTCTAAAGCTTTTTCCAAGTCAATCAGACAGTCACCCGTGCATTGGTTCTTGCATTTGTTCCATTGGATTTCCGATACGAGTTTCGACGCGGCATGAATAGTGTCGTGCCCCGATCTGAAACCGAATTGGTTATCTGGGATGATTTTATTGACCTCAACCCATTTAGACAGGGCTCTATGGACCCCCATTCTTGAGGACCTTGCTTATACTCGGAAGCAGACTTATCGACCGGAGATTTGCCGGGTTAGAGGTGTCATTACCCCTCTTGGGGATGGTTGCACCACCGCTGTCTTCCAGTGCACTGGATAATATGCATCATTCAGTGCATTGTTGAACAGGATGGTGTACATTTCTACAGCCACTGGTGGGAAGTGCCTGAGCACAACTTTAGATATTTCGTCGGTTCCCGCGGATTTTTTGCTTTTCAGTGACTCGAAGATCATCTGGAAATCTTCCGTCGAAATGAACAGGGTGTTAGCCTCTTCACTGGAGGTTTTCTCCTGCGTTCCTTTCCTCGTGTTCCTAGGATCAACTAGGAACTCGAGGAGTTTGAGGATAGACGTCGAAACGCAAGGTTGGGCGCGGTGTTGGTGCTTTCCCGTTTTTTTTTTTTTAGTTAAAATTGGCGAACTAGGCGTCGACGTGACGAAAAAATACGTGCGGATTGATTTCGAAGTAAAACGGAATTCGAACCGCGAAGAAAAAGAAAAGTGTCAAATCGAGATTGGAAAAACCAATTGGAAAAAAAAATTAAAGAAATTTCGCGTAAGTTGGGCGGTTATTTCGGTAGCGAAAGAAAAAGAAAAAGTGTTAGGTATATAAAGTGTTAGGTAGGTATAACATATCGAGGGCTAGAAAACTAAGTGGGAAAAGAAATAAATAAAATAAGACCGAAATAAAAAAATAATAAAAAAAATATAAAACAAAAAAAAAGTGTATAGTAAGTGGGCAACCAAACTATCAAGCTTATCATCGAGGGACGACGGCGGAGGTGATCAAGCCGGCGACAAGAGAGTCCATCCAGCCAAGTTCCAGGTTCAGGGTTCGAGACCAGCAGTTGGCTGGGGTTTTGTGTTTTTTTAATTTTATTTATTTTTTGTTCTTCTCTCTCTCTTTTTTGTTATTATTCACTATTGTTTTTATTATTGCAATTATTATATATTATAATTACTTTTATTGCTTATCGTTATTACTTTTGTTCAATAGGCTTAAGTTGGTTTGGGGTAGGTTAAGGGTAGTTAAGTTAGTATAAGAATACCTAACATTTTACCTGCTGGGTTTTCCGAGTAGGTGAATTTATTTAAAATAAACAAGAAAAAAAAACGGTTTTATTTGTGCGAAGCGGGGTATCGGTAACATTTTAGCGCCCAACTTGGGTCCGATTAAACTAAAAGGAAGAATGCCAAACGTTACGAATCCATTTAAAGTTATAGATTTATGAATGCGCGCGAATAACGTAGCTCAATTATTTTCGTTTTGTGGGGTTAGAATATTGGTTAAACAACTAGCAAGGAATTAACGGAGGGGTTGACAGGGGGAACAACAGGTAGGAGACAGTAGAGATTCACGAGCCTTTCCTAGTGGGACGATGGAAATTAATAGACTTAGCGCTTGCCTATGAACTCGCTGTTCGGGAGTTGAGTGGTAACAATGTGGAGGAGATGAGGAAGCTGTTGCGCGTGGCTCTTAAGCGGGATTCTAGCTTTGTCATGGCGGAATATCCTTTCAGCTGTTGCTGTTTCGGACAAGCTCGGAGAGATTGCTAAGCTAGTTGAGGCCTTTTGCGGGCAGGAACACTCAGGGGAGTTTAAAAAAGGAATCGCCAAATGCGAATGGGTTTTGAGGAGGTTTGGTAGGACCGAGGTTACCACCCCAGATGGGAAGGGCTTCGTAGGTAACGCTAGGCAAAAGTTTGCACGTCTACTGGTATAACTTGATTCGAAAGTGGAGAGGGAGCCGGCAGAGAAGGAAGAAGACAAGCCCGGTCGGATCGAGGAACAGGAGCCGCAGACGGGAGTTGATTTAAGCACGGTGGAAGATCCGCGCCGAGCGACAGGTTACTCCGTCGAGGAAGTGTATGAGGGAGCCTACGATTTATTCGAGGGTAGCGAATAAGCCGCGAATTTCGAGCTGGGTTGAGCTTGTATCCAGGCTTAGGGCCGAGTTCTTGCCCCCAGGTTATGATGATCGCTTGTCGGAGGAGATTCGCAATAGGACTCAGGGAAGGACGGAGACCATGGGAACATTCATGAGCATGAACTAAAACAGAAAGTTATACAAAAGAAGAAGAAATGTTAACTTAGCACAAGTGATATAGGTTTTAAGTCACTACACAACCCAATTTATATTAACAATAGTTTAACTTATTATAACAGAGTTGTTTACAACAAAGCTAAAACTTTTAAAACTGAACACTTCTCTTTTCTGTGGGTTAAGAGTGGTGTAATATTTTTGAAAAAACAAAAAGATGATAAGACTTTTAAAATTAACTCTCTGGAAGATATTGAGGAAATTACCTCCTAAATAATCATTGCAAGCTTAATTTTTTATAATATTCATTTTATATTGTAATTCTTTATAGGCAACGTATGATACTATTTCCAATATTTTAAACCTAGAAAATGAGACTGAAGGCGATAGTGAATTCTGTACCTTTGATAAAGACATTTTCACGAGTTACTATTATCGGAAATACCGTCGAAAGCATTTTTTGTTATACATCAAAATATTCGCAGTATTCGTAAAAACTTTGATTTATTTTTGTTACACTTAGAGTCATTTAGTAATAAGCCGGATTTGATTTTTCTTTTCGATTTGAAATATGGATTTATAATACTGAATCTAATCTCTATACCGTATCGGGATATAAATTATATTCTGCGTGTAACAACTCTTATGCAGCTGGCGGATGAGTTGCAATGTGATTGCTGTTGCAGCAGTTTTTTTAAGCGCAGATGTGATTAAAGTTTTTTGTGCCATTGAAGCCAGGAAATTTACTTTTATTTGTTTTTATAGGTTACAGGATAAAGACATAAATCTATTTATTGAGGAATCGAGCATCTTGTTATCTGAAGTAAGGACAAAGAATTTATTTATATTGGGAGACATCAACATAGTCCTGAGTCCTCAAAAGTCTTTAACTATATTTCTCTCCTAGCTAGTTGTGGCTTAGAATCATATTACTTTGAAACTACAAGACTTACTTCCTCTAAACAAATTTGTATTGATCATATCTTTGGTAGGCTTGATCGCAGTTCTAGATTTGCTATCACTAGTTCTATCTCGGATTTTAAGATTTCTGATCATTGTATGACTGGTTTATTTTTTCATGGTGACTATATGAAATCAACTAAGAAGTGTTTAACATGTCAGATCATTAAATCCCTCAATTTTGAACGGCTTAATGATATTTTGCTACGTGAATGCTAGAGCGAGGTCTATCTGGAAAATGATCCATCGAATGCTTTTAATATCTTTTCTTATAAACTGAAAAGCCATATATATTCCTTCCTTACTACAATTAAGAGGCGATCTTATTGAAAAAAAAACTTAAACCATGGATGTCTACATCTCTGTTAAGAAAAATTAAAATAAAAAATTCACTAAGCCTTAATTGTAAAAAGAACCCGAGTAATTCAAACCTTAAACTTAAACTTTCCTTGGATAGACTTTGCAAAGATATTGCCATTGAAATTCTTGTATACAAAGAAAGTTATTATACTAATAAACTGCAATTAACAAGAAATAACTTGAAAAAAGAATGGTCTATTGTGAATGAGCTTATTTATAACAAGATCCTCTGTTAGATTGAATTGTATATACGGCCTGAATAATAAAATAGTTGCTCCATCTGAAATACCTAATGTTTTTAACCAGTACTTCATTGATATTGCCCAAAGAACTCACTTTAATGCTGGTTTCTCTAACCCATCGTACTATTGTATGAAGGAATGTTTTAACATAATAGAGAGTTATTTCAAGGCAACAGTTTTTTTATGTTCCAATTTCATCATATGAAGTTTATCATACTATAAATCCACATTGACATCACCAAGGGATTTTGATATTGTTGACCATGTTATCTTGGTTTCTAAACTAGAGAAAGCTGGCTTCAGAGGTTTTATACTTAAATGGTTTCTTTCTTACCTCAATAATCGCAGGTTGTAAAGATTGAAGATCATTTCAGCCAACCTTTAGTCATAAAAACTGGCGTTCCACAGGGCTCAGTACTCGGCCTGATTTAATTGTTGTTGTACATAATCTCAATTTTTAATATAACTTTTAGAGGCCCTCGTACAGGGTTTGCTGATGACATAACATGCTCTTATTCTGCAAGCTCTCCATTAGACTTAATTGGAGATATACATACACCATGATTTAGAACAACTTAACCATTGATTTCTTATGCACAAATTGGTGATAAGTGAAACAACTAGAATTATGTTCTTTAATCTGCCGAGTAACTTTGTTTGACGCCCTCATAGGGGCACTTTATTAGCTTAATGCAAGCCTTAACAAAAAACTATAACTTAACTATAACTTATTAACTAGGTGGCAATGGTGGAAACGATTAAGGAGAGTGTGAATGGTTGTGGTATAGGGCAATTCTAAACCTGGGCGGTGAAGGTTGAAAAGATTGGTGTTAGCTTTGCGGAGCATTCTGGGCATTTTTTCGTGGTAGCCATAATTTGTGCGGTGAGTGCTTATACGGAAAGGGGGTGTGGACCGAAGGTTACGCGGGTTGGTGTTAAGGGGAATCATGTGCAATAATGAAGGGCTGTCAATGTTACCGCTGAAAAGGTCATGAATAAATAGAATGGCCGCAACATCACGTCGTTCTTTAAGGGGTGGGTTGGAGGTTGATTAATTTTAAGCGATCCGTATGAGGTGGTCAATTAAGGGGGTCGGCCCAGGGAAGGCCACGAATAGTAAAACGGATAAACCTGCGTTGAATGGCTTCAATACGCGTAGTATGGGATTCATAAGAGGGGAACCAGACTTGGCCAGCATATTCGAGAAAGGGCCTAAGAAAGTGATGTATAATGATTTCGTAACGTAAGGATTCGAGAATTCTTTGGACCAACGTTTCACGAAACCGAGGGCAGAGTTAGCACGTTTGATAATGTTGTCGGTATCGAGGCGAAAATTGAGTTCACCGTCACAAATAACCCCTAGGTCAACCAAGAAGTTGACAGGGGGAACGGTTTCATTACGAATAATGTAGGTTCTGGGTGGTGAGGAAGAGCGCTTGCGGGAGTAAGTGATGGTTTGGCATTTACTGACATTGAGCTCGATATGGTTTTTTTGACACCAAGTAGTGAACCTGTTAAGGTCCAATTGGAGAGAGCAGGAGTCGACAGGGGAAGATATGTGTTTAAATATTTTCATATCATCAGCATATATGGAGAGCTGAGAGTTCAGAATAACGCTGTCAACATCATTAATGGTTAGAGCAAATATCAGTGGGCCGAGATGACTACCTTGCGGGACACCGGAGGTTGCGTTAATTGGATCAGAAGTAGAAGATCTGAAGATAACGTTATATTGACGATCTTCAAGATAAGGTTTGATCCATGGGATAAAACTGGGAGAGAAACCGAGGGCAGTAAGCTTGAGGAGAATAATTTGGTGAGACATTTTGTCAAAGGCTTTGCTGAAGTCACTGGCGACAACGTCTACTTTTTTGCCAGCTTCGAGTGCACACAAACATTGTAAAACAAACTCGACTAGATTAGTGGTTGTCGATCGACCTTTTAGGAACCCATGTTGGTTAGGAGAACGATGCTCTCGAAAAGTTTGGGTATGCATGAGAGCTTGGCAATGAGACGATAGTTGGACACATCATTTTTCAGTCCTTTTTTGTGGACTGGAATGATATAAGCATATTTCCAAAGCTTGGGGAAGAGTCCTTGAGAGATAGAGCTTTGAAATAGAGCGGTGAGGAATAAAAGAAAATGGTTCGCGCACTTTTTTAATACTATGGCAGGCAGACAGTCGGGACTGGGAGAGTAGTCGTCCTTTAAGTTGCGTATTTTTTCGGCGATTAGGTCGGGATTTATGTTCAATGAAACAAGAGACGTCTGGGGGCAGTCTTTCAAATATCGAAAATAGTCGTGATCGGGCTGAAGATCTTGGTCAGTGAATGATTGGCTGAAGAAATGAGCAAAAAAATTGGCGATTACTTCGGGTTCGTTGGAAGAGTTATTGAGAAAGTTAAATGTAGTGGGGTAGCTATCGGTTTCGGTTTTCTTTTTGTATTAATGAAGTGGAAGTGACACTTGGGGTCAGAGGTAAGGGAGGATTACATTCTGTTCAGGTATCGGAGGTAGAGTGATTCGCATAGCTGTGCAAATTAAGTGTAGGACTGCATGTAATTAGAAAGTTCAGATGCAGAGGAGGATCTAAGATAGGCGTGCCAATTTTTGTTTCTTTTATTGCGCAAAGAGCGTAGTTCCTTGGTATTCCAGGGCGGAGATGAAGTGTAGTTCTTTTTTGATGAGTATGGGACGGAAAGAATGAAGCAGCTGAGGATTTTGGTGTAAAATAGCGCAATTGTTTCGTTTAAGGATATGTGTAAGTTAGGGTTAAGGAGGAAGTTAAAATTAACATTGTTGAGCTGAGTATTTAGTTTCGCGAAGTCAGCTTTCCGAAAATTGAAACATTACGTATTTTCGGAGGGAAGAATAGTGAATTGGGTCTCGAGTGAAAGAGTTAGCGATAGAGGTGGATGAGAAAATCAGGTCGAGTTGTCTGTCCATGTTATTGGTGATGTTACTGAGTTGCAGAAGGCCGGAGTCATAGAAATGATCCGTGAAAAGGATTTCTTTAGCTGAGGAGAGGTTAGCGGGAATGTAGTGGGTCTCACCATCGGTTGGAACCCATTTCAGGTGTGGGAGATTGAAATCGCCACAGATGATGATGATGTCATTGGGTTCGGTGATATCAAATATGGAGTCGACGCGATCAACGGCGAGTTGGTAGCAGTGTGTGGGCTGTGAGGGTCTTAAGCAACAGCAGGCAAGATGAAGTTTCTGTTTAGGGAGACTTATTGAGGCACTAATGAAGTTGAAGTCAGCGGAACTCGACGATTTGAAGGGCAAGGGATCATAGCGGCTGTGGATTGCTAAGAGAACTCCGCGACCATCCGGATCGGCAGAGTTGTCGCGTTCATCGGCCCGAAACAGAATGAAATCTGATGTGAATAACTCGCTGTCTCCAATGCTGGAGCATAAATTTGTCTCAGTTAAGGCAAATATATCGTAGGGTAGGTTTTGGGAGTTAAGGAGTACTGCGAAGGTTTTGGTGCGTAACCCTCTGACGTTCTGATAGTACAGGGATATATTTTTGTAAGAAATATTTGATGGGTGGGGAGATGTAGAGGTATTTAGGTTAGGATTTAAAATAGTTTTTGAGATTAGAGCGGGTACTTTGCAAGTGTGCGATACGCTTTGAACTGACGTGGGCTGCGAATGTGGAGAAGTCGTTATTTACATCAATGGGAGAGATATTAAGGCTTTCGTGAAATCGGATAAATGTTTTTTTAAACGCGTGGGGGTAGGCCTTCTTGGTGGATTGAAACTAGGAGTTTGGTTTTAGTTTTGCCGTCGATACAAATGGAGTCAGGTTTGTCGCGGAGGTAGGCCAAATAGAGGCGTACATTTTCGTAGATTCTTCTTTCTCTTAAACGTGACATAACATAGCGGTCTTCGGCGTTAAGCTCGGCAAGATGTTTGGTGAGTTCGGTCGTGGGAGGAAGAAGTGGATCTAAGAAAGAGGGGGAGGTGAGAGGGAAGGTCGAGTTGTGAGAAGCTGAGGAGGTGGAGGGGCTGGAGGGGGTGTTGTTAGAAGCTGAGGAGGTGGAGGGAGTTGGGTTCAGAATGTGAGAGTGTATAAAGTGTGGGTACTGCCGATACGTGCGGCTGTTACGAGAAGCTTGGGTGTTTGGATTGGGTATTGAATTAACAATGTTCGGTGAGGGGGATGAGGGCGGGAGCCGGGCGCAAGGTTAAAGGACACGCGGTTATGGGTACGTGCTCTGTTAGGAGTATTATTGGGTGGAGGGATGTTGGGGGTAGTTGTTGATTTGGGAGCTATTGAGAGAGGAAGAGGTCGGGAGAAATTGGGGAATATTCCAGTCCTTAATTCCTAGTTAGTTCCTAGATTGCGAGGGGGTTGGGAAAGAGGGGAGGGTCCAGGTTTGGGTTGGTTAGGGGATTTGGGAGTGTTAAGTTTGAATTTATATTTAGGTTTACGTTTCTGCCATGGAATTTGGGAGGGGTGAGCTTCGTGCACTTAACGAGGTTGATGGGATACCGTTTGCGGAAGAAGTTAAGTTTTTTATAGTGCTGGTTGCCAACACTTATTACTTAGCCTAGATACCTGCAACGCAAGCTCTGACTTGAGAGTGTTCACCTCAATGCTTTTACTTTTTAAATATCTTGGACTTGAAATAGATAGCAAATTGAAGTGGTATGCTCAAACTGCTAATCTGAAGGAATACTTACTTAAAACTACAAGGGTTATGTATCGACTGAGGCTTTTCTGTTCATAGAAGTTGTTGGAAACTATATACTTTGGACTAGTACAATCGAAACTACAGTATGGTATAGTTTGTTGGGGTGGTACTCATTTGAATAAAGTTCAACCCTTACTTGTTGTACAAAAACATATACTCAATATGGAGAAAAAGTCGATTCGAAAGTAGTTTTGTGCTTTTCGTCAAATCTAAGATACTCCCTCTTAAACATCTGTACTTTTGCAAAGTTCTTAAAGCATTTTTTATGAGGAGTGGCTACACTATTAACAGACGCCCAACCTATCCTTCCCTTCGTAATTGTGGTATGCAATTAGCCGTAGTTCCCTCATTCAAAACTCATCATTATTCAAACTTCGATTCAACAGTTGCCCCCAGATTGTACCGTATTTATTAGCCATCTGAGATTAGATGTATCAATAGCGTTTTTATTTACTGTAGAAAGGTTAAACTTTGGCTTTTTAACTTTGACTTAAATGAAATAAATTTCCTTGCTAGTCGCACAGTTTAAATTTAATTACTCTTTTTGGTTTTTGATGTACGTTAAAATTTGCTTTCTTTGTCCACTCCGTTTTAACATCTCTCCGTAACCGAAATATTTTTGCACTAAATTGTTTATATACTACATTCGTCACTAGTTCTCTAACTACAGAATGTATCTTTCATTTTCATTTTAATAACTTTTATATATTTTACTTTACTTGTTACTGAATTTTGTACTGTAGAATTTTAAATTGAACTAGATTTAAGCTATCTTACATAATGTTGTAAATTGAAAATTAATAATAAATACATACAATACAATACAATGATGCTAGCGCTATTCTCGTGGCTTAGCAAGCCGTGTTTCGAGGCGGAAAAGCTAAAATGAATCCGAAGGAACGTTTGTCCGTTCTACCAATCCCAATTGACCTTGGTTGAGATTAACTCCTTTGATCAACTGGTCGAAATAGGCAGGAAGATGGAGGCTACTCAGTATTTGGTGGAAAGCTTCGTTCCACCTCCTCCAAAACGGAGTCAAACGGCTCTGGAACCAGACGTAAGCTACGTGGGAGCCGGGTAACCGAGTCCGGCAATTCCCACAATGTTCTTAACCAGGGACGTCGGGAAACGGATCGGCATCTCAAGGACAGGCGGATCAATAATTTGTGAGGAGAACCATTTCGCTGTAGACGCTCTTCTCGATCACGGAGGAGCCGTAGAGGGAGGTCAACTTTGTTCTAGTAGATAAGGGGGCAGACTGGCGGCCGTATATACAGATAGGCATATATGGGATTAGACTGGTAGGCTTGTTAGGTTCCGGCGCAACGCATTCGATTCTTGGTGAGCTAGGGTGGGCAGCACTGATCTCTCTGCGCTATTCCTTACTGGAGTTCCGCAGATCACGGTGGCAAACGGTTGTGCCATCGAGGTTATGGGGATGGCGAACATTCCAACAGAGATGAAAGGTGTAGTGCGTCTGATGGAGCACGTTCCGAAGCTGTTCCATCTTGGGCACTGATTTCTGGGAGCCCTAATCCCAGACTTGAAGAAAAGATAATGGCATTTTTCAGAAGAGATTTGCGGAATTGAAGGAGAAAAAGGGTTGTCGACAGACCAGCAGGACCAATTAAGAGTGTAATGGAGGCCGCGTTTTCAAAAATGGGAGAGGGCATAGGCTGTACTTCGCTGGTGGAGCCCGTCGTACGAAAGAAAGCAGCACCCATTAAGCAACGCTACTATCCTGTGTCTCCGATGGTCCAAAAACAAATAAACAAGGAAGTGGAAGACATGCTAAAGGCGGGGGTTATCGAACTGAGGATGGCTCGATGGTCCCTGATCCTCACCGATTCTCCTTATCAAGAAAAAAGACCGCAAATTTAGATTCTGTGTGGTTTCCGGAAACTAAACCAAGTCACAGAGCGGGATGCGTAACTTATTCCATACGTCTCCGCGTTTCTAGACGAGCTTTGGAATGCCAAGTACTTTTCGACACTTGACAGTCGGCATATTGGCAGATACCATTGGCGGAGGCATCAAAGAAATACACGGCTTTCACTATTCCTGGGAAAAGGCTGTATCACTTCCGTCGCATGCCTTTTGGGCTGCATAACGTTACGGCAGCGGCTCATTGATACAGTCATTGGAGCGGAGCTCGAACCGAACGTTTTTGTGTATCTCGATGATGTCATCATTGTGTCCGACAGTTTTGAACGCTATCTAACCGTTCTGAAGAAAACCTGGTCCCCGAGGGTCAACAGGTTTTAACGGTGGATGTCCAGGACCCGTGATATAGTGACATGAAGAATGAGGCCTCGAACACTCCGGAAAAGTATCCTGATTGGAAGATCATCGACGAGGTTCTCTATCGGCATATGACTCCGTATTATCCACAGTTGATCACCTCTTCATCTTTCTTTTCCTGTATATCACAGAAAAGCTATGGTGATCTCATACGATCGGTGCATCAACCAACTGCCCAATCGCCATGCGGGCAAGGACTTCGATGCCACTGTATCGCTGGCATCGTACCATCTTACCTGCAGTTGCATCCCAACAACAATTGCATACAATTACATGATCTCGTACGATTGGTGCATCAACCAACTGCCCAATCGCCATTCACCAGCATCGACCGTACGATTCGCGGGCAAGGACTTCGATGCACCCGGAGCTAGTGTATCGATCGTATGTACATACATATGTGTGCTGTTGCGTGGGTGCAGCCTTGCTGTGGATGGTGATGGGTCGATCAATCGATGTTGGAACGCGCAGGAGTTAAATCTTTTGTTTAGTTGTAATGAAATTGGACGTATTCTTGTATAAGCTGTTGATTAAGTTACATAAAAGATCGATAAGAATACGGGTAAGCCATATTTATAATACATATTCGAACTTATTAATGTCTTTATTAAATTTTAGAACCCTAAGAAAAATGTCCAATACTACAACTCTGAAATTGAAATTTTAGACCGCCTCAAAAATGGAGAAGGTTCAACGTAGGTAAACGTTTTGGTTTTAATGAATCCACAATAAGGACCATTAAACGAAATGGAGATGCTATTAGGAAATCTATTATATCTGGAACGAAACTATCTGCTAAGTCGTCATCATACACTAGAGATTTTGTTAAGAAAAAATGGAAAAAAAACTGGTAATATGGATAGAGGAGAATACAAAAAAAAGGATACCAGTTGATGGATATACCATCAAGCAGAAAGCATTGAGATTTTATAACAAGAACCATCTACATCCTCTTAAACAAATCGTGATAAGCGCTATATATTTTCTGCAAGTACAGGATGGTTAACAGGATCTCTTCAAAGGCACTCACTCCATAATATAAAAATCAAAGGAGAAATTGCTTCTGGAGATGAGAAGGCTGCCAAAGAGTTTCCACCAAAATTCGCTAAAATAATTGCCGATGGTGGGTACAGTCCAGATCAGGTATTTAATGCCGATGAAACTGGTCTCTTTTGGAAAAAAATGCCAAACCGCACATATGTAGAAAAATCCCAAAAGAGTGCTAGTGGTTTTAAAGCAGCGAAGGATCGGATCACATTTTTATTTTGTAGCAATGCTTCAGGAGACCGTATGCTAAAGCCTCTGCTTGTTAATCGCGCACTTAAGCCTCAATCAATGAAAGGTGTCGATTTTAATCAATTGCCGGTTTATTGGATGGCGAACAAAAAGGCATGGGTTACAACTGCCATTTTCACTGAATGGTTCAATAAATGTTTTGTCCCAGAAGTTAGAAGATATATGAACGAAAAAGGTCTGATATTCAAAGTTCTTCTGATTGTGGACAACGCTTCCTGCCATCCAGATCTGGAGCACGCAAATGTAAAGGTTTTATTCCTGCCACCAAATACGACATCCCTAATTCAACCACTTGATCAGGGAATCTTCGCAACATTTAAAACTTACTAGATCAAGCGAACTTTCCAGTATATTTTGGACAAATTAGAAAATGATAAGACCCTTACAGTAATTGATGCTTGGAAGAAGTTTTCTATTAAAGATTGCGTCAAACATGCTGCGTTAGCAGTGTCTGAATTACAACCATCAACCCTAAACGCTTGTTGGAAAGCATTTTGGCCAGAATGCGTCAAAACCAAAAATGATGTGCCTGAAAATACGAACGAGTACTATTCCTCGATAATCACTTTGGCACACGCAGTTGGCGGAGAGGGCTTTGATGACTTAGCATTTGATGATATTGACGAACTGTTAGTTGAGAAAGTTTTAAGTGAAGACGAAATAATAGAAGTTGCCTTAGAGACTGTTCATTCTACAGAAAACAGTGATAGTGATAAACCGGTTCAACTAACTAGAAGTTTAATTCTAGAGGGTCTTCAACTTGCTAATAAATTAGGAAATCATTTCGTCACACACGATCCTATTGGCGAAAGGGCTGCACAGTCTCAACGTGATCTGAAGTCTTGTATGGCTCGTTATCATGAATTATACAAAGAGCTGTCCAAAACCGGATCACAACGCCTAATAACCGATTTTGTTGCCCAAAGCAGTCTAAGCTATCCAGTCGGAAAGAGAAAATCCTAAACTTGTTGAAGGTACCACAAAGAGAACCTTACAATTGGAACGTGGTAATGACGTACAAAATATTTCGAGTGATGAAAGCGATTTTGAACCACTCTTATGCAAGCGATCGCGTATGATATCTGATGATGACAACGAATAGATCTGTTATTTTCATCACCTTGACTTTTTTAATTTTTTCTTTATTAATTTATATTGTTTTTTGTACGAGTTTTGAGTTGCCGAACTGATATAATTTTATATTTATGTTACTTTTACTTTAAGACTTGAATTGCCTTTTGTTTTTATGCAATAAACTGTGCATTAATGCGTATAAAAATCTAATTTGGCGTTTAAAAAAGGATAAGGAACGTATCCCCTTATTTTGTATGTACTTCATGTCTTTTTTTACACGGTTTTTTCTGGAACGTATCTACCGTGTAAAAACAGAATTGGGTGTATATATATATATATATATTTAATATATATAGTATAATACATGTATATACACTATATAAAATGTATCTAGTGCTTATTGCCCATTGCAAATGGCGAATTTCCTTCTGATTTTCCAAAAGGTGTAAAAGGTCCGCCATCTAACGTTTTTTTTTTCAAGTAGTGCTTATTTCGTGAATGGTAACACTTAGCTCATGTCTGATTTGACAGATAATTAGTTTTATCCTTCCGCTGGACGAATATGGTTGTGTATACGCTTGAACAATGCTGGGAAATATTGCGCCATTACTTTGAAAATCATCGACTTACAGAAGATGCCGGTTTTGCCAAGAAAATCATCTTTTCAGATGAAGCTTTTTGATCTTGGCGGGTATGTAAACAAGCAAAATTGTCGCATTTGGGGCACAGAAAACCCGCACGCATACATTGAAAGGCCGGTGCACCCAAAACGAGCCACTGTTTGGTGCGGATTTTGGTCCAGAGGCATAATTGGGCCATTTTTCTTCGAAAATGAGCAAGGAGTGGCCGTTACAGTCAATGGCGATCGTTATCGGGCCATGTTGAACGAATTTTTGTTCACAAAAATTGAAGAGGAGGATATTGGCAGTATTTGGTTTCAACAGGACGGCACTACGTGCCACACAGCCGAAGCTACACTCGATGTTTTGCGCCCTGTTTTTGAAGATCGCATTATCAGCCGCAGAGCTGATGTCGTTTGGCCACCTCGGAGCTGCGATTTGATACCGTTGGACTATTATTTGTGGGGTGTCGTCAAAGATAAGTGTTACGCCGACAAGCCAGAGACAATTGACGCTTTAAAGGACAATATTCGTGAAGCCATTGGTGAAATATAGCTGCACACAATCGATAATGTGCTTAAAAATTGGACCGATCGTGTAGGCTACTGCATGGCCAGCCGAGGCAGCCATTTGAATGAAATTATTTTCCATTATTAACCGGAAGGATTGTACTTTCAAATAAAAAAAGAAATTTGAGATAATATTCAGTAGTTTTTTTTATAGCATTTTCAAAAAAAAAAAAAGTTATTTGGCGGACCCTATATATTACAAGGAGTTTTGCCAGTACCCCGATGAAGAGAAATACCATGAAATACACTTTCAAATGCATTTTTTTCTTCGTACCTGGGACCTAAAGTTGGTCAACCAATCATGACAGATGTTCTTAAAAAATTCAAAAATACTGAGGCACGCTTAAGTTTTAGTAAAGATAACTCAAACAAAAACATACAAGGCGGCAATCTTTTTGCCGGTGCTCTCAAATAAATAAACACAAAATGGAAAAAACAATTATTGCTAAGAAAGCAATTTGGCATTTAAGCATTTCCTAGGACGAAATTCGCCTTGCCTTGCTATGAACGGACATCATACATAAGATGTGAAAAATAAAATGATAAAGTGGGAAGACTAGTTTTTGCTCTCGCAAATAATCGTCGACATTATTTCCCAAGATAAGAGTTGAAATTATATTTATTACACGTTACAAGTGCTTAAAATCAGGATCGTTTGAAGCTATGGCTTTATTAGTAATATCCAACTTTTGTATAGAAACAAATGTACATGCATACTCGTAAAAAGATAAGAAAAAAATTATAACGTAAGTGAAGTTGTTTTTAAGTTTTTCTGTTTTTTTTGTTTTTTTAGGTAAAAGTCATTAAGCCAATGAACTTGCTTCTTACCTTGGTGACTTTCCTTACTGCAATTTCACATATAACAAGTTTACCTAATGGTGCTCCGGAAACTGTATGTAGTACTATGATGCCATTTCACAGTGACATTTCGCCATCCAGTTCAATATCGCCTTTTCGAGTAAAACCTTCATCAACTTTCATTAGTCAGGGACAAAGATTGAGGATAAATATTTTCGGTGTCCCAGAAGGTCTCAATTTTGGCGGATTCATGATTCAAGCTAGAAATTATGACATTCTACATCAAATAGTAAGTAATATATGTAATTCATTCTTACTACAATATATTTATAAAAAAAAATATTTTACATGTTATCATTGATTATATGCATTCATAATATATACAGGTGGGCAAATTTATATTGCTACCAGAAAGCCCAGCTAAGTTATTGAATTGTAAAAATGTTAATAATTCTGCCACTCACTACAATCCAGAACCAAAGTCAATCATTAGTCTTGAGTGGGAAAGTCCCATTGATTTTCTTGGTCAAATTGTCTTTAAGTAAGTGTCATTCGAATATGTCTATTTGATTAGTGAATGTTATATCCACACTATTTTTTATAGTTCAACAGTGGCTCAGAATTACAATACTTTTTGGGTAGGAGTGCAGTCAGTTCCAGTTCATATTGTAAACAGAAAGACTGTTAATACAGTTATAGGAATTTCAACTACTAGGTCACCCTTTTCAAGTACAAAAAAAACATATATTCCGCAGCAAGCAGTAGATGTGCCATTGGTATTCAAGTTATTGTTATATACACCATAAACAGAAATAAAACTCATTTTTAAAGGAAGTGGTTTCTGACCCATTCTACACAAACTGTTCAAGAAGCAAAACATGTTTTGGATATCCGGACGGTTGCTTACAATCAGAGTCTTGTAATGTAATGGCTGCAGTTATAGTTCGTGGCGACAGATATGAATTTGAATTGAAAACTCTGTCCAGTAAGATAAACACAAATATATAACATAATATTTTATATATATTATATTATAATATTTTCCATTATTACTGTACTTGTACTATCCTTACTATATTTTTCAGAACAAGCAAGATATGTTGCATTAGGTATTTCGAGTGATAGGAAAATGGGGGACGATTTAGTCACAGAATGTATTGTACAAGGTGATCGCGTTGCCGTTTATACGTCGTTAACTTCTGGTAATCCAGACTACGGGACGACACGACTTGGCGTTGTAAGAACAGAAAAATGTGTATAAAATATTTGTAGTATATGTTAATGCATATCAAATTAATTTATTTTAGCCCCAAAATACAGCACGTTTATTAAAATCATCCCTTGAAGACAACAACATATATTGTCGAGTTCAAAGAGATATTGTAACGACTGTTCAGGATAAAATGTTTGACTTAATGAACAATAAATATTATTTGCTTCTAGCTTATGGATCATCTGTGAAAGGTCTGTTTTTATAGTCTAGAATTTTCTGCTTTTATTATTGCCTAATGCTACAAATTAAATACACAGAAAATGGAGTGGGCTATCATGATATTGGGCGTATTGTGTCCACTAATTTAATAAGTTTGTCTGAAGTGCAAGATATTTATGGTTCATCAAAGGCTCTACTTAGAATACATGGGGCATTCATGATAACTGCATGGATTGGAACAACTTCCCTTGGTATTCTTATAGCCAGATATTTCAAGCAAACTTGGATCGGAAGTCAAACATGCGGTAAAGATGAATGGTTTGCTGTGAGACAGATATTTTATTTCACAAGGAGTGTAACTTTCTTATTGATTTTGTTTTTTTGTAGTGGCATAGAATATGCATGATAGCAACATGGTCATTGACAGTGTCAGCTTTTGTAATAATATTTGTAGAAATTGGTGGGTGGTCAGGTGGCCAAAATGCACATGCAATATTTGGTACAGTAACGAGTTCTCTATGTTTTATTCAACCCATTGGTGCATTCTTTCGGCCTGACCCAAATGCTAGGAACCGACCAATTTTTAATTGGTTGCATTGGCTGGGAGGAAATATGGCTCATATATTTGGTCGTAAGTTATTCTGTAATAAAATATATATTGACATATATGTAAAAAGTAACAGGAATATTCTTAGTTATCACGATATTTTTCGCTGTAAAACTAACAAAAGCAGAGCTTCCATTATGGTTGGATTGGATTCTTGTGTCATACGTTCTAGTACATTTCATGACTCATTTAATATTTTCTGTAAGTATTCTATTTTTATGTTTTATTTTAAAACCCATTTTAGATTTTGAATACCCTTATAATAATAATATACTTAGAGAAAGTATGTAATAGAACTTTTAATTTAACAAAAAAATGCATTCGTTCCCTGACCAAACAGAGCTAAACCTACAAATTGAATTTTCCTAATGTGTACCATGCGATCATTCTTGAAAGGTAATTCCATGAACTAGGAGATTGAAGACGATGACGGTGGCTGTCGTAGCTCGTTCCCCGTAATATAAAGTGAGGATCACAGTGACGTCATTGAAAGACTGAACAACTAATAGGACATCATTGGGGAAGAAACTTAAACGGCTGTGATGATGATCTGATTTCCGGTGTGGTCGGTCAATAGTTTATTTTTCTGTTGGCTTATAATGTACGTTAATAACATCATCTTGCCTTACTTCCTCACTTCCATTTTTATTGAAGTTACTTATCTCTCTGAATTCCATGGAATTGTATGATTTGATATTATTGGTTGATAAACTAGTTTGATTCATGTCAGCAAAATTTATTGGCATCGCCAGCATTCTTTGAGATGGATTTTACTTTGGAATTTTAATTTTGGTTTTGAGGTTAGGAGTACAATTGAAAGCGGTGATATTGGACTATTTAAAATTTTACAGAGTAGGGTAGGTTTATTAAATTATTAGTAAAATCGTGTGTTTGGTTAATTTGTAATTTTAAGAACTCTAGTTATTGTATCTGAGAGATCGCCGTGGCGCAGCGGGTAGTGTTTCGGTCCTTGACGCGTGATGAGCGACTGTCTCTCCTCGGCGGGGTACTGGCGAAACCCACCATAGTATACTTACCTTGAAAAAGGTTTTCGGCTCTCGCCGTTTTGAATCGGCATTTCACTTGAGTGAAAAACAAGTCGTACATAACATAAGTGAATGAGAGAAGCTTGGCTCTAACTTTTCATGAACTGTAACGCCATCTAACAATAATAATAATAGTTACTGTCGCAATTTAATTATTAAACATCAAGCCTTTCCTAATGGTTATTGAAAGAAGAGGAAACGTGGATGTCCAACAAATTTGTCGGGTATAACTTGAATAATAATTGCGTATGTATCTTTTTGTATGTGATTTCTTTTTATACTAGAATTTCTTTATTCGTCCTACACGAATTAGCACGTGTCCTTCGGATTATATATCTGTACAGTTTTCGATAAAATAAAATATGTATATGCTTAGTATAAGCACCTTGATACGGTTTTCTTTGGTACTCAAAACCACATTGAGAATAATAGTAATATATATTATTTATTTTGCTCAGTGGCTTTCTAACTAGCTTATGTTAGACGAATTTACGCCTAGAATAATTCTAACAAAAATGAAGGACCATTAAGAATGGATATTTGTATCAAACTGGACCATTCACGAGATACATTGGTACAGGTCAGCATTTTGAATGTTTAACAAGTAAATGAGCACTGATACGCAAATTATATCGATATTGGATCCTGTGAGCAGTTGTCTAAACTCGTCAATCTTTGGGTTCAAGCTCTGTGCATTCATATGACAGATATGGACAACATCCTTTTGTGTGCTGAGCACCCTTATCATATCATATAAACGATCGTTGCTGGCAGTGGAATCCCTGACGTTGGGGCAATTAACCGAACTCATACATAGAGAAGCAATATGGAACAATAAGAGAGAAAAGGGAGACACGAGCAGGAGTATGG
Source organism: Merodon equestris (assembly GCA_958301585.1). NCBI lineage: Eukaryota > Metazoa > Arthropoda > Insecta > Diptera > Syrphidae > Merodon > Merodon equestris. Next base: position 49,189,848 of record OY284417.1, on the reverse strand, counting down.
ACTGTTATAAAAATAATAAAAATATTATTACTTACCTTGGCCTTCGAGGAGAGTTGAGGTTTTAATCTGGACATGATAGAATTTACATTAAAAATTTAATTAAAAATAAATAGAATCGAATGAATTTACAGAAAAATAAATAGAATCGAATGAAAAACAAATTAAGAATATAAAGTTAATAAAAATGAGAATAACAATGCAGATGGCAACAATGAAATATAAGTTTAAGGCTTATGTACGATGGCAACAATGAAATATAAGTTTAAGGCTTATGTACGATGGCAACTTTGAACATCCGTGCTGTTTTGGTTGTTGGCGATAACATGGAGATCCTCAGAGCATTTTATGGGCGAGCTTTTGTCGCTATTTTTGACGAACACTGTACCTTTACAACTTTGTAAACAGAGAAAATTTGTTTATTTCGCTTGAGACGAATTGCACGGTGCAGAAGGGCACGGTTTGTTTTTGTTAAGCTCTCGTTAATAAAGCAGCTGACATCTGAACCAATACCTAGGTCACGGAGACAGAGATCTCTCCGTTGATTTTTTCGGTGTATAGTAGTGGCACGCAGAACGGTGTTCCGCTCATGTACATTAGAAAATTGCACTACGATGGGAGATGGTTGCTTGTGGTTGTTGTTGTTCCTGAGATTGGGGCGAAAAATGTTTTTTTATGACTGGACATTGACAGCTTATACTGCTGCATAGCTCCAGATTCCAGACTCTCAATAACCATATAAGGAACACCAAATAAAACAGCGTCTGCTGCAATCTGACTCCTCTCGAGAACATCAATGTGGTCAGTTAAATGCGAGAGCTTCTCTTCAATTGCATTCTTTCCCACATCATTCTCCAACTTCTCAAGACGCTCGATGACTCGATCCATTGTTGCACTGACGCCGTCCATCCGCGCTACCAGGTCGGCGACTGTTGCAAGGAAATCAGTTCGGATTTTAGCTATTTCGCTTCGGATGCTTTTTATTAATGCTTCCTCTTGACTACTTAGCCGAGCTTCGAATGCGCACACTTTTTTAGTCTTTTTTACACAGAGCGTCACAATTTATATACAGTGAACCAAAAAAAAACTGGGACACCTAGTACCCCTAAGTTTAACTTGAAATATCTCAGCAATTTTTTAGTATATTGAAACGAAGTAAATTTCATATTAAAGCATGTTTTAATGCGATTTCAGTAACATAAGCAAATTTGTTTTTGTTTCTCTAATTTTGACAACAATAAAATAAAACTTAAAATACCACAAATTCATCAGCCAAAAAAAAAACTGGGACAGTAACAAAAAATGACAATAATAATAAATTTCAATACTTTGTATGTTGCCCTTTTGCTTTCAAAACTTCTTGCAATCTTCTATTCATCGATCCGACCAGATTTTTTGTTACAGTCGCTGGAATTTTTTGCCATTCTTCATGTAACGCTGTCTTTAACTCCTCTCTGGAACGAATCGTTCTTTTTCGCACTTCTTTTTCCAGAACAGCCCAAAGGTGCTCTATGGGATTAAGATCCGGACTTTGGGGAGGATGCGGCAACACCTTTTATTTTGGTGTATTCCAAATACACCAATCTTTCGTTATACCAGCTGTGTGTTTTGGATCGTTATCGTGCAACAGTATTACACCTGGTGGTAGACCAAATTTTTGTTTTGTTTCGGGGATATAACGCTTCAGTATGTCAATGTATCCAAATTTTGTTAAATTCCCTTCAATTATATGAAGGGAACCAACTCCGTCCGCTGCCATTGCACCCCAAACCATTATGCTTCCACCACCGTGCTTAACTGTCGAAGTAATATTTTTTGGATCCAAAGCAGTTCCGTCCCTCCTCCACACAAAACGTCGACCATCGCTACCAAAAATGTTGAATTTCGATTCATCACAAAAAATCACTTGATTCCAAAACTCATCCGTTTTTTGCACGTACTCCTTGGCATACTCCAATCGCTTCTTAATATTTCTATCCGATAAAGACGGCTTTTTGCGAGGTGTGCGGGCTTTGAAACCTTCTTTATGTAAGAAATTGCGCACCGTTTGCGGATGAACTTCAGCAATTTTATCTCTTTTCAAAGTTTTGGCAATTTCGACAGCTGATTCCTTCGGGTTTGCATTTATAATCCTTAATATTCGACGTTTAGTTTGGTCCGTGGACATTTTTGAAGGCCTTCCACTCCCCGAAACACGATGAACAAAACCGTTCTCTTTAAATGATTTCACTATGTTAAAAACGGTTGACTTGGGTTTATTAATCAATGAAGCAATTTCACGAATACTGTGTTTTTTTTCATAATAATCAATTATTACAGCTTTCATATCGCGAGATATTTTCCATTTTTTCCACAACGAAGCTTGATGACAACAATATGCACCTGTAAACAATTTGACTGAATAGCAGAATAAGTATTTGATCTAAGATAAGGAAACCGAGTAACGGTCCTTTAACAGTGGCCTTGTAAAACAACTGTCCCAGTTTTTTTTTGGCTGATGAATTTGTGGTATTTTAAGTTTTATTTTATTGTTGTCAAAATTAGAGAAACAAAAACAAATTTGCTAATCGCATTAAAACATGCTTTAATACGAAATTTATTTCGTTTCAATATACTAAAAAATTGCTGAGATATTTCAAGTTACACTTAGGGGTACTAGGTGTCCCAGTTTTTTTTTGGTTCACTGTATGTTAAAGCCCAGCAACTATAAAACATGTCTATTCGCGTCGAGGCATTACAGACTACTTTTTGACTGTATGTATTAATAGCGTCCGAGAAGCTATGCAAATGTTGATAGATTGATCCTAGGAATTGAAGTTTCCTTCTTTGTTGAAAGTTATTAATGTTGATATTTGTGGTGTTAAATTTATTAGATTAGATTATTAGATTTGCACAGGCAGATGAGGTACAATTACATATGTGAAAGGCGATAGTAACTGATTTCTTCTATATTGTGGTCCCTCATCAGTTATCTAAAAGGATTTTGAGTTATAGGGTTCTCAGTTAGTTGAAGACATACATATAATATATACAAGCTGGTCGGCGGACCCCACAAGCGGACCAGTAGGAATGCAGTTAAGCGGGAAGGTTATAGTCCTACACTTCTGACCATAACGACGCCGGGATAAAAAGGAAAAGAAGAAGATATACAAGCTGTTCGTTATTGGGAGTATCGAATTTATTGAGGGTGATCTTATGGTATTATTATTTTAGAAAGTTTTTGAGCCTCTCAAAGGATAACTCGGTAGCATTGATCGGATTGGCTCTGATTGAATCTGTTTCGGTGCTTTCCAATGTATGAACATATATAGAGTTATGATTACCCTTAATTGTCCGGAATCAAGACACAGCACGGGCCGAAGGTATAGAGGAGAAAGGTAGAGGAGATACCGGTGCACATTGGTCTTTAATGTCTGTGGATTGTAGTAAGGAAAAAATATTGGGCTGGGAAGAGTATTCCATAATCGTGTTGTGCGGCTGAAAAAGAAATCTCTAAACTTAGCTGTACGTTCGAAAGCAGGCTTGATGGTGAACTGATTCCTGGCAAGACGAATATGGGTGAATTCATGGAGGTGGGGAATGCAATTGCCTAGCTCATTTGAGCAACGGTAGTTAAAATGGCGATAAAACAGTGACAAGGAAGACACATTACGTCGGTTTTCGAGCGAGTCGATTGACCTTGCCATATTACCGTCTCCTATAAGTTTTATCGCCCGCTGTTGTATTTTATCTAGTAGGCACAGTGAGGTCGTAGGGGCACCAGATCAGATATGGGCGTTATACTCAAGCTTGGGGCGGATGTAAGCCTGAAAAACTGAAGCCAAATCGGAGGGGGTGAAACATTTCTTGCATCGTTTGAGGAAACCTAGACATTTTGCCGTGTTTTTGGCGACTTCAAATATGGGATCATTCTACTTAAGTTTGGTATTGATACACATACCAAGGATGGAAAGTTTTTCGGTTTCATCGACACAAGCGCCATTCATGAATAATGGCTTATTATAAAGGGTTCGCTTTTGTGACAGTAGACAGCATTGAGTTTTAAAAGCATCAAATTCCACTCTATTATTTTTACCCCAATCGATTATGCTGTCAAGGTCGGAATTCAATGTGATTAATATACGCTGCCGTTCCAATTCTTCACCCGAAGAGCAGGGTCGTGAGTCTTGGAACGAAAATATGAAGCTGAGTGTACTGTCATCAGCGAATGAGTGGATTGGATTAGAAGTAAAGGACAAAAGATCATTTATAAAAATTAAAAAGAGATTCAGAGAGAGAACACTGGCATTTATTTAGTGAATATCAGACTTGAACCAATCCAAAACAACTTGAATTGAACGGTTCAAAAGGTAATTTTTGATCCATAGAAGCAGAGTTATATCGATGCCATAAGCACTCATTTTCTACAAAAGAGCCTGATGCCAAACTCTGTCAAATGCTTTTGGAATATCAAGCGCAACGATTTTGCTTTCGCCTAAATTGTGCAAGGATTGGTTCCACTTTTCGGTGAGGTATGCCATCAAATAACCAGTGGACCTGTTGCTGCGGAAACCGTATTGCGGGTCATTAAGAAGCTTCCGTGATTCAATATATTTCATAAGCTGATGGCTTATCAGCATTTCCACGGCCTTGGGTCGGTAGGAGGAGGGGGACGAAGATTCGCCCTTTTAAGGACGGGCTGGACAAATGCTGCTTTCCATCTACTTGGAAAGAGACCTAAAGAGCAGGACAGATACGCAGTAGTTTTGCCAGCGCAGAAGAACACCTCTGCAGAAGTATTGAGGATATATCATCCGGGCCAGCGGCTTTATGTGCGTCAAGATCTTTAAGTACTTTACGAAAATGGATTTGTCCCATTGCGAAATCAACGCTTTCGAGTACAGGCGGAGACAAAGTGGAATTTGGCAGCGTTGAGCTAGACGCGAAATGCGCAGCAAGCAGATCATCTAAAAAGCTGAAAGCTGGAATGTCATTGTAAATGACCGTGAGAATTGAAGACGAAGCTGAATTAGGTTTTTCACGAACGACCAAACGTTTTTGCTACGGACATTGTAGCACTTTTAGCCTCAACTTTTGTTCATAGAAGAATTTTACACGTCTAATTAATGCATTGCAGTCACTTTTGGCTCGTTTAAACTTTTTCCGGTTTTCCTCAGTAGGGTTGGCTTTGTAAATCCGAAAACTCTCTCTACAGCTCGAGTCATACCACGCATTTGAATTTAGTTTGATATTTTTCATCATTTGTGAGGAATGAGGGATCTCATACCTAGCAACGAATGTTCGCTATCATATCAGCAGCGTCATCCACGTCACTATCGAGAAAACATAAGGGTCAAGTTCCTAAAGAAGTCGTTAAGCCACTCCAATTGGCTTTCTCGTATAGCCATACTGCTCTTTTAGGAATTTGTTCTCTAACTGTGTGGGGTGAAGACGAGAAATTAGCTGATGCGACACAGTGGTCAGACGAGCCTAGAGGCGACAATATGGCAACAGATTATTTGTCAGGATGAGAGGTGAGAAACAGGTCCAAGGTGTTGGCGGAATGATCTGCAGTGTCAGGTATTCAATAGTAATTATCAAGATATTTCATTCAATAAGAAAAGATATACTTACATATGTACGTATGTATATTGAATTAATTCGTCAGATTTTCCTTATTCAAAAAATTTGTTTATAAAATTGGAAAACTATATAAGTTAAAGTATTATCTATTGCTAGATATAATTATTTGTCCCATCTGGCAGGCTAACAAAATGCCTGTCTTTAGATGCAGGAAAGGGCTTTCGCTCAGACAGACCAAAAGTCATCGATCAGAACGATAGATGGTTGGGGTAGGGCTTTTGAATTTGAGTGCTACAAAAATGTTTGTTTTGTATTTCGAAGCAGACAATATTGATTCCATCGAATACAAAGCATAATTTGGTATCATCGAATTCCCAACCATTCATACAATTTTAGAAGTATTCAACACGGATCTTTATTAAGCAGTTGCTTTAATTCTTCTTTTTTGTTGACTCTTCACGTCATTTCTTTTCTTTCAAATTCATATTACTACAACATAATGGTACAAGCTACTTCCAACACGTCTTCTCAGCTGGAGTATTGTCACCATAAATTCCAATTTTCTAAACTTTTCAGCGATCAGCGCACTCGCACCAAAAACCATAGGCACACAAGCACACAAAAACACACGAAAACGACACGCAATTTGGTGGTACCTAGCACTGAGCAAATTGGTTTTGTCTCATATGATGGCAGTTGGAAAGGCTTGATAGATTTGTCTTGGGGGGAGACAATATTTAACATTATTAACTTTTCACCTTCCTTTGAGACAATAAAAGATTTTCTGTCCGAATTTCTGGTTGTGTAAGAATTTTAAACTGAAGATATGAGCTTCTAGATTAGGTTGGCTTTGCAAGACCGACAACTATAATCCCTCAGCCTTTAATTCTAGGAGCGTCTTTCTTAAGTTTGATACTTTCTAATGTAGTTATTGATGCAGGATTTGACCGTGAAAGCAAGTAAACCTTAAGCGTGTTCAGGTCTTGAGAAACTCTCCTTTGAGCCCATTTTAACGAGTTCATTGGAGATCTAATTTCTTAGCGTCCCAGAGTGGCCTTAATGAATTTAGTCTTCCGTTTTTGTTGAGAAAAATCTCGATTTCATGTACTAATTTGGAGCTGGTTAAAGGGTTTGACACAGCTTTAAGTGGAGCTTGGCTGTCACCGCAGACCTATATGCGTCTTTCCTTTCCCTTTCCTTTCCTCTTTATAACATAGTGCATGGCTATTAGAATTGCATATAACGCTGATTGAAAAATAGACGCCTATTTCCCTAACGAAAAGTACAGTCAGACGTTTTCGCGTTCAAAGGAAATGCCAGCCGCGAACCCCGGTCCAGACCTAGAGCCATCTGTAAAAAGGTGTCTTTGCGTTAGGGGGCATATCCACGAGAGAGGGATCATATGATATTTCTCGCGCAAGGATACTGCCACCCAATCAAATTCAACCAACCATGCACAATAGCAGCGAAGACAACGCCAGATTTGACACATTGTCCGAGGCCTGCATCAGCGATCAATGTCCTGTTACATATGCTGTCGGAAGTTGTGCTGTCAAAAGATCCTAGAATGTCGACGAAAATGCCCAGGAAGTAATCTTTCCTTTCGAGTGCGCATTCAATTCTATCAACAAGGTTTTGAAGCGCACTATAAGCATGTTGTATCTTTGAGAGAGGATTCATTCGAAGTGCAACTTTGCGCACCTCCAACTCTATTAGTCTCTTCAGCACAAAGGATGTCAGACAGATGGGTCTAAAGCTATTGACGAGTAAGCAAGAAGGATGTTAGACTGAATGGTCTAAAACTCTTGACGAGTGGATAATTCTTTTTCTCTATTTTGGGAATTCGATTTGAGGGATCCATTCGGCAGATTTCTGCCTTCACTGTGACATTGGAGACATTGGAGTTCAGCTTTCCACCAGGGAACCAATTTCCTGCAGGAAATTGGTCACGTCACCTCTGTTAGATAGGGTTAGGTCAATTTCCTCCTGTCGATTCGCTGTGACAAGCGTTGGTTGAGAGCCAACATTGTTGATGATGAGGTCAGATGAGTGAAGTTTAAAAGACGGTCTCCTCTTAGATTTCATTTGTGGCTGCCCCAAACAATGTTTTGAGTATTAGCATCGCAAAATTAGGCCAGTCTCTCTGACTTCACTGTGTTCAAGTACGCGTTTTGTATTGTAACTTACTCTGGCAGCCCCCAAATCTTCTCCACAGAATTGCCCAAGTTTGGTTGCCGGTAGTGAGTTTGATATGATGAGGCAGACTGTAGGCCTTTCGGATCGTTCATTATAAAGAATCATACTCGTAGCTTCACATATACTACCATATCATACAGGCGTTAAATATTACAGCTAGATGCCAAAGAGTAGGAGGTAACGACGAATTTTCCACCAAAACTACATCCCCAAATTGTAAATTAGAATCCAAAGAGGTTTTCGTATGATGCAAAAATTTCAGTTGAAGAAGATACTCCTTAAACCATCACTTTTTAAAGGCAGCTATAGACTGTACACGCTCCTTACATTAGTTTCTCAGTTCATTGCCCGTTTGATCGTTAGATATATTCGTAGGTTTCTTCGAAAATCCATAGACTCGTTGTCTATGGATTATGTCTCAATTCAGCTAATTTTTTTTTTTTTTTTTTTTATTTTTATGTTGTAGCATTGTATTTTAAATGTTGTAGCATTGTCCGAGTACATTATGTGTGGAGTATCTGGTCGGGCAACGAATCGCCTTATTGCAAGAATACAGCTTTCTGCAGTCAAATTGTTAGGGTATTCGAGTTCGAACCGCTTCACAAGTAAACAGTAATATATTAAGCTTCTTACGTTCAGCGGCGTTATCCATCACGTATAAGCGTTCAGCGAAGTCGACTCCAGTCACATCAAATACTTTTGTTGACAGAATTCTATCCTTAGGAAGCGGTGAAAATAACTTGCAAATAACATAAACCATCTTGCAAACAAAGCAATTTTTAATGACACTTTTAACTAGCTGCCTCCTTTTGATGATCCAATATCTAGAGCGCAAATTTGAAAGTACTACTGAAGTTCAAACATGAAAAATCCGCTTGTTTGCATCAGCAACGATGAGTTTGGTTATATGGGCTTCCTTCGGTAACATGACAGGGTGGGCAATATTAACGTCATTTTTACATTCTGAAGACGATCACTTACTCGAAAAAACTGATCGGTTATATCTAAATAAGGGGAAAGAGATATTAACTTTGGGTTATAAGGCATACCCTTGTTGGATAGATGATATAAAATCTCCGTATGGAAATGCTCGTTTTGCACTTGACCGATCCAGTACCTCTCAGCTCGATCAATATCTTCAGATGTTTCAATGATACTTTTTTTAAATGCATCAACTGCTCGAAAGCAGCATCCTGTCACGCGAAGAAAATGTCTCCATTTGCTAAACCTTTTGACGTTCATAATTAGTTCGCGGACCTCCAAAGTTTCATTCTCCGAATCCTCTGCGTGTGATGCTAGAGTGCACAGTGAAACTACATTACTACTTGCAGTTGATGGCCAGTTAACCGGCTCCTCCGTTAACCAAGAAAGTCCGTTTAACCAAATTGAAGAATTGATGAATGACGTTGCACTGGTGAGCAAGTCCCCAGGATTCTCCACACAATCTCCAGAGCAATGTCTACAGGAGGATACTTCTGATAAAGACCTTATTTCCTTAACACATACGGCTTCCTGCGTTTGTTTAAACCTTGTATCCAGTATAGGGCGATCTGAGAATCTGTCCACAAATACACATCGTCAAGTCAATTCTGAAGATAGGTTAGCAAACGCGCAGCGACAACGCAGCCGATAACTCCAAATTTGGTTCGCTTTGACTATCGTTTTTAAGTGACGTAACTCTGCTCTTCGAACAAATAAACTGCTCAGATGCTTCTCCGGGATTGCTCATAGTCCTCGCATAAGCTGCGACTGCAAAAGTAAATTGGCTTACGTCAGCAAATACATTAAATGGGTTGGTTGTTCGCTCGTTGAAAATTGCCTGGATATGGCCAGTTAAGTTAGCACACTAATCTCGTCCCGACATGTTGTCCAAATGCATTGTAACTCCAAGGGTAAATCCTTGTCCCAACCCTGCAATATATTTTGGAAAAAAAATGTTCACATGAATAGTCCACGGAGAGAACACGCCAAATGCATAAAAAAAATTAGTCAAGTCCCTTACACATAGCGTTTAGTACCATGAATGTATTCGGAGTTCAGAACAGGGTTAAGGCCTACTTGAAGATCGTCCGTTAGTATCATCCATCGCAATTCGAGTGCCTTAGGCAAGGCAGGAATTAACCGTTCTTCCCCAAAAAAATCTCGTTACAATTTCATTTCCGCAGTGACATGGAGGCGCTTCCAAAAATGCTAGTTGCTTCCCGACAAACTCTTAGAGTAAGCCGCGTCATATAGTGAAACACACGCGTTTTACTTATTTTAATTTTAATTATTTATTCTTAAGATAGAAACACACGCGTTTTACTTATTTTTATTTTAATTATTTATTCTTACGATAGGAGATGAACTCCCTACCGTAGCCAAGTAACGACATGAACTCCTCAGCGAAGCTCCACGTACCTCGCGTATAGTTGAAGTACGTACGTGCAGGAGTGTGCTTATCGGACACAGACTGACTCCTCCGGGTGTGGCTTGTTGTCTGCTCATCTTCTTTGCTGGTCGCAGCGAATACGCCCTTGTGAAGATAAACTAATAGAGCATTTTTTGTATTACATATCGCTAGACACTCTTCGATGCAGATAAGCTGTACAGGGCATTTGGTGTATTATATGTCACTTGTTAAATTGGTCTTATATAAATTCTTTGTGAGTATTAAGCTATCGCTTAGTTAGTAAAGTCTGGTTCCTTATTTATTGTAAAATTACATGATTCGTACGAATTTTTACAATAATTTCTGAAGACAATTTGCACTCTTTTTAAGTTATGTACATTTCTCTGCTATTGTCATACATAACATTATTATATAACATGTAATAATTTCCTAAAATAACAATTTCGTTCCCTTTAAGATTAGGTATTGGCATTATTTTTTCGTATTTATTATTTCAAAAGATTGGAATTCTAAGTACAAAAATGAGTTTGTTATTTGATTCAGCTGGACTGCTTTTAATATTCTCCAACTTTTTGATGCTTGTATCAAATCTAGTATTTTCTTCCCCAGTCAGTATATTTTTCCCTAAGATTCCTAACTGAGAGAATACAATATTATCCTACAATTTTTCGATTTCGTTATTGAGTATCAATATATGTATATAAGTAACAAATTAAAAATGCCAAATTAATTTGCTCTCTGTTTCTATGGTTTATAAAATTAACCATTACTGTTGGATGTATATTAATTCCATTAACTAAAAATTTAGATTGCTCAGTATTTATTCCGATTTGTTTATTCACCTTGGATATAGAATTGTGGTAGTGTGTGTTCTCTATAATTCTCAAATGATCCCGCAACTTTAATCGCTCGTCATCATCTATCACGCCAAATAAAAAATATAGCCCTTCTCCTACTGCGTCAATCAAACGTCTTTTCTAACGTGAGTGTGGTAAAATTGTATTGAGTTTAGTACGTGTGTTATTGTGTGCATTGTTATTGAGTTCATTGATCAGTGCCCAAAGTTCTTAAAATAGTCTTGTATTGCTTCTTCTACTTGGTTGATAGCCCTGCGGTAGGTTTTATTACATGAAGAGCATTATCGTATCCTTCTATTAACTGTATCGATTCTTGTTTTATCGTCGTGTATCCTGCAAAGTATCGCAAAAATAAAATACATATTTATTCTGTATGTCGATTAGAAATATTTCATTAATTTTGAATATTATTCTAGTATTTATTTCGCCGCCCAACTTTAAGATTTACTTACTTACTATTTATTACATGATTTTGTTGAACAGTATAATTTTGGATTTTTTTATATCCTAGGATCTGATTTTCCCCTTCGATTTTTATTGACTTAATAATTTTTTTCTACACTTACTCTATTTCTGTTTCTAAGGTTGTGTCTATCTTCCTTGTTCGAATGTAAACAGTTGGAAATTTGCTGAATAACGCTATCTGACATACAATTATTAATAAATAAAATCTATGGGTTTTATTTTTGTGGTCGAATCCTTCTTCTTCTTTTCCTTTTTATCCCGGCGTCGTTATGGTCAGAAGTGTAGGACCATAACCTTCCCACTTAACTGCATTCCTACTGGTCCGCTTGTGGGGTCCGCCGGTTTGACCTCAGAAAGTAGCGGCAGGCTTCCCGGTTTGGGATTACTTCATCGCTGAGGCCAATCAAATGCTGGTGTTTTTGCATTTGTTTGCACCAATTGTTTTTCGGCCTGCCTTTTTTGCGTGTTGAAATTGGAATGTTGATTGATAACGCCTTTTGGACGGGGTTCAAAGGATCTCTCCTTTGAACATGGCAATACCAACTGAGTCGGTCGCGCTCTATATTTCTTGTGATGGTTTCTTTTACGTGGAGGCTTCCTCGGATCTTTGAACTTCTAATTCTGTCACGCTTTGTTACTCCCGCTGTCATGCGAAGCATCTTCATCTCAGTTGCCGTTAATTTGCTCTCATACTTTTTGTGCATTGTCCAGCATTGTGAACCGTATGTGAGCGCCGGACGTACAACTGAAGTGTAGAGCCTTCCTTTCAGCTTAGGGGGAAATTTTCGATCACAGAAGATGGCGGAGTTTTCCCGCCACTTCATCCACCCTACGCTTACGCGATGTTTGATGTCGTCATCACAAGTTGCTTCTCTATTAATCATAGATCCCAGATATTTAAACTTTTCACACTTGGGAAGCACTCTTCCATTCAAGTAAATGTCTGGAATAGGCTGATGAGGGTCAGAGAACGGGCAGCACAGATACTCTGTCTTCTTTGAACTAATACGATACCCGTGTCTCTCAAAAATGTCCACCCACACATCAAGTGCTCGTTGTAGGGACGCCTGATCATCACTTATAATGGCCCCATCGTCAGCAAAGAATAGCTGGTGCACATTGGGGTCCGTCACTTTTCCTTCAAGCAAGCAATCAAGGACTGCTATAAAAAGCAGTGGGCTGAGGACGCTCCCTTGGTGTACACCGACTTTGATTGCGAACTCTTCGGTGACTCCTGCGGTGCATCTTACTCTTGTCGTTGCTCTCTCGTACATGTCCATAATCACTCGCACGTAGGTTTCTGGAACTCCTTTTTGTCTTAGCGCTACCCATAAAAGATCTCTTGGTTGCCGGTCAAAGGCCTTCTCGAAATCAACCAACACCATATGCAAGTCCTTTGAAGAATCGCGATGCTTTTCCATCATGATCCTTATACTTTGGATTGCATCTGTTGTTGATTTACCCGAGACAAACCCGCACTGGTCATCAGATAGTCGTATTATTTTCCGCAGTCGGCTATCTAATACCCGTTCAACGATCTTCATGGTGTGCGACATCAGCTTGACAGAACGGTAGTTATCACAATTTCGCGTATCACCCTTTCCTTTGTGCAATGGAATTTTTGTGGTCGAATCCATTGAGTTATTATATTGTAATTTAATATGGTTTTAAAAACTTTGTCTTTAACTTCATCCCTATTACGAGTATTTCTATTGGCGTTGAAGAGTCTTATATGTTCGTTTAACTTAGAGTGCAGTCTCTCTACGTCAGAGTTGCCTGTTTTTAAATACGGGGTCATTAAGTGTAAGATTATCTCGTTCTCTACGAGAAATTCTTTAATTATACTAGTACCTAATTCGTTATCGGTTATTATTACAGTTTTCTTCTCTAGATAATCTAAGCTGAAGTGCCTCTAAAATTAATATGCGCAGTTTTTTTTTATAGTTCCCAAATACATAACGTTCCCCTGTGGAAACCATATGTCTGCATGGACTATTTCGTTGAGTTAATTAGGGGTTTTGGTAAGATTAAACTTGTGTCTGATAGGATGCTTATTGAACTTCGCCGTATTGCAGATTTCATAATTGTTTATTAATTTATTTATTTCTTTTTGGAGATTGGGATAATGGTTCCAAGAATACTTCATTTATTCCCCTGTGGTTATTAAACCTTTCTCCACCAATATATTTTTCATAATGTTAACTAGGCTACTCTCCGGAACTATTTTTACAATATTTCTCACTTTCTTAAACAGTAAAAACTTTGTTAAACTCGTAATATAATCTGATTCTTAAATTTTTCTGTTATAGAAATAACATCTGTACTATCAGAATCTGCGCTGTATATAGGGTTGGAGTCGAAAAGTTCGTTTAGGTTTATCAATAATTCGTTTCCATTATTATTGTAGTTTTTTGATAATTTATTCTACTCAGCCCGTCTGCTACTACATACTCTTTACCTTTGATATATTCCACATGAAAACCGAATTCTCTTAGCTTAACCTTCCAGCGTTAGAGCTTGCTATTTGGTTCCTTTAAAGAATTTAGCCAAACTAAAGGTGTGTGATCTATTTTAATCGTAAATCTTCTTCCGAATAAATATGGCCTAAAATATGTTGTGGCCAAAAGTTTCTTCTCAACTATATTGTTGTTCGTGACCATTAAGAGAACGACTAGCATAGCTAATTGCTCTATTATTCTGCATCAGGAC